>JASXTE010000001.1:54088431-55288431 GCA_030280995.1 Hemileia vastatrix
TTCTAAGAAAGTCTTTCTCTCTCTCATACACTTAAAGTAAAGTGAGTAAATAATTAAAATTAATATTGAACTAAAATTTAATATTAAAAAAAAAAAAAGAAAAAAAAAAATTCAAATTACTTAATTAACAATGACACGTACAATCTCATTTTTTTTGTAAAAAAAAAAAAAAACAAATTATTCTGACATAGGACAGTAAAATACAACATTTTTAAAATCCATCTTATATAGAATAATCTTAAAATTTTTAAATATTTCTTCTAAGAAAGTCTTTCTCTCTCTCTCTCTCTCTCTCTCTCTCATACACTTAAAGTAAAGTGAGTAAATAATTAAAATTAATATTGAACTAAAATGTAATATTAAAAAAAAAAAAAAAAAAAAAAAAAATAGATACAAAAAAAAAAAAAAAAATTCAAATGACTTAATAAACAATGACACTTACAGTCTCATTTTTGTAAAAATAAATCAAATTAGTCTGACATGGACAGTAAATACAACATTTTAATATCCATCTTTATAGAATAATCTTAAAATTTGAAATATTTCTTCTAAGAAAGTCTTTCTCTCTCTCTCATACACTTAAAGCAAAGTGAGTAAATAAAATGAATATTGAACTAAAATGTAATATTAATATTAAAAAAAAAAAAAAAAAAAAAAAAAAATTTCAAATTACTTAATAAACGATGACACTTACAGTCTCATTTTTAAAAATAAATCAAATTATTCTGACCTAGTCAGTAAATACAACATTTTTAAATCCATCTTTATAGAATAATCTTAAAATTTTTAAATATTTCTTCTAAGAAAGTCTTTCTCTCTCTCATACACTTAAAGTAAAGTGAGTAAATAATTAAAATTAATATTGAACTAAAATGTAATATTAAAAAAAAAAAAAAAAAATTCAAATTACTTCATGAACAATCTCACGTACAGTCTTATTTTTTGTAAAAAAAAATAAATCAAATTAGTCTGACCTAGGACAGTAAAATACAACATTTTTAAAATCCATCTTTATAGAATAACCTTAAAATTTGAAATATTTCTTCTATGAAAGTCTCTCTCTCTCTCTCTCTCTCTCTCTCTCTCTCTCTCATACACTTAAAGTAAAGTGAGTAAATAATTAAAATTAATATTTAACTAAAATTTAATATTAAAAATAAAAAAAAAAAAAAAAAAAATAGATACAAAAAAAAAAAAAAAAAATCAAATTACTTCATTTACAATGACACTTACAGTCTCATTTTTTGTAAAAAAAAAAAATCAAATTATTCTGACCTAGGATAGTAAAATACATCATTTTTAAAATCCATCTTTATTGAATAATCTTAAAATTTGAAATATTTCTATTAAGAAAGTCTTTCTCTCTCTCTCTCTCTCTCTCTCTCTCTCTCTCTCTCATACACTTAAAGTAAAGTGAGTAAATAATTAAAATTAATATTGAACTAAAATTTAATATTAAAAAAAAAGAATAAAAAAAATTTCAAATTACTTAATTAACAATGACATGTACAGTCTCATTTTATGAAAAAAATAAATCAAATTATTCTGACCTAGGACAGTAAAATACAACATTTTTAAATCCATCTTTATAGAATAATCTTAAAATTTTTAAATATTTCTTCTAAGAAAGTCTTTCTCTCTCTCTCTCTCTCTCTCTCTCTCTCTCTCTCATACACTTAAAGTAAAGTGAGTAAATAATTAAAATGAATATTAAACTAAAATGTAATATTAAAAAAAAAAAAAAAAAAAAAAATTCAAATGACTTAATAAACAATGACACGTACAATCTCATTTTTTTTGAAAAAAAAAAAAATCAAATTAGTCTGACCTATAGACAGTAAAATACAACATTTTTAAATCCATCTTAAATAGAATAATCTTAAAATTTTTAAATATTTCTTCTAAGAAAGTCTTTCTCTCTCTCTCTCTCTTTCTCTCTCATACACTTAAAGCAAAGTGAGTAAATAATTAAAATGAATATTGAACAAAAATGTAATATTAAAAAAAAAAAAAAAAAAAAAAAAAAATTCAAATGACTTCATGAACAATGACACGTACAGTTTCATTTTTTGAAAAATAAATCAAATTAGTCTGACCTATAGACAGTAAAATACAACATTTTTAAATCCATCTTTATAGAATAATCTTAAAATTTTTAAATATTTCTTCTAAGAAAGTCATTCTCTCTCTTTCATACACTTAAAGTAAAGTGAGTAAATAATTAAAATTAATATTGAACTAAAATTTAATATTAAAAAAAAAAAGAAAAAAAAAGTTTAAATGACTTAATAAACAATGACACTTACAATCTCATTTTTTTGTAAAAAAAAAAAAATCAAATTAGTCTGACCTAGGACAGTAAAATACAACATTTTTAAAATCCATCTTTATAGAATAATCTTAAAATTTGAAATATTTCTATCTAAGAAAGTCTTTCTCTCTCTCTCTCTCTCTCTCTCTCTCATACACTTAAAGCAAAGTGAGTAAATAATTAAAATGAATATTAAACTAAAATGTAATATTAAAAAAAAAAAAAAAAAATTTCAAATTACTTAATAAACGATGACACGTACATTCTCATTTTTTGTAAAAATAAATCAAATTAGTCTGACCTAGGACAGTAAAATACAACATTTTTAAATCCATCTTTATAGAATAATCTTAAAATTTTTAAATATTTCTTCTAAGAAAGTCTTTCTCTCTCTCTCTCTCTCTCTCTCTCTCATACACTTAAAGTAAAGTGAGTAAATAATTAAAATTAATATTGATCTAAAATGTAATATTAAAAAAAAATAAAAAAATAAAAAAAAAATAAAAAAAAATAGATACAAAAAAAAAAAAAAAAAAAAAAAAAATTTCAAATGACTTCATGAACAATGACACATACAATCTTATTTTTTTTGAAAAAAAATAAATCAAATTAGTCTGACCTATAGACAGTAAAATACAACATTTTTAAAATCCATCTTTATAGATTAATCTTAAAATTTTTAAATATTTCTTCTAAGAAAGTCTCTCTCTCTCTCTCTCTCTCTCTCTCTCTTTCTCTCTCTATCTCTCTCATACACTTAAAGTAAAGTGAGTAAATAATTAAAATGAATATTGAACAAAAATGTAATATTAATATTAAAAAAAAAAAAAAAAAAAAAAAAATAGATACAAAAAAAAAAAAAAAAAAAATTCAAATGACTTAATAAAGAATGACACGTACAATCTCATTTTTTTTGAAAAAAAAAAAAAATCAAATTATTCTGACCTATAGACAGTAAAATACAACATTTTTAAAATCCATCTTATATAGAATAATCTTAAAATTTTTAAATATTTCTATCTAAGAAAGTCTTTCTCTCTCTCTCTCTTTCTCTCTCTATCTCTCATACACTTAAAGTAAAGTGAGTAAATAATTAAAATGAATATTGAACTAAAATGTAATATTAATATTAAAAAAAAAAAAAAAAAAAATAGATACAAAAAAAAAAAAAAAAAAAAAAAAAAAATTTCAAATGACTTCATGAACAATGACACTTACAGTCTCATTTTTTGTAAAAAAAAATCAAATTAGTCTGACCTAGACAGTAAATACAACATTTTAATATCCATCTTTATAGAATAATCTTAAAATTTTTAAATATTTCTTCTAAGAAAGTCTTTCTTTATCTCTCTCTCTCTCTCTCTCTCATACACTTAAAGTAAAGTGAGTAAATAATTGAAATTAATATTGAACTAAAATGTAATATTAAAAAAAAAAAAAAAAAAATAGATACAAAAAAAAAAAAAAAAAAAAAAAAAATTTCAAATGACTTCATGAACAATGACACGTACAATCTCATTTTTTTGTAAAAAAAAATAAATCAAATTATTCTGACATAGGACAGTAAAATACAACATTTTTAAAATCCATCTTATATAGAATAATCTTAAAATTTGAAATATTTCTTCTAAGAAAGTCTTTCTCTCTCTCTCTCTCTCTCTCTCTCATAAACTTAAAGTAAAGTGAGTAAATAATTAAAATTAATATTAAACTAAAATATAATATTAAAAAAAAATAAAATAAAATAAAAAAATAAAAAAAAATAGATACAAAAAAAAAAAAAAAAAAAAAAAAAATAGATACAAAAAAAAAAAAAAAAATTCAAATGACTTCATGAACAATGACACGTACAATCTCATTTTTTTTTGTAAAAAAAAAAAAAAAACAAATTAGTCTGACCTATAGACAGTAAAATACAACATTTTTAAAATCCATCTTATATAGAATAATCTTAAAATTTTTAAATATTTCTATCTAAGAAAGTCTTTCTCTCTCTCTCTCTCTCTCTCTCTCTCTCTCTCTCTCTCATACACTTTGTATATAGGATTTTTAATCAGTAGTTTTGACTCTCTTTTGCCTATATAAAGCCTCCTCCCCTTTCTGATTGTTTTGATCATTCTTTTACCAACTTATTATTTTATTTAAACCATTATATCAACTAAATATTTATTTATGACTATTATTCAAATTTTAGTAGATACATCCATCACCTATTTTCTGAAAGCTATTAATTTTAATAATAATTATATAAAAATTCTAACCTTTTTTTTAAAATTTGAGTAATTAAAATAAAAGATAACATATGTACCTTTACCCTTTGAAATATTTAAATTTCCACCTACCTAAGCCGTTGGACCTCCGTTAAAATCTTCTAGACCATTAGGACGTTTTTGACAGAAACATTTATGATGTGGGTGGACATGGCACAACATGTTTTTAATTTTTTAATTTTTGGGAATGTTGATTTATGTAAGACAAATAATTAAAAAAGCAAGTCTCATCACTTCATGAAAGGGGTGTAGTAATAGTATCCTTTCTTCTTTCTCTATTCAACATAAAACAATTAAAAAAAAACTTAAAAAAGAAAAGTGATTTCACAGGTCACACCAGAAGGAATCATGTACCAACGACCACCCACCCCAATGGTACGAGTCCCTGTGGTGGTGAGTATGTGTGATACATTTAAACAAACTTCCCAACAGTTGAGTAACAAGAAAGCTTTTTAAAATCAACAAACAAGTTCAAAAAAAAAAAAAAAAAAAAAAAAAAAAAAAAAAAAAAAAAAAAAAAAAAAAAAAAAAAAAAAAAAAGACAAGAAGAGGGCGACCAAGAGTGCTATTGTTCTTGCTGTCTTCATGACTTATTGGCACTCACTGTACTACGAGACAGTTGCGTGATTTCATGACACATAAAAGTGATACGTGACAAGGGCTCCTGCATCAAGACACGTTTCATTACGACTCGAAATGTAAACGAGACACAGTTTTGCTCGCAGTAAAAAAGGAGTATGATGATTTTGTGTTTTTCGTTTTTTTTTTTTTTTGGGGGGGAGGGGGAAAGGGAAGAGACAATACATTGGAGGGGAGGAGGGTGAAGAAGAAGAGTTAAAAAAGTGGATGGGAAAGACTTACGACCCCAACGACAACGACAACAAATCAAGAAAACAAAGGAGATGTATATACACCGAACACTGTAACCAACACACTCTATTTGGTACCATGAGTCAATAAGAAGAAAGGCGGGAGTGGGGAAGATGATTTATATATGTATCTATAGAGATAGATAGAAGAGACATGATTGCGGTGCAGGGCAAAGACACCAAGGTGAATAAAGTAGTATTGAGTGCAGAGAGGCAGGGGAGAGAGGGCATGACGGGGGGTGTATGTATGTATGTATGTATGGAATGTATGCAGACACACACACATACAAATATATATTAAAGATTGATTGTAAGAAGAAGAAGGATAAGAGTGAAGAGGGTTACCGTGGAAGAAGAAGAGAAAGGAATTAAATCAACAATTATATATAAATATCGGAACAGTCCGACTAACCAACCATTATTCAAACAACGATTTGATCCGACCAAAGCCGACTATCAAGAGAATAGATATAGACGATGGTAGAGCAAGAGATGAAATCAAGATATGAAGAGAATGCAAAGAGAGAAGAAGATGAGGATGTTGTGCAAGGATGGCAAAGCAAAAAAGGAGGAGGAGAAGAAGAAGAAGAAGAAGAAGAAGGGGATTATTGTTCAACATTAGAACGAGCGAATTCACTAGCCAAGTTGAATGGGATACGACGTCCAGCAGGAGGGGGAAGATTATTATTATCCAGTCAAACCAGCCGATGCAAGACGACGAGGTTATCATTATTGTCATTGACCTCGACATCGTCATTGAGATCATTATCAGGAGGAAGTAGTCATAGTGGGAATAGTAGTAGTAGCTTAAGAAAGAAGAGAGAAGAAGAAGGGGAAGAGATACCAGGATACCTGAAGGAACAAGATCGACAAGAAAAGAAACAAGCCAAGTTGCTAGCGGCGTTGGAGCGATATCAGAATGGAGGAGGGGAAGTGCGACGGCTGAGTGAGTTACAGCGAGAGGCGATGAAGAAGAAGAAGAGTGAGGGAGAAGAGAAGATGAAGAGTGAAGAAAGCGAAAAGATAAAAGAAGAAGGGGGGTTGTGTTCAGATGCGCGGTTGGCAGCCAGAAGGAATTTGATGCGGCAGTTGTCGAGGGGCAGGGGAGGAGGAGGAGGAGGAGGAGGAGGAGGAGTGACGGCGGCAGGAGGAGTCACAGCAGCAGCAGCAGTAGGAGTAACAGTAACAGCAGCAGCAGCAGGAGGAGTCACAGCAGCAGTAACAGTAACATCACCACCATCATCATCATCAACAGCAGCAGTAACAACAACGCCATCATCATCATCAACAGCAACAACAATCCAATCACCACCACCACCATCACCACCATCACCACCATCACCACCATCACCACCACCATCACCCCCTCTTCTTCTTCACCGTCACACTCCCAACCATCATGTCCGCCAAGCATCTCCCTCAGCCTCCGCCTATTCGCATGACACCAACCAACTCTCTTCTTCTTCCGCTGCTTCGTCCTTCACCCTCAACTCCCACTTTAGAGCTTATCGTCACTCTCAAGAACGTGATCGTGATAGCATCTTGGATCGTTTAGGTCTACTCGATCCTCCTCTTGCTTCCATCGACGATCCTCAACTCACTCCTATAGGTATTTCTATCTCCATCTCCTCTTATGATTCCCTCAATCCTTATTCATCCTGTTCTCCTCTTCTCCCTTTTCAAAAGCTTCCTCTTATCCAAATCTTCCTCTCAACTTGCTCAATCTTCATCTTCCGGTCTTTTCTTTCTTTCTCTCTCTTCATTTTACTGCTCTTTCACTCATCTCTCTCTTTGTTCATTAGCCTTCCAATCATTCTCATCAACAAGATCTTATCATGACTAACCTCGACCTTCAATCTTCGTCTGTCCCCCCCTTTTTTTCTTCTTTTTCTCCCTTGTCTCCTCAACAATAACACTCTCCTCTCCTTCTTCTTCCCTTTCTTTTCAACCCTTCTAGCTCCTATCCTATCCCTTCTCCCTCTTCCACCGTCAAATTTCTTCCCGATCAACCTTCTCTCTCTTCTCCTCCCTTACAATCTCCCTCCTCTCCTCCCTTCACTCCCGGTCCTTTTCAATTCCCTCCTCCTCAATCTCCTCATCTTATCATGCCCTCTGCTTCTCCCGCTGACTTGCTCAGGTATTCCGATCAAAAACTCGCTCCCTTCCCCGCATTACTTGATCCCCCTCCTTCTGTCTTGTCCATCGATAGAAAATCCCCTCAATCACCCCCTCCCTCTAAAACCTCTTCTCTTTCCACTTCTAAAATCCTTAAAAATCATGGCAGTATCATCTTTAGCACAGCCGCTAATTTCTTCTCCTCCTCCCCCTCTTCTTCAAATCCTCACAAGAAAAGTCATGAATCCTCCCGCTCTTCATCGTCTCATCTCTCTACCCTCACTCAATTCTCTAGTCCCCCCCCCACTCTTACTCGATCTTCCGGTACTAGTAATCATCCCACTTCTCTTCATCAAACTCCCTCCTTTTCTTCTTCATTAAAACTCACCCCACACGATCATTATCATCACACTGAAAATATCCTCAATCAGTTAGATGATGAAGAAGAATTAGGCGATTTACATTATCCTAAATCCGAACAAGTCCCTTGTCAACTCAAAAAATCTGTCCCTTCTTCCCTCTTTCAACCCGTCTCCTCTGTTTCCATTCCTACCCCCATCACCACCAACAACAACCTCTTTTACTCTGTCGAAGCCAGGCAACATCACATTTTGAATAAACTTAATCCTTTCTTGGCTCTCAAAAATTCTTCTTCTTCCAATCATCCTAAACCTCACTCTTCATTAAGAAATCCCCCTCGTAAATTACTCTTTCATGGTCCCGTCTTTCAAGTCGTCAATTCCATCTCAGTCAAAGATCGATATCTCTTTCTCTTCAATGATCTCTTAGTCATTGCCAAACCCATCATCCAGTTGGATCCTTCAACTCAATCGTCACCCATGTGTCCTACTTTAGATTCTTCTTTTATCATCAAGAGTGTAGTCGAATTAGTCAATGTTCAACTTTGCTTACCAACCCCGACTCCTCCTCCTCCTCTCTCAAAGCACTCAATCTCTTCCTTTCTCGACCATTTTGCTGTCAATCCTCATCAAGCTATCCAATCCGCTATAACTACCACTCTCATCAAAAAACCTAAACCTCAATCCATTGCCAAGTTTTGCTTTGATACCATGGGAATATGTCGTGCCGCTTTAGGTCATTATCTTAGTCAACCTAATCAAATCGAAATCTTGAAATGTTTTATCGATCGTTTCAAGTTGAATGGAGTGATGATCATGGATGCTCTAAGAGTCTTTTTACTTTCTATTCATTTACCTAATCATGACCTAGCTCTCAAACATCTTTTAAATGTCTTTGCTCATCAATGGTGTTGGGCTAATCAACATTGTCGTCTCGATCCTTTATTTGTTTTTAAATTGCTTTTATTCGTCATGAATCTTAATGATGCCCTTCATCCTCCTCTTCAATCCCTTGATCAATCAAATCATCAACAACAACAACAACAACAACAACAACAACAACAACGTGTTGTCCTGCCTCCAAATGAACCCATCACAATTTCCAAGTTTATTGAATCATTTAAAACTCATCATCAAGAGTTTTTAACTGGATCATCTGGTAGTAAAATAAGTGAAGAAAAATTGACAAGTTTGTTGAAGAGTGTTTATGTTTCAGTTTCGAAATTCAAAATCAATCAAGCGGCCAAGTTTTTTAATAGTACAACTGAACAACCTTGTCAATCGATTTCCGTTTCCGTTCATTCCACTCATCATCATTCACTTCCTCAAAAATTGATTTATCAAATCCCATCCGATTTAATCACTTTAACCATTCCCAAACCTGATCCTGATTTTTCAATCAAATTGGTTGGCAAAGGACTATCATTCGAACCTTCTTTATTAACATTTTCAAAATCTAATCAGTCCTCTTTTAGGATCATTGGTCAAAGTTTGAGAATGTGTTATGTTTTATTTGTTAAATTGGGTCCTTCTGCTAATTTATATGATCATCATCATGGCAATGTAAATCAAGAAGGTGGTGGCGGTGATAGTAGTAGTAGTAGCAATCATTACTTGCCGTTAAGATGGCCAATTTTAGTTGAAAGAGGGTTTATGAAAGAAGTCGTTCAAGTTGGGTTACTCAATCATCTTGGAACTTGGAGGAAGTATTTATTTTCATTTGGTCAAGATGGCATAAAAGAAGAGTTTATGGGTATCCTTTTACGCCAACAAAAACAGTTGCAATTAAAAAGAAACACGAATGCTCATGCAATCATCAAGAGTGGTGGCACAACATGTTCATCATCATCATCATCATCATCATCATCATCATCATCATCATCATCATCATCGTCGTCGTCGTTGTCTTCATCGGTATCGGTTTCGAGTATTGCTGAAGCAGCTGCAATGCAAGTCTTGAAAGATTCTTTAATACCTAATGCTACTGCTGAATTGAATGCTTCGATGTCTAATCATCATCATCATAAAGAAAATCAAGTGGATAATCATCCTCCTAGGCGAAGTGGAAGTGGTGGTGATCATGGTTTGACAAGTAAAAAGAGTGAGGCTAGCAGTGGAAGGAAAGGAGTGAGTCAAGAATTAACCAGAAAGAATTCAAGTTCAGAACTTTATCTTTATGGGATTGGGTCAAAAGAATTGGACTTACAAGTAGATTTATATAAACGAAGTCATGGTAAGGTACCTAAACCTAGTAGTGTGTTGATGAAGAAGATGAAGAAGAATGATGGAAATGAAGTCAGAGTTGGAGTTGAAGTAAAAGGAGGAGAGGGAGAGGTAATAGGTCAAAGTCAAAGTCAAAGTGATGAAGGAATCAAAGTAGAGATGGAGATGGAATTGGCTAAAACGGGTCATGAATTAGTGACTCATTGTCAACAGAATAGGTATGTCTTGTTATAGGTTTTTTTTTTTTTTTTTTTTTTTTTTTTTTTTTTTTTTTAAAGTGTGAGACTTGAAGGTTTACTAAAATCATGGGGTTTTTTATTTATTTTTTTTTATATATATTTATATACATGAATAAAGCTTATTACCTCTTGTTTTGAGTTTTTTGTCATCTTGTTTATGATTTTTTTTATTTTTTAAATTTATTTTTATTGTTGGTTTATTAGATAGATTAAATTATAGATCATGTAAGGGGGAGAGGGTGAGGTTGAGGTTGAGTAGTAAATGAATGAAAAGATAGATATATATACATATATATATATTATTTCGTACAATCTCACCCAGTGTGGGACATGAAGGAATAAGAGCTATTAGATGTGTATACATGAGATAGTGGAGGCAAATGAGCTAAGAAAGTAGGGCAATAAAAAGGGCAACTATTTGGGATAGGGGGGGGGGGGGGAATCTACCTGAGAGAACAAGAAATTTAGCCACTAATGGGGTGTAGGAGATGGGGAGAGAGGAGATTAGAAGTGAAGAAACAAATGTAATGTTTTTGTGCAGCCTTTATAAGAGAATGCTGTGTTGGTCAAACATATTAGGGCAGAAAAGAAGAATATGGTCTAGGGTGTCTTTAGATGTGGGGGCAGTAAGGAGAGTTATAGATGCTCTAAACTGAAAAAAAAAATATTGATTTAAGGAAGACTGGTCTCTGATTGATTTTGAAAAAAAATGCAGGGTGACATAGGGTACGTACCTCTAGGGAAGACCTGTCAGATGATGATGATGGGGAGGGGGGGGTGGTGTTATTTATGTTTTTGGGCAGCCCTGTATAAGAGAATGTTGTGTTGGTCAAACCTATTAGGGCAGAAAAGAAGAATATGATCTAGGATGTCTTTAGATGTGGGGGCAGTAAGGAGAGTTAAAGATGCTCTAAACTGAAAAAAAAAAATAATAATAAAAAAGATAATGATATTGATTTAAGGAAGAATGGTCTCTGATTGATTTTGAAAAAAATGTAGGGTGACATAGGGTACGTACCTCTAGGGGAGACCTGTCAGATGATGATGGGGGGGTGGGGTGTTATTAATGTTTTTTGTGCAGTCCTTTATAAGAGAATGTTGTGTTGGTCAAATATATTAGGGCAGAAAAGAAGAATATGTTCTAGGGTGTCTTTAGATGTAGGGCAGAAGATGGGGGGTGGGAATGAGGGGAGGAAGGAGAGTTATAGATGCACTAAACTGAAAAAAAAGATAATGATAATGATAATGATTTAAGGAAGAATAATCTCTGATTGATATTGAAAAAAATGCACGGTGACATAGGGGTACGTACCTCTAGTGAAGACCTGTCAGATGATGATGATGGGGAGGAGGGGGGGGGGGGGTGTTATTTATGTTTTTTGTGCAGTCCTTTATAAGAGAATGTTGTGTTGGTAAAACTTTTTAGGGCAGAAAAGAAGTATATGTTCTAGGGTGTCTTTAGATGTGGGGGCAGTAAGGAGAGTTATAGATGCTCTCAACTGAAAAAAAAAAAAAAAAAAAAAAAGATAATGATTTAAGGAAGAATGGTCTCTGATTGATATTTAAAAAAATGTAGGGTGACATAGGGTACGTACCTCTAGGGGAGACCTGTCAGATGATGATGGGGGGGTGGGGTGTTATTTATGTTTTTGTGCAGTCCTTTATAAGAGAATGTTGTGTTGGTCAAATATATTAGGGTAGAAAAGAAGAATATGTTCTAGGGTGTCTTTAGATGTGGGGGCAGTAAGGAGAGTTATAGATGCTCTTAACTGAAAAAAAATAAAAAAGATAATGATATTGATTTAAGGAAGAATGGTCTCTGATTGATATTGAAAAAATGCAGGGTGACATAGGGTACGTACCTCAAGGGGAGACCTGTCAGATGATGATGATGGGGGAGGGAGGGGGGGTGTTATTTATGTTTTTGTGCAGCCCTTTATAAGAGAATGTTGTGATGGTCAAATATATTTGGGCAGAAAAGAAGAATATGTTCTAGGGTGTCATTAGATTTGGGGCAGAAGATGGGGGTGGTGGGGGGAAGTAAGCAGAGTTGTAGATGCTCAAAAATGAAAAAAAGATAGTGATTTAAGGAAGAATGGTCTCTGATTGATATTGAAAAAAATGCAGGGTGACATAGGGTACGTACCTCTAGGGGAGACCTGTCAGATGATGATGATGGGGAGGGGAAGGGGGGGTGTTATTTATGTTTTTTGTGCAGCCTTTATAAGAGAATGTTATGTTGGTTAAACTTTTTAGGGCAGAAACGAAGAATATGGTCTAGGGTGTCTTTAGATTTGGGGCAGAAGATGGGGGTGGTGGGGGGAAGTAAGCAGAGTTGTAGATGCTCAAAAATGAAAAAAAGATAATGATTTAAGGAAGAATGGTCTCTGATTGATATTGAAAAAATGCAGGGTGACATAGGGTACGTACCTCTAGGGGAGACCTGTCAGATGATGATGATGGGGAGGGGGGGGGGGTGGTGTTATTTATGTTTTTTGTGCAGTCCTTTATAAGAGAATGATGTGTTGGTCAAATATATTAGGACAGAAAAGAAGTATATGTTCTAGGGTGTCTTTAGATGTGAGGCAGTAAGGACAGTTATAGATGCTCTCAACTGAAAAAAAAAAGAAAATAATGATAATGATTTAAGGAAGAATGGTCTCTGATTGATATTGAAAAAAATGCAGGGTGACATAGGGGTACGTACCTCTAGGGAAGACCTGTCAGATGATGATGATGGGGAGGGGGGGTTGTTATTTATGTTTTTGTGCAGCCCTTTATAAGAGAAAGTTGTGTTGGTCCAATGTTTTTGGGCAGAAAAGAAGAATATGTTATAGGGTGTCTTTAGATGTGGGGGCAGTAAGGAGAGTTATAGATGCTCTCAACTGAAAAAAAAAAGAAAATAATGATAATGATAATGATTTAAGGAAGAATGGTCTCTGATTGATATTGAAAAAAATGCAGGGTGACATAGGGGTACGTACCTCTAGGGGAGACCTGTCAGATGATGATGGGAGGGGGGGGTGTTATTAATGTTTTTGTGCAGCCCTTTATAAGAGAATGCTGTGTTGGTCAAACAAATTAGGGCAGAAAAGAAGAATATGTTCTAGGGTGTCTTTAGATGTGGGGCAGAAAATGTGGGGCAGTAAGGAGAGGTAAATATGCTCAAAACTGAAAAAAAAATAATGATTTAAGGAAGAATGGTCTCTGATTGATATTGAACAAATGCAGGGTGACATAGGGTACTTACCTCTAGGGCACTTACCTCTAGGAGAGACCTGTCAGATGATGATGGGGGGGTGGGGTGTTATTTATGTTTTTGTGCAGCCCTTTATAAGAGAATGTTGTGTTGGTCAAATATATTAGGGCAGAAAAGAAGAATATGTTCTAGGGTGTCTTTAGATGTGAGGCAGTAAGGACAGTTATAGATGCTCTAAACTGAAAAAAAAAGATAATGATAATGATAATGATTTAAGGAAGAATGGTCATTTATTGATATTGAAAAAAATGTAGGGTGACATAGGGTACGTACCTCAAGGGGAGACCTGTCAGATGATGATGATGATGATGGGGGGGTGTTATTTATGTTTTTGGGCAGCCCTTTATAAGAGAATGTTATGTTGGTTAAACTTTTTAGGGCAGAAACGAAGAATATGGTCTAGGGTTTCTTTAGATGTGGGGCAGAAAATGTGGGGCAGTAAGGAGAGTTAAAGATGCTCAAAACTGAAAAAAATAGAGATAATGATTTAAGAAAGACTGGTCTCTGATTGATATTGAAACAAATTCAGGGTGACATAGGGTACGTACCTCTAGGGGAGACCTGTCAGATGATGATGGGAGGGGGGGGTGTTATTTTTGTTTTTGTGCAGCCCTTTATAAGAGAATGATGTGTTGGTCAAACATATTAGGGCAGAAACGAAGAATATGGTCTAGGGTGTCATTAGATGTGGGGCAGAAGATGGGGGGGGGTGGGGGTGGGGGTGGGGGGCAGTAAAGAGAGTTATAGATGCTCAAAACTGAAAAAAAAAGAAAATGATAATGATATTGATTTAAGGAAGAATGGTCTCTGATTGATATTGAAAAAAATGCAGGGTGACATAGGGGTACGTACCTCTAGTGAAGACCTGTCAGATGATGATGATGATGGGGAGGGGTGTAATCTATATTTTTATGCAACCTTTTTAAGGGAATGCTGCATTGGTCAAACAAATTAGGTCAGAAAAGAAGAATATGTTATAGGGTGTCTTTAGATGTGGGGGCAGTAAGGAGAGTTATAGATGCTCTAAACTGAAAAAAAAGATAATGATAATGATAATGATTTAAGGAAGAATGGTCTCTGATTGATATTGAAAAAAATGTAGGGTGACATAGGGGTACGTACCTCTAGGGGAGACCCCTCATATGGGGGGGGTTTTATTTGTGTTTTTGTGAAGCCTTTATAAGAGAATGCTATGTTCGTCAAACATATTAGGGCAGAAAAAAGGAATATGTTCTAGGGTTTCTTTAGATGTGGGGCAGAAGATGGGGGGAGGTGGGGAGGGGGGGCAGTAAAGAGAGCTAAAGATGCTCTAAACTGAAAAAAAAAGATAATGATAATGAATGAAGAAAGAATGGTCTCTGATTGATATTGAAAAAAATGCAGGGTGACATGAGGTCCATACCTCTAGGGGAGACCTGTCAGATGATTATGGGGAGGGGGGGTGTTATTTATGTTTTTTGAAGCCCTTTATAAGAGAATGGTGTGTTGGTCAAACATATTAGGGCAGAAAAGAAGAATATGTTCTAGGATGTCTTTAGATGTGGGGGCAGTAAGGAGAGTTATAGATGCTCTCAACAGAAAAAAAAAAGAAAATAATGATAATGATAATGATTTAAGGAAGAATGGTCTCTGATTGATATTGAAAAAAATGCAGGGTGACATAGGGTACGTACCTCTAGGGGAGACCTGTCAAGGGAGACCTGTCAGGGGGGGGTGTTATTTTTAAATTTTTTTATTTTATATATACATGTTGAATGCGTTAAATTTCTCTCTTAGATTTTTGAGTGTGTGTTTTAGTTATGAGTAAAGAGAAGAAGTAGTTTAGACTGTGTGACTTTATGACTGACTTTAGATAAGGGATAGATGAGGGATAGGGTGGGAGAGTAGTGAGAATAGTAAGAGTAAAGAGAGTGGTGAGAGTAATGAGATTAGTGAGAAGGGACTTAGTTGGTTTAGTCAATGGGTATGAGACCCATTTATAAATTTTATCAGCAGTTTCATTTCTTTTGATACCCATAGGGAAAGATCTCATGTATGATGTTGAGGATTGAAAGGAAAAGGGTTGAATTGGAAGTTGATAGTGATAGTGATGTTAGGTGATTTAATAACTACTTGGTTAGCTGTAAAGATGGTGAAGGAGTGAGAAAAGTAATATAATCAGTTGTTGAGATGAGAAAAAGGTGAAAATCACACACCCCCTACCCCCCTACCCCCCCTCCAAAAAAAAAAAAAAAAAAATCCTAGGGTATAATAACATATGGCTTTGTGATTCACTACTTGAAAAAAGAGCTTCATGGTCCAAGTAAGTTTCTTCAGGTAGTACCATACTAGTATTGCATAATCAGTTGATGAATACACAAAGGCAGAAATGAGTGATTTTTATAGTGCTGAAGTAGGATACCCCCTCCTAAACAGATCACAGCCTATGAATGAATGTTTCCACTTGGATTCTGGTGGTCATTCATTTATTACCATTGAGTTTGAAAGACAATCTAGGATCAATGAGAGTACCTATCCATTTGATGTTACAGAACAGGATTGAATGATTGTTTCCCATTAAAGAAGATAAGAAGGAGGATCTTGAAGGAGAGAATATCTTTTTTCGTCAGTAAAAGCCATTTTATTTTTGGGAAGTCCAACATCCTAACATGGTTCATGTCCCAAGTAACCGCTTCAGAGAGCCTAGTTGAGAGAGTTTGTCTGATACTTCTTCCAGTGCTTTATCTGCCACAAGATACATAACATTGTAAATGTTATCCTAAGACAAGAGAAGAGGGAGAGAGAGAGAGAGAGAGAGAGAGAGGAGAGTAAGAAGGTTATCATTGTAGATAATGTATATAATAAGGGGGAGAGAGGGGACCCCTGTGGTAGAGTCCCTTGAGGAAGAAGATGTACAGGGATTCATATGAGGAGAAAGTAACACTTGTACTTTGTGCTTTGTACATGTGAATGAATGATGAGATTGTAAGGTAGTGGGAGTGATTGAAGGAGTGAAAGCTAATCTAGAGATGTTGACTGAAGGGAAAGATCCTTTGACATTCAGGCACAAAAACACACCCACAATATATCTTACCTTTCCTCTACTGATCCTTTGTTCATGTGGTAAGGTGGAGAATAGCATCAGATGTACTTCTTAAAGGCTAACTTCCATAATGGTTCTCTGGGAGTAGTAGGTTACTTTCTTCAACTAGAAAAAAGAGAGCAGTATTTGGTTAGGAGGTTTTTTAGAAGTTTACCCATTTGTATTGAGGAAAGCAATTGGACAATAAACATTAGGGATAGTGTAATCAGGATAACTAGGATTTTGGATAAAGACTGTTTTGGAAACTTTCCAAGAGGAGGGGTTAGTGAACCTTGTCCAGACACACTTGAACAATTAGTAAGAGGATTTTTTTTTTTTTTTTGAAAAAGCTTTAAGGTTTTCTATGGAGGAGAGAGTTAAGAAATGTCATCAAGGCTTGGAACCCCTTCCATTCCTCATTTTTTAAGAAGGGTGGATTTGATTTCATCAATAAAGAAAGGGGGGGAATCATGACATTAGAAAAAGTCACATTTGGATTTTTGTAACTGAGGTTCCTTCAAACACAAAGCATGAACTTTATATGTAGGTTGTCAAACATAGATAAGTCATCCAGAAAAAAAGATAATAGAGGATATTAGCACATGAATGAGAATAGTGAAGTGATGACTTAACTGGTTTTAATAAAGTTTGAAAGGGTAAAGGAGGAAAGATATATGTGTTAAGAAACTCAGCTTCAACATGAAGAGCAAGAGAAGACTTGTATTTTCATTGGGTCTGATAGCAAGTTTTCTTGCTGGGGGGGATTAAAGATACTGAAATTATATCAAGTGTGACACAACAAGCCAGACTGCTCCAAAAGGAGATAATGTTCCATTAGTTTGATGAATTGGGAAGAAACAGATTCAGAAGCCAGATCAATGGAAGAGAGGGAAAGGAGGGGGTGGGGGGATGGGGATGGGAAACAAGAGATATAGATTTGATATAATCATGTAAAGAGGACTCATCCAAAATTTTCTAACTACAGTAGGGTTAGCAATGATGTTGGGGGAGGGGGAGGGGGGGAGAATGAGGCAATTGAGATGGATGTGAAGATAGATTTGTGATCTGATAAATGAAACTCAAAATAATCAAGATCTGTTTTAAATCTAATGACCATATCAGATGCCTTTCCCTTTTCAAACACAAGGTCAATTACAAAAAGTAAAATTCCTTGAATTCAAAAAATGGTGGGGACTTCTGGTTGAGACACAATATCCTATGTTAAATAGATTATCCAAACATCTTACAGCAGCACCATTTCCATTTGAGCCAAAGCAACATAGTGCAACAGAAAATTGAATAGCAGGATCATGCTGTTTATTTTGATAATTGTTATGAAAGATAGTGTCAGCCAGGCTATACCAGGAGCCCAGTAAATGATATGTTGATTTATTGGACCTGAAAGAGGGCGTAAGAATTGCATTTGATGTATATAAATTAATATTTTATTGCATAATAAAATTATATAAGTATCTTATTAAATATAAGTGTTATATTAATTTTATTGTTATATAAAATATTTATACATTTAAATTAAGCATAATATATTTTATATTCTACAAATAATGTCGCATTTTTATGTATTTAATAATTATAAATTAATAATTAATTAATTACAAACATATATTATAATTATATGTGTAAAAATGACTTATAATGTAATTAAATTAATTAATTAAATTTATATATTAAATAAAACTTTTCATATATTATTAAACAATAATATTGGGCGCTTTTTTGACCCTTAATTGTGTCAGTAAAATTATTAAATAAATTATAACACTTATTTAATAGGGGGTGTCAGTTCTGGCAAATCCGCACTTAAATAAGTGCGGATTTCCAAAACACACTAGCCCCAATACTGGTGGATTTCAAAATGAAATAAGTCACTTATTTCACTCAAATCCGCACTTTCTCAACCAAAAGTGCTGATTTCACCATCAAATCTTATTTCACTGATTTGTCAGCATCATCCCATTCATACGCAGCACTCCGCAGCATAACACTTCATAACTCAAAACATCGTACATCACTTACATCTTCATATCATATCATATAAGAGTTATGCCTTCCTCACTTTCAAATCGTGATAAATTACATAAAGCAATGACTTTCATGGCTCTTGAACTGCTCTTGGACTCTGATTGTGATTCTGATTCCGATCTAGAAGAAGATTTTGTCTTTTTATCAAAAATGGCCACGAAAAGTTACCTTCTTCCCAGAAAGCCTCAAGTACTTCATACCCCCAAGTACACCATCCAAACACTTCTTAACCTATCTACACCCAGTTTTAGACAGCTGTTCAGGACTTCTCAGGAATGTTTCCTTAAATTTCTTGAGCTTATTCAGGATCATCCCATATTTCACAATAATTCTCAAAAAGAACAACAACATCCTTCAATTCAATTGGCCATCACACTATGTCATTTGGGTTCAAATGGTAATGGAGCCAGTTTGAAACGTTTAGAAAATGTCTTTGATTTAGGGCATGGTTCAGTTAACACTTATACCAAACAATGTATCACTGCCATCAACTCCTTGTAATCTCAACTTCTCACCTGGCCAACAAAAGAAGAGCGACTTGAATCATCTCAGGTTATGCAAGCAGAGGGCTTCCCAGGATGTATTGGTTTTGTTGATGGTACTGCTATTCCTTTGAGCCAGAAACCTGCTCAAGGTGGAAACAATTACTTTCACATTCTCGTCAAAAATTTTCACCAAAATATTTACAAGTCAAAAAAATTCTATATCTGTTTTAAAAAATTGGCAATACTCTCCCCTGCATTTTATTGAAGCAAGGGGTGGATATCACCAAAATTTTTCTAAGTCATCAATTTCACATGTCAGATTTGAAAATTTGGCAATACCCCCCCCTGCATTTTATTGAAGTAAGGGGTGAAAGTCATCAAAATTTAATATAATTACATAAATTATTTAATAAATATCTAATATATATCAATTTCCCTAGTTTAAAGTAATGACAATCCCTCAAGCCAAAATGCAGACCAAGTCGAGAAACAAAAGTTTGGGACTTTCCACAGGTATAGGCAAGAGGAACCCCATGAAACAAATAAATGTTATCATGATTACATGTTATACAACACAAGGTCGATGGCTCATCACATTACTTGAGAAAATTGATATATAAAAAATATTTATTAAAAATTTATGAAAAAATATAAAATTTTCGATGACAACTCTAATCCCCATACTTTTTGGATCTAGATAAAGTTTTTTTAAATCGAATAACTTTACCTTCTTTCTTTACCTTATTTATTCTTTGTATCAACTTATTACTGATTTGAAATGAGCAACCAAAATGAGTGAAATCTTGACAGGATTCCAAACCAGGAGGAGCTTTGGTCGTTTGATGATTATCCTTAGAAGAATTCCAAATAGTTTCAATGATACCATTTCCCAAACCAAAATCAATGATGCACCGGTGGTCTGGAAAATATAAACCATGTCCTTTGATTTTAGCTGGAGAAGGTATAGGGTGGCCAGTTATTGGATTGATATATGAGAATATTCCAAAAGTAAGAAAATTGGCATCATTCCTATCGATATGAATCCTATTGTGGAATCCAGAATGAGTGATAATAACATTAGAAAATAAAAGATATTTGTGGCTGATATCTTCCCATTTGGAGTCACACCAATTTGGTATTCCAACTTTGGTTGCAAGTTCATGATTTTTTTCAAATGCCTTATTACAGAGCTTTTTGAGTCGAAGAGCAAGAAAAGAATTAAAGGAAGGTAGAGTGTCCCATAAGCAAAAATCTTCATCTTTTTGTGCTTTAGTGATATTATTGAGCAATGAATATATACCTATATAATTGAAATAAGTGAAATGATATTAAGAATGGAACAAAAATTATTAGACATACCAAGAGAATATCCTTTGACAAAACCAGGTCTCCAACCAAAACCAATCATGATACCACCCAACAAATTCTTATTCCTTATAGGTAACCGAACCAAAGCCATTTGATAAAGAGTTATGATAAGATCGGATAGTTGATTAAAAGCTTCATCTTTTACACCATTGAATGAATGAACTTCCAAAATGAATTGAGGCTTAAAAGCATTGCTGATAACTGCAACAACTCGATCATCTCCAAATTCTGTTAGATATTTGATATCTTCTGGTAATTTTTTCGGATATTGAATTTTTTTATCTACTTTAGTTTTATAAAAAAAAATGTTTGGGATATGACAAAAATAACTTTCGCAGAGAGTCTTTTTTTTTAAATATCTTCTCTTCTGATGAGACTGATTATCTTTAATTTTTTTTGATGATTTAGAAGATGATTGTATGGAAGTTGATTTCAAAGAAGATGATAGAGTTGATTTCAAAGAAGATGATAGAGATGATAAAGATGAAGATGATAAAGAAGATAAAGATGAAGATAAGAGAGAAGTAAGGGGTGAATCAGAAGAAGAAGACATTTTTTTGATCTGAAAAAAAAAATTAATTGTCAATAAAATTTTAACTCAAATTTTTTTTAAAAAAAATTCCTACCTAATAATAAAAAAAGATGTTTTTTTATTTTAAAAATAAAATTGAAAAAAAAAACCAAAAAATCAGTAAAAAATTTTCCAAAAAAAAAATTTATAAAAAAAAAACCTGAGGTTTTATTTTAAAAAACACAATCAAAGCAAAATCCTATTAAAAAAAATTAATAATTAAATTCATTCAAAAAAGAAAATTTCAGTAAAAATTAAATCACAAAAAAAAAATTTAAAAAAAAATTAAAAGTGAACCTGAAGATTGGTTATTAAAAACCTTCTCACAAGATCATGAAAAAAAAAAAAAATCAGTAAAATAAAAATAAAAAATAAAAAAATTATTTAAATAAAATCAAAATCACAAAAATTAATTATAGAAAAAATAAAAATAAAATTATAAACCTTTTTTGTTTTGTAAATAAGAGGGACAGTCCTTATCAGAAAGAATTTTTTTTTTTCTATATTACTGCAAAAAAAATAAAAAAAATAATCAAAATTACAAACAAAAATTTGTTAGTATCTTTATTTGAAAGTTGGTAACCCATCTTTATCTCCCATAAATGTCCCCTTTTCCCCCTCAAATGCTCTCCTTGCCTGCCTCAAAATCCCCCTGAAATACCCCCCTTTCCCCCCTCTTTAGGTCCCTCATCACCCTCCTTCCCCCCTCTTTAGCTGCCTCAAACCCCCCCCATTCCCCCCTCTTTAGCTGCCTCAAACCCCCCCATTCCCCTCACCTTAGGCGCCTCAAACCCCCCCCCCATTTCCCCCTCTTTAGCTGCCTCAAACCCCCCCATTCCCCTCACCTTAGGCGCCTCAAACCCCCCCCCCATTCCCCTCTCCTTAGGCGCCTCAAACCCCCCCCCATTCCCCTCTCCTTAGGCGCCTCAAACCCCCCCCATTCCCCTCTCCTTAGGCACCTCAAACCCCCCCCTTCCAATCACCTTACCCCCTCCCAAACCTTTACCACTTTCTCTACCCCCCCCCCCCCCCCCCACCTCCTTGTTAACGAACGTTCTGTAATGATTGTTCGTTAATAAACAGGGGGGGGGGGGGGGGGGGTAGAGGAGGATGTAACGATTGGGTAGGGGGATAAAGTGAGTAGAAGGGGGGGAAGGGGGGGTGTTTTAGGCGCCTAAAGAGAGGGAAAGGGGGGGTTTGATGTGGGTAAAGAGAGGTGAAGGGGGGGGGGGTTTGAGGCAGCAAAAGAGAGGGGAAGGGGGGGGGGTTTGAGGGACATAAAGAGAGGGGAAGGGGGGTGTATTGAAGCACCTAAAAAGAGGGGAAGGGGGTGATGAGGGACCTAAAGAGGGGGGAAAGGGGGGATTTGAGGCAGCTAAAAAGGGGGTAAAAAGGGGGTCAGAGACAGGTAAAGAGAGGGAAAAAGGGGGGCCTTGAGGATGATAAAGAGAGGTGAAGGAGAGAAAAAAAAACAAAAAAAAAAAAAGAGAAAAAAGAGAAAAAAGCAAAACAAAAATTAGTTTACCCTAGAACAAAAATAAAAGAAGCACTTACAAAAAAAACAAAAAAAACAAAAAAAAAGCAAAAAAAAAAATCATGATTAGCAAATAAAAAACCATGAAAAAAGAAAAAAAATGACCTACCTGGTGAGTTGAGTTGAGAAAATAAATGCAACCAAAATATTTGAGGGATGTTTGAGGAGAGGATGAAAAGGATATGAGTGATGAATGAAAAAAAAAATCACTGACAAAATATGTGATATAAGAAAATATGCGATTTCATGTTGAGGAAGTGAAAGAAAACCAATGAGCAATCCAAAAAAAAGATATTCACCGTAAATTCAAAAAAAAAAATGAATATGCAACAAACCAAAATACAAAACCAAGTGATTAAAGTACACAAAGAGGACATTTGGAAAGTATGAAAACATAAAAATTAAAAATTAAAAGGGTGAAGAGAAATGTTGGAGAGTAATTGGCATTATAATGGGGCGTATGCTGGTTGATTGAATGATTTGTGAATCAAGGGAGGGGAGTGCCAGTGGTGGTTCAGGATCCTCTTCTTCATAAAGATCATTCCACTCATCCTTTAAATCAGCTAGAATATTGTGGAGTATTACACAAGTCAAGATCCAATGATTTGCAGTTTTGATCTCCAATTTTTTTTGAAATTGGATTCTGAGCTCCCGAAGACTAGAAAATCGTCCCTTTAAAATACCTATAGCATGTTCAATTCGTACTCTTGATTGTGCAAGGTGATAATTAAAGGCAGTTTTGGGGTCATTTTCTGAAGTTGCACCACGGAAAGCAGGTATAATGTACTTTCCACTTGCATATGCTGAGTCTGCAAGGAGGTACTGAGATTCGTCAAAGTATGATTCAGGGGATTGAGAAATCCTCATTCTTTGGAAGACGGAAGAGTCATGACATGATCCAGGGCAGCCACTGTGAAAAGCAATAAATTTTTTATTGACATCACATACAAGTTGAACGGCAATAGAGTATCTAGAAAGAAGATAAAAAGTTAGATTGTGAAAGATGAGAACTTGGAGAAGATTTTGAAGAAACCTTTTTTTGCGATCAAAATAATGGTTGCCATCATGAGCAGGCTTTTGACTCAAAGGGATGGTTGTGCCATCAACAAAACCTATACAGCCAGGGAAACCTTCAGCTTGCATTACTTGAGAGGATTCAAGTCGCTGTTCTGGAGTTGGCCAAGCAAGAGTTTGAGACTTGAGGGAAAGGATAGCAATCATACAGCACTTGGTGTATAATATCACGGTACCATATCCTATGTTAAAGAGATTATCCAAACGTCTTACGGCAGCACCATTTCCATTTGAGCCAAAGCGACATAGAGCAACAGCAAGTTGGATGGCAGGATTACGCTGTTTGTTATGAGAATTGTTATGGAAGATAGGATGATCGGAGATGAGTTGATAAAGTTTGAAGAAAGAATTGGGAGAAGTTCTAAAAAGTTGTGTGAAGTTTAAATGAGGAATGATGAGAATGGAGCAGAGATCATATTGGGGATCATGATAAAGATTTGGTCCCCTTGAGTTTATGTAACACTTTTTGGAAAGAAAAGACATATAGGCTAAAGCATCTTCCAAATCAGAGTCTGTTTTATAGTAAAGAACTAAAAGTAAAGTGAAAGCATTCATAGTTGAGTGAAGTAGCCGTCTAGTAGAGAGGTGCTCCATTCTTGTTGGTAGTATAGGTGCTAGTGGAAGGTTTAGGTGATAAGTGGGAAGTGGGAATTCACCATCAAATGTGCAGTTGGGGTGTGTAGATAGAAACAAACTTTATGTGTTCGCCACCAAAATTAAGTAGCATAGAGTGAGGAAAGACTTAAGGATGGCATCAGCAATTATGAGTCATGTGTGACTTTCTTGCAAATCCATCATGGATGAGATGAGTTTGGGATCAGGAATGAGGAACGGAAATTGGGGTATAAGAGGCAGGATAATGCATTATCGTGGATTCCTTATCCACTAGCCCTGGGGCTAGTGGATAAGAATCTTCCGCACTTAATAATGTCTGATCCCGAGAAAAAAAATTCCTGATTCCTAATTGCGGATCCCTGAACATTGATACCCCCTATTATTATTATTATTATTATTCATTTCAATCTTTGTCCACATACTTATATTCCTACCACCGCACTCAATCACAAACCATAATGAAATTTTTATTTTATATTTTCATTTTCATTTTCATGTATTATTTTTTATTTTTTAAAAAAAAGGTAAACATAGGCACCTAAAATCAACAATAAGAACTCATCCGCTACTTTCAACTCAACCGCAACAATTTTTTTCTTTTTGATTTATTATTTAATTTATTTTTTTTTCCAACCATCTGATTTATAATTTCATCACACCTCATTTTTGTCTCTCTAGAAAATTATACTTCTTTTAACTTACAATTATTTAACTCTTGCTAACACGAAGAAAATCAATCATCACTGAAACTTGAGAACTTTGACCATAGCTTAAAGATGTGTGGAGGAATAATTCAAGTCTATTAATTCTTTAACTTCCCTTTTTGGCTAACAGAAATATTACATTATCAACTCGTCTCCCCTTTTCTCATCAACTTGCAAAAGCTGACCTCCCCCATGGCAAACACCTCAAAGAAATAGGTTAAATTCACCACAGAAAAACACATGGCACTTAATGGAAGGTGCCAATCTCTAAATTGATTTGCAATTCAAAACAAACTCAAATTTGACGTCACGCAAACTGGTGCGCTCAGTGTTCAATGCACTGTCTTCGCACAAGTTTTACAGCTGATATAAAGCTGAGATAGATCACAGATAGAAATTGTACCCTATTATCTGGTGTGCATTTTTTTCTGATGAGTTAAAATATCTTAACGTACGGTAAGACACTTTTTTTTGCTAGAGGAATGGATTGGATAGGTGAATAGCATTTTAGATGACATGCCATGAAAGCAATGAACCAATTTTGGTGAGGGCTCTTCTCTTGACAACTATTAGTTTTATTCAATTATTCTGTTCTATTTTATCCTATCACAGCATATACCCGTACTAAATTATCAGTGTAGCCAGCGAAAAGGGTAGACCCATCTGAACTCCATGCTAAAGATGTACATTCAGGCACACTAGCTCGTTTGCTGTCTATTTCAGTAAAGTCGGGCTTGATTTCATCGACAATGCTCTTGGACTCAAGATCAAATATCTTGATGCAGGTTGTGGTGGCAGCACAGAGCCAATAGCGGTTTGGAGAGAAAACCAAGGCGTTGATAGTGTCACCAGCTTCCAGAGAGTAAAGATGTTTTCCTTCGTTCAAATCCCATAACATCGTGATCTGTGCCAACACAGACAACACAAATAAACAAAAAAAAAAAAGAAACAAAAAGAGTCAAACCAAATAATACTAGCACTTACACCGTCTTTGCCACCTGAAGCGCAAAGTGAGCCGTCAGGCGACACAGTAACTGTGTTAAGATATCCTGTATGGCCAAAATGGTTGGTACGTAGTTGACACTTTGCCAATTCCCAAACCTATATATCAATAAGAGTCGAATATTAGTTGGGATAAACAATTCAAGACCGCTATTGTAGGCAACTGGTAAAATCAGAGATCTCGGTGGAATATTTTATTTGTTCTCATAGGACATATTATTGTCCTCCGAAGTAGCAAATATATACGAGTTTTATTCATCATTAAAGGAGGTTATGGAAAGAGGAATGCCTTCAGGTAAACAAAAAAAGTCTCAAACCACTCACTTTGACCACTTTATCCCATCCGGCAGACACAATGACAGCATTCATTGGGTTAGGAGAGAACCGGACGCATGATACCCAACCTGAGTGACCTTCATTTTTGATCTCGTACTTGCACTCGCCTAGAGTGTTCCATAATTTGATGGTGCAGTCACGAGAGCCAGACACAATCTAAAATACGAATTTACAGAATGAGAAGGGTATAACCCAAACTAAATAGCAAGCATAATATACCTGGCGGTTATCAGCGCTAAATGAGACTGAAAGAACGTCATTGGTATGTCCAACAAATCGCCTAGTGGCAAGTCCGGTGTTGAGATCCCACAGACGTAGGGTTTTGTCCCATGAGGCAGAAAGAGCAACTAATATAAAAACCAGAATTAAGCACCTAATTTTTCTAGTATATTGGGTGATTAAAAAAACTGACATTGACCATCTGAGGAAGTAACAATGTCGGAAACAAAGTGGTTATGGCCGCGCAAGATTTTTTTGGGATAGCCAAAGCTGCCCTATCAGAGGAAATGAGGTCTGAGCTCGATAAACCGATGAAACTTAAGATGCAAAATGTGATTCTAAAATGGAGAAGCTCAGGAAGGGGAATAAGACGTACCTCGTCGCGACTTAACTGCCAGACAATGATAGTTTTGTCTGATTGAAGAGAAGAGAAAGAAAGATAACACAAGACGTGAGCTCTTCCTCTGCATACCCAAGATTGGGGAGCAGATGTCCTGCCAAAGGCAGCAGCCCAACAACAAAAAAGAAAAGAAAAGAAAAGAAAAAACCACTAGGGGGAAAGGAGGGAAGAAAAGGACGGGATAGAACAAACCCCTTGAGGCGGTGAGGATCATGTCCCTGAGAAGAAGAAGGAGTAAGGGTGTGAATGGGGAGGAAAAAGAAAGAAGGAAGAGAGAACAGACTCGTTTTCAGGGGAGGTGGCGATGGCTGTGACCCAGCCTCTGTGACCAGCAAGAGTGCCCTTGAAGAGAAGAGAGACCGACATTGAAGATGATGGATGATGAAGAGAAGATGAAGATGGAAATGGCTGGCGATCGACTCCTGGGGTTCTTGACCACCCAGATGGGTATAGACGCAAAACCCAGTTAGGGTTTCTTCCGCCCAGTCCTCAAAACCTAGTTCCTGCCTGACTTTTGGTCTCGCCCTCGCTCTGCTTTCCTCATCCCAATGGCACCCAAGGTCTGCACTCTCTTTTTCTTGTTTCTTGCTAAATACTCATCTTTCTTTTGCCTCCCTCCCTCAGTTGGACCCCAATGAAATCAAAATCATCTATCTTCGTGCCACTGGCGGTGAAGTCGGCGCTTCATCCGCCTTGGCTCCCAAAATAGGTCCTCTTGGTCTGGTAAACTTACCCTCTCATTACTCTCCCAAGATTCCTCTCAACTGATCATTTCATTACTTTGGTCTCAAACAGTCCCCCAAAAAAGTCGGTGAAGATATTGCAAAAGCCACTGGCGATTGGAAAGGTCTCCGAGTCACCGTTCAACTCACCATCCAGAACCGTCAGGCCGCCGTCTCCGTCGTTCCTTCTGCCTCCTCATTGGTCATCAAGGCTTTAAAAGGCAAGCTTGGCCTCAATCATTCTTAGCCTTTATCTTATATTCATCCTTTCTCTTTCCTCTCTTTACTTATTCAGAACCTCCTCGTGATCGAAAAAAGCAAAAAAATATCAAACATGCCGGCAACATTCCCCTAGATGAAATCATTGAGATTGCACGGAAAATGAGGTTCAAATCTCTGGCCAAAAATTTGGCTGGAACAGTGAAGGAAATCCTTGGCACCGCTCAAAGCGTAGGCTGCACCATAGACGGCCAGCCTGCGCATGACATTATCGATGGTATTAATAATGGAGAAATCGAAATACCAGAGGAATGATCCCTTGAATCAAAAAATACATTGGTGTTATTCGGTCCCTCTTGCATTGCATGCTCAAACCTCCCTCGCCTTTATGTAGCCCCAAAGTATGATGAGATAATAATACAACAAAAATGCCGTCTATGAGAAATGAGACATGGTTTCAGTTGGGAACGCTACTTGATTTCTGATCTTTAGTTCTCGTTGTAGTGATCATATGTTTGCCCGAAAGCACGCTTCCTGCTCAAAACTAGTATTAAAATATGAGAGTTTGTGGATATTTTTGATCTAGTGAAAAGTCAGTTTCTCTGAAATAACACTTTATTACCGTGATTTTCTTTAGCGGAAAAGACACGCTCTAGCAGTGATTATATTTATCTAATAAACATCAACTTGAAACAAATTGGAATTTTTGACTCTTTTTGTTATTTTTATCAACCCTTTCACACTCTTCAACTATTGTATTCAACTTCAAATGATATTTACGCTACCATTGGATTCTGAAACAAAAATAAAGAAAGAAAGAAAAAGAAGTGAGTTGCAGCCATATGTTGAATCAAAATGAATCAACACACTGTTTTCAATTAGTTAAAAGAAAGTTCGGAAACTTGTATGATATAGATTAAGAATCTAGGTTTATGTTAGTCGGATTTCAGAAACGGTAAGTCAATAAAACAAACAGATCAGTTATTTGAAAAAAAAAAAAAAAAAAAAAAAAAAAAACATCAGTTTTTCCTGTTGAATTTCATTTTATTTTTTATTTTTTAGATTTTTTACTGGCCTGAAATTGTAACAATCATCGTTTTTTTTTTTTTTTTTTTTTTTGTGCTAGATGCTTGAAAAAAAAAAAAAAAAAAAATTGCTATAGCTATAGAAAGGTATGATTTATTTATTTATTCTGCGCTGTGAGATGATATTTGGTTCCTCTTCTCTTTCTTTTTTTACTTATTTTTTTCTAATATATGTAAAAGAAAAATTAGCTGATAATAGATATCACTTACTCTTATTCTTGAAGTTAAAAAATTGTAAACCGAGACATGGATTTAGGTTCCTTACTGTTAAATCTAGTAAAAACAATATCATTATTATTACAAAATATTAAGGGTGACCTTTCTAGCAAGTCCGAAATTGAACTTGATTGGACTAATCCGAATTTGTTTCAGAGTTGCTAGCCAATCCCTCCTGGCGCCTGATGTTTTGTGACATACTTTTAATTATTTTTATTTCTTTCCTTTTTACTTTAGATACTATTGATGACCACATATTTTGAAGTTTTTTTTTTTTTTTTTTTTTTTTTTTTCAAGGATATTAATTTTGGAATCCATAGTCCAGCTTTTGAATTTTTTTTTCTTCGTTTTGTATCAATTTTTTTTTTTTTTTTTTTTTTGCTTCAAGGTTTTTTTTATTACATTTTATTTTGATTTGAAACAGTTAGTTATTGATTTCAGTTTGATGATTGTGAACATATTTGTGTTACTTTTGTCCGATATTGTTATTATCTTTATCTTCATTCAAATCTCACTACCAACTTTTGCATAGATAGATAGGTTTGATTTTAACTTTCAAGTCTATATCTTTTTCAAGTTCTTCTAATGATTTTTATTTCAAAGATACCTCACTGGTTCATTCTTCCACTATTTTGCTCATTATTTTCATGAAGATCTTCTATTAATATTGAGAGGCATGTTTGATTCTTGAGGTATACATTCTGTCACGATCCTTGGTATTCATTATTGTATAATATGATCTTCTATTTGGTTTTTTTTATATATATTTTCTTTTGACTGAAATTCATCTCCCTGACCCCATGATTAATTTCCCTCATTTTTCAAAATATGAACATTCTTCTTGAGAATGCATTATAAGTTAGCAGAACCTTTTTTTTTTTAAAAAAAAAAAAAATTTGACTTGTAAACGATCTTCATGAAAGTGTGGCAATTTTTTTTTTTTCATTTGAAGTAATAATAAAAAAATAAATAAAAAACTTCGAATAAAGGATAATGATCTCTTTATCAAAATGATTTTTGATATCATTTTCTATTGATCTATTTTTTTATTTGATCTTACTTTATATTTATCTTCTTAGTAATTTGGTTTTTTCAAGTTCTGGGTTATCCTTGTTGCATATGTAAACAAAGTAGCATTTGATTCATGTGTTAGTACTAGTATTTCCATGTTTTTTTTTCCAGAAATAATGTTATAATCGGTTAATTTGAATTTTACATTCAAGTATCGTTAGCTTCATGTCTTTATTTTCTTCTTCTTCTTCTTCTTCTTCTTCTTCAATTTCTTATTAATTTCAAGTGATTAACACTCCTTTATCCCTATCATTATTGGTGAATTATTCTCCATTTATATTAATAAGGAAAGACTTACAGATTGCCTTTCATCATAATTTATTGATTAAAAGAACCTGGAAAAAATGAAAATATATCCCTTCCTTTGTGTTATCAGAAGAAAAAATAAAAAAGAAAAATTCAAAAACAATGAAAAAAATGAAAAAAAACAATGAAAAAAAAATTAAAAAAAATTAAAAAAACTGAGAAAAAAAATTAAAAAAAATGAAAAAAATGAAAAAAAAATGAAAAATGACGCACTTTTATACCTTGAGTTGATGATTTTATAATCTTTAATTTGCATGCCTAACTGCACAGAAAAAGGAAGAAATCCCATCATAATATCTTTTTTATGAAAACGGCAAAATACCCCGGCCATTACATCTATAGCTAATATTAGAATAAGAAAAAAATATGATAAATTTCACATGATAAATTATGATATCTATATATAAATTGAAAACCATCAGTTCCAAATATGAATTGAAATTCGAATCAAATGATAAGTCTTTCTGTTAAAGCTCCCACACATTAAAGGACATAAAGAAAAATAAATAAACTACACCGAATGTTTTTTTGAATAGTTTACTAAATGCCACTCAATTCTTATATGAGAAATTCATTTGGAATATCACCTCGCGTTTTCTAAGGACTATCAACATTTCAATTTTGTTACCTGATACAAATTCTGCACAAAATTTAATTAGATCACTCAAACTTAACTTATTTGAAATAATAGGAACATTACGTAATTTCAACAATTTGAAGAGATGTTAACGCTTTGAATCAAAATATCTTATTTGAGCATCAATAGTGGTAGCTGTAAAAAATTGTATGTTAGTGAATTTAACCTGAAAATTAATTGGCGAGAAAGAATCTAATAAGTTGGATAAAGATCTTGATGAGGGAAAATGAAACCTCTTATATATGTTGATAAAACAAAATTGTGTAATATTTTTTAAACACAAAATTATAGACAATTTTTTGCTGAATCAAAAGGAAAAAACAACACAAAAAAGGGGTTGAATTAGTTGCGGAAAATTCAAGGCTTCGCAAGTTTGCTTCACTCTCAATTGGACCTTACCTTTCACTACTTTTTTAAAAATAAATAAATAAAATCATGCTCAAACATCTCCTTGGTTTTTTTTATACCATAAAATACTTGAATGTGTGTATTCTGAGTTTAGGAGTATGCATCATTAACTTTAAATTGTGGAATAATGTTGAAAGTGAGTCGTCGATCACCAAGGGTTTAGAAGTTCAAATACGCTTTCCAGTCGATTTTTTTTCTTTCGAGGGATATTGGAAATGAAACGAACCTACAAAAAAAAAATAAACATTTCATAAAAATAATTTATGATAGATATCTAAGGGCAATAAAATATCACATGAAAAAAAAAAATAAAAATTTTATGCGTTGCATTTGATTATGTTGTAAAATGCTATTAGTTTTTGATTTCATTTCAAAGGGTTTCAATTCATTTTCCCCCGGTATCATTATGGTTTGGTGTCCTATATTATCTATTGATTTTTATATGAATATTGTAAGTCCCAATTACCATCAGGCAATAATATTTTCTTAAAAAATTATTTAAAATTTTAAAAACCTTTATAAAATGAAAATACCTATAATGACTATACAGACAAGAATAAATATTTGTGTTTTACAGGAGGAGCAAGCAAAAAAAAAAAAAATTCTAAGCATTAAAGTTTTACACCTTAACTAACTCTTTCCAGTTTTATAAAAAATATTTGAAACCCTTATATTCTGGCACTTAAAAAAATGTCTCCACCTTCAATTTCCATACTAGATAGATACACTTTAAAATACACAATTTTTCATGATAAAAGTCATTAATTCAATATCTTTGTTTTATTTCTCGTTACTCTTAAAAATTTCAATTTTTAGACTTTTCTTTTCTTTTTCTCCTTTCTTTTTTTTCTCCTTTCTTTTTCTTCTTTTTAATCTCAAAATTGTTGCGCCTATATTAGAATAATTTTACTTTATTGGTTGGTTCCATTCATTACTATGTTCTCTAAATCCTATAATTAATTAATTTTACTTGTGTATTTATATTATTTATCTTCGCACCCATATGATTCCTATTTTAGTATAATGCTACTTTTTTTTCCTTTTTTATCTGATTACTTTTACTTTTACTTAACTTCCTTTTCTGATCAGTACGTTTCTTAACTAATTGACTTTTTTAACTAATAGCTAATAATTTGTTGTATGAGCTTTTCTCCAAATAGCTCCTCCTTTTATTTCTAAATGCGGTCTAATCTCTATTGTATGTAACTACTAACTTGCGCCTATAAATACGGCGCAACTATCTGTAATGAAAGCTAAGTTTGATTCTTCTTCAAACTCCTTGAGGCACTAAGGATTCCGTAGGAATCACAGATAATTATCTGTGAGTTTTTCACTCACTAGTTTTTCTTGATTTCTAGTTACTTATCTAAATTGACCTTTTCATTAATTTTTTGAAATCCTATCAATCATTAGTTAGTAGACTATTGACCTCAAGAACAAACAACCCTTTGTGATTCTCGCTTGTTCTCGCAGTTCGTCGCAAGAGCAAAAGAGGAGTTAACTGGCGTTTCCATTACAAAGGGCGCAGTATTTATGCGCAACTCATATTATACTAGTACAAGATTATAGTCCGGAAAAAGTAAATAATGGACTTTATGAATAAGGGAATTATTAGTAATTATCGTATTAAGTAAATGTATTAGTATGACACGTATTATGTTTAAGGCAATAGTATTATTATTATTTTCAGGCTGTATTTAGTAATATTATTATATTGGTACACTATGACTAATAGAAATATATAAGGAAACTGATAATTGTCGATAAAAGGAAATAAAATAGAGAGTAAGGAAATTATGATTCACACCTTTACTGTCAGGCTGAGGTCAAGTACAGAGACGTGAGCTAGCTTGAATGGTCAGTTGTCTAGAATATTTTAATGGTCCTATACAAATACTGTAGTACAAATCCAATAAGTATTTAAAATATAACTCAATATAAGGGTCTCAGTAATTTTAATCTCACTAATTATAAATGGGTTACAATCTTATAGTTGGTAGTAAAATAGATGTAAGAATTCAGATACTATTAAAAGACTTTATAAGTGCTTTTTACATTTATTGTAATTGTATTGGTTACATATTTGATTTTAATGATAAAGAATGAAAAAAACAAGACCAAAAACCCCCTCCTTTTATACACAATAACTTCCCCAATGAACCCCTTAATTTACCAGCTCTATACATGATTAATGATGCCTCATTCCATCTAATAGACATTTCCAACAGCATAAAGAGTGACCAGTAACATAATTGGAATGATATCACCCACCAAAATCCTGCAGGAATAGGGATAATCCATTAAAAATAAAGAATAAGCAAAAAAGAGAGTATATGTGTGTAATACATTATTAATATAAAAGACTAAAAGTAAAATTTAAGACTAATGATTACTCCATATTAAGGGAGATTAACAGTAGAAATGATGGGGCTAATCATGTCATTATACTATGTGAAATCCCCATTCAAAAATAACCAAAATTGACTGAGAAACCACTTAAAAACCCAAAAAAGGGTGTGAGATGTGGGGTAACTACATGCAGTCCTTGGCAGGTGCTTGCACACGTAAATCCTTGACTAATTTAGGCAAATTTAAGCGTGGTAGTTAATTAAAGCACCAAGCTTGAGGTTATTAATGAAATTAGTGCATATAATAAGGGTCAATGCATTTGTAATTAAACTAGGACACTAAATAAGTGCCTGTTGCCTATTTTAGCATGTTTACCCACAGTGGGCGTAGAATGTGGGGTAGTTATAGTGTTAATAAGCTAACATAGCTAAAAATGAAGCTATTCACATGGGAAAAATTCAGGCAGTATGTGGCCAGTACACAGAAGCCATTTCTAGCATAAAAAACACCAAATTTGAAAAGTGTTATTTTTATGTATTTGAGTAGTCAAATCAATAGCCCTAATTAAGAAAAATTGATCTGTCAAAGTGCATTTTTAATATTATTAAATTTATAGCGCATATAGTCAACTTTTAAGTGATTTAAAGTGCATATCTTGTTTTTCATGTAAAATAATGAAAAAAACAGCTTTAACTCTACTTAAAAATTATGTAGCCTTATATTTGAGGTTATTAAGATTACCCTAGCATATTCCAACTTAATATTAATACATAAGACTTATAAAAGGTGGATATATGCATGTATATAAGGAGTTAAAATGGCATATTTTGTATTTTATCATAAATTTACTTATGTATACTATTTGTGTACTCTAATTTATTGCTCCCATGTATAGTCCATGTGTTTAACATAACTTATAAGTACTTTTTACTCAGTCCTGGGGATATCCATACTGACATTTACCTTCACAATCAAATCTTGTTGCATTGTTAGGTAAAGGATTCTCTCTTTATTCACTCCTCTAAGTGTTATACTGATGAGTAGTGATATTTTTAGTGACTAAATTATATCATTACTCAGACCTTTAACCTGGATTATTCAAATAATAAGATAATTTATCAATTAGGGAAGTTCTAGAGGATAAATGGTGGAAACTTAGAATCATTCAGACATATCTCAGCAAATTTCTTACCTCCACAACAAGCTAGAACAAGCCAAAGGAAAATTCCATTTGAGAGACAAATATGACCACCATCCTGATGAAAAAATAATTTTTCTAAGAAATCAGAAACTACCAAGTAGTCATGGACACCCATTAAAGCTCAAACCATAAAAGTTAAAGGGCTATAGGGATAACATTAGTCACTGGATGAAGGATTTTGAAAACATCCTTATCTAAAAGAACATCTCTTCAGAAAAATGGCGTGCCATTATGGGGAGTTTTCTCAGGGGGAAGCCAAATCCTTTTATTATCAATTGCAGGATGACAATGATAATACCTTACCCAATTGGCTCACAATAAAAGAAGCTTTCCTTAATAATTATAGCCCCAAATTCAAAGAAGACAAATTATGAGACCAACTTGATATGTTAACCTGTAATAATGGAAAAATTGATGAATTAATTACTCAGTTCAGGGAAATCTCTGCTCAACTACCACAAGGTCAATTCTCTCTTTGCAAAAAAATTTGGATCTTCAAAAGAGAACTTCCCACCTCTCTATGTCTACAAGTAAGCTGAACTGAATTTTCATATGAATCAAATATGGAAAGAGTCTATAATGTTGCCTGGGATTGTGAAATCACCTACTTACAAAATACAAGAAACAGAGGAAGAAATTTCAGAATTTCTTTCTGAAATTCATTGACAAATAGTAATTTCCAAAGAATTAGAAATTCAAAAACTCCCATCTCAAGTAAAAATTTTTATCTATCAACTCAAGGAAGACCACACTTCTTTGAAAAAGATAAAGAAACCCCAATGGATCTAGACGCTGTAGACAATCCTATAGTACTAGCTACAGGCCTTGACCAAGGGAGTTGGAGAAAAACCAGAGAGAAAGTCCCCTGTCCCTTTAGAAAAATAGAGTGAGATTTACTTGCTAAAGTAAGTTGGTTCCTGTTTGCTAAAGCCCCTTTTTCAACACACTTGACTGCTTGATGAGCCAAGAAAGTAGTCTCCAGACAGACTACCAGACCAAAGAACTGAAATGTAGACCAATGTCCACACCAGAGAAAGCAAAGATACTTGATGTAGGCTGAAAATCCACACCAGAGACAGCAATAATACTTGATATAGCTTGCAAGACTATACCAGAGTCCCTGTTGCTAAAGTTGAGTTAAATGAAGAACTAACCTTGCAACAAACACAGCCGATTGTGGCCAAAAACAGTGAAAACTGAGTGAGGAACAAGGATATCACCTCCGGATGGTTGTATGATAATTAAAGTTACCCCAAACTGTCTTATTCAGTATGTACACACAGACCACTATCTAAGAGCCCATGCACACCAACAAATTTGGCGCCTGTACCAGCCAAATTGAATAAAAACCCTCCAGAAGCGCTCCCCAACCTTCTAAAACAAAAACAGGCGGGCCCCCCGACGTCGGAGGTGCCGCCTGAAGTGGCCTGGCCTCCCTGAAGCCAGAAAACCAATAAAAACACCTAATCTACTTAGAAAAATTAACTACAACTACTAAAACCCTTAAAACACAGAATTACGCTATAACAACATTGAGACATGAAATATAGAGCTAAATTATCCCTATCCAATGGTACTAAGTACTTAACCCTAAGACTTAAGGTTAGCCCGTAAAACATGAAAAACAAAATTAAACAGCTATCTTTTGTAACTGAAGAATGAGGAAATGACCCCTTAAAACTTAGAATATGAAAAATATTATCAAGACATAAAATATAGAGAAAAAACGGGGCTATCCAATGATAGTTCCCAAATACCTGCAGTTCCAATATTCACGGAATAAAACCAGAAAAACACCCAATTTTTCAAAAGATGCCAATTAAGACATGCACAAACAGCGCCAAACCACACAACAAAGGCCCCTGCCAATGTTGGAAGACCACAATGCTATAAACCCAACCACCACCAAATGCTATTATTTTCATAAGATTGGACACCTTGCTAAAGAATGTAAACAAAAAGAAAAGATAAAGAAAACCAAAAAGAAAGTACCAGAAATTCACATAATAGAGGAAGAAGAAGCTGCATAAATCAATCGAATTGAAAAACTTCTGGACAAAAACAAATCAAACACTTAATTCTATTGAGACCTTAACCAAGAAAGACTTTCAAAATAACAAAAAACTACCTTCAAGTCCTGTTTTGGATCCTAAATTTTTTGAATCAAGTTCTTATCAAGATCATACTCCTTAAACCTTAAACAAAAGATTCAAAAAAGACCTCTCTGACTTTAACTCTTCTTCCATTCTCTCTGAAATAGGTCCCAGTGCCTCAGTCAGTCAAGTTTCAAAAGTCAAAACTACAGATCTACTTAGTATAATAACCGAAAAGGAAGATGACTATCAAGAAATTTCCTTACCCTTCTTCCAAGTTCAGATTGGTAACAAAATCTTACAGGTAATAGTAGAAACCAGTGCCAGGGCAAATTATGTACACCCAAATGTGGCCAAGTTGCTTCCAAACGTCTCAATTAAGAAAACTCATCAAAAGGCTTGACTTGCTGATGGATCCATTAAGGAAATAAAGGGAAAAATTATTTTAAAGTTACTACAAAATAAACTAAAAATGAACTGTACATGTTTAATCCTCCCTCACCTTAACTACAATTTGGTACTTTGTCTTCCCTGGATAAAAAATACAATGCAATATTCCATCCAAAAAGAAATTTTGTATCAATTATTGATGATTATGGAACAGAACAAAAACTTCTTCAAGTAAGATCATTAACTAATCTTTCTCCATTTAAAACTAAAGCTGAGAAATTATCTCAGATGGTGTGTGATTTAGTAAAAAAAATAGCTCTGGATTGTTTCTCTAAAGAAATTAAGTTGAATAACATGTCAAAATTTTGTCATTCAATAGAAACCAGATCAGCCCTTCCAATAAAAATACATTGACAACCTCATAATCCAGCAGAGAACAAATTAATCAAAGAATTTGTAAAAGATAGTCTCCAGAAAGGTATTATTGAAGAATTGGATTCCCCTTGGTCTTCTCCACTTATTCTGGTTAAAAAATCTGATGGATCTATTAGGGTATGCATTTATTATAGACCATTAAATTACATTACAGTCAAAAATGCTTATCCACTTCCCCGCATTGATGACACCTATCAGTATTTGAAAGATGCTGCCTTATTTACTTCCCTTGATCTCAAATCTGGATTCTGGCAAATTCCAATGGAAGTTAAATAAAAAGAAAAAACTACTTTTATTTGCAGAATGGGACACTTTCAGTGGAAAGTAATGCCCTTTGGACTCTGTAATTCTCCAAGTACATTTATATTAACCATGAATAAAATACCAAAATATGTGGTTGACAAATGTGTCCTGGTCTATCCAGACAATATAATCATTTACTAAAAAGACTTAAGAACTCACTTAGAAGATGTCAAAAGGGTTCTAAAATTATTAAATAACAAATCCTTTATTCTATTCAAAGACAAATGTTAATGGGCTAAGAAGGAACTAATTTTTTTAGGACATATTGTAAATGGAGAAGGGATCAAGACAAATTCAGAAAAAATCAATAAAATACTTGAATGGCCAACACCACAAAATACTTCTCATGTAGGAGGATTCCTTAACCTTTGTACACATTACAAAAGATTCATTAATCATTTCTCTTCTCTGGCATCACCCTTATACAAACTTACCAAAAATTCTCCAAAAAAGGGAGCAAAGATTAATTGGGGGAAGAAAAAAACAACACTTTTCACTTACTTAAGAAACATGTATCTGACACCATCCTTCTCAAAAATCCAGAAACATTTCATCCATTTATTCTTGACATGGATTCTTCAGGAACAAATATTAGTGCAATACTTCAACAAGATGTAAAAACCTCAAACAATAAAAAGAGCTTTGATCCCATTGCTTATATAAAAAACATCAAAAACAGAAACATACATCCAATTTCTTACAAATCATGTAAAATTTCTAGAACTGAACATAACTATTCCTCTCAAGAAAGAAAACTATTGGCCATAGTCCATTCTCTTAAACATTTCAGATTTTATATAGAAGGATCAGCAATTATTGTCAGAACAGATAATCAGTCTCTCAAGTATTTCAAATCCCAAAAAGAAGCCACTCAAAAATTATCCAGGTTTATTAACAAAATAGAATTATTTAATATACACATCATCTACAGACTAGGTGGGAAAAAATTAGCTGCTGATGCTCTTCATCTGAAACCTAATACTAACTTTGACAAAGACCCTCCAGAGACATCAACACCTTTATTCTATATTTCTGACAAGAACCCATGGGACCAACTCAAGAGAATTCACAAAACTCTTTCCAAAATGTCTTTTTAACTATTTCCTAAACAATGAACAACTTTATTTCTACCCAGATCAGAATAATCTTGAGAAAACTCTTTGGGTTGTCTACAATGAGAGGGAGGCCAAAGGTGTTGTTTATGAAGCGCACTGTGAATTAGGACATTTTAATTACAAAGATGTAGTAAGTGTTCTAAAATAAAAATATCTTTTTCCTAAAATGATGACTCGAACCAACAAGTTTATAAATCATTGTCAAGAATTCCAGTTCTTAAAAGAAACTTCAAAACAACATCAACTACCTATACTGCGGATCATTTGAGAAGAACCATTCCTTAGATGGTCCATGGATTTTATTGGACCATTACCAAAAACAAAGAAAAATAATAAATACTTAATAACTGCTATAGACTATGGGACAGGATGGGCTTATGCCACTTCTCTCACACAAACTTCAACTCAGGCTGCAATAGATATGGTAGGATTAATTACTTTAAGTCATGGATTACCAGCTGAGATACTAACTGACAATGGATCCAAATTTGATTCTTATCAGTTTGAAATATTTATCAAAAATGCAAAAATCAAACACTCAAAAACAACTCCCCACCATCCCCAATCCAACAGACTAATCAAAAGATTTCATGGGACCCCTGAATATTCCATCCTCAAATATGTCTTACCCAAAAATTAGGACAATTGGGACTACTATCTAGATAAGGATATCTTTGCTTATCAAAGTGCTCCTTCACAATCCATGAAAACTTCTCCCTGTTTCATGACATATGGGATACAGGTAAGAATTCCATCAAACCCTGTTTTATTGACAGAATTACCAGATATTTCAGAAACTAATCAAGAGGAAATATATTTCCAACAAAAATTAGCAAGCTTTAAACTAGGTTCTGAAAGACAAAAGAGGATTGATGATCTTAACAAAGATACTGAAGAAAGGTATGCTAAAACCAATGAAAACTACATTGAACAAGGACTTCAAATTAGGGATATGGTCTTATGCAAATTCAAAGATTGTCCCTCTAAATTACACCCAAGATGGGATGGACCATTCATTATCAAGTAATGCTTACCCAATGGTGTGTATCAATTGATGACCTTTAATGGTCATGTGTTAAGATCCAATACTAATGGCTCATGACTTAAAATTTTTTCAGGAAATTCAAATAAACTCTATTTTCCCAGTAGCTGACTAAAATCTAGAGACAAAAAGGCCAGAACAAACACTGGTTACAGAGCCTGTGACCAAATGTCAACAGCAAAGAAAAGACCAATACAGCTTTCTGGACCCAATGTTTCATAATGCTACTGAGTTCCCTCTTGGGTTGTTTTATATGAATGGTAAAAATTTTTATACACCTAATGGAAAACCTGACCAACACTTTAGATTATCTTTCACCACCTATTTGCTGCACTGGTCTAGATACATGTTGCAAAATGAAAATTATTGGGATATTTTTAATGTAGTTGAACTTTTTCATGGACTAGAAATAGCCCTTGCCTCTGCTTATAATATAATCTGTGAAGTTGATAAAAATCTCCTTGAAAAAAATATCTATTTCACAGCTGAAGACATGTACTGGAACCCTCACACCTTACAGGCTGAGCATTGAAGAGGAGATGGTGTAATTCCTATTTTAGTATAATTCTAATTTTTTTCCTTTTTTATCTGATTACTTTTAATTTTACTTAAATTCTATTTCTGATCAGTAAATTTCTTAACTAATCAACATTTTCAACCAATAGCTAATAATTTGTTGTATGAGCTTTTCTCCAAAAGGCTCCTCCTTTTATTTCTAAATGTGGTCTAATCTCTATATTATGTAACTACTAACTTGTGCCTATAAATACGGCACAACTATCTGTAATGAAAGCCAAGTTTACTTTTCCTGCCAACTCCTTCACGCACTAAGGATTCTGTATGAATCACACCCAAAAAATACTTCTGTACCTGGTTCATCTCATGTATGTCACCTAGCTTACTATAAAAGGGAGAGCTATCAAACTTCTTATCAGTATCTCTCTTGTTTTTTTTCATTTCCTTGATGTGTTCTTTTGAAAATTGACTTATGTGATTCCTACTTAGTTCTTAGTGCATCAAGAATTAGTAGGAGAAATCAACTTAGTTTTATTACATTAAATTTGTGTGCTTTATATAGGTGCAAGTACACAGAAGGAAGCAGAGAGTACTAATCTTCTTTTAGTAATAAATTATAAGATTTTACAGAAAAGCTACAAGTTAAATTTGAGTTGAAAATGAGAGCTGATTAAAAGTATTAAAGGTTTTTTTAATGGAAATTTTATTGTAGATGATAGGTTCTAAAACTAAAAATAATTATACAGAATAAGAAGTGATGTAATTAAGGATTAGCCTAATAAGGAAAAGAAAAGTTATGGAATAACACCATCCCCTCTGTGAAAATCAGAACAGCGTTTTTGTGGGTGCCAAATCATCTATTTGGCGGTAAAATTGATATTCCATTCCAGCAGGTTTTCATCAACATCACATATCAAATTATAAGCCACAGCCATAATTATCTCTAGGCCATGAAATAGTTCCATAACTTTAAAAGTATCCCACTTTGTATCATTTTGAAATAAATACCTAAGCCACATAGAGAGATAATAATTAAAACTTAACATGAAGTTTCTGTCTGGTAATCTGTTTGGTGTTCTACATAGATGACTGTCCATTTGAAATAGATTTATAGGAACTTCAGTTGCACTGTGAAGTAGGGGATTGAGGAACCCAAACTTGTCAGTGTCTTGCGGTATTTTTTCTGTCATATAGTCTATACCCTGTACTTGATTTTGATTTTTGATCTCTTCCTCTGAGACATCCTCTGGCATGATAGAGTTGAGCTGAGTCTCCATGATATAATTTTAGTTGAGCTCCATTAGTATTTGTTTTTAGAACATATCCATTAGCTGTCATTAATGGATACACACCTTTGGGTGGACTTTCTCTGATAAGAAAGGGAACATCCCATTTGGGATGCAGCTTTGAAGGCCTATCTTCAAACTTTCTAAGAACCATATCTCCAATTTGTAACCCTCTTTCACTATAAGTTTCATCTGTGTTAGCATGTTGTTCCTCATCTTCTTTTTTGAGTTTGTTGATATGTTGCTGTCAGTCTGATTGTAGTTTTACATTAGCAAGATTTTGTTAGAAATAAATTTGTTTCTGATTAGTGTCAGTTATATCTGGTTGTTCTCCTAAGAGAGGGGGGTTAGTTGGTAGCCTTACCTGGATACCATATACCATATCAAAAGGAGTTGGTTTGAGAGATTTTGAGGGTGAGCTTCTATAAGCAAACAAGGCTTTATATAGAAATTTATCCTAACTATCTTGATTCTGAGGAGAGAATAACTTTTTAATTGCATTCTCAAGTGTCCCATGAAAACATTATATTATTCCATTTGATTGAGGGTGATATGGTGTAGTTTTTATGTGCTTGATTTTTGAATTTTCCATGAACATTTCGAATTGGTAAGAGTTAAACTTGGAACCATTTACAGTTATTATTTATACTGGAAGACCATGGTTTATAGTAATTAAAATAACTACTTTTATTGCTGCCTCAGTTGATGTTTGTTTTAAGGGGGTAGCATAAGCCCAGGCATTCCAATAATCTATAGCCATAATGATGTGTTTATGACCATCTTTGGTTTTAGGATGTGGCACAACAAAATCCATTCACCATTTGACAAATGGTCCTCCTTCTCTGATGGAAAGTATTGGAATTTTCAAATTTTGCTGTCCATCATTACTAAACTGAAATTCCAGACATTTTTCTATGACTTTGTTATGTTAGCTTCATCCTTTCTGGAAAAAGATATATTTGGTTTAAAATGGTAATAATGTCATTGTAGTTTTGATACCCTAATTTACAATGTACTTCATAAATTATTCCCTTGGCCTCTCATTCATTAGTGACTACTTTTGAAATTTGTCCAGTTGTTCTATGTTAGAATAGTGATAAAGTTGATGATTTTTGACAAAATAATTATTCAGGAAATTTGGATGATTTTGAGAAGTGGAAAGGGTTTGGATTATTCTTTTGAGTTGATCCCAGGGGTTTTTTAGTTCAACATTAAATAAAGGGGAAGCAGTTTCTGGCAGCTCTTGATCAAAGGAGGTGTTTGGTTTTTGGGATAGAGAATCAGCCACTAGATTTTTGTCTCCTGATGTCAGCCTGTATATCTCCATGACTGAGTAAAAAGTAATTATAAGTTATGTTAAACACATGAACTATACATGGGAATAATAAATAAGAGTACACAAATAGTATACATAAGTAAAATTATGATAATACACAAAAAATGCCATTATAACACCTTATATACACGCATATATCCACCTTTTATAGGTCTTATGTACTTAATATTAAGTTGGAATATGTTAGGGTAATCTTAAGAACCTTAAGTATAAGGCTACATAATTTTTAAGTACACTTTAAGCTGTTATATTCATTGTTTTATGCAAAAAACAAGAAATGCGCTTTATTTCACTTAAAAGTTGACTATATGCGCTATAAAATTGAGAATATCAAAATTGCGCTTTGACAGATCAATTGGGCTCATTTAGAACTATTGATTTGGCTATTTAAATGCATAAAAATAACACTTTTCAAATTTGGTGTTTTTTATGCCAGAAATGGCTTCTGTGTACTGGCCACATACTGCCTGCTTTTTTCCCGTGTGAATAGCTTCATTTTTAGCAAAGTTAGCTTTTTCACACTATAATTACCCCACATTCTACGCCCACTGTGGGGAAACACACTAAAATAGGCGACAGGCGCTTATTTAGTGTCCTAGCTTAATTAATAATGCATTGACCTTGTTTATATGCACTAATTTCATTAATAACCTCACTCTTGGCACTTTATTTCATCACCACACTTAAATTCGCCTAATTTTAGTCAAGGATTTACCCGTGAAAGAGCCTGCCAAGAACTGCATGTAGTTACCCCACATCTCACGCTCTTTTTTAAGTTTTTGGGTGGTTTCTCAGTCAATTTTGGTTATTTTTGAATGGGAATTTCACGTAGTATAATGTCAGGATTAGCCCCATTATTTCTACAGTCAATCCCCCTTATTATTAAGCTATTATTAACCTTAAAAAGTCTCCTTTAGCCTTTAATATTATTGTTTTATACGCATATACTCTCTTTTTGTCTTTTTCTTTAATTTTGATGGATTTCCCTTATTATTACAGGATTTTGGCGGTTGTTACTCTTCTAATTATGTCATGGGTTACTGGGAATGTTGATGGGCATGTCTATTAGTTGTTTAGAGGCGTCATTAACTGTGTATTGGGTGGTACATCAAGGGAATCGTTGGGGAACTCAGTGTGTATAAAAGGAGGAGGTTTTTGGGTTGTATTTCTTCATTCTTTATCATTACAATTTAACCAATATAACCAAATCAATTACAATACATATCAATTAGTACTTTTATAAGACTTTTGAATAGTATCTGAATTTATATAATCTATTTTTCTACCAACTATAAAGATTGTAAGCCATATATAAGAATAGTGAGGATTATATTACTGAGACCTTTATATTTGATTATATTTTACAACTTAGTGGATTAAATCTACAGTATTCATATAGGACCATTAAAATCTTCTAGACAACTGACTATTCAAGCTAGTTCACGTCCTTGTACTTGACCCTAGCCTGACAATTGGGGACCTTTCCTCAAGAATTCTGTTATAATCCTGTAAGTGAAATTTTCAAGAGAAGGTGCACGTAAATAATATCCCTATAGAAATATTTGGATAATTACAACAGGTTGGGGTCACTTATATAGTGATTTCAGAAAAAGAAGCCCTGTTATATTATAAAATTGTGATATTGAATCAACAATTTTACCACTAATTTAACTTATAATTGTTATTAGTGGGTCTGTCAATAGACCAATTAAATTTGAGATCTTTGCAGATAAAATTTTTACCACTAATTTAACATATAATTGTTCTTAGTGGGAGTCTGTCAATAGACCAATTAAATTTGTGATCTTTGCAGATAATAAACCAATTAAACTTATTAATTGTTTTCTTTTAACAGGACTCTTAATCTTTTCTTTTATTGGTTTGTAAAATTCATTAAATATTTAGAAAGAATCATACTGACAGTTGTTTTCTTTTGAATATAAAAACACGGCTACATATTGTAGACCAGTTAAATCAAGTGACCACATAAAAGCATATTTGACTTTTGGCACTTAAATATTCACTTCATACCAATAAGTAAGCAATAAAATTGTCTTCAGTGGTATTGATAAATACTGATAAAACTCCTTTTTGAAGTTTTCATATCTAAACTTTCAATTCTTTAAATTCCACGTAAAAATGTGTGACAAAAATGACATTGTAAGTAATAAGGTAAAACCTTATAACTTAAGACCTAGAGCTGAAAGACCTGTTACAGGACATTCAAATGGAGGGCCAGGACTCTCCCATAATAAACAACACTCCGTCAATGTCTCTGGAGGAAAGGGAAAAGCTTTTAAAGCAGGTTTCAATAAAGAAAACAAAAAATACTTTACAAGAACAAGTTCACTCCCTATCCACCCTACTGAACACCTTGACAATAAGAGTCAACAATATAGTGGACTAGATCAACAATCTGGAAAAGAGAGCAGCTCAAGGCTTCATAGAAGTCAACCAAGCTCTAGTGGACATAAAGACTCAACCACCAACAGTGGCACCCAACAATTCCATAGCAACACCTCCAGCCCAAGAGGAGGACCAAAAAATTACAGTAAGCAAATGGAAATGGGATTGGTACGCCCAAAACTACAACAATCCTCAACAGCAGGGCTCCAGCAGTCACCCTTACAGGGGAAAGGCAAGGAGAGGCAGGGGAAGTGGGATAAGACCTTGGTAAGTCATCCAACTTCTTATGATCAATTATATCAACCTGAAAATAAATTACTTATAGGTAATGAGATTGATAAGGAAATATTGGATATTATTGATAAGGATTTAAAGGATTATTCATTTGAACAGAATATGTTAAACTTGTCTTTACATGAGGACAATGTAAATAGTTTTATTGATAACCAGGAAAATACTATTAATATAAAAATGGAATCAAATGAATTAAATCTTGACCCTGATAATGAGTCTTCTGAATTGGACACGGAAAAAATAGAATATTTTTTAAAAGAGAATCCAATGGAATCAAAAATAATAAGTAAATTATTATTGAGAATTGAAAAATTGGAAGAGTTCTCAAAAGAGTCAAACATTAATACAGAAAATGTATTATTACAACTAACACAATCATTGAGTACCACAGCCAATAAATTAAAAATTATTGAAAATTCAAATAATGAATTAATCAATGAGAATAAAAGATTAAAATCTGAGATTAGAAATTTAGAAAGTAAATTAGAACACTCTCAGAATATTATGGCTACCATAGAGGGACGTGTAAAATTGTCTTTTTCAAATGTAAATGATACTTTAACTCATGTACCTGTAATAAAAGATAGGTTACAAAGAGTAGAAATTGAAGTAGCTAACATTTTGAAAAATACTGAAACAATAAAGGATACACCACACAATATGGGGGGCGGACTTGCTAGCAAGTCCGCAACCTTGGACCCAAACTCACCATAGATTGAACACACATTGAGCTATTGATAAAGGAACCATACAATCAGGGATGAACACCACTCAGCAGAACAGTTTTAGGTGGGTGTTCAAGTAGAGTTCAGTATGGGTTCAGTCTGAGTTCAGTCTGAGTTCCATCTGAGTTCCATCTGAGTTCAGGTTGAGGACTTGCTAGCAAGTCCACCCCCTATATTGCGTAGTGATAATACCTCTTATGTAGAAAGAGTACCAGTTTTTATGAAACACTCTGATGATAAACCAATGATGGAACATGAACATAGTGTCATGGGCTCTGAGAATATAAAATCAGTAAAAGATGAAATTAATGATCATCTTTCTAAAGTAAGTGAATTACTCAATATTCCTCAGGTTAGGGAAGCAAAAACTAGCCAAAAGAACTGGCCTAAGTTAGATCAGTACCCTTCTTTTGACGGGGATTCAAAATCTGATTGGCAACAATTCATACAAAGAATTGATAACTTAAAATTTTCATATAAATTACCTGATGAAGAAATTACTTCAAAGTTAATATCTTTATTTACAGATGTGGCCTTATTATGAATTGAATCTGTATTGAGTGAGGGAATTAATTACTCCTGGAATGAATGGAAGGCACTAATTGAAAGGCAATTTGGTGGCCCAAAATTTAGAATCACTCAACAAAGACTGTATGAAAGGGCCAGATATAATCCAAATGCTGGAGATAAACCCATGGTCTTCTTAATGAATTTAATAAAAATCATGAAAGCTATGGATCCAAAAATGGATTATGAAGAGTGGAAAGAAAAAATAATATACAAGTTGCCTATATCAGTTAGAGACATTATTGTAGCTAGAACTGAAATTGTCAGAGACACCTCTGGATTCATTAATATATGCAATGAGATATTATTAAACCACAAGTATGAAACCAAGTATAGTAATTACAGACAAAGTGTTGATGTGGTAAAACCTACTACAAGTAAGTTACCAGTGGAAAAGAAAAAACCTTCAGCTCCCCTTGTCCCTAAGAGAAAAGAAAATAACACTTGTTACAAATGTAATGAAACTTGGGTTAAAGGTCACACGTGTAAGAAAAGAATAAATGTTATTGAAACCTCACAGAATTCTGAACCTAGTAATCATGAAGATGAGAATGTGGAATCCAGTGAGGATTGCAAGAGTAACATATCTTACAGTGATGATGAAAATGAGATATTTGTATTAGAACAGGATATAATGTTCCTGAATGATGCTATACCTCATACAGACACATCTTTAACTTCCATAGAGGAAGCTGAAATAATTAAAGATGTATCTCATGATACTTACAAAATAACACCTATCAGAGCACCTATTATCATATGTGGAAAAGAAATGAATGCCATTCTTGACACTGGGGCTGCAGGTAGTGTAGTTTCACTTAATGCATTAATGAAACTTGATAGTAAGTACCAGGAAAAACTAGAACCTGTTCAGACAAAGAACTGGAGGGTTTTTGGTTCAGTATTAAATCCAATTGGCAAATACAAAACTGCTGTATTCTTTAAATATAATAATGGATATGTTAGAGCAGTTTGTGAATTTGTAGTAATGGATAATAATAATTGTAGTGATTGGTTTATTATTGGCAATGATTTATTGACAAAATTTGGCATTAAACTAGATCCTGCAAACAGTTGTTTCACCATAGGGGTGAATGGTAAAAGGAAATTCAAAATATGTTCTGAAAATTCAGTATATGCCATTTCTCCTAGAGAAGAACAACTGCAAGGTGGAAGAACCACCAATGAAGTGGGTGAATTGGAAAATGAAATCCAAAAGGCCTCTTTCAGTCCTCAACTCTCAAAAATTGAACAAGAAGACATTTTGAGATTGATTAAATCATATCCTATGGCATTTGCTCATGGATCAAATGAACTAGGATTGGTCAAAGACCATGAGATGAAAATCTCTCTAAGCTGTGATCTGGATAATATTCCTGGCAGCTTAAAAAAGAAACCTTACCCAGCATCTCCTGCAAAAAGGAAAGATATTGAAGACAATATAAAATTGTTGTTGGAAATGGGTATTGTTGAAAAAGTGGACACAACACCTAAGTATTGTGTCATTTCACCAGTATCAATCTCTTATGAAAAAGATAAGGCAAGATTATGCGGTGATTATAGAGCTCTGAATACATATACAGTAGATGATATTTACCCTCTACCAAGGATAGCTTCTATCCATGCTACCTTAAAAGGAGCAAAATATATTTCCTGTCTGGATGGGAACAAGGGTTACCACCAGATTCCTGTGGAAAGAAATTCTCAAAATTACTTATTAATAACCACACATATGGGTATATATAAGTATGTGAGAATGCCGTTTGGCCCAAAGAATGCCCCTTCAGTCTTCCAAAAATTGATGGATAGTGTTTTTCATCAGGAAATGGTTGAAGGATGGCTATTGGTCTATATTGATGACATCATAGTGTTTTCAAAAACATATGATGAACATTTAAATCACCTGAAAAGAGTCTTTCAAAAAATGGATGAAATTAATATGACTATTGCATTAAAGAAATGTAAGTTTGGATTTCAATCCTTGAAAGTACTTGGACATGTTGTATCTGGATTGCAAATTTGTGTTGACCAGAATAAAGTGGCAGCAATTAAAAACATTGGGATACCTAAAAATGTAAAAGAGGTTCAAAGTTTTTTGGGTATGTGTGGATATTATAGACAATATATTAAAAATTACCAATCCATTGCAGCCCCTTTAACAACATTAATCAGGAAGAATGAAGCTTTCATTTGGAATAATGAAAGACAACACGCCTTTAATAAATTAAATGAATGTTTAATGTCAGCTCCAATATTGGGACTGCCAGATTTCACCCTACCTTTTATCTTGTACACTGATGCAAGTTTCATAGGTTTGGGTGCTGCTTTACAGCAAAAACAGATAATAAATGGAAAATTATCTGAAGTAGTTATCTGTTATATATCCAGAACCTTAAGAAAAACAGAATTAAGGTATGGTGCCACACAGCTAGAATGTTTAGCCGTGGTGTGGGCTTTGGAGAAACTTCATTACTATCTGGAAGACCAGAAGTTTGAACTTATAACAGATTGCAGTGCAGTGAAATCATTACTAAACATGAAAACACCTAATAGGCACATGTTTAGATGGCAACTAGCTGTACAAGAGTACAGGGGAAGAATGACAATCACTCACAGAGCAGGAACATTGCATTCAAATGTGGATTTATTATCCAGAAGTCCTTTGCCAAATGATGCTGACAACCCAGCTTATGTGCCTGAAAATGAGGTTATACATATATTTGGGATTTATATAGTGGATTTAGAAGAAGAGTTTATGCAAACTATATTGGAAAATTATTCATCTGATAAAGATTTTTCTAAGCTATCTACCATTCTTAATGATCCAACAAATGCCTCCATGAGTGCATTAATTAAAACCTTGCCTCCAAAGTATAAAAATGCGTTGGAAAAAGGTAAACTATCAATTGAAGATGGATATATATATTACAGGAAAAAGTTAAGCAATGTAATAGTAATACCACCTTCTATGAAAGAGTTAATGTTGAGTACTTGTCATGATGACATCTTAGCTGGTCATTTTGACTTTAACAAAACATTAACCAGAGTTAAAAATACAGCCTGGTGGATAAACATGAAAGAGGATGTACAAAAATACATTGAAACATGTGACTCTTGTCAGAAATCTAAAAGATTAACTGGGAAGAGAGCTGGGTTGTTACAACAAATAGAGCAGCCAAAAGCTCCATGGGAAATTATAAACATGGATTTTGTAACTGGCTTGCCATTAGCAGGAAAAGAAAGTTTCAATTCTTGCTGGGTAATAGTGGATAGATTAACAAAAATGTATAAGTTTATCCCTACCCATAAAGAGGTATCTGCTAAAGACTTGGCGTTACTATGGTGGACTCAGATGATGAATACTGCTGGGTTCCCCAAAGCCATAATCTCTGACAGAGATCCTAAATTTACTTCAGAGTTCTGGACATCTTTGATGGAAGTATCAGGTTGTCAATTAAAATTGTCTACAGCACACCATCCACAAACTGATGGGCTGGCTGAGAGGATGATACAAACTCTAGAAGACATGATCAGAAGATATTGTGCCTTTGGATTAGAATACAAAGACAATGAGAAATTCACACATGACTGGGTAACATTAATTCCTGGCCTTGAATTTGCTTATAACAGCACAACTCATTCTGTAACAGAGAAGAAACCATTTGAACTCTGGCTGGGATATGTACCAAATACCCCAGTAAATCATTTAAATAAACTACCAAGGTTGGATATACACCCTGGCACTAAATCCTTTATTCATATGCAACAAATGTGTAGAAAGCATGCAGAAGAATGCATCCAAAAAGCATTTGAATATGAAAAGAAAAGGTGGGACAAATCTCATAAAGAATTTGAATTTAAAAAGGGAGATGAAGTCCTCATATCAACACTACATTTTAACTTACAAGGTAATGTTAAATTAAAGGATCCCTTTGTAGGACCTTTTGTAGTAAATAAAATGGTTGGGAATAATGCAGTGGAAGTCATATTATATGCTCCATATGACAGGAAACATCCAGTTTTCCCTATCTCATTATTGAAACCTTACCATGCAAATGATCCTGACTTATTTCCAAAAAGAAGGGGAAGGCCTAAAAAGCAACCTGAAGAAATTGTGGAAAGAGCAGAGATTGAAAAAATACTCAAGAAAAGAATCCTTACTAAAGAAAAAGGAACTGAGTATTTACTAAGATTTAAAGGGAAATCAAATGAATTTGATAAATGGATACCTGAAAAAGAAATTTCTAATTTATCCACCCTTCTTAAAAAATTTAAACAGAAATAAATTTCTGTTCAACCAGCTGAGGGGTTAAAAAACCAGTACTCATAATATTTTATTATGTTTTATTTCTTTAAAGTTGAATCTTTAATGCTACAGATTTATTCTGAATACCTGAAAATTACAAATTAATAAAATAAAATGTATAACTTATCATTTTTTTTATTTTTTTTTTTGGGTGGGCGAGTGTCAGCCTGTATATCTCAAGGACTGAGTAAAAAGTAATTATAAGTTATGTTAAACACATGAACTATACATGGGAATAATAAATAAGAGTACACAAATAGTATACATAAGTAAAATTATGATAATACACAAAAAATGCCATTATAACACCTTATATACACGCATATATCCACCTTTTATAGGTCTTATGTACTTAATATTAAGTTGGAATATGTTAGGGTAATCTTAAGAACCTTAAGTATAAGGCTACATAATTTTTAAGTACACTTAAAGCTGTTATATTCATTGTTTTATGCAAAAAACAAGAAATGCGCTTTATTTCACTTAAAAGTTGACTATATGCGCTATAAAATTGAGAATATCAAAATTGCGCTTTGACAGATCAATTGGGCTCATTTAGAACTATTGATTTGGCTATTTAAATGCATAAAAATAACACTTTTCAAATTTGGTGTTTTTTATGCCAGAAATGGCTTCTGTGTACTGGCCACATACTGCCTGCTTTTTTCCCGTGTGAATAGCTTCATTTTTAGCAAAGTTAGCTTTTTCACACTATAATTACCCCACATTCTACGCCCACTGTGGGGAAACACACTAAAATAGGCGACAGGCGCTTATTTAGTGTCCTAGCTTAATTAATAATGCATTGACCTTGTTTATATGCACTAATTTCATTAATAACCTCACTCTTGGCACTTTATTTCATCACCACACTTAAATTCGCCTAATTTTAGTCAAGGATTTACCCGTGAAAGAGCCTGCCAAGAACTGCATGTAGTTACCCCACATCTCACGCTCTTTTTTAAGTTTTTGGGTGGTTTCTCAGTCAATTTTGGTTATTTTTGAATGGGAATTTCACGTAGTATAATGTCAGGATTAGCCCCATTATTTCTACAGTCAATCCCCCTTATTATTAAGCTATTATTAACCTTAAAAAGTCTCCTTTAGCCTTTAATATTATTGTTTTATACGCATATACTCTCTTTTTGTCTTTTTCTTTAATTTTGATGGATTTCCCTTATTATTACAGGATTTTGGCGGTTGTTACTCTTCTAATTATGTCATGGGTTACTGGGAATGTTGATGGGCATGTCTATTAGTTGTTTAGAGGCGTCATTAACTGTGTATTGGGTGGTACATCAAGGGAATCATTGGGGAACTCAGTGTGTATAAAAGGAGGAGGTTTTTGGGTTGTATTTCTTCATTCTTTATCATTACAATTTAACCAATATAACCAAATCAATTACAATACATATCAATTAGTACTTTTATAAGACTTTTGAATAGTATCTGAATTTATATAATCTATTTTTCTACCAACTATAAAGATTGTAAGCCATATATAAGAATAGTGAGGATTATATTACTGAGACCTTTATATTTGATTATATTTTACAACTTAGTGGATTAAATCTACAGTATTCATATAGGACCATTAAAATCTTCTAGACAACTGACTATTCAAGCTAGTTCACGTCCTTGTACTTGACCCTAGCCTGACACCTGATCTATAAATGATGTGTACATTGAAGAATTTGATCTCGTTGATAAACCATGTTAGTCTTTGCATTACTTCTTTTTGAGTTTTAAATTATTTTAGAGATTGATGATCTGTTCTGATGATTATATGAGATCCCTCTATATAAAATTGAAATTTTTTGAATGAATGAACTATAGCTAAAAGCTCCTTCTCTTGAGCTGAATAATTTTGTTCTGTTTTTAATAATTTGCAAGATTTGTAGGCTATTGGATCGATGTTTTTGTTAAGTAATTTTTTAACATAAATGACTGGGTCAAAATTATTAGTATTGAATGTAGTAAGTGTGTCTTTCTGTAGGACTGCACCTATATTTTTTCCTGAGACATTGGTGTTGAGAATAAAGGGATGAAATGGTTGAGGATTTTTAAGAAGAGCCGTATTTGTGAGCACTTCTTTGAGAAGATAAAAGGATTGATCTTTTTCTTCCCCCCAATTAATTCTTGACCCCTTTTTTAGGGAGCTTTCCATTCATTTATGTAGTAGAAAGGCCAAAGTTGAAAATTTATTAATAAATCATTTATAGTATGTACATAAATTTAAGAATCCTCTTACTTGAGTGATATTATGCAGAGTAGGCCATTTGATTATTTAGTTAATTTCTTTCCAGATTGGTTTTTAATCCTTTACCACTGACAATTCTTATTTTTCCCATTGAAATTTGTCTTGCAACAAAATAAAGCGTTTTTTGGATAGTAATCTGAGGACAATTGCAATGTCATGTAAGTGTGTTTTCAATTTTTTTGAGAAAATTATAACATTGTCCAAGTAGACTAAGGCAGTTTTTTCCAGGGTTTATTTTAATACTTTATTAATAACAGATTGAAAGGTGCTTGGGGAATTTCAAAGTCCAAAGGGCATGACATTCCATTGGAAATGGCCTGATCTACAAGTAAAGGCAGTTTTTAATTTTGAAGTTTCTTCCATGGGAATTTGCCAGAATCCTGATTTTAGATCAAGAGTTGAGAAAAATATTGCATCTATAGATACTGGAACTATGCAATATAGGGGGTGGACTCGCTAGAAAGTCCCCAACCTAAACTCAGATGGAACTCAGACTGAACTTATATTAAACTCATACTGAACTCTACTTGAACACCCACCTAAAACTGTTCTGCTGAGTGGTGTTCATCCCTGATTTTATGGTTATTTTGTCAATAGCTCAATGTGTGTTCAATCTGTGGTGAGTTTAGTTCCAAGTTTACAGACTTGCTAGCAATTCCTCCCCCCATATTGTGTGGTGTGGTAAGTGTAATCAATTTGGGGAAATGGGTAAGAATTTTTTACTGTTACAGCATTTAGAGGTCTATAATCTATGCATAACCTTGTGGAACCATTTGGGTTTTTAACCAATATCAAGGGAGAAGACCACAGGGAATCTGATTCTTCAATTATGCCCTTTTTAAGACCATCTTCTATGAGTTCTTGGATAATTTTTTTTCTAGAAGATGGTGTGGTTGTCCTCTTGTCCTTACTGGTGGTGAGGTGCCTGTATCAATCACATGTTTAAATTAAGATTGATTATTTATTTTTATATCATCCTCAAAAAAAGTTGGAGCAAACTTTTTTGCAAACATGAGTACCTTTTCAGAAAGTATTTTAGTTTTATCCATATCTTTATGAAGAGCATTACAATTTATTAGTCTTACCAGATAAATTTTTTCTTTTAGCCCTGAAGTATCTTTTAAATAGGCTGAGGTTTGTTTAGGATGTATCCATACATCATGTCTTTCAATCCAAGGTAGTCCAAGGACAAGGTCAAAATCTAGGTTGGGTAGTATTAGAAACATTCTTTCTGTGTGTAGTTGGTTATGGGCCAGGATAAGCTTAACCTTCCCATCGATATTTTTCAAGGTTTTTTTAGAGAAACCAGCTCTATGATTTACATTAAGAGGTACTTAGGAGTGTATTTTCTTCACATTTTTGTGGTGGATATAATTTGCTCCTGATCCTGAGTAAATTATTTCTCACAAGGTTTTTTGTCAGTGTATGCTAGTATCTAAGTATGATTTAATAGTAAATATTAATGGTCATACTAATTATTGATAAAATATTTAGTGATTAAACCTCAGGGGAAGACTAATAAAATAGTTATTCTCAATATAAACTCACAATACTTGGATTTTTATGCGTGCTAGTGGTGCAAAATAGATAAATAAAATATAGTAATAGCTTATATAAAGATAATATCAATTTATAAATGCTTTAATATATTTATATATGATAATAATTGTGTAATAATGTTTATTTGAATTGCAGTAGGTAAGCAATGTCCAATAACCCATCAAATCCTCCCTTACTTATACCAAAATATACTGGAGTGCACAGACCTTCAATCTAGATTATGTCACTTCTCTCCCCAGAAATTACAGCACTGTGAGGGCCCATCACCTCCCCATGGTGTCCACTTCAAGAAGTTTCAACACTCAGACCACCAGTAAGGACCCTCAATCACAATTAATGATATCATAGACTCATACCATAAATAGAAAAAACATATAAAAGTGAATACCATAAAGAAAAAAGTAAAATAACTCATCCAAAGAGTATCTAATGAGACCCAAAGCATATAAAGGAACCAAATCAACTTTAAAAGCCCCCAATAACATCCCCAAGCATCCATATTAACCCAGTAATTATATCCCAACCCGTAAATCCATGAAAATCCATCCAAGGAAGCAGATTAAGTTGTCCAAACTGGATATATGTGCCTGAAAAAGGTGTATATGCTTGTGTAGGTGTTGTGAGTCCATTGAATATGTCCATATGACCTAAAATAAGCAGAAAAATAAAACTTATAGGCTATTTAGGGGTTAAAACCCACTTATAGACCTATATATACATAATATAACTACATATTTCATTGAATATGAGGTTTATGCATACATATAAGCTTATTTATGTCTATAGTTACTTAATATTACTTAATATAAGTATATTACGACTCCATTAACACCTTAATAAGTATTATAAGGCTATGTATAAGCTATTTAAACTACTATAAGTCATATAATAGTGTAATAATTATATATATAAGCATTATAAGCTTAATGTAATTAGGGTTATCTTATTTTAAACATAAGAATTATTCAGTCCTTGAGATACCTAGGCTGACATTTTTACATTGATTTCTACTTCATAAATTGGTACTGATACTTCTTCTTGTTCTTTGTCTGAAATATTAGTTATTATGCTAAATAAGTCTGTATTTATAGCTTTTGATATTTGACTGACCAAGGCTCTTGGTCCTAATTCAGAGATAAGAGATGAAGTGTTATAGTCCAATGAGTCTTGTTTAATTTTTTTTTTGAATTCTTCAGGACTATGATCTTCCTCATATCCAGCTATTTCTGAATAAGGATGCCGGTTTAAAATAGGAATGTTGGGAATAATGATTATTTCTTTTTTTATGTCTAGGTGATTTAATCAATGATTTATAATTTTTGATTGGTTTTTTTTTGTTCCAAAAGTCATTGATTTCTTCTATGTATTGTTTCATGTGTTGTCCCTCTGTTTATAATATGTTACAATCTTTAGTTTTGATCCTTGATTCTGTTTCTTTTCTTTTTCCTTTTTTTGAGGACAGTCTCAAGCTAAATGTCCTGTTTTATGACATTTAAAACATTCATCAGTTACCAGATTTATTTTATCAAGGTCCATAGGCATGGATTGGTCTCTGTTAAAATGATTCTTCTTGGGGATTGAAGTTTGAATTTTTCAAAAGTTCCTGATGATGGTGTGTTGGTTTTTTTCTAGGAGGGGGTAGTTATTTGGAAATTTTTTTGAGAGTTTAAGTTTTTTGATCCTCCCTTAGTATTTTTTAGAAGGTGATTTTGCAGTCCCTGGAAATATTAAAGACCTTTTCCATTACAACATCAACAGGAAATTCTTTTCTTCTCAGGTGGAGTTTTAGGGATATAGTAAGTTTTCTTTTGAAGAGATAGATCTTTTATTTGGTTGAAAATTAGTTGTGTGGTAACTGAAAAATTATATCCCTGAATTTAGTTATGTAGTTTTCAATTCTTCCATTGTGATACGTAAGGGTTTCTAATTGATCCCTCAACTCTTCTTCTTTGTACTGGGGGTTATATTTTTCAAGGAAGGCATTTTTAAGAAAGGTCAAGTGAGAAGAGTTTTGCCATTATTGTCCTGGAGCTGATAATTAAAATATTTTCCTTCTACCATTAGATAGCTTCCCATAATAGTGGCCCATTTTTTGAGGATAAAACAAAAACATTCTCAAAATACTTGATCCAATGGTTGATATTGTTGCCATATCATTTAAATCTTTGTGGCTCAATTTAGAGTGAGCTACCTCTTTCAATTGGTCTATATTGAATCAAACGTAGATAAGTTAACTCTTCATCTCATCTTTGATCCCTTTCATCTCTTATTCTTTTTTCTCCTTCCGCTTGTTCCAACTTCCTATTGGGGTACACAATCTGGTTTTCCTGAAGCTTTAAGTCTGGAGCTTCAGAAATAGGGTTAAATCTTCTGTTATGTGGAAGAAAATCCTATTTGTAAGTATACCTAGAGAGATGAGTAATTAATGATCCTTTAACTAGTCTTCAAGATTCTCAATATCTGTGCCTGGTAGAAGGATGATCAATCTGCTTGATAGTGTTGAAAATTCCTTTAATCAGTTTTCAATGTTCTTTTTATAATTTTTATCTTTTGAGTTAAAAAAGAAAGAGAAGTGAGTTATTTTTTTAGATAAAAAAGGTTCTAATACTACTAAGAAGAAAAAATGCATAAAAATAATTTTTTTTGATTCCTGCTTAGTTCTTAGTGCATCAAGAATTAGTAAGAGAAGTGAACCTAGTTGCATTATGTTAAATTGGTGCCCTTTATATAGGTGCAAGTACACAGAAGGAAGAGGAGAGTACTAATCAACTTTTAGTAATAATTTATAAGCTTTTACAGAAAAGCTACAAGTTAAGTTTGAGTTGAAATATGAGCTAATTAAATGTATTAAGGGTTCATTTTATGAAAAGTTTATTGTAGACAATATGTTCTAAGACCAAAAATAATTATACTGAAAAATAAGTGATGTAATTAAGGATTAGCTTAATAAGGAAAAGAAAAGTTATGGAATAACACCTATATTTTTTTAACCTTTATTATATTTCACTTCTCTATAGTTGTGGCGGCATATTTCTAAAAAGTGTTTACTTACTTTATTTGTTGATTTCTCATGATTCTGAATCAGGTATTTTCTTCATTATGTTAGTGTGCTTTTCATGCTGCAATGCAAGATCTCTCTTGCTTATCTTTCATTTCCTTGACTTGTTCTTTAGAAAATTGACTTATATTTTATTTTTCAACCTTTATTCTATTTCACTTCTCAATAGTTGTGGAAGCATATTGCTAAAAAGTGTTTACTTACTCTTTTATTTGATTTCTTACAGTTCCAAATCAGGTTCCCACTGTTCTAGTATAAAAGGTTATGGGACCAGGGATCCTCTAATCATACTATCAAGGTGGCTTCATCTCCAACAAACTGTGAATCTTCTCAGTCTGACTCTTCCTCAGACACAGTCTCTCAAAACCTTGTAAGCACTACACCTTCAAACCCTGTTATCTGGAACAATATGGAACCCAATACATTTTCAGAAATCAAAGGAGTGGAAATATTCACCAACAAGAATTTTTCAACCTGGAAAAACCAGATGTTCTATGTCTTGGGGATCAGAAACCTAGACAAACTCCTTCTAAAAACTCTTACTGCTCTTGAAATCTTCAATTTTCATAAGAAGCAAACCCCCATGATCTTATGAATGTTGATGGACTCTTAGAATCATACTTGTTTTGTTCAAGATGAATCTGTATTTGATCCTGATGAGCTATGGGACCGAATCGGAGAACATTATGATTCCAAATCCTCCAAGAGCTGTGCCAGTGTCATTGTGGATCTATTTAACATCCATTTTTACAAGTCATACATCTCAATAACTATCAAGGAATTTTTCACTACCCTCAAACACTTGAACAAGGTGTCCCCTTTTATTTTCTCAGGAGATTTCTTATCAACAATTATTGCCTTTTACATTCTTCACATACTTCCAGAATCCTATTGTAATGTTTCTCATTTAATTTTCACTAACATTAAAGTTACAAAGAGAACTCCTTCAACTAAACAGGTCTCAACTGAACTTGAAAAATATTGGAGACACCTCAAATCTGAACCAACTAAATCAAGTATGGCCTTCAACAGAAATAGGTGTAATTTATGCTCTAACAGCAAGCACAATCCATTGACCCCTCATTCTGAAGCAACATGTTTCAAACTGCATCCAGAAAAATGGGATGAGTATTATAAAAGGAAGAAGGAACATGAGTAAAGGGATGGAAAAGCTCTATCAGTTCTACACTCTCAAAATAATTCAGCTATATTAGACAGTGGTGCCTCATACTCCCTATTCAATTATAAGAGATACTTCACCTCCCTCTATCCTTTTTTAAAATCTCTCCTCACTGAAAACAGACAGGTCATTCTTGCTCAAGGATCTGGCATGGTCAATTTGTTATTAAATCAATAAATTTTCTCAATAAAAAAAACCTTGTTTGTCCCTGATGTTCTATTTAACCTTGTCTCAGAAGCCTGGCTCTTTGTAAGAATTCCTCCATCATAGGGTGTGGCAATAAAGCCAAATTTTTTGACCAAAAGAAAAATTTCAAAGTAGAATTTTCCCTGGAGGAGAATTTTCTTTCCCTCCCACTTAACTTTACAAATAAAATCAATTCCCTAGTCTCCACAATGCCCTTACAAAAGCTCCATAATGCCAGTGGTCATCCCAATAATGCAACCACCAAAATTATGTATCCAGGAAATGACTTCAAAAAACTTGGATGCATTCCCTACCTTATCTCTAAGTCACATTGAGTTCCCCTTTTAGACAAATTTCATGATCCAGAAAAGGTCCTGAGTGCCATTCACATGGACCTATGTGGGCCTATAAACCCTGTCTCCTGGAATGGTAGTAAATATTTTCTACAAATTTTAGATGGTCATTCCAGGTACTGTTTCACCTACTTGCTTTCACTAAAATCTGAAGCTTTCAACTATTTCAAAACTTTTCTAAACCTTGCAGAAAACAAAACTGAACAACATATGAAAAAATTAATTACTGATAACAGTGGTGAATTCATTAACAGCTCCTTTGACATTCTCTTTCATTATAAGGGTATTGAACTTTTAAACATAGCTCTATATACTCCCAAGAAAACCACTTTTGCTGAATGAGTAAACCAGACCCTGTTAGAAAAGGCACAAGCTCTTTTGGTAACCTGCAGCCTGGATGGTTCATGGTGGGGGGAAGCCATCAGCACAGCTAACTACCTACTAAGTTGTGTGCCTACTTTTTCCATTGGAAACATAATTCCTTTAGAAATATGGGATCCAAAAACAAAAAAAAATTATGGTAAGCTTCATCCTTTTGGTTTCAATGTGATTTAAAATATTCCCAAACAAAGGCACACCTCAAAATTTGACCCCATTGGTGAACATGGAATTTTTGCAGGCTATGCAGCAGGGCAAGATAACTATAAAATTTTCTCACCTAAATCAAATCAATTCCTCACAACTCATGACTTAAGATTTCTGAAAAAACATTCACTATTGCTAAACATCTTAATGCTTCCAAACCAACAGTCATTCCTTTTTGGGAATTCCCCCTTATTCAAGAGGCTTTTCCTCCCAACACAACAACTTCCATTCTCAACTCTCCAATCCAGCCTTCAAGACCTATTACTCTCTCTAATCAGGTAATTACTCCTAACCCTATTCTGGTCTTGGGTAAAAACTTCACATTTTAGACAATCCTATACTACTAGCTATAGGCCTTGACCAAGGGAGTTGGAGTAAAACTGGAGAGAAAAACCCCTGTCCCTTTGAGAAATACCAGGAGAGATTTATTTGCTACAGAAAATTAGATACTATTACTATACCCCTTCCAACACACTTCTTGACTGCATAACAAGTTAAGAAAATAGCCTAGATTGACCACAGACCAAAGAACCAGAAAACTGAAATGAAGAAAGATCCACACCAGAAAACCAAAACACTGTGCACTTGTTGCACAGAAAACAGCAATAATACTTGATGCAGGTTGCAAAGCTACACCAGAGAAACCAGCTGTCAAAGTTGAGTTAAATGAATAACTAACCTTGCAACAAACACAGCCAATTATGGCCAAAAAACAGTGAAAACTGAGTGAGAAACAATGATATAATTACCAGATGGTTGTATGATAATTAAAGTTGCCCCAAACTGTCTTATTCAGTATGTACACACAGGCCACCACCTAAAAAATCCATGCACAGCAACAAATTTGGCGCTTTTGACAGCCAAATTGAATAAAAACCCTCTATAAACGCTCCACAGCCTTCTATGACTGAGGCAGGTGGCCCACCTAGAGACTTCTAGACCTCCATGAAGCCAGAAAACCACCAAAAACCTCCAATAAAGCCCAAAATACTTAGAAAAATCCACCACGACTACTAAAACCCTTAAAACACAAAATTAAGCTATGACAAAATTGAGACATAAAGTATAGAGTGTAATTAGTTCTACTTAATGGTACTAAGCACTTAAACCTAAGACTTAAGGTCAGCCTGTAAAACACAAAAAACAAAATTAAACAGCTATCTTTTAGAAATGAAAAGTGAGTAAATGACCCCTTAAAACTTGGAATATGAAAAATATCAACAAGACATCAAATATAGAGAAAAACTAGGGCTATCCAATGATAGAACCCATATATCAATAGTCCCAATATTCACTGAATAAAAACCAAAATACACTTAATTCTTCAACCAATGTCAATTAAGACATATAAAAACAGTGCCAAACAGACCAACAAAAGCCTCTGCCAATTTTGGAAGACCACATCCTCCCTCCAATTGAGAATGTCCACATTCTCCTTCATCACATCCACCATGTTCAGCTTTCTTTCAAAATCTGCCTCTGACATGGGCCCTTGCCAAAACTGCATTGACAACAATCTAATCTGCACCATCACACCACCAGCTCATCCATACAGAACCTCCTGTGATGTCTGCCAATCCAGAAAGAACAATTTCTTCAGACCTTTTCCGTTATCATCAACAGCTTCACCTCCACCTCAACCTGGTCCATCTTCTACCAGAACCAAAAGATCCAGACCATCCATCCTGATACCCAGATTAGTCAATAAACTACACCCTTCAAAGAAGAGTGCCAGCACCACTACAGCAACAACTTCCACCATGCTTGGTCCATCTAATGGTTGAAAAAAACTTTTATTCCTTCCTTCTACTTTTAAAACTGATGACTTCTCAGTTCCTCCATCTTCTGAAAGTGATGATGACAATGTAGGATCCATTGAACAACCAACACCTAACCACTTTCCCACCATTAAGGCTAAGCTCCAACAACACTCCTCTGAACAAAAACACCTTCTACTAAACTACTTCCAATCCACTCCTTCTAGAAATCCACAGGATATTGAGAAAAGGAAACACCTCATCAACAAGTTCAAGACTAATGCTGAACACTTTGTTTCATCTCTTGATTCTCTTCTACCACTTGACTGTTGATTGAAATTTTTGACTTAGAAATGAAATTATTGACCACTCTCCAGACTTCCTGAATGTAGCCAATCATAAGAAATTCCTCAGTTTACAGTCTTGGGGAACTCATCCTCAGTTTTAAGTCTTGGAGGACTAACAGCCCTCATTTTATAGTCTTGGGGGAAGCAAAACCCTCAGTTTATAGTATTGGGGGACTAAAAACCAAAATCATAAAGACAGAAACAGAGATCAAACCATTAAAGACTAAAGTAATAAACTGACATTCTGGGGTAACTGTTCTACAGAGCAGCCAGCTCATCAGCTACCCCCACACTTGCCTTAACTAAATTCAGAGACTCCCTCTTTGGATGCCCTCTGCCAGAATCACACCACATCACATTATCAGTTTATAGTCCTGAAGGACTCAACCATCAAACCATCCTCAGTTTATAGTCTTGGGGGACTATAACATTCTCCAGTTTAAAGTCTTGATGGACTGACCATAGTGTTCAGTTTAAAGTCTTGGCAGACTTTCCACACTTTTCATAAAAAGACAGAGCCAATTCCATGCACAATACTCTGCAACCAGACTACTGAACTTTCACTTTCTCTTCATCATCTACCCATCACTGATAAAAACTTTTCTTTTATCTCTTTTCTCTTCATTGCTGTTCCATCACAGATCATGGCCAAATCCCCAGATTTTGACCCATCAGACCTTCCTTGTCTCACTGCTCCCAAAGACTATGCTTGCAAACATTTTATCCACATGTGCAGACCTTTCACTTTCACTTTTATAAATCCTGAGGCCAAACTTTACAACAGGGCCTGTGATTCTTGCAACTCCAAAAATAAAAAATGTGACAGATACCCCAATTATCCTATACCACCACCTTCACCTTTACACAAATACATCTATAGATCTCCTACCAGATCCCCAGAACTTGGTCCTGCTTCTTCTTCTTTATCTTCAGCTCCATCAAGAAAAACAGGCTTCTCCATCCCCAGAACACTCTCCAAAAGACCTGCTTTATCATCTCAAGAAACAGCCTTTATCTCAGCAAATTCAGCCAAAACAGCTTCAAAATCAGCTTCTAGGCTGCTAGAACGCTGTAGGTAGACTCTTACAGTTGCCTTGCTGTAAGCAGAATCCAAAGGAGTTGGATAAATCAAAGAAACCCTGTCCTTCTAAGTAAAATAAGGTTTGTTTAAATAACAAAGCTCTCTAGTCTACTTGAATTGATTTAAATATATATATGAAACTCTGATTTATATAAATGCTTATTGAGATTTAGAAAATAGCAGCTGTTGAAAAAGAAATACTGATGAAAACAATTAAGGTGTACCAGTGAAAGATCTGAAAAGAAAGGCTTTTATGTTTTTATAAGATTTTATTTTTAATGAGATGACAATAAAAACAAGTCCCTGAGATGGAGACCTTTCCAATGAAACCCTATATGTGATGAAAATATAATTATTGTGTTGTTTTTCAAAAGTGTTATGAAAAATATAAATGTTATAAGGGTATTATAATTTTATTTAATTTTGTTGAGAAATGAAAAATATGAAGGTGGTTGTTAATTATTTTCAAAAAGACCCTTCTAATTGAAACTGAAAAGACAAAGACATGTAGAAGACTAAGATCCCCCTTTCTATCTGATTCTCCTACTCCAGACCTTTCCAACAATATCCTACATGCATAGGATCTACAATAAATTATTGATCTAATAAGCATAATAAATTCTAACCAAATTTTGCCACAATAGCCAAACTTTTCCGCAGTCACCAATCTTTAATACAGTGTCCAAACTTTGGTACAGTGACCAAACTTTAGTCCAGTGACCAAACTTTAACCCAGTGACCAGACTTTCCCATTGTGAGCAAATTTTGCCACAATGAGATAATTTGGCCAGAGTGAGCTAAATTTGCCAAAGTGAGATAATTTTGCCACTGTGACCAAACTTTTCCACAATGACAGAATTTTTCCAGTACACTTCACTTTTGCACCGGAAAATCACTGGAGAAAACTGGAGCGCACCGGAGCACTGGAGCTCAGTGGCCATTCCATCAGCACACCATATCCATCAATAATACTATAAGTCACTAAATCAAGTAAAACACTAAGAAAACAGTAATATATAATAAAAAACCAACACGACATAAAGGATAGAGAAAAATCTGGGCTATCCAATGATAATAATCATCTTCAAAAATTCCAAATATCCAGCATTAAAATCCAGAAAATTGCTACTAATCTTCAAAAATAATCTAAGTGGCATACCCAGATGTGGAATGCCACACCGCATCCAGGTGGCCCGCCTGCCTCACTAGGAAGTGAAAATCCGGCTCAAATCCTCCAAATTCAGCCATAAAACAGCCACATTTCACCATTAAACACCAAAAACACCACACAACAACCTCCTAGTTCTCCCAAAGAAATTCTCTCAACAATTTTTCATTAAAAAATTCCAAAACTTCTAGAAGACCTTCCAGAGGACCTCAAGAAGACACCAGAGCACCAAACACTACTCCCAGACAAAAATCTCCCTCTAAACAAGAATAATTAACTACACCTCTCCTCTGAAAGCCAATTACTCATATGAAAGTTCAATTTCTTCCAGATCTTCATCCAGAAGATCCCAATCAGCTTCCAGGTCACCTTCTCTTGGTCCATCCTTCACCCAACCTGGTACTCCACCCACAGTATCTAACCAAACTGAGCCAAGAAACAATAACAACAACAACAAAAGCCCTTCTGCTCCAGCTAGGCAACAGGAACTTCCTCATTCCAGTTCATATTCTCAACACCATTTAGAGGATGACCATGAAAATCCATACCTCCATCTGGTTGACCCTCCTACTACATCCATTCAAAATCCTTCAACAGTCCAGATTCCAGCCGCTTACAAATTTTACAAGCTTCCAATCTGTAAGTACCAAATTAATAAATCCAATTTCTTCAACAGAAAAAAATTACTGAATTAATTCTTCTGTTTAGTAGGCACCCCGCCTCCTGAAACTGCTATTGGGATGGGCCAACCTCTAGAAACCACATTGACACTGGATTACGCCAATATGAAGCAACACCTAAGTATGATGTGTTCAAACATGCTTAAGGCCTTTGCTCTTCATGGGTCATTGAATGAATTTGAGAAGAACCTGAGGAAACAACTTCTTGATGACCACTGGAAGATGTCTAGAATAATTAAGCACACCTTCCAACACTCCATCCCAGCCTCTTCTACTTCTACCAAAAAATTAACTTTCAATCTGGCTCCTGACCATTAAAATCCATACACTCTTTCCAGAAGGCTAAACCACAAGTAACACAGCTCTTCCTCCAATCCCAACAAAAAACAAAAACGCCAACATAATCCGGACCAACCACTAGGGGCTTCTTCTTCCCAACATTAATTATAGAAACAAAAAGAAATTAATATATTACTAATTGGATAAAACAATTATAATTAGCCATCCATTATGAAAAAAATTATTTTATTTTAATTTTATATTTAATTTTAATTTTTATTTTTATTTTTATTTTTATTTTTATTTTTATTTTTATTTTTATTTTTATTTTTATTTTTATTTTTATTTTTATTTTTATTTTTATTTTTATTTTTATTTTTATTTTTATTTTTATTTTTATTTTTATTTTTATTTTTATTTTTATTTTTATTTTTATTTTTATTTTTATTTTTATTTTTATTTTTATTTTTATTTTTATTTTTATTTTTATTTTTATTTTTATTTTTATTTTTATTTTTATTTTTATTTTTATTTTTATTTTTATTTTTATTTTTATTTTTATTTTTATTTTTATTTTTATTTTTATTTTTATTTTTATTTTTATTTTTATTTTTATTTTTATTTTTATTTTTATTTTTATTTTTATTTTTATTTTTATTTTTATTTTTATTTTTATTTTTATTTTTATTTTTATTTTTATTTTTATTTTTATTTTTATTTTTATTTTTATTTTTATTTTTATTTTTATTTTTATTTTTATTTTTATTTTTATTTTTATTTTTATTTTTATTTTTATTTTTATTTTTATTTTTATTTTTATTTTTATTTTTATTTTTATTTTTATTTTTATTTTTATTTTTATTTTTATTTTTATTTTTATTTTTATTTTTATTTTTATTTTTATTTTTATTTTTATTTTTATTTTTATTTTTATTTTTATTTTTATTTTTATTTTTATTTTTATTTTTATTTTTATTTTTATTTTTATTTTTATTTTTATTTTTATTTTTATTTTTATTTTTATTTTTATTTTAATTTTAATTTTAATTTTAATTTTAATTTTTATTTTAATTTTAATTTTTATTTTTATTTTAATTTTAATTTTTATTTTTATTTTTATTTTTATTTTTATTTTTATTTTTATTTTTATTTTTATTTTTATTTTTATTTTTATTTTTATTTTTATTTTTATTTTTATTTTTATTTTTATTTTTATTTTTATTTTTATTTTTATTTTTATTTTTATTTTTATTTTTATTTTTATTTTTATTTTTATTTTTATTTTTATTTTTATTTTTATTTTTATTTTTATTTTTATTTTTATTTTTATTTTTATTTTTATTTTTATTTTTATTTTTATTTTTATTTTTATTTTTATTTTTATTTTTATTTTAATTTTTATTTTTATTTTTATTTTTATTTTTATTTTTATTTTTATTTTTATTTTTATTTTTATTTTTATTATTTTTACTGATTATTACTTAAACTACTAACATACTAAAAAAACTTGAAAATAATTAAAAAAAATTTCCCAACAAAATATGAGAGCTGAGAAATTAAAATGAAATGAATAATAATAAGATGAAATAAATAATAATTAAAAAAGATATCCCCCAGCCAATTGATGAGATGATCCCCTGATACCTTACCCACATCCAAGTGCACCTTGATGTGGATATACCATTAAATAATTTTTAAATGAATTGAGATAAAAACAAATTAAGAAAATTAATATCAATATAGATAAGATGAAATCAATAGAAACTAAAGTAAATAATAAAAAAATGAGATAAGGATAAAAAAAGAAAATAGCATTGCCTGGCCAATTGATGAGTCATTCCCCACCAATCCTTACCCACATCCAGGTGACTCTGATGTGGTGACACCATATAATACAATTTTGTGATTTTTACCCTTCTTTATATCCCAATAACCCCCACAAAAAATTAAAAGAAAAAAAGAGAAAAAAGAAAATAATCTTAAAATTCTATCTAACACAACCATAGACACAAAAATCAAAGAAAGAAAAAGAAAATTTCTGGCTTCATAGAAAGTCCAGTCCAAGGAAAAGATTACTGGGTGGGCTCCCTCAAATAATTAAAAATGATGGGAGACCACCAGTTATTTACTACCAATCCAAATAGACCAAAGATAAAGAAGCCAGTTCCAAGCCAGTTTAAAGTCATAGTGAACTTGAAACCTGAATAATAAAATCCTGAACTAGGCTTCAACTAGGACAAAAAAATACTTGAAACAGACATTATGGGGTAACTGTTCTACAGAGCAGCCAGCTCATCAGTTACCCCCACACTTGCCAAAATAAAATCTAGAAGCCCCCCCTGGGTACCTTCTAACAAAACCACAACATCCAACACAATAAACCAAAACCAATAAGCGTGAAGAGTCCAGAACTTGAAGACCAAAAGAGTTTCCAGTTTAAAGTCATAGAGGACTAAAACCTGTGAAGAGAAACCAATACTAGGGTTCAACCAAATTAAGAAAAGGGTTTGGAAACAGAAAATCTGGGGTAACTGTTCTACAGAGCAACCAGCTCATAAGTTACCCCTACACTTGCTAAGATCAAATCTAGAAGCCCCATACATGGGTACCTTCTAACAAAAAAAGTTTCCAACAGAACAGATGCACAGCATCACAAAAATCCAAAATTAAAGAATGGTCCATAGTTTATCCTCATTGCGGAGTCAATATTTTTCACTTCTAGTGCCTCTTGGGTAAAATCTCTTCACCTGATCAGAAGCAACTCTCTTCTTTAAGACTGCACCATCTAACTCCTCTAAAACATAAGAACCTCCAGACAGCTGAGATCTGACTCTGTAAGGTCCATTCCATCTGTCAGCAAACATTTTTCCCCACTGACTCTCCAAACTTGTATTATACACCAAAATAAAACAACCATGGTTCAAGGAGCTCTTGAGTCTATGAGCCAACTTCATGTCCCAGTATCTGACTGGTTGATTTCTTATCTTCATCATTTTAGAGTATGCCTTCTCTTGACATTCCTCTCCACATTCCAACTGTTTCATCCTGGCGCAGAGAAAATCTTCTTCTGAGCACATGTCATCCCAATCAATTCCAAGATAAGAGACAGCTTCCAAGTCCACTGGTAGAACAGCTTTCTGCCCAATCATTAACTCATAATGGGAATATTTAGTTGTCCTTTTCACAGTGACCCTATCAGCAAATAATACCAAGGGTAAATAATGCCTCCACTTTTCAGAAGTATCTCCACACATCTTCACCAAAGCATTCTTGATAACTTGATGGCCTCTTTCAACCATGCCTTCAGGTTCAGGATAATAAGGTGTAGCCACTCTAACTTTAAAACCAATACTTGCCACAGCTTCTTTAAATTCAGCTCCAAACTCTGGCCCACCATCAACAGTCACCAACTTCATTAACCCATATCTAAACACCCATTCCTTCTTCAAAAATTCTGCCAAATTTTTGGCAGTCAAATTAACCAGAGGCACTGCCTCAAACAAACCAGAAAATTTATCCCTGAAAACAATCAAGTATTTATACCTTCCCTCTTTAATATGGACAGCATCCAAACTGACTCTTCCAAAACCAGTTGATTCACCAGTAGCAAAACAAACCTCTTTAGGTTTCAAGTGAATTCTTCTTTGACATTATTCACAAGATTGAACCCAACCCTGTACAGCCAACTTCATACCTGTCCACCAAAATCTGTCTTCTACTCTTCTATAAGTCTTCCCAAAGCCTTGTTGACCAAGGTCTTCATGCAAAGACTTCATCACCAACTCTTGACCCTTCTTCTGAGTCAAAACTACTTGAGGATTTGGATGTCTCCCCCTCATCAACCTCCTTCCTGATACATAGAAGCCAGGACTCTTCTTCTTGATTGCCACCCAAGTATCATCATCACAAATATCTAGCCTCTCCAAGTTAACAGATATTTTACCATAATAAAATAAAACTGAGTCTGACCCCAGGTCTCATCTTCAAAATCCAATAAAACAATATCCAAGGGTACAACCCTGTCATCAAAAACTCCAGTGTACACATGAGCAACACAACCAGCTCAGCCAGGACACCGATCCCTAAACTTTGGTACATCCTTTTCCTTCCACTGAATCTTAAGAGAATTCAGTTCACTAACAAAAACACCATTATCAAATTTTGAGCTATCCCAAAAAACAGCCCCATATTAATCAACAAAAACATCCTGATCACCAGAATCAAGATCAGAACCAGCCATTTTAACCTCTTGGGGGAGGAGAAAACAATCATCCAGTTTAGCCTCATGGGGGAGGATTAAAAAATCTTCAGCACCCTTTGTGCTGGCCCTAACCACAGGGACATCTTCATCAAATTCTTCAGAGTCTGGATCTTCATCTGTGGGTGGTATCCTTGATAATATATCTGTCATTGTAAAAGTTTTTCCAGGTTTGTGTACCAGGTCAAAAGAAAAATGCTGAATAAATGCCACCCACCTAGTCATTGGAGCATTTGGAAGACTAGGTGTATTGATCATTTGAACCAGATATTTTGCATCCACCTGCAGCTCAAAATACTGCCCCCACAAAAAAGTTTGCAGCTTCTTCAAAATTTTTGCTACACCACACAATTCCAACTTAGGTTGGGAATATCTAGATTCCACCTCATTAAATACCACAGGCTCATACCTTACTGGCCTGGCCCTCCCAGTTTTATCTTCCTGAGACAAAACAGAACCAGCAGCAATATAACTTGAGTCCACTGCAAGATAAATTTTTCCAACTCCCACACCATAATCCAACTTGTGAGGAATAATATCTTCACCTATCACCTTCTTCAACTTCTGAAAAGCCTCTTCACACTCTTCAGTCCATACCCACTCTGCATCTTTCCTGGTCAACCTCCTTAAAGGTGAAGCCAAAAAAAAAATCTTTAACAAAAATTCTGACATACACACAAACCCCAAAAAATCCCCTGAATTCAGTAGTATTTTTAGGCCTTGGCCATGACTGAATTTTATTAATTTTTTTCTTTGCCATAATTCTTCCCTCTTTACATACCACATGAACCAAAATTTCCAGAGCAGGAACAAAACAACAAAACTTTGACCCAGAAATGGTCAACCTGGCCTTTTCAATCTTAAAAAATACTCTCTCTAGAGTAATTGCATATTCCCAAACAAACCTCCTTATACCGGGATTTTCCTTCAGAACCTCATTCCCATAATCAGTGGAGGGTCCTTTGATTCCACCATCATCTATAAAAATACCAGCATGAGTAGGAAACTCATCCTGTAAAATTCAAGCCATTTGTACTTGATATACTGCTACTGAATTAGTTGCTCCTTGGGGCAACCTAGTGAGCTGGAACCTTCCCAAAGGAGTCTCAAAAGTTGTAAATGGAAGTGAATTGGTGTGTAGTTCCCTTTCATCATAACCACCCATAATATCACCTAAGCCATAACACACCCTTCCAGAAAAATCTTCCACAAATTCCTCTACACTTGGCAGCATCCCAACATCCTTGATAGTGACTCTATTCAAGGCTCTAAGATCATGCACCACCCTCAGCTTCCCATTTTGCTTCTTTACACAGAAAACCGGACTTGAGTAACTATATGTTGATTGTTTGTATAAACCAGTCCTGAATTTTTCCCTAACAATCTCTACAAAATCATCCCTGATAGCAGCTGTAATTGGAATAGGTTTGATTTGCCATGGTTCATGACAAACCACAAGAATCAAGTAAGGTTCCCCATAAGAGTGTTTCAGAACACCCCTTTACTTTTCAACAAATGCCACTACTTTCTCCCTCAGCACAATAACGTGTAACAACAACTTCTTTTCCTCATCAGAAAACCCTCCATAAGGACCAAAACTAACAACTTTCAACCTTTCCACAGTCACCCTAGCAGTTTCCACAAAATCAGGAGGATTCTTCACCAGAGGAGTACAGCACAGTTCTCTTGACAAAGGAGGTCCCTTCAAAGGAGGATTCAAACCTACAGGCATAGGCTCATTAACAGGCCTAATCTTCTGCGCTACATTCTTATACTTTGCAGCTCCACCTTCAACTTGAGGGATCTTCAGGACATCTTCACCACCAGACCTGGAACAAAAACCAAGGGTTTCCCCATTGCTCACATGTGTGGCCAAGGTCATGTTTTTTGAAAGGTGTAGAAGAAACCCTAGCAGTGCACAATTGGGAGGACTTACTTTTATTCCCTAATCTCACCACTTCAAAAATTTTCTGCAATTCCACATCTTCATCCTCACTTCCATCTTCTAAATCTTCAAAACTTGATTCATCTTCTGAATCACATCTTCTAAAATTGTGCAGTTTATCCTCATGCTGGAGGCCCAAAAAATTGATCTTGATGATCTTCACAAAAAAAAAAAAAATTCTTGTCTTCTTTCTTAAGTATCTTCAGATTTTTTTTCTTGATTTTCTTCAGTTATCTTGAATTTTTTTTCTTTTCTTTTCTTTTCTTTTCTTTTCTTTTCTTGAGTTTTCTTCTAACCTACAAAAAATAACCAGGGGTTTCCCTAATACTCACAGGTGTGGCCAAGGTCATATTTTTGAAAGGTGTAGAAGAAACCCTAGTGGTGCACAATTGGGAGGGCTTACTTTTAGACCCCAATCTCACCACTCCACAGCTTTTCCGCATATCTTTCAATAAAGACATATAACCAATCTTCTTATTTGAATTTGAATTAAAAATAATTGATAATTTTGAGAGAGAACAGATACTTGATAAAAAACTTGAAGAATACTTGCAGAGAAGAGAAACATTAAAAAGAGAAAGTTGAAAATCCACTTGGTATATCTTCAAGGGAGCTGACATAATACAACCTGAGATTTCCTCATCTTGGGGAAAGGTTTTAGCACTAGGGTGATCAGTCCTCATCACTCTAAAAAAGATAGACTCCAACTAGAACCTGAGCCACACTCCAAAAAAAACCAGAGTCAGCACCCATATCTATTCTTCTCCTATAACAGTCTATGCACTGTCACATTGAAGAAAAACCTGGCCTGGTCTCCCAACCATCCTCTCCAGGGGATGATAACCTCATGTGAAGCCTCCTTTCATCTTCACCAGTCAACTCCAAACTAATTCCCAAATCAAATTGATAGCCAATTTTTGCTTGAAAATTCATCAAGAATGGCCCACCCAAAACAGCTTTTAATGTTCTTTTGGAAATATAAAAAATGAACCTTCCCTGAGGCCCCACCTACATCTAACATCACAAACTCAGATGTTCCAACCAATTCAGTGACATGGCCACCAATACCTCTCAAATTTCCACCAATACCTGTTTTGATGGGGAGGCCCAGATGAGTAGCCTCAAAAAAAGAAATCAGGTTAATCTGAGAACCTGAATCAACCAATGCCCTAGCCTCCCTTCCATTCAGAGTGACATTGACATAACACAGAGGTGCATTAAAATGAGTTTCCAACCCCTCTCCAAATTTTTCAGCATAATCACAAATGTATTCTACCTCACCAGAAGAAACCCTTCTCCTGGTCAACAACTTTTTCTGCTTATCAGCCAACCAGGGACTGATAGCATACAACTCCCCCATAAGTAAGGGAAACCTGACCCTGATTCATCCTTTCCAGGAAAGATTCCATAAAATTAACTTTGCCAGAAACCACTGGCCTCTCAAAGTGAGCTCTTTGCTTCACTACCTTGGCCCTAGAAGATTCTTGAGGACCAGAACCACCAACAGATTTTCCATCAACAGGAATCATACCAGATCCCTCACTAGAGCCTCTAACTCCAGCAGGCTTTGGAAATGAAGCCAAAGGGACATCTTCCTCAGAGTCAGAATCAACATCCATATGTATTGGCTCACCATTCATGTCCAATGTTCCAAAACTAGGGGGGCCTATATCTGCCATACCCTTCTGAATTTTATACAGCTCCTCTTTGATGTACTTCTTCCTAGCTGCACTCAGCTTGAGATCCACCTTTGAAGATTTAGGCTTTGGTTGGGCCTGAGAACCACTCTTAGGCCTTCCCACCTTTCCTGCTTCCACATCATAAACACCAGCCAAGCATTCCACACTTGACTTTCAACCACAAGAATACAACTCCAAACCACCAAAGGAAGATTTAAATGAGACTCTATTAGCCTCCTTTCCCTTTCCCTTGTCATAATCTCCACCTTTACCAGAAGAATAAGCTTCATTAGGAAACTCTTCAAACCTTGGCCTCCTTAAGTTAACATTATGTCTCCTCCTCACCAAGTCCACTGGAGCCTGACCATCATTAGGCTTCACAAAAAAACCATCTGGGAACTTGAACACCTTCCCATCAAATTCTACCTTCCCTTAAGCCACATCCCTATTCAGTGCTCAACAATCATTGGACTTGTGGCCCTTCCTGCTGCAATAAGAGCAGACCCAAATATCACTCCTACCAACCCTCCTATCAAAATCTCTAGGCTGAGAGGAGCCTTATTGGCCTTCTTACCCTCCTGAACAAAAATATGTAGCTGTTTTGTCAGATCAGCCAACTGTTCCACTACTGGATGAACCTCTTTAGGCTTCTCAGGAGCCTTTCCTTTGTTCACACTTTCCTTCTTCCTAGATTCCTCCACATCTTCAGCAAAAACTCCACTGACCTTGCTAACATACTTGGTGCTAGCTTCTTAGCAAGAATCCACTGCCAAAAGTTTCAGATGGCCCTCAACAAACTCCTTCACCACTTAAAGAGCAGTAAACTTCTGATTTCCATTAGGAAGAATCTTCATTTTATCCTTCCTTGACAACTCCATCAGCACATCAATCCTGACATTCCTAGCCAGAGCAGACCAGAAAATATCCCTAGCAGAGTCAGTACTCTCAAACTCCTGCATATCCACCAAATAATCCACCACTGGCTTCAACTGAGCCAGAAACTTCTTATAAGTATGGAGTTTGTCCACACCTCCATAAGATTACCATTCACTTGCAATCATATTGAGATTGACCATAGAGTACCTGGATCCCCACCTGTCTGTCATCTGCAGACACAACTTTTTCCAATCTTTCCTCCTATAACCCTCCATAGAAGCCACTTCCTTCACCAGAGCCCTGTCACCAATATAGAAGATGACTAGCTTCACCATGTCCAGGTTAGAAGCACCATCCACATTCCCAGCAGCCTCAAAAAGCTCCAGAAACAACTTCACATCCTCCCCCATAAACATAGGCCCCTTCTAGGACTTGATCCTGAAAGAAGGCCTAACAGAAACAGGAGGATTACCACCCTCAGTAGCACCAACAGTGCCACTACTACCACTAGAGAAAGAAGTTCCAGAAGCCATGGTCCAATAGATTCCAGAAAACCAATATCCAACCACAGAAGAGAGTCCAAAAGTAACAGAAAGTCCAAAAAGCTAACAAATCCTCACCCCACATTGGGTGCCAGAAATGTAGACAATCCTATAGTACTAGCTATATGCCTTTACCAAGGGATTTGGAGTAAAACTGGAGAGAAAAAACCCTGCCCCTTTGAGAAATACCAGGAGAGATTTATTTGCTACAGCAAATTAGATACTGTTACTATACCCCTTCTAACACACTTCTTGACTGCTTAACAAGTCAAGAAAGTAGCCTAGATTGAACACAGACCAAAGAACCAGAAAACTGAAATGCAGAAAGATCCACACCAGAAAACCAAAACACTGTGCACTTGTTGCACAGAAAACAGCAATAATACTTGATGCAGGTTGCAAATCTACACCAGAGTAACCAGTTGTCAAAGTTGAGTTAAATGAAGAACTAACCTTGAAACAAACACAGTCAATTGTGGCCAAAAAAACAGTGAACACTTAGTGATAAACAATGATATAATTACCAGATGGTTGTATGATAATTAATGTTGCCCCAAACTGTCTTATTCAGTATGTACACACAGGCCACCACCTAAAAAATCCATGCACAGCAACAAATTTGGCGCTTTTGACAGCCAAATTGAATAAAGATCCTCTATAAACGCTCCACAGCCCTCTATGACTGAGGCAGGTGGCCCACCTAGAGATGGCTAGACCTCCATGAAGCCAGAAAACCACCAAAAACCTCCAATAAAGCCCAAAATACTTAGAAAAATCCACCACAACTACTAAAACCCTTAAAACACAAAATTAAGCTATGACAACATTTAGACATAAAATATAAAGTGTAATTAGCTCTACTTGATGGTACTAAGCACTTAACCCTAAGACTTAAGGCTAGCCCATAAAACACAATAAAATAAAACAGCTATCTTTTAGAAATGAAAAGCTAGTAAATGACCCCTTAAAACTTGGAATATGAAAAATATCAACAAGACATCAAATATAGAGAAAACCCGGGGCTATCCAATGGTAGTATCTACATACTCATAGTCTCAATATTAACTGAATAAAAACTAAAATACACCTAATTCTTTGACCAATGTCAATTAAGACACAGAAAAACAGCACCAAACAGACTAACAAAGGCCTCTGCCAATTTTGGAAGACCACAACGTGGGTACAGGAAGATATTCTGGCTCCTAAAAACATAAGCAGTAATATAAGTACAGACAATATTATTTTGGGAAAAAGAGAAGGCAATAATTCCTGAAACCTTGTCATACAACAAGATGATGTCCTTAGAAGATACTCTCAGGCTTTAAATAGAGATAAATCCAATAATTGGTTGGAAACCATTCAATCTAAGCTAACAGCATCAACAATCTCCATGTTTGGAGGATAGTACCAAAACCTGAAGGGAAAAAAATCTTGGGTATGGTATGGGTTTTTAAAAAGAAACTAGACAGCAATGGAAATCTTTCCCAATTCAAGGCACAAATCTGCATCAAAGGGTATGCCCAAACCAAGGGGATAGATTACAATGACACCTTTGCCTCTTCTTTCAGGTTATCTTTGCTTTTTACACTTCTCAGTCTCTTGGCCTGTAAATATTTTGTGGTCCACCAAATGGATTTAAAAACTAAATTCCTACATGTTGTACTGGAAGAGGTGGTGTATATTTAATTTTCAGAAGTCTTCACTAGACCTCAACCTTGTAACTCTTGCCTCAAACTTGAAAAGTTGCTTTATGGACTTAAACAGAACCCTCGCTTCTGGTACAAGACTATTAAAGAATTCTTCAATTCTATAAAACTCTACAGGAATCCAGTGGATCCTTGTGTATTTTCTAATAAAAATCATAAAAATCCCAGCCATTTTTATCTTCATGTTGCCAATTTAGTTATTTGTGGTAAAAACATAACACCCATCAAACAAGCTCTAATGACTCACTTTGAAATGGATGATCAAGGTGAAATCTCTTGGATTTTGGGTATGAAGGTCACTTGAAATTGTATTAATAAAACATTGCACTTATCCCAACCTCTTTACATTTCCAACATGTTGAATAAATACAATATGTAATATTTCTGACCCACATCAATACCTCTCATACCCTATGCAAAACTTACACCCAAAGGCCCTCAAGAACCTGATATCAATCTCAATTATTGAAGGGCCATTGGTCTTCTAAAATACTTGGTTTCCTTCTCAAGACTCAATCTAGCCTATGCTGTTAGTACCCTTTCACAATTCTTGAATGCACCCTCAAATTCTCATGTCCAACACTTCAAACACATACTTAGATATCTTCAAAAAACTATAAATAACAATCTCACCCTTGGTGGCTCTCATTTTGACTCACAAATCTCTTGTCATTAAAATTCTGACTGGGGAACCTCGGTAAACTTTAAGTTCACTTCTGGCTCACTAATCTGCTTTAATTGTCTATTGGGTTGGCAATCTAGCAAACAAAAAGTCAATGCAATTTCCACCACTGAGGCTGAGTATTGAGCCATGTCTGAAGTAGGTCAAGATGCAGTTTGGTTTAACCAGTTATTTTTAGGCTTGCACATACAACATTAATCTCCAATTATTTTCACTGATAACCAAGGGGCCATTTCCCTTGTCAAAAATCCCCTTGACCAACATAGGACCTGACATGTAAATATGAGTCTACATTGGCTATGTAAATTAATTGATTTAAATCAAATATCTGTGGAATATATTCCAACTACAGACATGATTGCTGATCTTTGAACAAAATCTCTTCCTTTTCAAAAACATGACAAATTGTGTAAACTAATCAGTTTATCTGACTTGCAGCATTGAGCAGGTGGGGTTTTTAGAATAATTTTAATTAATTAGTTGTTTCCATTCATTACTATGTTCTCTGAATCCTATAATTAATTAATTTTACCTGTGTATTTTTATTATTTATCTTCTCACCTAAAAAATACTTCTTTACCTGGCTCATCTCATGTATGTTGCCTAACTTACTATAAAAGAGAGAGCTATCAAACCACTTATCAGAATCTCTCTTGTTTATCTTTCACTTCCTTGACATTTTATTTGGAAAATTGACTTATATTTTATTTTTAAACCTTTATTCTATTTCACTTCTATATAGTTGTGGCATAATATTTCTAAAAATTGTTTACTTACTTTATTCTTTGATTTCTTATGATTCTGAATCAGGTATTTTCTTCATTATTTTGGTGTGCTCTTCATTCTGCAATGCAAGATCTCTCTTGCTTATCTTTCACCTCCTTGACTTGTTCTTTGGTAAATTGACTTATATTTTATTTTTTAGCCTTTATTCTATTTCACCTCTCTATAGTTGTGGCAGCATATTTCTAAAAAGTGTTTACTTACTTTTTTTTTTGATTTCTTACAATTCTAAATCAGGTTCCTTCTGTTCTAGTATAAAAGCCTATTGCATAAAATTGTATTTACTCTTCAACTCTAACTTTTTTGCTTAAATTTTTGAAATAATGTGTAAAGAAGTTGCGCTGGATTAAAGATTTGATGCTTAAACCAAACCAAGATATCTTGCACAAGTAAAGAATGACACTAGTATTCATGACACACTACAAAACACAATTTTTTTTCTATAATCTTGATTTCTTCACAGCCTCCTACTATCAAGCCATAGTTAAAAATATTCAATTTTTTAACACTTATACTTCAAGTCTCAAGTGATATGTGAAATATTTTTTTTGCAACAAAATTAATTATTTTTAAATTTCTTATTCTCCTTGAGTGTATTAAATTCTTATATGGAAGAATATTTTTTATCAGACTATTTATTTTTTAGAAGAGAGATTGAAAATATCTTTTATATGAAAATTCTTGCTTATAATGAAGTAAAAGTGTGCTAACTGAAAGTTGGTGTTCCAAAGAATCCCTTCTATGCCTGTCTGAAATACAGAATTTTTCTGCTTCTAGTATTTTATACCAAAAGTGTATACTAATTAGTATTTCATTCAAATCCTTAGTACTTACTCAATATGGATTATGATTACTCATCTATACTATCTATGTGTTATGTACTTAAATGATATGTACTTAGAAATTTAGTATTTATACCTGTAGAGATTCCTACACTTAACTCCAGTTTCTCTTGGAGTAGTGTATCTGATCCTGTCTCTATAGTTTATGGGCTATTCTTCTTATTGAAGCAAATCCCTTTCCATACTGTGCTAGTCACACAAAAAAGCATTGTAATATTCTTGTCCAAGTTTTCCTCCTGAACCCTGCTTTGATAGTGTTATCATCCAACCCAAAGACTCTCCCGCAAGCATCCTAATTGGATGACCTCTCCTCCTCCCATCAATACTCCCGATCCTTTCAAACCCAAGCCAAAACTTCAACACAATTGATCTTTCCTCCAACGGGAAACAAAACCACCTATTTTTTCCGACTCATCTCAACCAATGCCATCTTCCTCCACCATGGCATGTCAAGCTGGGCTGCTGCAGCGGAAAAAAAATTTCCATTAGTTCAATAAATTTGGAATTGACTTGTTCAGCAGCCAAGTCAATTGAGGAGTGGGAGGGGAGGGGGACAATAGGGGTAAGAGAGACAAGAGCAGAATGAAGATATGACTCATCAAAAGTCTTACAATTTCTGTAGTTTTTGTTTGGTGGGATAGGAGGTGAGGCAAGGTGGAGAAGGGTGGAGATAGCTTTGTGGTCTAAGAGGTGAGAGTGACTGCCCTCTTGGTCTGTGATGCAGCTGAAAATCATGTCAGCTGCCTTACCATTAGCAAAAACCAGGTCAATCACTGAGGTAAAATTCCTTGAATTGCAAAAGGTAGGGATACCTGGTTGGAAAACCAAGATCATATCAAGGTCCAAAAGGGAGTTGAGAAAAATATATGCTTCAGGGTGATTGGAGTGATCTGCCCACAGGTGTTGATGGAGATTGGATTCAGCAAAAAGAATGATGGGAATATTGTGGTAAGTGAGAAGGGAGGGAAGGATAAATTTGGAGGTAGAAAAGGAAGATGTGGGTTATAAAGATTAAAACAGAGAAGGGGAGAATTAGGGAAGTTGAGGAGGAGGAGGGAAAAGTCAAGGGAAGGACTGGGTAAAGAGGAGAAAACATGAATTTTTAGCTTCTTATTGACATAGAAGCAGAATTGGGTAGGAGAAGGAGGGGTAGGGAGGGGAGTGAAGGGGAATGATGATATGCCATCCTTTGGTAGGGACTAGAAAAAAGTTATTGGGGGAGAGGAAGGGTTCTTGGAAGGCTAAGATTTCAATGGAGTTAGTATAAGGGTCATTAAAAATAGAGTGAAAAACCTTAAAGGAGCAATGGAAGTTGAGCTGAAAAATGGAAAAGGGGAGGGAGGGGGACACTGGTAGATCTGAGTTGTATTTCATCAGGATCTATTGAGTGGGCAGGCCGTCAGATGAGGTAAGTAGAAAATAGGAGGGAGAGATGATAACACAAGAAGGGAAGACAGAGAAGTGCCCAAGTTTTTTAGGGGATGGTCATGAGGAAGGGTGTCAACGCAACAGAAGCAAACTGGGGCTGAAAGCTTAGGAGCCTTGCACAACTTGGTGTTGTGATGACCAGAGAAGTTTGAACAATGGGGTGGAGAGAGCAGTGAATAGACAAATGTCCCTTACCCCAGCATTGGAAACAGGTAATCTTTTTGTGGTTGATAACCTCAGTGTGTCTGACTTGGCCTTCTACAAAGAGAGTGTGAGAGGGAGAGGAAACAAGTAAATCAGCATCTGTTTTATTGTGTAGATTTAAGACCACAGAGGAGTGATTTTTCCCCTCTCTAGCTTCTGGGCTTTTGAGCCAGATGACTGTGTAAAGTGATTTGAGAGTATGGGGATTGTCCTCAATGAGAGTGCCCATGCATGCTTGATTGTTGAGGTCAAAATATGTGGGGATCCCATGGGCCACCACTGGGAACAAGGGAGGCTTGAAGATCATCCCCTGGGGAGTCCACTCTTGCCACAAATTGGTGGGGAGGAGGAGTTCAGCTTCAGATGAGACAATGATTTTTGGGTCATTAGACTTGTGTCTAATGATACCTTTGACTCAGATTATAGTTTGTGTGGCTGGGCTCATGATTTTATTGGAAGCAATATGATTATTAATGAAAGCCAAAAGTTTTGAGTTAGGGTGATCTTTGAGTACTGGGGCTGCAGGGTCAGTCTGCTTGATTGTGAATGAGGGGAAGCTTGGGCACATTTGTGGTGGAGGGGAAGGAGTATCTTTGAGGAGGCCTGAGGTAACAACTTGGGCAAAAGAAGGGTGCATATTTTGAGGGTTGTGAGGTTTGTGTTGGTTTTTTGGGTTGCTTTTGGGAGGGAGTCTGGCAAGGATGTCATTAAGTTTGGTTTCGATGGCAGACATTTGGGGTTGTGCTTGGGGGGGGACTATGGGTGTCTGGTGAAAGGTTTTTTGGGTGATGAGAGGGCCTATAGAGGCAGAAAGAGCACATATATCTGACATAGTAGAAGTGTGGACAGTTGTGTGAGAGCCTTTCCTTGGGGGTTCCCTGATGGTACCTAAGAGGTTTTTTAGGCACAAGGAGAGGGAAGCAGGGTCATTTGCATTTTTTAGTCCTACCAGGTGGATAATGCAAGTAGCTGGGGAGTCGGGATCCACAGATGAGGGGAGAGGAGCTTGAGGGGCTGAGGTAAGGCCGTGACTATCAAACAGATTGTTAGGATTATGGATGTAGTTCTATAGAGAGGCAGAGGTCTGTCTTAGAGGGAGTGGGATAGGATGGATTCTGGGGGAAGGAGTGGGGGTGGAGCTGCCTTCTGATATAGGAGCACTGGGTTCATCTTGGGTGAGGAATAATTTGTGGTGAGCTTTCCTTGCTTCTTCTATGGTGGAGAAGGAGCATGACCAAACAGAAGGCAAAGAGTATCAGCATTTTTTGAGGGCAGGGTATTTGGGGGGGGGCAGGCAATTTTGGAGATGTAGGGTGGGCATGGCCAAGTTGGGAGAAAAGAGGAGGAGGGAGAGGTTCAAGGGGAGATAAGGGAGGTGATTGGGGAGGATTAGGTGAAGGAGGGGATTCCAGTATCAGAGGGGGAGGAGGAGGAGGATCGGGTGGAGCAGGGAGCGGCGCATCATACACATCAGTCGTGTCAGGCATGTCAATCAACATGTTGTGGTGGTTCTGGTCAGAATCCATGGACATGTACACTTAACTCTGGTTCCTCTTGGAGTAGTGTATCTGATCCTGTCTCTATAGGTAAGTAATGCATCATATTGGTTCCTCTTGGAGTAGTGTATCTGATCCTGTCTATATACTATGCCCACCTTGCATAAGTTTTTCCACCTCAATAATAAGGGTTTAACTTTATCCTTCTGTTACAGCTGTTTGGGAAAACCTTGCTTTTTTTTGCCCCTCATCCCCTGCCAAAAGTGGCTTAAACTCATGTTTTTGGCAGGGAGTGGAAGGTAAAAATACAGCAAGCTTATCCCAAATAGCTGTAACATAAGCTGTAACTGAGAAAAGAATTTTACAGACAACTTGAGATTTGAGTCTTAAGCATTGTAACATAAAGACTCTCAGCTCTAAAATTTTTATTAATAAAGAAAAGTCTTAAAAAATATTTTGATTTATTTTTTAGGATTGCAGTAGAAGGGTTTCGAAGTCTACGCTCCCTCCCATTTCGCTCAAAATAAGATAACAACATGTGTGTATATACAGCCATATTGGCAACTCTTGGTGCAGCAAGCCAACAAAAGGGCAAGTTAGGCATAGCATTTTTGACTGACAGAGACTGACATATCTGACATTTATTGCAGATCTGTCAGTGTTTGGCAACCAGTCTACAATTGATCAACACCACCATGCTGCCACCAGGTCTCCCCTACCCAGGTTTCCCTCCTCCCATCCACCTCATCCACTCATCTATCCTTTAGATCAAATCAACCCCTTCCTCGTGGATGAGGTGGATGGGAGGAGGGAAACCTGGGTAGGGGAGACCTGGTGGCAGCATGGTGGTGTGGATTGATTGTAGACTGGTCGCCAAACACTGACAGATATGTCAGTCTCTGTCAGTCAAAAATGCTGTGCCTAACTCGCCCTTTTGTTGGCTTGCTGCACCAAGAGTTGCCAATATGGCTGTAGCTTTGGTAAACTAATGTACCTGATTGATTATCTGTCATTTGGGTGATATATATGCATACACCGCAAAAAATCAAGGGGAACCTGCTAGCACGTGCCTATCCCTATATTCAGTTTTGATTTAAGAGTAAATTTGATTTGATGTTGCACGACCTAGTGTGCTCATTGTTCAGTGTGCAGTCTTTCCAGAAGAATTACAGTTGAGCTGAAATTGAGTTAAGTCAAAGATAGGGTTTGGCACCTGCTATCAGGTGCCCGTGTTTTTTTTCTGGTGATATATATTTTTATTTCACAAAATATTGCCCAGATAGGGGTATGATGAAACAGAGAAAAACAATAGGGCAAGGTGAAAGTGAGACAAGCTAAGTAATGGAAGGAAATCCGGGTAATTGAGATGGAAAAACAAGGGAGGAACTAATGGGTGAAAAATAGGTTACAAGGGAAGCTACTGGTTTCATTTGGGTGATATTGAACGGACTCAACTGGGTTAGTAGACAGGCGAAGGATCTTGAACCAAGTAGCTCCTTCCTATCATTCATAAGATAAGATTTTAGTTTAGAAGGAACAGTCACTGGGGCAGGAGCCAACTGGTACTCCCCCGAACTTTATAGAAAATCAGGTACAGAACAGACTTGTGTCAATACATCATTCCCCGGAAGTTGGTATATTCTTCACACTTAAATTTAAAGAAACGGAAACTTCATTCGCCCTAAAGAACAAACTCTTTTTTTTCTCAAGAAGCTGGGCAAGCCAATTGATACTGGGAGTTGGTTTCTTTCAATAAACTGGTGAGAGAGAGGCTGAAAGACGAAAGTAAGAACTGTTTATGCTGTGTGTGATATATATATGCTATTACACCTTGACCCAGCTGGTGGCATGAATGAAAAACTTTGTGTGGACTAGAAGCAGTAGGGAGCAGTAATGCATGGTGTAGAGATGGCAAGTAATGGACCCAAGTGCCATTCCTTCTTCGAGCAACATACTTTACTTTGGTTTGTGCATCCAATTTCCTCGACCACGCAAAGGGGGCCTCAACTTAGGCTGTGTGGAGTTCGTGCCAAGAAAACAGAATCGAAATTATTAATCTTAGTTGCAGCTAGTACATTAAGGCTTGGTTCCGAAAATCCAAATTTTCATGAACTATTTTATTTTCCTCCAAACTCCGGACAAACCTTCAATCAAGTAATAGCTGTCTGTGCAAACATTCTTGAGATTCCAAACACAATTTCAACAATGCCATGCTTAAATGAAATCATGCGAGTATAATTTCCATGCTTTGATCTTGAAATTATTCCCATTTAATGGAGTTCTGAGAAATATTTAAGTGTTGAATCACTTCCTGAGCCTGGTTGGCATCTCACACTGGGTACATCTAGAAGGATTTGAAAACTTCTTTAGACTTAAAAAGTATCAACTGCGATTGCAGTTATCTGATTTACTTAAAATTGTAATGGTGCGAAAACCTCACAGCATCAGTACATTATCGCACTAAAAGACACAAGTATCAACAGACTTAAAAACCCACTCAGCCGAAATTCATAAAAAATAGTATCATAAATAGAAGACTTGGTGTGTACATATAGTTGCTAAGAGTTGTAGGGTAATAGGAGCACAAAAAGCTGGCTGAGAACCGCTAGCAGGTGTCTCGCCCTAATTGAACTATGATGGTTCAATCAGGGATAGGCACCTGCTAACAAGTACCGGAATATTTTTGTGGTGGAAGGTGCTCTTCGAAGGCATTAATGAAAAGCTTATCAAACAATCTACTAATATTTATAAGAGACAGAGCTGTCGGGGGAAGGAGGTAGGGGAATGGTGGAAGTTGTGATCTGATTTCTTCATCTTTCGTCTAAGTTAAATATGAGCTGAGAAAAGTAGATAATCATATTTACAGATGTCCTTGGAGTAAAAGTAACATACATAGATAAAAAATACATAGTGCAATGTTTGAATCAAAAGGGGTAGTATGGCAGTGCAGAGTGATGTAAATGAACGAGAGACAAGAATGACTTGGACAAAAGCCGTGGCACGGGATGGGTTGACATAAGAAAATTGACGGAATATTTCGGACAGGCGCATATTCCCCTAAACTTCTTCAGGAACTTTTTTGGCGCGTATTCCTATCGAAATGATGATAATCATCCTTTCATTAAACAGCTACTGGGGAAAACCTTGCTGGCTTAGTTTTTTTTTTCTTCTTCTACCCAGCCCAGAATGTGAGTTTTGGTTAGCTAAACTGATGCATCTGGCGGCTCGGATAGTCCCATCCCTAATTCCTCAAGGTTTTATTTTTTTATTTCTTACAATCTCACCCGACTCGGGGCATGAAGGAAGTAGCAAGTTAGTTTAGGTACGAGCTTAGAAAGTATAAAATAGTGAAGGAAACACAGGGCATTTAGAAGAAAACAAATTATGAAACCATTTGGGGGGGAGGAACATTGTTTGGAAATCTGTTAGTTTTAATAAGAAAGGAAGCAATGTAGTATGTAATTGGTGAGGGGGATAACAGTACTGAGGTAGAGAAGTTAAGTTTGTGTTTTTTGGCTAATTGAAACAGGGCTTTGCGCTCAACTATATGTGCTGGGCAAAATAGTAATACGTGTTCTGGCGTGTCTGTAGCGCGGAGATTGCAGTGAGTGAATTCCTCAAGTTTTTTTTTTTTTAATTTCATACAATCTCACCCAACAAGGGACATGAAGGACAAATCAAATATATGTATTTACATCTAGGTGATTACTAGTAGGGGGAAGACTGGGCAATGATCAGAAACTATATAGATGAGAGAGAAATTTGGGAAGTTAACATGTGAGAGGCAAGTTATTTATGAATCTTTTTGTATTTAGTAAAAATTTAGCGACATCTAATATAATTGGAGAGTGAGAAAGCAGGGTGGAAGTGTTAAGAGGAATTTTGTGTTTATTGGGGGCCTGATATCTGAGTGGGCTTGACAAAAGTGGAGATGTTCGGGGGTATCTTTGCTGCTAAAGTCACACTTGAGGCATTTTGGTGATTCCACTATTTTGAAACGAGAAAGATAGTTGTCAACAGGGCAGTGGCCCGAGCGAACTTGAGCAAAAGCCATTGCTTACGTGCGGGTCAACTCAGACAGTAGTTTGAAGATGGTGAGAGGGGCAAATCTTCCTCTGAGTTTTCTTAGGGTGTCGGGGTTAGGAGGTGTGAGTAGGATGGATTTGTAGTGAGTTTTCAAGATAGATTTGAGTGAGGCGGAAGATGGGGAAGGAGGTGAAAACAAGGTTAGCTGATTTAAACTCACGTGCTGAATATAACAGGAGAAGATTTTTTTTCAAAAAGTTAAAATATCTGTATTGGTTAGGTACTTAGAGCATCTACCCCCGTTGCAGTAAATTTTCAGTAGATACTTGCATAATTGCTGCGTCCATAGTTACTGAAATGAGGTTTCACACCCTCGTATGCAGATTCAGTTAGCAAACACGCGTTGGGAAAATTTCCTCACCCTCGTGTTGACTTGCCCATTCAGTAAACTCTACTTTTTTTTCTCGCGTTCTCACTACTCATTTCACTCTCCTCAACTTTTGAGATGGAACAACTCATACTTGATGAATTACTCACAATGGAAGAAGAAATAATTGTATTTACTGAATTGCTAAACTCATATGATACAACAAGGCCTAAAAAAAAAGAATTAATAAATCAAGACTGTGTTGAAGGACATCATTGCTTGATGAACAATTATTTCAAAGTTAATTGTACATACAACAACCATCTCTTTGAACGACGATTCCAAATCAGCAAAGAACTATTTCAAAAGTTGTCTACAGATTTACAGGAACATCATACCTTTTGGGTTTGGAAAAGTGTAAGTCAATTAACATATAATAGTTTTCTGACTCTAATTTGTTATTCTACAGGACTGTTGTGGCCAAATTGGTTTATCACCAGAACAAAAAATTACTTCTGTTCTATGTCAATTGGCCTATGGAGTCTCTGCTGATAGCACTGATGAATATGTTTGGATTGGTGAAACTACAGCACTATGATGCCTCAAAATATTCATCAAAGATATTATTACATTATATAAATCTGAATACTTACGTGAACCTATGCAAGAAGAAAAGAAAATTATTCTCTGAGAATATGAGGAACATGGTTTCCCAGGATGCCTTGGTGCAATTGATGGCATGCATTGGGCTTGGAAAAATTGCCCAGGAGCATGGGCAGGTCAGTTTCAGGGCAAAGAAGGTTCACCTACAATGATTTTGGAGGCGGTTGCCAATAAAAGCTTACATTTCTGGCACTGCTTTTTTGGCTCCCCTGGCTCCTTGAATGATATTAATGTGCTTCACAGAAGCAGTATTTTCGATAAACTTCTTTCAGGAACACAAGATATGATAAAATTTAAAATTAACTGACACAAATATTCAAACACCTACTATCTTGCTGATGGAATATATCCTTCCTGGTCATCTTTGGTGAAAACTATTCCTCACCCACAAGATGCTTCAAGTAGATACTTTGCTAAGCTTCAAGAGGCTGCACGAAAAGATATTGAGCGTGCTTTTGGTGTATTGCAAGCCCATTGGGGAATAATCACCCAACCTTGTTGTCTATGGGACATTAATTTTGTAAAAGATGTCATGACAAGTTGTGTCATTCTTCACAACATGGTCATAGAATCTAAGTCAGAAAATGATCCTTACATTTCAAATGAATCAATCAGCAGTCAAATAATTACCAACCACAATGATCCAATCCTCTCCAATACATTATCAAACTACATCTGCCGTAATCAAGAGTTACATAATTCAAGTATACACTTCCAGCTTTGAGAGGACCTTAAAGCACATAACTGGGCATCTAGAGGGAGTTTGGATATCTGAAGTAAAAAAAATGAAATGTAAGTGATAAATTTATGGTGCACATAAAATTTAATACCATGAATATAGATATAGAACATATAAAATAATAGAGATAAAAGAAACTTACCTTTAGCAGGAAAATAGTTAGTGTTATATAGTCTACTCAAAAGGCAATAAGGCTACTAGTATAAAAAGGGAAATGAATATTTTATTGCAAGATGAGAAAAGATGTGAGTAAAAATGGGCATTTGGAAGAGTGTTTTTATATTCAAATCAGGGTCTGGTGGGGTAGAAAGACACATCCAATCCTTCTCATTGCTCTGAAATTTTTGTCGGCTGTAAATAATTTGTGGTGTTAGCTTGAGCCAAGAGTAAAGAATAGGAGATAATGAAAATTAAAAACAATAATAATAAATAAATAAGAAAAGGTTGTATACATACTTTATCAAAAGAGTGTTATTTTTAGGTGAGATTATAAAGCAAGAGATATGATTGAGCTGATTTATATTTAATAATTATTATTTAGATGAAATAACATATTTTTTTTACTTATATTTAAACATTTGCACATAAAAAAATATAAAAAAACTTACCTAACCATAAAAATAAATTATTTAATGTCTTATAGTCTACTCAAAAGGCAATAAGGCTACTAGTATAAAAGGGGAATTGGATATTATATTGCAAGATGAGAAAAAATGTGAGCGAAAATGGGAATTTTGAAGAGTGTTTTTATATTCAAGTCAGGGTCTGGTTGGATAGAAAGACATGACCAAGCTTTCTCCTTCTTCTGGAATTTTCATTGGCTGTAAAAAAAATGAGGTGTTAGCTTGAAGCGAGATTAAGAAATAGGAGGTAAGAGAGAATTAAAAATAAAGTAGCGAAATTGAAAAAAATAAGAGAGTGAAAAAAAAATTAAAGTAGCGAAATTTAAAAAAATAAGAGAGTAAAAAAAACTAAAGTATCAAAATTAAAAAAAAAGAGAGAAAGAAAAAAATTACTCACTTTGAGGGAAGATTGACTGTTTGCACATCCTCTTGGACAAGGATGAACCAGAAATAGTCTATTGTTGGATAGAAAAAATACCTCATTTAGGAGTGAAGTATTTTCTCTATACATCCATAGGCTGTTTCTGTATTTTCCTTGTCCATGAGGATGGGAATAACAGATTTTTTGGGTGTATCCCACTAGCAGGAAAAATATGTTATTTCCACAGATTTTTTGGGTGTATCCCACTAGCAGGAAAAATCTGTTATTCCCATCCTCATGGACAAGAAAAATCCAGAAACAGCCTATGGATGTATATAGAAATACTTTACACCTGAATGAGGTATTTTTTCTATCCAACCATAGACTATTGCCAGTTCATCCTTGTCCAAGAGGATGTGCAAATAGTCAATCTTCCCTCAAAGTGAGTGTTTTTTCTTTTTCTCTTTTTTTTTAATTTTGATACTTTAGTTTTTTTTACTCTCTTATTTTTTTAAATTTAGCTACTTTAATTTTTTTTTTTCACTCTCTTATTTTTTTAATTTCACTACTTTATTTTTAATTCTCTCTTACCTCCTATTTCTTAATCTCTCTTCAAGCTAACACCTCATTTTTTTTTACAGCCAACAAAAATTCCAGAAGAAGGAGAAAGCTTGGTCATGTCTTTCTATCCAACCAGAACCTGACTTGAATATAAAAACACTCTTCCAAATTCCCATTTTTTCTCACATCTTTTCTCATCTTGCAATATAATATCCAATTCCCCTTTTATACTAGTAGCCTTATTGCCTTTTGAGTAGACTATAAGACATTAAATAATTTATTTTTATGGTTAGGTAAGTTTATATATATATTTTTTTGGTGCAACTATTTAAATATAAGTAAAAAAATATTTATTTCATCTAAATAATAATTATTAAATATAAATCATCTCAATCATATCTCTTGCTTTATAATCTCACCTAACAATAACACTCTTTTGATAAAGTATGTATACAACCTTTTCTTTTTTTTTATTATTATTGTTTTTAATTTTCATTATCTCCTATTCTTCACTCTTGGCTCAAGCTTACACTACAAATTATTTACAGCTAAAAAAAATTCCAGAAGAAGGAGAAAGATTGGTCATGTCTTTCTACCCCACCAGACCTTGATTTGAATATAAAAACACTCTTCTAAACACCCATTCTTGCTCACATCTTTTCTCATCTTGCAATATGATATCCATTTCCTCTTTTATACTAGTAGCCTTATTGGTTTTTGAGTAGACTATAAGATATAAATAAATTTATTTTGAAACGTATAATATTTTTTCTTCTATTTTTATGTGCCCAATTAATTTTAGATATATTTATTATACTGACAAAATATTTATCTACAAACACACATTTATTTTAATTTATTTAAAGGTATAATTATCATTACTAACCCATCTATTTTTAACTGTGCTTTTATACTTTGTAAAATAAGTAAATCATCTGCTGTCTCACAATCTTTTTCTTTTGAGTGTAAAACTTTAAGATCATTAGCCATCATTTAACTGACAGACTTCTCCTCATTTATGCTACAATTTTTTTCTGGAAGTAGCAGTTGTCTTACTTTAATATCTAGATTTTTCTATTCAATAGCTAGCTTTCTTTTCTAAATTTCTAGTCTTTCTTCTTCAATCTTTATTTTATCATTTTTTAATAGAAGATTCTCTCTTTTTAGTTTGTTTCTTGACTTGGTTAGCCTATTTGTTTCACTTATGGCAGTTACACATTTTTCGGAACGGTCATTGAAGCAGGATGTGAGTAAGGATTTAACTTCTTCCATTCCTTCAGTAAGGCGCCTTTTCTTTACAGATATTATCCCAATTGGAAGGACCGTAAATCCACTAGAGGCTGGAGAAGGTCTTGGTGGGTCACGAGTAAAGTCTTCATTACCATTGCTTTTGTTCCCACTCAAATTGACCATTACACTATTTGGGACCTTGGTTGGTTCCATTTGCCACTTTAGAGAAAACTTTAACTTCTCCAAATTCCGAAGACTTTCAAATGCTGACTTTGTTTGGTCTTGATAAAGAGATAAGGCAGTTTGTAACCAGTCACTTGGTGAGGTTCCACTGGGAGGATTACTTTCAATTGAGTAGTATATAGAGCTGGACTTAAGGGTTGCCATGTTGAGAGCCTGCCAACTATATTATTAAAAAAGTAAGTTTAAAATAATCTAAAAATATTTTTATAGCTTGAAACTGAACTTATTCTGACTTGATCATAGTCCCGGTAGTGCACAGAACTGAATTGGTTGAAATGTGCTTCAATTTTCTTATAAAATGTTTCACCAGATTGGTAAGTTGCAAATTCTGGTTGCTTGCTGACGTGAATCCAGGAGATAGCTAACTGCTCTTCTTCTTGGTGGTTCCAATAAGGGGATTGCTTTTTCTTAGCTTTGGACGGAATCATCATGTTAGATTAATTTGGGAGTTTTAGGAAAAGGTGTGAAATGAGGAAAATGGGTAGATAGAAGGGTTGTGTAGTAATAGTTGTGAATTATGATATGAAAACGTTTTGCTACCATAAGTAGTGACACGTCAAAGTGTTCAGCAGCTGCAAGATGGAGTGAAAAGAATTGGCTGGAAAAATATTGAATTACTGAATGAGGTCAAAAGGAGCTCAGTAACTTTAGTTGACAGGCTACAGTACATGCTGAATTCACTAGCTAATAGAGGCCTTTAATGAAACGAGGGTTAAGGTTCACGTCAAAATGCAGTAAAATATGCATACCAAACCAATTTACAAACACAGAGGTAGATGCTCTTAGGAACGTATATAAACTGTGGTTGCAGCAGCTATTGTTCTCCGGCTCTTTCCAGAGTTCTATATGCTGACACTGCCCCACAGTTTTTAGTCTCGATTTGTCTTGTACAGCTAATTGGAAAAACCTTGCGGCCTTCACCTAGTTTGGCAGCCTCCGCCCCCGAAAAAATCATGCGTGAAGGTCAGGTGACCTGCTAAATTGATTGATCAATTGATTGGATATGCAATCAGCTGCCCCACCATTTTCTCCCATCCTCCCTCCTCCCACTTTTTTTCTTCACTTTCCATATCTTGTTCCATTTATTTTTATATTTCTTATTTCTTATTTTTTTCTCTTCTCCTCAGCACAACTCAATCATCAATATAATCTCCACATTTCTTTCTTCTTCTTTCTCTCTCTGATTTTTTTCTTTTTTCTTTTTGATTCATGTAGGTTTTTCATATCATATATATATATATTAATATTGATGTTTTTTAGTTGCAGGGAGTTACGTCTTTGCTCTATCATGAGCTTTCCAACTGGTCTTGAAAATGAAAATTACCAAGATTCTCACCAATTTCAAGACTTGGAATCTTCTGGAATTCCACAATCCATTTCACCTTCCACTCCATTTGATTGATTTGAAATCTATGTGATGATAGATTTTATATTCTTTCTTGAAGACAACTCAGATGATTCAAACAAAAAAAAGTATAGCAAAGTCACTGATGATGAAGACAACTTGGATTTGGTTTGGCCAACCTGGAATTATAGTTTTAGTAAATTTTAAAGGTGCTGCTGTTGGTGTCATTAAATATCAGGAGGATATGAATTTGGGTGATTTTGTGCAAGAACTTGAAGAAGGAAAAATTTCCTGGTTCATCTAACCGCAAAATCTCAATCAAAGGTTGCCTGGACAAAAGAAAAGGCTCTCAAGGCAAGATTGTTTCAGACAATTTATAAATGATGTTAGAAAGACTCCAAACATTCAAAATATATTTTTATGTCTGGAGAATAGGAATCCTAGATCTGTTGTAGAGGTATTTCTTTTTTTTCTTTTTTTTTGGTTGCAAAAATAAAATCTTTTCCTTCTTGTTTTTAGAAAAAGAAATTTTATGGAGATCTCAAGAAAACTTGACAGCCCCCTCAAAATTCAGATTGTTTGCCATCTCCTTCTCAAAATTCTACTACAGATGTAATTTCTTCTGCCAACTATCATGATAGTTTGTGTACAATTTTGGCTTCACACATTCATTGACCTGATCTTTCAGGATTAACTGAATCAAATGTGGTGGTTAACCCTGAGAATCCAAAGGAATATTTTGTACTTACTCCAGACAGAGTGTGAATGTGGGCCATAGCAATTGTAAGTAAAATGTATGAATAACAATGTTAAATAATATTTATATATTTCCTTTATTTGTTAGACCATCAATCCAAGAGAGGTGACTCTTCTCAAGCCCCCCAAAACTCCTTCTTTTATTTGAAAAACAGAACCTGCTTCAAAGAGTAAAAAGAAGAGAAAACAATACAAAGCTGATGATTCCAGCTCTCCTCCAAACTACCCTTCTCCACATTCATCAGATAATGAAGCTTCCTTGGAGGAATTTTTGAATTTTCTAAAGTAGATGCTAATGATGTTGAGATTTCTGAAGGTTTGGAAAAACTTTGAATGAAGCATTGGAGTTACTTTAAGGATTTCTCATATGAATTGATGCTAAAAGCAGGAATTCCAGGTGGGCCAGCAGTAGCTTTGGGTAATGCAGCCAAAAAAAATTCAACCCATTTAAAACAAAAAAAATATCATTAATTTTATATATATCACCACACAATATGGGGGGCAGACTTGCTAGAAAGTCTGCAACCTTGGACCCAAACTCACTACAGATTGAACACACATTGACCTATTGAAAAAGGAACCATAAAATCAGGGATGAACACCACTCAGTAGAACAGTTTTAGGTGGGTGTTCAAGTAGAGTTCAGTATGGGTTTAATATGAGTTCAGTCTGAGTTCCATCTGAGTTCCATCTGAGTCCAGGTTGGGGACTTGCTAGCAAGTCCACCCCCTATATTGCGTAGTGTATGCAATTTATCAACTGCTTTACTTGTATTTTTTTTTATACATTACAAAATTTTCAAATAAAAAAATTAAAAAAATTGTTAAACATTTTCACTAAAAATATTATTATATAATTATACTAGGGTTTACATTTCCAGACAAAAAAACATGGGGGATAATCTTTTATGATGAAGATTGGTATTGAAAATAATAAAATAGAATTTTTTTATGAAAACATGTTTCTCAAAGAAATTTTAACAAAAATTAAAAAGATTCCTTCTGGTGACTTGGTTGTTCTTTTACCAACTTAGGAATGGGGTTATCAATCAAACCAAAAACCATTTTTATTACCAAAAAAATCAAATTAATTGCTATTTTGCAAAAAATTGCCTTATTAAATTTACAAATATATTTAAATGTTTCATATTTCAATTAAGGCAAATACCCACTACACCTAAACATTTTATGCATCAAAGATGGAGTGTAAATCATACTAACAAATGTTTCTATAATTTCCCCATCTTTCTCTCCACCACTCATCATCCAATGTTTCTTCAACTTAGATTTTAGAGTACTAAAAATTTCTTCTATTGGGTTAAGATCCAGTGAATAAGGAGGCAAATATAATAGTAATGACCCAGCTTTCTCAATTAAGGTTTCAAATTGTCCCTTGTGATGTATTGAAGCATTTTAAATTATCAAAACACTATGGGGTACAGGGAATGGATTCATCATTGGAAGCTACTTTTCAAAAGGAATAAAATCAATATATCTCCACTTACAGAAAAAAAACATGAACTTACCAAAATTTTCTCCAGGAAGTATTCAAATTAAAACCAAAAAAAAGTTTCTTTTTGAATTGTGTAAGCGACTAGGCCTTGAAGGCTTATGGCCAGAATAAGATTGAAATGGTGTGTAGCCCTTTTTTGTTTTACATTTTTAGTTCAATGCCCCTTTTTAGCCCAACATTTTTTTCTTTCAACACAATCCTTTGAAATTACAGATTCATCTGCTGATTTTTAACAATAAGAAAATGTGTTTTGTTTACTTAAAAATACTCACATGAAAATACAAGCCATTCAGGGTTTAAATTTCCAACAGTAGCAATGTAATTAAGGCATTTTTCAGGGGGCTGGCCTGGGTAGACATTCTGAGTTGCCTTGTGTGACATGTGAAGGCGCTTGTGTAGTTCTTCATGAATTTTTGAGGTATCAACTTCAACATCATGCTCCTCTAACAAAGAATCCCTCTGTTCTGATAGATACAAAGTTGGATCAGTTGCAACCAACTTTAAGAGGAAATCATAATGTTCTTCATCTAAATTCAGAGGTCAACCTTGCTGTAAGTATGTGCTAGGATCCCGCACTACAGAAATTGTAGTTTTGAAGAGGTGAAGCCATCGCCGCAGAGAGTCATCACTAAATGAAGAACAGAAAAGGTGGTTAATTTCCTTTAAACTTTTTCCAAAAATAGCTTCATTAACAATTTGGACCTTAAAACTAGGCTCATATTTTAAAAAAACCATGACTAAAAAGAGAAATCAAAAGAATATAGCAAAAATAACAAAAACCAGAAATAAAATAAATTCCTAAAAAAATAAATAGAAATTATGAGATAACACTTAATAATCAGATTAGAGAAAAACCTACGTGAAACAAAAAGAAAAAAGAAAAAATTGAAAAAAATTGAAAAAAATCAGAGGGAGAAAGAATTAGAAAGAAATGTGGAGATTATATTGATTATTGAGTTGTTCTGAGGAGAAGAGAAAAAAATAAGAAATAAGAAATTTAAAAATAAATGGAACAAGATATGGAAAGTGAGGAAAAAAAGTGGGAGGAGGGAGGATGGGGGAAAATGGTGGGGCAGCTGATTGCATATTCAATCAATTGATCAATCGGATATAGCCGTTCACCTGACCTGCACACATGATTTTTTTTGGGGGAGGAGGCTTCCAAACTGGGCAAAGGCTGCAAGGTTTTCCCAATTAGCTGTATTAGTCATTTTTTTATTTTTGGGCTATAACCTTGATGGTAAAACTCCATGTCAATGTGCTAAAAATTTTTTTTGGCATCACTGAATATTACGAGTATGAGCCTACTACCTGTCTGCTACACAGAAGGACAGCAGGCTTGCACACACATCTGGACCTTTGGCCTGGATTTCTGTGCCTGGGTGCTATGAAAATTACATGATATGCATGATTAAGGTAAAAGGAAGTTAGGTTAGCGGCACGATTTCCAATTTTTTTAGGAGGTATTTCAGAGGGAGAAAAAATGGCAACCAGACGTCAGGTTGAGTTTATTGGCGCAGAACTGTGAGACTTAGATTTGGTAGTGATAAAAGATTATGTTCATTGTTATGGTCTCATCAACTACATATATACTGGCTGAAGCGTAGTCAAGACCTAACACCTGCCCCTTGAAAAGATGCTGACACTGGTTAAGTATTTAAAACTATTTACATGTATAGAGTAGATTGTATAGGAAAAAAGAAAGAAATGGAAAAAATAAATAAATAATAACACAATAGGGGGTATCAAAGTTAGAGCTCTTCTGTCACAAAATACCTCTTTTCTGCATCAAATCAACCATGATAATTTTTTAAAATATGCCATATTGTGCCCCAAAAACACCTTCTTACTGAGAATTAATTTCAAGTTTGTGGATTTCTTTTTGTGTTTTGAAATACTTTTTAAATAATACCAAATTTCTAACTTTGATACCCCCCAATATAGCGGAAGAATTCATTCTATTCCTAGGTTCATGCATCCTTTTTCATTTAATTGTTTTTCAATTGTTTTGTTATTATATCTGCAATTTGTTCTGATGTTGGAACCCATGTTATTGTTGCCCTTTTTTGTGAACTTTTTCATTTATGAAGAAAAACTCTCTGTTGCTGTGTCTAGTCTTTTGTTAGAAATTTTGTCATTTGATACTTTAATTGATGCCTGTTTATCACATTTATATTGGAATGGTCCCATGAGTTCAATCAAGTCATTCAATAGATTTTGAATCCATAGACCCATGCGTGTCACACTTCCAAGTGCCATGTATTCAGTATAGCATGTAGAGCAAGCTACTGATGGCATTCTTTTTGATGACCAGTATATAATTTAATTCTGCATGTTGATTATAATTCCTCTTGTTGATTGAGAGTATTCTTCTCCCCAATTAGCGTCTGAGTACACCTCAAGGTTGATGCTGTTGAAATATTTCTTAGGGTAAAAATGTAGAGATTTTCTTGACATATATTGTAGGTAACCCAGTAGGTGTTTCAGTACCCTCCAGTACTCTTCTTTCAGGTATTTCAAGTGTCTTTCTAGTTGTTTTACAGAGAAACTGAGGTTGGGTCGAGTTTCTGTTGTGATGTAAGTGATTGAGCCTATGATTGATAAGTAATTCTTTGGGTCTATCAGCTTGTGATCAGGTGGTGCTGTTGAAAGATTGATGTTTTTTGGTTAAGGTTGATGATGTGGTAGTGGTTTTGTATAATATTTTTATAGGATTTTATCTATTTAGTCAAGTTGACTGAGTTGGAATCCTTTATTGTTGTGTTCAATTTTAATGCCAACAATTGCATCCAATTGGTCTTGCCATTTAATTATAAGTGTTTGGCTAAGGTCTTTCTTAAGTTTTTTTATTAATTAATTGCTTTTACCTGTTAAAATACCATCATCTACATGTACCCAAAGCATAGAATGGGTTACATTGTTTTTTAAGAAATAAACACTGATATTGTAAGATTACATCTCATAACCTAGGTTTTTTAACTGTTGGAAAAAGTGTTGCCAACAACATCTAGCTGATTGAAATGTGACATATAAGGCTTTGAGAAATTTGGAAACCTTACCATCTTTCCTCTTAAACCTAGGTGGATCTTTAACCCATACTTCTTCACCAATGGGGCTGTGAAGATATGTGGCCATCACATCAAAAGCATGTACTGGCCAGTTGTACATTTCTGCAATTGTAAGGACTATTCTTTGAGCCATGAACAAAGCTGTGGGAGCAAAAGTGGATGAGTAGTCTATTCTCTTTACCTGATTAACCCCTTTGGCCACATATCTAGCTTTCAGTCTGTTATTGCCTGTTTTTGTATCTTTTTTTTTGAAAATACCCATCTTTCATCAAGAATTCTTGCTACAGCTGGTGGTATTTCTCTAGTCCAAACTTTCATATTTTTTAGGTTATCTATTTCTTTTTGGCATGTTGACTTCCATTCTTCATTTTTATCTGATTTAATAGCTTTGGAATATGATTTAGGTGATTGTGTGAAAAAATATTCACATTTTTGTTGGATGTCTTCTAGTAATTGTTCTTGTTCTAACATCTCTTCTTCCACTTCAAAGTTACCAAGTGTCAAATTATTCTTATTCAATTTTTCAGCATGATCTGTTAAGAAATTTATAGACATCTTACTTTTATTCATGGTAGTCCTTTCACCAAATTTTTCCCATGCTGATGTTAGTGTCTTCTTTTCTATCAGGTCCTAGGGAATCCAGCCTTTCATCCCTGCTGGAAAACCAACAACAAAGCATTTCCTTGCTCTGAGGTCTAACTTCTTTCTTTTCTCTTCCAGTATGTGAACATATGCTGTTTCACCAAATTTTTCGATAATATCAATTTGAGGCTTGATCTTAAAAAGTGCTTTGTACATTGTGCTTTTGTTGTATTTTGCATTTGGTATTCTGTTTAAGAGGTAAGATGCCCATTTGAAGGAAAAAATTCAGCAAAACTTACCTAGTCTACTTTAAAACAAAATAGTTCTACCCATCTCTGTTAATGTACAGTTGTATCTCTCAATATTACCATTTTTTTGATGAAAGTAGGGTGGTTATTTCTCATGTACAATTACTTTGCTAATTGTGAATGTGTCCATTGATATGTTATTAATTTCTCCACCATTTTCAGTTCTCAAAATTTTAACTTTTACACCTGTTTGTGTTTCCAGTCTAGTAATAATGTCAATTATAGTCTTTGTTGATTCAGATTTTTTTGTATTATATGACACTCACTGTATGTAGAAGAAAGGTCCCTGAAGGTCAGCGCATATAGACCACCATCCATTGATTCTTCTTTAATAGGGCCTATAAAGTTTTTCATTACTATTTTTAATCAATATGGTTTCCTACATGTAATTTCTAGGAAGCATTTTCTTCTGCTTGTGCACCTTTGGCAGGAGTTGCATATAATATTTCCAGTAGGAAGCTCATCAGGTAAGCTTTTTACCATTTTTTCCTTACACATCTTTCTAATTTGCCTCAGACTTACATTTCCTAGAAGGCAGTGCCAATTTTAGAGCATTTCTTTGTCTCTCATTTGTTTTCTCACCTCTGGGTACTTAGAAGGGATCTCAAGGCTAAATATCTTTGGTTGTAATAGGAGTAAGTCTTTAATTTCATTGCAAAGGACATTTTCAGATGGTAAATTTATAGGTACATCAATTATCACACAGCTAACATCATTTCCTATTGGATGGTTGAGTGTCCATTTCCTGTTAATAAACATTGCTGACAGAATTGGAAATCCCAGGTAGCTGATGAGGAAGTTGTTGAAGTTGACACATGAGAATGTAGTACCACTCTTTATCAGGGAAGCAGGTGAGATGAGCATACCTCTAGCTTCCTGATAGAAATATACTGGCTTAATACTAATTACTTCCCCATTGATTCCATGAAAGCAAATTGTACCTTTGCCTGTTATTTGAGGAGCTGATCCGTTAGTTGCTACTCTCAAAGCTATGGGTCTGGAAAGAGGTAATAAATCTAACAACTCATTCATGTTTCCCAAAAGGTGGTGAGTGGCTCCCATGTCAAAAATGGGGCTCAGAGAGTAGTTTTTTCCATCTGAAAATTTCATTCTTGTAAAAGCTGTAGCAGATGCTTCAGATGACTTGTCTGTGAGTTTGAAAATTTGAGGGGAAATTGCTTTTGCTTGAGGTTGTGTAACATGGTTTTGAAAATTCATTTGCCTCTGTTGATATATTTGTTGGTAGGAGTCCATCTTTTGGGGCACATGTTTTTGTTTATTTGATTGATGTGGTAGGTTTACATGAGGAAAATTTGAGCCATTAGGTACAATGACGGGTCATATTATTGACAGTGGAACCACCATTGGGTAGTGAGTGTTGTAACCAGATTGCTTTTTGGGGTGAAGGAGGGAAAATTATTTCTCTGATTAAGAGACTTCTTTGGGCATTGGGCTAGTAGATGGTTTGATGAGTTACAAATGAAGCAGTTACCAGGAGATCTTTGAGAGGTAGCATTGGATTAAAAAATGTTCACAGAATCAGAAGGAGATTTTGATGATAGATTATCTGGATTGGTAGATTCAGTGAAGAAAGATAAATTTGCTGTGGAAAATGGAGTAGGTTTTTGTGGTCTATTGTCATGTTTCATATGCTCTTAAGTTGTGCAGATGATTCTATTAAGTATGGCAACTGTGACTGACTTGATTTCAGTTTCTTTAAGTACCTCCTAGCTATATGGCGATTTTCTTGAATCATTCTTTGGAATAGGCATCCTATGATGTCTTTCTTGGTGAGTCATTGAGCCCATAGTGTGGCACATGCATCATGGGATTGATTCATCAATTCAATAGGATTGTTGTAATCTTGGGATTAGAGGCTGAGAAGTTTCTAAATGGCATTCAGTTGTGCCACACAAGAGACAGTGTTGAAGACACTTTTGATGTGTTTAAAAGCAGTAGTGCTTGGGGCAACATCTATAATTTGTGATTTCATTTTGGGACCCACTGAGCTCATTAGAATTTCTTGGCCAATTTGTTCCCTGATTGATGTTTTTATAAAGCTCCTCTTCTTTCAAGGAATTTTGATTTGCCCATGAATTCACAGATGACCCCTTTGACTTTTCTGTGCCAGTCACAGTAATTTGATCTGTTGTCCTTCAGGATGTGTTTCCAGTCCTTGAGAAGCATCCTTGCTTTCACAATACTGTCTCTGATGTATGAATCTTCTTACATTCAAATGAGAACTCTTGTTTTAGGTGATTCTTCCATGAGTGAAGTAACCTTATCTTCATTTTTGACAGTCTCTGGATCTTGTGGATTTGGTTCTAGTTGTTGTTGTTGTTGTTGTTGAGGAAATGGCAAAGTTGGTTGCGCCAATGGCAATTTATAGTCTTGAAGAGTTGGTTGTTGGTTGGAGGGCATTGTGGTAATGTCAAAAGAGAGCTGAAAAAAGACAAGAGAAAAGAAAAAAAATGAGAAGAAAAAAAAACAAGAAAAGGAGAAAAGGAATAAAATGAAATAATAAATGAAAAAAAGATAGAAAGATATAATAGAAAGAGAAATGAGAGAGAGTAAAAAGATCTTTTTTTTAATTTAATTTAATTATTTATTTTACTTTTGGAATGATAGGGCCACTATCATGCTTTGATGCTTGGTGAGAGCAACAATCTAGTTTCTTAAATTCTTTTTTTACTTTATTATTTTATTTTTTGTTATTTTTTAGGCTATTAAGGATGAAAATGAAATGGAAGCAAAAGTGAAAGTTTGATAAAGAAGAAAAGAAGAGGAGGAAAAAAGAAATAGGGAGAGAAAAGGATGAATGAAAAATTTTTTTATTTAGTTTTCTGGTTTATGAGACCTTTTCTAGTTGGATGATGGTTGACAAAACCTTTTTAAGTTGAGAGATAGTTTAGGTAAAAGAGAAGAAAAAACAAAAAAGGAGAAAAAGGAAAAAAAATTATTATTAGGTGCAAGAGCCCATAACCTATAGGTGCAGAACTGTGAGACTTAGTTTTGGTAGTGATAAAAGATGATTTTCATTGTTATGGTCTCATCAACTGCATATATACTGGGCTGTGAAATAGTCAAGACCTAACACAGCTCACATACTTAATTGATTCAATTCAGTATGTGAACTGAACCCAACATCTGGTTGCCACTTTTTTCTGTCTGTGTTTCTTATTATGAGTATAAATAATGAATAAAGTTGTAGTGCTAAGGATAGGTGGTACTTACCTTGTTTTTGAGTATCAGTGAGAGCAACAGGTAAAGTCCACAATGGCTAGATACTAGTATACTAGTATTAGTAAAAAATGATAATTTTTATTTGAAGATAAATTGATCAACAAGAATAGAACAATTGAACATATACTTTACTGAATTAGAATGTATACAAGTTAAAATTTAATATTAGAAGTACTAGAAGAAAAATATTGAACTTACCTTGGCAAACACATTTGAGATTGAATACTTTACCAAATTTAATATTCAACATCCATTTAAAATTTAGTATAATGTGTACAATAGACAGATTTATGGACACGGAGGGAGGTCTGTAAGGAAGAGCTTTCAAATTAGAAAATGTAATACAGATAAGTCATAAAATCTTGCAGATTTTTTTACAAAAAAATAAAAGCTGTTCTCAACAAAAAATAATTTGCCTATTCAAAAGGTTTAGGGATAGGGCAGGGGTACTTCTTTTTGAATAGGCAAATCATTTTTTGCGGGTGAAACTTTTATTTTTCTGTTGAAAATTCCACAAGATTTTTTGACTTGGCTATATGTACCTCTATATCAAAAATGGTTGGTGCACCAATGCAAAAAAAAAATTAAAACATTTAGACAGAATGATTGACAGTTGACACAGAAAGTGAATTTTTTTTGGAAGTTATCTGGAAACAGCCTAGATTTCTAATTACAGCAATTCCATAAAAATTATACAACCTTTCACCATGCACAGTCTAATATGTATTTAGCCATGCATAGTATAAAACCAACAATATTAGCAGTGCCTTTACCTCAGATAAGTTAGCAGTATTGTTTTCTCAAAAAAGTTAGCAGTATCATGCCCTCAATCAAGTTAGCAGTATCACTTGCTCATTCTCATTATTCCTCAATGTTAGGGTTAGAATGCCATCACTTTCATTGTAAATGTTAGTGTTAGTTTTAGAATTAGGGTTAGGGTTAGGGTTAGGGTACATAGATGGTTTCTTATGGCACAAATTATGTGATAAAGATTGTTGTTGAATAAAATATGTATTTTATTTATGTCTAATATGTTGTTTCAGGGCTATAATTGTTATACACTCTACTGCGCAACAGCACCATGTTTATAAAGAATAAAGAGATAATTATATTGAGTAATAAAAATATAATCAAAAACAACCACTGAGCCTATCCAATATGTTATGGGCCCTTAAAGAACATTCTGTTCAACTTATATGCCAGTTTCCGTTGGCACAAACATACCTCTGATATTCCTTGCCATTTTCCTTTGGCCACAAAACAAAATTGTCATCTCAGCTTCACCAGCACCAGTTTCTGTTGGCACAAGTTTTTTTTTCCATTATTTTTTCTTTTCCTTTTTTCTGTTTGTTATCCTATTATATATTTGTGTATTTGTGTTAATTAACCAGGACTACCGCACTAATCTCCTTACGGGTGCCAATGTTAGTTTGAGGGAGACATCCCAACAGTCCTTTGAGTAGATTTGAGTAGATAAAAAAACCCCCATATATTCAACCACAACTACCATGTCCAACATTCCACCAGAAAGTTTGACTCCAAGACCTTCCCCTGTCCCCTTACCTCAACTGCAACAAAATTCATCACACTCCCATAAGCCTGCAACCAAACAAAATGATGACGTCAAATATGACTCACCACCTGAAAGCTACAACTGCTGAGTTAGAGAAGAAAAAAAGGAAACCTCAATTTCCATTGCAAAAATCAAATCAGAACTTAAAGATTGGCCTCACCTACTCAAATCCAACAGTTCAAACTTCAGATCATGGCTACAGGAAGTTGAACTACTCCTTATTGACTACATCAGTGATGAAAATTTTTTTGAACAAAGAAAAGCATCAAGATCTTCTAATTGAGAAAAAATTGGTCATGCCATCCTGCTTAATTCAGTCAGCTCTGACCTTTGTGAAAAAATAATTGATAAACACCCTACACCAGTCACATTCGCACATCTAAAAGATCTGTTTAGTGCAGCATCAAGAGCCACTCAAATCAATCTGATCAATAAAATCTGGCAACAAAAACTGAGCAAACTTGGTGACCCAAAAGAGCTACACTCCAAACTGAGAATAATGCTGGACAAATTTAAAGACCAAGGATATTGTTTTACCAAGGACAATTTCTTCTCTATCATGTTAAAAAATGCTGTCAATGAGCCCAAAAACATTTGAAGCGAAGTACTAGAGGAAGCCAAAATTGAAATGTGTGTTGATGGCAACCCTCTGACAAGTATCACCATGAACAGAATAATTGCCACAAAATAGGAATGTATTTTCATCCACAGTGCCGAACCCCTTCACTGCCCAGCCATCCCATCCATAGCAAACAATGCTGAACAAACTACAGATCAGCCACCTCCCTCCACATCAAATGCAGACAACCTTCCTGTAGCCAATGAATACAGTATAATAAAATTTTAGGACTGAAATTCAACCAGAAATCTTCATAAATACTGCCCCAATCCACCCACCACTCCTCCCCCTCCTTTCTAACAAACATCTGACTTGGGATTTAGAAAATTATCCTATATGGGACATTAACCAACTTCTACAAACTTTCAAATGTCATTTCAAAACATTCTGCAACAAACTCCCCTTCCCCCATACTGACTTCCTTTCAAAACCTTCCAACAACCCAGACCTCCCCAAAAGATGGACTCATATCATCCAACATATCCTAGCCAATTCAGCTCTTTTGAACCCCCCAAACTGCCTAAACAAGATCCACACTCTGCTAGAATCATGGAGCTCGATAATTCTCACAAGGCTGCAGCAGCCAATTTTGAGAAACTCACAATCACTCCTCAGATAGATAAAGTAAAATCCCCACTGGTATATGACACTGGAGCCATTCAACACCTTACAGGATCAAGATCTGAGTTAGTTGATTTCACTACTCTCAAAAATCTGCTCCCTCTCAAATTAGACACTGAAAATGGTCCTAATTTCACTACAGGGGAAGTGAACAATGTGTTTTATTAGACTGGGTGGGATGACTTTACTCATTAAGAATGTGTACTACTGTGAGAAAGCAACTTGTATGCTCATATCCCCTGCCTCACTAATACGTGCTAGAGCTAACATGTCTTTTGATGAACAGAACAACGTTTATATAATCTTTAAAAACAAGTACATACTTAGAGAAACACTCACTAATTTTTGATGGCTACTACCATATGCTAAAACAGAAAAACAAAAAAATCTACTGTGTATCTCAGAAAATATCAACAAAATTATTTTTTGACACCACCACACTACAAGAAAACCCTACATTGTTAATATCTACATCTCACCAACCTAAATCAAACAATAGAAAATTATCAAAAAAAGAAACCAAAACCTTATACTATTACCATTGTCTGTTTGGTCATGCTAGTATAAGGCAAATCAGAAAACTAGTTAACTGTGGCCTAGCAATTGGCCTTCCATCGTCCATACCTGATAAAGATATCTCGTGTGAAATATGCAAAATTACAAAAAGTACACATTCAGCTTCCCCCCTCTTGACAAACAGAACCTTCAACAAATTAGAACTACTGAAAACTGACCTGATTGGTCCACTGGAGGAGGAAACTTTTGATAATGGTTTGTATGCATTAACTATCAAAGATATTGCCACTTCTTACACTGAATGTCACATATTAAAAAAGAAGTCAGAGACAAAAAATAAACTCATCAAAACCATCACACAACTAGAAACGCAATGTACCTCTAAAGTTAAAATATTATTATCCGGTAATGGAGGCAAATTTTTCAACAAGAAGCTCAACCAGTTCCTCGTTGAAAAAAGCATAGTTCATGAACTGTCTCTCCCCTACTATCATGGTCAAAATGGAAAAATTGAATGTCAGAAAAGGTCATTATCTGACATGGGAAGGACAGTGCTACATGACAGTTGCTTACCTAAAGGTTTCTGGGGCTTTTCTTACAAATGGGAAGCTTACAACTTAAACCATCTTCCAAATAAAACCTGCCCCAAAACAACCCCATAAAAAGCCTTATTTTGAAACCCTCTTTCCTTCAACCTTATTAGACCTTTTTGAAGCACAGCTTACATTCATATTTCACAAGAAACATGTCAGAAACTTGATGACAGAGCTGTAAAATGTATACTAGTTGTTTTTCCACAGGGTTCCAGAGGATGGATGTTTTGGCAACCCAAAACAAAGAAAGTCATTGTTTCAGCATGGGCCTCATTTCAAAAATCCCCAGATCAAAACACAAAAATTTCAATCCTTCATATTGTGAACTACACACTAATAGATCATTCCATGTCTCCCTTGAAACTTGGTGACTTCACCACCAAAAAAGAGATATGATGAGCAAGAAGAGTTGATAAACAACATTTAAAAATAGGCAGCATATCTTGCATTCACTACTCCCAAAACTTTCAATTAAGCGTCAAAATCACCTAATTCAAAAGAATGGAAACAAGCCTGTGTAGATGAATAAGAAAACATGTCAAAAATGGATGTCTGGGAATGTATGAAACCATAACCAGGAACTTGTATAACCAACACAAAATGGGTCTTCACTGAAAAAACCAACAATAACTGAAACATCATAAAGCAAAAATCCTGCTATGTTGCAAAGGGCTTCAAACAAATTGCTGGTATTGATTACAATGTAACATTCACCCCAACTGCCACCTTCACATGACAAAAACTCATGCTCACCATTGCTGCCATCAATAAATGGCAAGTGCACTCATTTGATGCCACTGCAGCATATATTCACAGTAAAATCAAAGAGGAAGTTTGGGTCAAGGACCCCCCTGGTTTTAAAAAGAATGATGGCCAGGCACTTAAATTAAAAAAGGCTCTGTATGGTACATTTCAAGCTTCCAGATGTTGGTGGCTACACATCTCAGGTAAGCTGCACCAAAACGGCTACATGCTATCACCATATGACTCCAGCCTCTACACTATGCACAAAGAAAATACATTGAAAATAATATGGATCCATGTCCATGATGGCTTAGTCACTGCAAATAACAAACATACCCTAGAATCCTTTCAAAGTCTTTTATGTAAGGAACTCACCATAAAATGGCAACATGGCTTTCAATCAATCTTTGGGATAGAAGTGAATAGAGATAAAGAAGGTTTCACCTTATCACAATCAAAATAAATAAACAAAATACTAGAAAATCATAATCCCACTAAAAAATCAAAATCAACGCCCTTACCACACTCAACAAACTTAACTGACACCCCTAAAAATAGCCATCCAATCAAACCAGCAAAATATCTCTCAATAATCAACTCACTAAGATATGTGGTAAGTGGCTCAAGACCTGATCTATCATTTAGCACAATTCACCAAATGTCCGACAAATGAACACTGGTCTTCCTTGCATCACCTCATCTCTTACCTCCAGTATACTAAAGACCTAGGACTTACCCTCCATTCCAATAAATCAAACAATAGCTCTAGCCCAATTTTATTTGGCTACAGAAATTCTAACTGGGGAGGCCAGTATTATAAATCAACAGTCAGGTCTTTAATTACATGGCAAGGATGCCCCATCTTCAGGTCATCCAAACACCTATCGTGTGTAGAAGCCTCAACAAGCCATGCCAAACTGATGACACTAAGCCCCACAACAAAGACCAGCATATGGATCAAGAATTTACTTGAAGACATGATAAATTTTAAAGGCAAGCTCAATCAACATTGCAACAATGAATCAACAATAAATGTCTCCACAGATCAGTCATCTAGCAAACAAACAAGACACATGGACCAGGAATTCTACTATGTCAATGAACAACTATATCAAGGTCTTGCGACAATATTGTGGGTGAAAACAAATCACCAATTAGAAGATATCTTTACCAAACCACTCACACCTTTTCTACATCAATTGGCACTAACACAACTAAAAATCTCAGCCTAATATTTTTTTCTTTTCTTCTTTTTTTTCTCTTCTGTCTTTTTCATCTCTCTATCTGTCTATTTCAGCCTTTTACCATAATGATCACTACTGTAAAAAAACATAAATATAAATACACAAAATACAAAAATATTTTTTATTAAATTAGAAAAAAAAGAAAAAAACATATATATATACCTACCCATACTTCTAAGCAATACCATCCTGCAACTTGTTGAGGGGTGGGTGTTATACACTCTACTGTGCCGCAGCACCATGTATACAAAGAATAAAGAGATAATTATATTGAGTAATAACAGAATAATCAAAATTTTTAAGTCACTAGGACTATGTATTTAGTTATGTGTGTGAATGTATATAGTCCGTAGTTGCGCCGTCCACTGTTCTCCTGTTCTTTCCAGATTTCTACAGGCTGACACCATGCTACAGTTTATGGGCTGTACCTGCAGGCATTGAAACATTAGCCATAAAACACTCCACAATGTTAGTGACACTAGGAATGTTTGTAGCCAAAATACCCCCAGCGCATGTCTGAAAAAGATGTACCTCCTCCTCCTTGTGCTGGTGAAATTAAATGTACCCGTTTGATATCCTCCCGTGGGCTTAAAGGCCTTGGAATTGATCACTCCAACCCCCCAACTTATCCCAAGGTTTCACACAAAACCCACTCCTCAACATGTCAATCATCCTCTATTACTCCTTCCCCCACTCTCACCTCCATACCAGGTTCCCCCTCCCCATCACCTTCCACCCCTACTTTATCCCCTACACCACAACCACCTTTGCCTACTGTAAATACACCCCGCGGCACTACTCCTTCCACAATTAAGCTTGAAAACAAGCAACTACTGACCAAAACAAGTGACTCAGAAACTACATGCAAACCATTGGCCACACTCCCCTCTACTATTGACAATTTGACGCAGGAAATCAAAAGCCTTTCAATCCAACGGCATCTTCATCATTCACTCCCTGACTCCTAACCTTCCCCTCCTCACCACTTAACTACTGACAGCAGAAGCCAAGCAGAAATGGCATCTACTACTTGGAGATCAGTCTCCCCTTTTAGGCAAACTGATTCCACCAGTAGCTCCCATCCACTACCACCGCACATGTTGCCATCCCAACAACCAATACAAACACAAGCTGCACATGTTAGTATGGTTGAGCAACAACATACTCTGAAAAATTTTATTGAGTTCACAAAATCTATCTCTACTCTTGAAACAAATGGTTGTAACTACTCTGAATGGAATAGCAATGTACTAGCTTTAATTAAAGACTTCATTGGCAAAAGGGCCTACACTCTGAATTATGAGAGAGGACATGATGAATATGAAGAAAGAGTTACCCACTTTATCCTAGTACACTCTATTTCTCCACAATTACACCATGAGATCTCCACTGACTGGAAAGCATGTCAAACTTATCTTCATATCAATAAAAAATTCTCTAGATCCAATCATACTTCAACAATGAAAGCAATATGCAATTTTATCAATCTGAAACAAACTCTGTTTACGTCCCACAGTGAATATCTAGATGCATTCAACAAAAATTGTGAGGCAATTGAACGTCAAGGAGTGATTTTCAATCATAAAATCTTTAAAGCATTAATGTCTCATGATTTATTACCATCATCACTTAAGGACCTTTATGTTGATCTCTGTGTTGCTCTAGATAACCGTTCTGACTCAAAATTGGTCACTTTTGAGGACTTCTTCCAACTGATTCCAAGTCTAGTCCAAAATAGGGTTGATTGAGAAGGCATTTCATCTCCACCTACTGTGTCCTTATCCGTTGAACCTTCTCTTCATGCTGAAACTCAACCTCAGAGACAAACAGATTCTTACAGGCCTCCTGGTGCACTTCAAAATTGTCATGAATGCCATTCCACTCCTCATGTTGTGGCTCATTTTTTCTTACAACCCTCATTCTGTAAATTTCTCACCAAAACTATACATTATGTGTGAACGTGCAAATGCTTATGCTTCTGATCCTAGTGCCAGAAACAAAAAGGTCTATTTTTCCCTTTAGAGGCCCTAAAAATGGCCCCATTCATGCTAGAGATGTTCAAATTGAAGCTAATGAAATCACTATCTTTGAACAAAACATTGAGGCGCTATATGAAATGGTTGAACAAATTGATCTGAATAGTGCTGAATGGTCTCCTGAGGCAATTGCTGATGACTATGCTATCTTGGACAGTGGAGCGACTCATCATTTCACTTGCAATGTGAGCCTTCTCAATAACTTCAGACTTCTTAAACAACAGATTCCAGTCAAAGTGTCCACTAACTGTCCTTCTTCCTTCATCACTGGCATAGGAGATTTAAAAATTAAAGGGGATGGTGAAATAGTCACTATTACCAATGTCTTCTATTGTCCAGATGTTAGGACTACTTTAATTTCTTTATTCGATTTAGTGAACTGTGGTTTTTGTTTTGGTTTGTGTTCTGAAAATAAAAATTTGGGGATTTATTTGAAAGAAGATTTGATTATGACTGGACAGGTAGAGAATACAAGAAGAAGATGGGTCTTGGATGTAATTAGTGTTAATACTTGCAATCCAAACAATATTCCCTCTTATTGCTACAAATTGCACCCTTTGCTGCTTCACACTGTTAAGAAGAATCATCATATCAACCGTCCAACTGCAGCCAAGGGTTCCCTAATGGACTGGCATAGAAGACTAGGACATACCAGCATTGACACCATCAGAAAAATCATCAATACTGGTATGGGCACTGGCTTACCATTATCTATGCCTGCAGGTAAGACTGATTTTGAAGATTGTCTAATTTCTAAGAGCACTAGGAAACCATAAGCAACCTGTGAATCAAAGCCAGAATCTTTAATGAGCTTAATTGTTGGAGATCTTGTTGGTCCCATGGGCCCCACTATTCATGGTGATAGGTGGGCAGAAATGTGCAGAGAAAGTTCAACTTCCTATGGTGAGGTGTTTTTACTCAATTCCAAATCTGAGGCAACTTTTTGTTTTGTTCCTTTCTATAAAAAATTAGAAAATATAACTGGAAGGAATCTTCAAGTTTTACGCACCAATGGAGGTGAGATGCACAGCAATAAAATGGCTCAGATCTTAGCCGATATTGGAGCTACTCATGAAGTCACATTCCCCCACCATCACAAGCAAAATGGCACAACTGAAAGGTTCAACAGAACAGTTGGTGACATTGCAAGAACCATACTCCTTGCAAGTGAGATACCTGAATCATTCTGGGGTTTAGCATACAAATGGGCGACTCATGTTCACAACTGGATTCCCAATGTTAAGATGGGTGACAAAACTCCTATTTAACTGATGCACAATGCAACTCCAAACTATTCCAATTTTTAAATTTTTGGGGAAACAGCATTTTTTCACATCCACAAGGAAACATGCCGAAAACTAGATCAATGTGCCTTTATTTGTAAATGTGTAGTGTATTCTTTAAACAATGCTGGTTGGCTTTTTTGGCATGAAAAATCAAAGATCTTTTTTGAGTCTGCCATGGCTATTTTCCCCTATGACCAACTTCCTGCTCATACAGCTCCTTTTCAAACTCCACCTTCAAAGGGTTCTCTTGATCATATCATCAACAATATGAAACCAAGAGACTTCAAGGATGAAGAAACACTTCTGTCCAGGGAGAACGCTGTACATGAGACAGTGAATAAAGGTCTTTCCCAATCATCTGTTATTCCCAGAACCCATTTGCAAGCTATGCTCTCACCTGACAGCTGTAAATGAGACCAAGCATGCAAGAGGGAACTGTTGAATAAGAAAAATATGGATGTGTGGTATAAAGAAAAACTTATTCCTGGTGCCAAACTTACCAATGCAAAATGGGTCTTCACTATCAAGAACCCTTCATCCAAATCACCAACCTACAAAGCAAGATATGTGGCCAAAGGTTTTTTACAGAAGTATGGTATTGATTTCACTGACAATTTTTCCCCCACTGCTACCTTTGCTTCTCAACGTATTCTTCTTACCCTTGTGGCTTATCACAAATGGCCTGTCAAATCTTTCAATGTAACTGCTGCTTACCTTCACAGTCCAATTGGTGAAGCAATTTGGGTACATCCTCCTGAAGGTTACCAGCTACATGACATTGGCAATGCTCTACATTTGAAAAATGCCCTCTATGGCACTAAACAAGCAGCAAGATGTTGGTGGCTTCATATTGCCAGAAAATTGGATGCTCTAGGATATAAGGCAAGTCAATATGATAAGAGTTTCTATGCTCTCAGAAAAAAGGCATGTGTTGGTGTGATTTGGATACATGTTGATGATGGTATAGTTACTGGGAGTAGTGAAGAGTTGAAGAAGGAGTTGGAGAATGGTTTGGACAGTAGTTTAAAGGTAAAGTTGAATGATAGTGTTGATGGTATTGTAGATGTTGCTATCAAAGAAGTTCCAGAAGGTTTTGATATGCACAATTTTCAGCTCATTGACAAGATTCTGCGGACTCATAACCCCTCAGGATTAACCACAAGATCACCCCTTCTGAATAATCTGGAAATCACCACAGCTAAGGATGAAGCGGTAGCTATTGATACAACTAAATATCTCTCTATCCTAGGTTCTCTCAGTTATGTGGTGGTAGCAACTAGGCCAGATTTGTCTTTCCCTGTCAACTTTTTAGCATGCTTCTCCTACAAATCTACTGCCACACACTGGATTGCTCTCAATCATCTTCTCAGATATGTCCAACACACCACCACCCTTTTTCTTCACATTCATCCTGACCAAAACTCACCGCTTGAACTTCTATCTTTTTCTGATTCCACTTGGAATAACAAAGAATTCTCAAGAGCTCAAAGTGGACACCTGCTACTCCTTAACTCTTGTCCAGTTGTCTGGACATCGAGGCACCTGTTGACAGTAAGTGATTCATCATGCACTGCTGAATATGTGGCACTTGGTGGTGGTATGAAAGACACAATTTGGATCTCAAACCTGCTCAAAGATATCTTTCCTGATATTCCCCCAATCAAGATCTTCTGTGACAAAAAAGGAGCAATAGAAAATGCAAAAGATAACCCTGGCAACAAGAGGACACAGCATGTGGATAGGTGCTTCTATATTTTGAATGAACAACTCTTTCTGAAAAAAGCAACATTGGAATGGGTTCCCACTGCTCAAATGTGGGCAGATATACTCACAAAATCACTGGACCCATCTCTAACAATGCTTAGAAGGAAGGATTTATGTGTGTGGTGATGGGGTTATATTTCTTTCCTTATTTTTCTTTTCTTTTATCTCTCTTATTTTTCTCATTTTCATTTTATTCCTTGTTTCATATTGGAGTTGGTTATGTTTGCATGGGGGGGATATCAGTAATATGTTTCATAAGTAAGTGGGGGATGTTAAGTCACTAGGACTATGTACTTAGCTATGTGTGTGAATGTACATAGTCTGTAGTCGCGGCGTCCCCTGTTCTCCGGCTCTTTCCGGAGTTCTACAGGCTGACACCGTGCTACAAAAACAACCACCGAGCCTATCCAATAATAATATGCAGATATTTACTATAATTAGAAGTTTAGGTTGACACCTGGTAACAATATGCAGGTAATTGTTAAGTCACTAGGACTATTTACTTAGTTATGTGTGCAAATGTATATAGTCTGTAGTCGCGGCGTCCCCTGTTCTCCGGTTCTTTCCGGAGCTCTACAGGCTGACACCGTGCTACAGGTTATGGGCTGTACCCGCGGGCATTGAAAAGTTAGCCAACAAAAAACTCCACTAGTGTTAGCAACACTAGGAGCACTAGTAACCAAAAAACCCCCAGCATATGTCAAGAAACGACTCACCTGATAATAGCGCTGGTAAAACTCATTTATCGACTTGCTCCATCTCCAACCGAGAGCTGAGAAGCCTTGGAATTGATCCATCTGACCTTCTGAATAATCCCTCAACCTCGCGCAAATCTCGCAAGCGCTCCAAAGTTAGATCTATCACCCCGGCCCCTACCCTTACCCCCATACCAGCCACTCCTCTCTCATTGCAGCCTCAGGATACACCCCTACCCTCACCTACAACCCCTTTACCAGCTTCTACTCTACACCCAATTACTTTTCCAAATTTAGGCATTCCCCCCACTACACCTCCCCCAAACCCTAATTTAATCAATCCAAATTTAATCAATACCGTCATCTCCCCTTCCTCTGTCCATAGTTTAAGCACTACCCCTACCTATCATTGCTCTGCAGCTGTCCTACACCCCACCTCCCTTTCATCTGCCCCTAATCTAAGTACTACCTCTACCACCCCCTGCTCTGCACCTACATCGCTACTGTTTATACAGAGTAATACAATAACACCCCCCCCATATTCCCTGCTCTGCCCCTCTGAATAACACCCTACCTGTTGCCATTAACCAATCACCGAATCCACTATCTGACCTTGCTGAAGCTATTGGGTGCTTGTCAATCAACGACAACATCAAGAATTTTCCCAGTGATATGTCAGCGACAACTAATCAACAGGCAACTATGGGTCGTACCACTTCACCTTTCTGTCGCCTTATGCCACCACATCTACCACAACCAATAGGAATGTTTGAGTGACAAAGAACTTTGAAAAATGTCATAGAATTCACCTAAAAATTTCCTCCCCTTGATACATCAGGGCACAACTATCATGACTGGCACACCAATGTGATGGCTCTTATCAAGGACTTTGTTGGAACCAGGGCATATGCTTTAAACAATGATCCTGGACCTGATGACTTTGAGGACAGAGTTACCCACCTTATCCTTTTCCACTCACTATCCCCTAATCTGCGTCATGAGGTTTCAACTGATTGGAATGCGTGTCAAACATATGTTCACATCAGCAAAAAATTCTCTAGAAGTTATCATACATCTACAATGACAGCCATCTGCAATTTCATCAACTTGAAACAAACCCAGTTCACTTCCCACAGTGAATATCTAGAGGCATTCAACAAATACTTTGAAGAAATTGAGCGTCAAGGAGTCAATTTTGACCATAAAGTTTTTAAAGCACTGATGTCCCACGCACTTTTACCATCATCTCTGAAAGACCTGTATGTTGATCTTTTTGTTGCTATGGATAACCGCCCTGACTCGAAATCTGTCACCTTTGAGGATTTCTTTCAAATCATGCCATCGTTAGCTCAAAACAGAGCAGATAGAGAATTGGTTTCACCCACCCCTACAACGTCCTTGTCTACTGAACCCATCTTTAATGCAGTGGCTAATCCCCAGCGTCAAACTGATTCTTACAGACCCCCTAGTGCTCAAAGACAATGTCATGAATGTAAATCAACAGCTCATTTCTTTACCCACTGTCCATACAACCTTAACTCATCCACCTTTTCTGCAAGGCTCTACCTCATGAGAGAGCATGCTACAACCCTTACCTCTGACCCAAAGGCAAAAAGCAAACCAATATACATCCCTTACAGAAGACCACAACGCAGACAAATTAGAGCACGGGATGTACAAATTGAAGCAGATGAAGTCACTATCTTTGAAGAAAATGTGGAGGCTTTGTATGAACAGTTGGAACAAATTGATCTGAACAGTGCAGAATGGTCACTTGAAGCGCTCACCAGGAATGTGGCAATATTGGATTCTGGTGCTACCCATCATGTCACTGGCAATGTGAGCCTTCTCAGCAATTTAAGACCTCTTAAAAATCAAATCCCTATCAAAGTAGCAACTAACTGTCCTTCCTCATTTATCACTGGCATAGGGGACCTAAAAATAAAAGGAGATGGGAAAGTTGTTACTATTACCAATGTTTTTTATTGTCCAGAAGTTAGAACTACTCTTATTTCTCTCTTTGATTTAGTGGAAAATGGTTTTTGTTTTGATTTATGTTCTGAAGACAAAAATTTAGGGATTTATTTTAAAGATGAACTGATTATGACAGGGTGGTTGGAAAGTACTAGGAGAAGATGGATTTTAGATGTAATTAGGTCTAGTGACTGCAATCAAAATGTTTCCTCTTATCATTTCCCATTGCATCCTTCCCTCCTGTGTACTGTAAAAAAGAATGAAACCATCAATCGACCACCTGCTGCAAAAGGTTCCCTCATGGACTGGCATAGAAGGCTTGGCCACACCAGTGAAAACACAATTCGCACTATCATCAGAACTGGAATTGGTGCCGGCTTGCCCCTCTCTACGCCACCAGGTAAGATTGACTGTGAAGATTGCTTAATAGCCAAAACTACAAGAAAACCATCAGCAACACGGGAATCAAGACCAGAATCAATGATGAGCCTTATTGTTGGAGACCTGGTTGGTCCTATGGATCCCACTGTTAATGGAGCAAGATGGGCGGCAATGTTTAGAGAAATTTCAACTTCCTATGGTGAGGTATTTTTTCTCAACTCCAAATCTGAGGCCACAACTGCTTTTGTTACCTTTTATAAAAAGCTAGAAAGTGTTACTGGTAAGAAATTACAAGCATTAAGAACCAATGGGGGGAAATGCACAGTAAACAGATGGCTCAGATCCTGGCTGACATTGGAGCTACTCACAAGATCACCTGTCCTCACCACCATGAACAGAATGGATCAGCTGAACATTTCAACAGAACTGTTGGTGACATTTCCAGGACACTCTTACTAGCAAGTGAACTACCTGAATGTTTCTGGGGCCTTGCATACAAATGGGCAGCCCATGTTCACAACTGGCTCCCAAATGTCAAGACTGGTGACAAAACTCCTCTGAAGCTCATGTACAATTGTGACCCAACTTACTCAAACCTCAGAATATTTGGTGAAACAGCTTTCGTCCATATCCACAAAGAAACTAGACGTAAACTGGACCAACAAGCTTTGATTTGTAAGTGTATAGGTTATTCTCTGAATAATGCAGGTTGGATTTTTTGGCACCCAGAATCGAACTCCTTTTTTGAAACTGCTATGGCTGTTTTCCCTGGTGACCAACTTCCTGCTCACAAAGCTGCTTATCAACCACCACCATCTAAGGGCTCTCTAGCCCATATCCTCAATAATATGAAGCTAGGTGATTTCAAGGATGAGGAAACTCTTATCTCTCAGGAAAAATCTGTACATGAGACTGTTAAAAAAGGTTTGTCCCAATCATCCATTATTCCCAGAACACATCTGCAAGCTATGATCTCACCTGACAGTCACAAGTGGGACCAAGCTTGCAAAAAGGAACTACTAAACATGAGAGATATGGATGTATGGTATGAGGAAAAGCTCCCCCCTGGCGCCAAGCTCACCAATGCAAAATGGGTCTTTACAATCAAAAATCCTTCTTCCAACACTCCAATCTACAAAGCAAGATATGTAGCTAAAGGTTTTTTTACAACAGTATGGTATTGATTTTACTGACACCTTTGCCCCAACTGCTACTTTTGCTTCACAACGCATTCTCCTCACTTTAGCAGCTTATCACAAATGGCCTGTCAAATCTTTTGATGTCACTTCTGCTTACCTTCACAGTCCAATTGATGAAGCAATTTGGGTGCGACCTCCTGAAGGTTACCAACTACGTGAAGTTGGCAATGCGTTACGCTTAAAGAAAGCCCTCTATGGCACCAAACAAGCAGCAAGATGCTGGTGGCTTCATATAGCCAGCAAATTGGACTCTCTGGGGTATAAGGCAAGTCAGTATGATAAAAGCTTCTATGTTCTAAGGAAGAAGGATTGTTTGGGTGTGATATGGATACATGTTGATGATGGTATAGTTACTGGTAGCAGTGAGGAGGTGTTAAAGGGTTTGGAAGACAGTTTGGATGGTAGTTTGAAGGTAAAATGGAATGATAGTGTTGATGGTATAGTAGGTGTTTCTATCAAAGAAGTTCCAGAGGGTTTTGATCTACACAATTTTCAGCTCATTGAAAAGATTCTACGGACTCATAACCCATCTGGATTGACCACAAGATCACCCTTACCAAACAATTTGGAAATCACCACTGCAAAGGATGAAGAGGTAGCTATAGAGACAACTAAATATCTCTCCATTCTAGGTGCTCTCAGTTATGTGGCAGTTGCAACTAGACCAGATCTGTCTTTCCCAGTCAATTTTTTGGCACGCTTCTCCTCCAAACCTAATGCCACCCACTGGATAGCTCTCAATCACCTCCTTAGATATGTCCAACACACCGCCACCCTTTGTCTTCACATCCACCCTGACCGCAACTCTCCACTTGAACTCCTATCTTTTTCTGATTCCACTTGGAATAACAAAGAATTCTCAAGAGCTCAAAGTGGACATCTGCTACTCCTTAATTCCTGCCCAATTGTTTGGACATCAAGGCGCCAGTTGACAGTGAGTGATTCATCATGCACAGCTGAATATGTGGCACTTGGTGGTGGTATGAAAGACACAATTTGGATCTCAAACTTGCTCAAAGATATCTTCCCTGATATTCCCCCTATCAAGATTTTCTGCGACAACAAAGGAGCAATTGCCAATGCAAAAGATAACCCTGGCAACAAGCGGACACGGCATGTGGATAGGTGTTTCTATATTGTAAATGAACAACTCTTTCTGAAAAAAGCAATGTTGGAATGGGTTCCTACTGCTCAAATGCGGGCTGATATACTTACAAAATCACTGGGCCCATCTCTAACAATGCTGAGAAGGAAGGATGTGTGTGTGTGGTGATGGGGTTATATTTCTTTTCTTTTATTTCTCTTATTTTTTCTCATCTCTTTTTATTTCTCTTTTCATTTTGGAGTTGGTTATGTTTGCATGGGGGGGATATCAGTAATATTTTTCATAACTAAGTGGGGGGGATGTTAAGTCACTAGGACTATGTACTTAGTTATGTGTGCAAATGTATATAGTCTGTAGTCGCGGCGTCCCCTGTTCTCCGGTTCTTTCCGGAGTTCTACAGGCTGACACCGTGCTACAGGTAAAGTAATAATAATTATAGGTTCTTTCCGGAGTTCTACAGGCTGACACCGTGCTACAGTAATTGCTATAATTAGAAGCTTAGGTTGTCGCCGGATAACTGCCCTTTTTTTTTGGTTAATGCAAGTTAAATTTCTTGTTAAATGTCAATTGATCTCTCCAAAGTTTTAACTTTTTTTGCAAAACATTTAGACAGAATGCTTGACATCCGACAGAGAAACTGGCAAATTTTTGGTGAAGGGATGCTAAGTTTGCTGTCAAATGTCAATTGAGCTGACCAAAAGTTTTGAATTTTTTAGTAAAACTGCACCAACCGTTTCGAATATGGCTGTAAGATGAGCATTGTATTGAATGTATAGACTTTACTCATAGACCATTACACCGTAGAAATAACTTTCCGGATAGATAACAGCCAGATCCGAAAAGATTGAGACCAAAATGAAATTTTTCGAAAATTTATAGACAGCCAAGGAGTTGAGCTGCAGCATTTACTTGACATCTTCAATTCATTTTGTGGCAATCGGGTCGATTTCTCTGTTGTTTCGCCCCTCTTCACAATCTGAATTGAAAGAGAAGTCAAGCAGACTGCCACAAAATGAATTGAAGATGTCAAAAAAATACTGCAGCTCAACTTTCGGGCTGTCAATAAATTTTCGAAAATTTCCATTTTTGTCTCAATGTTTTTGGATCTGGCTGTACATACACAGGGAAGTCTGAAATCATTGAAACAAGATCCAAAAACATTCAGAAACTTTTGATCAGGTCAAAAAACTGAGTGGAAGATTTTTTTGAGAGCTTCAATTTATTTCGTGGCTCTGGATCCTTTTTCTCTTTCATTTCGCCCCATTAATTCTGTTCCAGAACTGCATCATGAACTGAAGTTGTCAAAAAAATCTGCAGCTCAATTTCTTGTCCTATCCAAAAATTTGTGAAATTTTTTGATTTTGCCTCAGCCATTTCAGATCTCTATGTATGCATTACAGCAATAAGGGAAAAGGTTGATGCAGAATTGAAACTTGTAAATAGAACCCCTGAAATTTGCTAACGAAGTTAGTCTGCATGCACCAAAATTAGCTAATGTTGTCGTCTAATGTTATTTTCTCTTTCTAAAAGTTTCATTTTTTTTTGCAAAACCGCACCAACTCTTTCGAATGTTGCTGTATCTGCCTATCACATAGAAAAAACATGTTGGCACCTGATAGTAGGCGCCTATCCTTAACTTTGATTTAACTCGTTTTTAGCTCCACTGTAATTCTTCAGTGAAGCTGACACATTTAGAAGTGAACACAGAAGTTTTGCGCAGCATTAAATCTCAGTTTGGTTTCAATCAACAACTATGTGAGCGATAGCCATCTGCTAGGAGGTACCAGGTGTTTTTTATAGTGCTAATAACGAATTCATTCAGCTAAGAAAATTTAAAGATAAGTCCTGGGTATATGATTTATATGATTCAGCGTTCAGTATTCCTGGGCAGCTCTCTCTGCTCTCTAGTTTTCCGTGACTCATATTAAGCTGGGTGTGATTATATTTTCTCTTTCAGGCCTCTAGCTAGTTGAAATTCTAAATGAATCTTCTTAAAATGGTGTTCAATAACGGCAGAGCTTTTGCTATAGTAAAAAAAAGTGGGCAGTGATAGTGTTTTTTCAAGCAGAGGCTCAACGTGATGGAGTATGACAACTAACTCCACAGCTACCACCTTTTCGCCTTGGAAAATGCTACGCCTTGACTCCAAAAGACTACGAAGTGGCTCATTGGCTAAATGATACGCTACAAAATTAGAGTAAAATTGCGCAATGTATGATGGCAAACTATTTTGGGAGGAGCTCGGGATAAGCCCATAACCTGAAGTGAAATAGTTAATATTAATCGGAAGAATCACTGAGTCTTTTTACAAACGTAGTCCCATTTATATGAAATCTTATGTATTCTTATGTAGTCGAGTACCTAACGTCTAAGTCTACCTAATGTACTAAGAGTTTGCGTAATGTGAAAAAGGAAAAGTTGCTGGTTTCTTATATTCTTTTATTCATCCTAAGGTGTCAATGAAACCCTTCATTAATAAGCTTCTTCTCCCATATCAACCCAAGAAATATAATACATCGTCATCATTTTTTTAGAAATGTGTACATGTGGTTTGGCAGGAAGTACATACATTTGAATTTTATCTCACTTGAATTTTTTCTCTCCTTCCTGATACCCAGCGGAATTCACTCGTGTTTATATCTATCTACCCATTTTATTAAGGAGGAAAAGGATAGTGTCCCCTACAGGAGTCGAACCTGTGACCACTTATGACATGTTAGTTGCTCTAACCACTGAGCTAAGGAAACCAGTGCGAGGTGTACCCACAACACCCCCCCGTGCACCGAGCTGACTAGGCAACTACCTTACCGCAGCCTGGGGATTAGCCAGATAACGCTGGGCCCATAACCTTTTAAGGAGGAAAAGGATAGTGTCCCCTACAGGAGTCGAACCTGTGACCACTTATGACATGTTAGTTGCTCTAACCACTGAGCTAAGGAAACCAGTGCGAGGTGTACCCACAACACATTTCCTCCTCTCATTGATCCCCATGTTGATACTATTTTTAATTTTCAATCTTTACCTTGTCCTTATTGGATTTACTCATCAAATTTGTGTACGAGGGTAAGAATTTGATGATTTATCTTCAGATTATTGTCACAAAATTTTAACTTATGATAAATTTGTATCTTGTTGTGTTTGTACCAGAGCCTCTGTAAAGGGCAATTCTGAAAAACCGAGCAATAATATCAACTCGCTTGGAGTACCAAGAAATACTTATGATGCTCTGGTGGTGTTCGGTGCCTCATACTGTGGTAACAATAATTTAATTTCTTGATCAAATTAGTTAATGATCTGCTAATTTCCCTAACATATAGATGATGGTCATTCTCGAAGTGGAAGATTTAGAAGTACATTGAAAGGTGGTTTGGTTTTCCACTCCCCCTCCTTGCATCCCATAAAAGGCTTATACATTCAGGTATTTATTTTCAAAGGATCACCATATAGCTTTGGTCGAAGTAGCAATGGACCTGTTTGGGCTGAACACCTGGCTAAAATACTCGGTGGTCAAACAGCCCTCCCTCTGTGGGACTATGCCTAGTATGATACAATTTCATCCTAAAAACTGTGAAAGAAATGAAAGTAATATATGGACTTTCATGAAGTAGTGGCGCAACAGCTAGTCCCAGTTCAGCAGCTTGGCCGGGACTGGACACGTATACCCAAGTTGAGACATTTATCAGTAATATCAAATCCGACCTCTTGAAAATCAGGGGACAAAATTTATTGATTACATGGTACGGTAGTTTTGATTAATACATTATAAGGCTTTCTATTAATTTGGTGAAACATTGGTGCTTTCAATTCAGGTGGGTGGGTATCAACACGATCAAGCGCTACTGGCGTGAAGCAATATCATCTGCCGCACGGAATCTTGATGCTGGTGTCCGCGAAATTGCCATAAATAAAATTGTTCACGAAGCAACAGCTGTTACCTTACAGCTTGATAGGGTTAGAACTACTCTTAATTCTTATGGGTTAGATCAGATCTTCTTCATGCTGTATATAATAACAGCTAAAAATCAACTTTCAATATATTAGAGTGGTTGGTAACTATCTTATTATCACCTTACCACCAATGGAATTATTACCGGACTGTTACTGGATGGCTAGACAAATGGCTGATGCCGATGAGAAAGGTACAGAAGCTAACCTTGATTTTCTCAAGAAGTTGGTACATCAATATAATTTCGTCAGTTATTTCAGAATCACTTTTTGCAAAACTTTCTATCCAAAATTTTTATCTGAGGAAAAATCATTGAGATAGACTCTGATGCAAGAGATACAAATAAGAAAAGACTATAGTAAAGAGTGGATAAACTATTTTGATGTCACATCTTTATGGCAAAATATTTACGATCACCCTCAAGCAGTAAGCTAAACATTCTAAAACGTCTCACTTGTGAACTTAAAATAATGACTTTTTGATTAATGATTGTTAGAGCGGTTTTGTTTATTTAAAACGTTCCTGTTTAACAGGGCAAACAATTTGTTCTAAACCTCAAGAGTATCTCTACTGGGTTCGTTCTTTCACTCATTCTTAACTCATAACTGCTTGTCATGCTAAAAGATTCTGTTCATCAGGATGCACTGCATCCAACTACCGAATTTCATGCATACATTGCGAGGAACATAGCCCTGGCATTGCCAGACGACAAGAGGGAAACTACTCTGACTGGTAGAGGGAAGGATCATTAGGATCATTTTTCACCGTCAGTATAGATCTTCAAGCTGCTTGATGCCGATCAAAGGAATAGACCTCTGGAATGTGAATGAAAATCATTGAATAAGTAAACTTTTCTCAATACCTAAATACTTAAATACATCCTGCTCCATAATCCACTTGAGTAAAGTGAAGTATAAATCACATATTACTAGAAAAATTCGTATTCATGTATAGATTTCTCTCCAGAGTGGGTTAATAATAGTTTTTGATTTCAATGAATAATTAGAGTATTGTGGTCATTTTTTTTATTTATCCGGTCAGAACTATTTGACCTACCAAGTTGTATACTAAATATTACAAATTTTATTCACAATTTTATGCTCGGTGCAGTCTTGAGATTTTCCAAACTTAAGAATTCTCCTGTCAAGAATTTTGGAGAACACCCTAGATCCCAAACTAGCCCGCTCGTTGGCTTGTTAGGAGGTATCAAAGTGCTCGCTTCTGACATTAGGGATCCGCCCTTTTTTTACCCGAATCCAACATTATTAATGGTGGAAGATTCTTATCCACTAGTTTCCGGGCTAGTGGATAAGAAAATCAAAGTAAGCCATTTATTTTGTTCTTATACCTCAATTTTCAGGGGGTATCAAGTTAGAAACCTTCCATTTTAAAATACCTCTTTTTTCCACCATATCAACCATGATTAGTGTTTCATATATGGCATATTGTGCTCCAAAAACACCTTTTTACTGAGAAATAATGTCAACTCTGTAACTTTATTTTTGTGTTGTCAAATACCTTATAAATAATTACAAATTTCTAACTTTGATACCCCCTAATGGTGGATCTCACAAAAAATAAATGTCCGATTGAACTCAAACTTTGACACATCAGTTTTTTTTTTTTTTTTTTTTTTTTTTTTTTTTTAAATTTGATACAGCGATAACAAAATCTCTTGGTGATTTTGCACAAAAAAATAAAAATTGCCCCAAAAATTTTTTTTGGCGAAAAAAAATGCAATTTATCGCTTATGGTACAGATTATTATTATTGTTTTCCCACATGGGTCTTCCCCTCTGGCCCTTGCCAATTTCTCCCCCAATCATCTCGATTTTGTCTCCCTTTTGTTTTCTCCTCAATCCTCATATCCTCATATTTTTTGCTTTCCATCTGTTTTGTCTCTTCTTTCTCTTCCCAATTTTTTCCTCTTCTTATTTTCTTCAGTCTGGTCTTTTACGATTGGTAAGTGTTTTCTGTTCTTTACTTATTTATTGATATTTGACGCCTTTTTTAATTCTTTTTATTGGTTTTTTTTGGCAGAAAATTATTTCTTAGCCCCTCCCCCTGCCACTGCCGAGTGTTGTCCTTTTTCTTCAGCTTTATTATTATTTGTAACCTGAAAGTTCTTTTTCATCATTTCTAGCTTTAATTAGATGTTTTTTTACTTATTTATAGTTTCAAGTAGCTGATGGTATTTTGTAAATATGAGACATCTTTCTGGCTGCTTTATGTAGGAGAAGTTTATTAGAAATAAATGAAGATTTTGGGTCAGCCAGTAGTCCAAATTTCTCCCTCCCATTATTTAAAACTGTACAGAGAAACACAAGCAGTAGCACGCCATCCTAGGACCTACCAAAAGTGTGGCCAACACTTGGATTTAAATGATGAACAATAGGAGTTTCTGCAAGAAATTATTCACACCAAAACTTTCATTTGTCAAGTGGAAATTCAGCAGTCATTATTTGAAACTCACCATGTTAATGTATCATTGTCTACAATTGCAAACAAACTCCATCTCAAGCTCAACATGAGCAAAAAAGTAGCTCAACATGTTCATCCAGCTCAATATCCAATAAAATGATGAAAATATATCTCTCAGATGGCAAAATATGATTCTGAGCACCTTTTTTTTACTGGTAAGTGGTTTAGTTTCCTTTTAGAAAAGATTCTAATCTTTTTATGCCACCATGCTGCAGATGAGTATGGCCTTACAGTTAAAGGTCTTGCCTGCAATCAAGGATGGGCAACTGTTGGCAAACCAACACCCCAAGTTCCACAAGAAAGCTCAAAACTTCAATTAAATGTCATTCCTTCTATATCTCTCTCAGGTCTAGTTGCATTAGTTGTTCAAGATGACACAATATGTCTCCATGACTTTGAGCACTATTTGGAAAGAATCTTGGTTAGTCATCTCACATTTATTTCCTTTCTTTATATTTTTTTTCTTACATTTTTATATTTATAATCTTACAAGCTACCAATGATGAGTCCTTATCCCTTACCATCTGGTGTACTTATCATGGATAATGCATCTATATGCCAAAATGGAAGAATAACTGAAATAGTTGAAAATAGGGGCTGTCAGCTCCTATACTTGCCTCCGTATTCCCCAGACTTCAATCCAATAGAGAAAGGTTTTGCCATTTTGAAAAGTCACATACAAGGTTTTGCATCTTTAACAGGTGGGAAAGAGGATGCTGATATTATTGAAGATAATGCTAAGATTGTATTTACACAAAATTTGTGCAAAAAACTGTTCTATGGCTGTGGGTATATAGATAAAATGTGATTGTATATTTTAAGATATTAACTTTTTCTGACACGTATCCTATATATTTTAATATTAAACCTCCTGATGTTAAATGATTTATAAAATTAGCTTATGATGGAGAATATTTATGTGGCAGACCATTTCTGTAAATAAAAATAAAAATTGCCTTTTTCTCTCAATCAAAATGTCTTGTTGGAACATTCAACTTTCATTACCTACTTAATAGATTTAGATCATACAAAAATCATAAAAATCTTTTTAACATACAGTAAATTTTTTATCAAGTGTTTAGTTTTCATCATATCTTTGTTTGATATCATGGATTCTTTAAATATATATGAAGCATGTATTCTCATATTCTTTAAATATTTAGGTAGCATGTATTCTAGAGTGTATTTTTTTAATATTTATGAAGTATTTATTATTAATAGATAAGTAAAGATAAATATTCTTATGGAATTTGAGAATTGGCATAAACCTTTTTATCAAGGTGGAAATTAATTTTGCAGGAGCTAGAGGCATTCCAGCTTTCATTAATTCTTCTGCATCTACAGTATTGAGAAAAGTCCAATGAGTTACACCTAAAGTTTCAAATGCTTGAGTGATTTGAGTATTCTTCTTGTCAAGATGAGATTAAACAAAAATTTTTCAAGAGTTTTCTCATTGTTATAATTTCCTCCTTCATTATTTTTTAATGGTAATGTTGCATTTTGGGTAATATTTTGAGATAGTGGGACAGAAAAGTTTGTATTATTCATCCCAACTGCAGTTTAAATTTCTACATAAGAAACTGGGCTTTGAGAGTTTCCGCTAGTATTTTGTGTATGTGAAATGGAAGAAACAGATGCTGTAGAAGAGTTCTTGTTACTTTTGTAAGTAAAAAGAGGTTCTTTCAGAGGAAAAAGGTGGGTAGCTTCATTTGGGTTTGATTTCTAAAAATTCAAATCAAATAAAAAATATCTTTAGAAACATAAATTATATGCATGGTGTAAATATTTATACCATAGCTCTTTCCCAGACATTAGATTTTAAGGGTGTTATTTCAAAAAACTCAAAGGAGTTTTCTGGCTTAACACACACATGCCCTTCAGGTGATCCAGTAAGATCTTCACGAGGCCCATGTGCTTCAAGAATAAAGTTTATAGTCTCTTAATGTGAAGAAGTCTCTTAAGCATGAGCTGAAGGTTGAGAAGATCCATCATTTGTATTTATGTTATTTATAATTCCAGATATAGACAAGCATAAATCCTCATAAAGCTCTTCTTGATTTAGTATTGTACAAAAATTTCATTCAATTATAAAAAATTTAGAAAAAAAAGGAGAAAGAAAATACTTACATGAGTAATGGAATTAAGATCTTTGTTCAACAATCAGCAAATAGTTTTGTGAGATTCATGAGTGTTTTTTGTGGCTTGTAAAAACTTTTTAAAAAAACTTTTTGAATCCAACATTTGCTTGTTGCTTGTGGAAAAAAAATCCTCCATGTGGAATCATGACTTGCCAAGTAAGTTTACCTTCATCTTCTAGAGTTTCTGCAAATTTACTGACAGTTTCATTTTTCTGGTAATTTATAATCACCAAAACACTTCTATTAAACATATCTAAATTGAAATTTTCAACTTCCCAATCTAAATTGAGCCAATCAGGATCTGAAACCATCTTCCCAGTGTTGGGAAGAGGTTCTTTCCCATTTTTTTGTTTTGGAGTAGCTGAAGTGTCTAGAGGATCCATTTTTGTAATTTAAAGGGAAAACTGAATAGATATTTTAACCAATCTGACTCCATCAGAATCTCCTTCACTTTCCAATTGAGTGAATGTGATTTGTGGTAGGAGCCCAGAAGAATCTTGGGAAGATAATTTGTATAATTTGTAGGCGTTTAAGTTTGTGAGATTAGGGAAGCTAAGGTTTGAGCTTGGATGCAGAGTTTCAAGTGAGTATATATCATCATAGCTATCACAAACTGGGGGATATTAACATTTAATTTGTACAAGCAGAACATGATTTTTGCTAAAATACAACATTAAAAAAATAAAAATAATACAAAGAGAAAAATGTTAAGAGAAAAAACTTACAGGTTAAAAAAATAATAAGGCTGAAGAAAAAAGACAACACTTGGCTGTGGGAGGGGGAGGGGCTAAGAAGTAATTATATGCCAAAAAAAATCAATAAAAAGAATTAAAAAAGGTGTCAAATATCAATAAATAAGTAAAGAACAGAAAAAACTTACAAATTGTAAAAGACAAGACTGAAGAAAAAGATAGGAGAAAAACAAATTGGGAAGAGAAAGAAGAGACAAAACAGATGGGAAGAAAAAATATGAGGATTGAGGAGAAAGCAAAAGGGAGAAAAAATTGAGCTTATTGGGGGAGAAAGTGGAAATGGCCAGAGGGCAAGACCCATGTGGGAAAAAAATAATAATAATCTGTGCCATAAGCAATAAATTGCTCTTTTTTTTCCAAAATTTGTTGGGGCAATTTTTTTTTGTGTAAAATCACCAAGAGATTTTGTTATCTCTTTAAAATCTCACCCAGCTTGGGCCATAAAGAAGGGATAGCTACTATTTGTATTTACAAAAGGTTAAGGGACACTTAATGGATGATGAAGGCAATAAAACTAGAATAAAAATAGGGCACTATTGAGAAAGAGGAAGGTTGTTGTGGAATCTTCCTGAAGTAACAAGAAATTTGGCTACTAAATGTGTGATAGAAGAGGGGGAGAGGAAGTTAGATGTAGTAAAAATAATTTTATTTTGTTGCACAGCTTTTATCATAGAACTACTCTGGATTAAATGTGAGGGACAGAAAAGAAGGACATGCTTCAGAGTGTCATTTATTGGAAGAGTGAAAAGGCAACAAGTGGGAGAAGGGGAAGCTTTAAATATGTAAAGGTAATTTTTGAGGGGGTAATGGCCCAATCTACACTGTAAAAATGCTGGGGATAGCACTCTAGGGAGGCTAACCAGGTTTTGGTAAATGTGATAAGTGTTAAATTTTCTTCTGAGTTTTATGAGGGAGTCTGAAGATGGGGGGTAATTGAGTAAGGAGGATGAGTGTGATTCCAGTATGAATTTCAAATTGGAGATGGAAGGAGGTTGAAACATCTGTTGAGATTGGAATACTCTAAGCTCCTACTTCTACCAAAATAAAATACTCTATACAGCCATATTGGAAATGGTTGGTGCAGTTTTTCAAATAAATCCAAAACACTTGGACAGATTAATTGACATTTGAAAAGAAATATAGCTTCCATTCACCAAACACTTATCCCTTTCACTGTAAAATTACAACCATTCTTTCTAACTGTTTTGATTTTTTTTGCATAGTTGCACCAACTGTTGTTGATATGGCTGCACTCTAGTTTAATATGTTTCCTTTCTGTCTCAAATCATTTTTATCTAGGGAAGCTATCTGGCAACAACATAAACTTCTAATTATAGCAATTACCTGCATATTGTTATGCAGTGTAAACCTAAACTTCTAATTATAGTAAATAAATGCATATTATAGCCTGGAAACAACCTATTAGACCTAAATAAAATACATATTTTATTCAACGACAATCTGTATCACATAATTTTTGCCATATTAAACCATCTATGTACCCTAACACTAACACTTAAAATGAAAGTTATGGCATTCTAACCCTAACTTTGAGGAATAATGAGAATGAGCTAGTGATACTGCTAACTTGATTGAGAGAATGATACTGCTAATTTTTTTGAGAAAACAATTCTGCTAACTTTTTTGAGAAAACAATATTGCTAACTTATCTGAGTGAAAGATACTTCTGATTTTTTAGATTGTATAACATGAATGGCTAAATACATAGTAGGTTGTGCATGCTCAAAGGTTCTATAATTTTTATGGAATTGCTATAATTAGAAATATAGGTTGTCCCCAGATAAAATCCAGGTTGTTTCCAGATAGCTGCCCTTTATCTAACTATATTCTTTAATTGTTAAAAGTTTCCTTATCTCTTCAACTAACATACTTTAGTATTCAGTCAGTAGATCACCTAATTTTACTCCATCTCAGAGTCACTTTAAATATTCTATTACTCTGTCTGACAGAAGCTCATCTCAGAGTAATTTCTATCTAGTCACTGAACCTCTTGGCCCCCCCCTTTTACCTATGCTCCCAATATTTAAGGATGGCTGCTTCATTAAAATTTAATCATCTCTTTTGTTCACCATCCTTACTAATTTACTTTCTTCAGTCTCAGTAAAGTATTTTTTCAGTCCTAAGTCCTTAGTCATAAAAGTCCTTCAGTCCCTTAATGTTAGGATTTGGGTTGAGAGGCAGGGAGGAGGAGAACTATGGGTGCTATGCATTTTAATAGGCAGGAGGGAGGGAGATTGCATAATGGAGTCTTATGGGGCAAGTTCTGTGGGGATTTCCTCATTGGACACCTTATATATTAATCCAGTCACTTCTTAGTCTCCCAAAGTTGTAACCCGCACTGTTGGTAGCTCCAACATAGTCAGTCTAGTTATTCTCACTGCTGTATCAGCATATTAAGTCTGATCTTAGTATAGTTATTCTCACTTCTGTATCAGTATATTTAGTCCCACCTTAGGCTAGTTTAAGCCCCAGGAGTAGTCTGCCCTCTTAGGGCTTAAAACTTTATCCAATCTATAACTGGTTCACTACAGGAAATTCATGAACCTCTCAGGTCAGCCTAAAGCAGCACTTCTTTCTTCAATGCAAGAGAAGATGGAAAAATTTCAAGAACAGAATTACAGACTCATAGAACATCTAGAAGAGGAATAAACATTCATATTGTGGCCCCACTGAGGCAGAGCAGTATGCTTTTGACAACAAAGCACAGGTACCACCTTTCAAAGACCCAAAGATTGTGGTCTCAGAAATCTTTGATGGATAGCAAGTCCCCCAGGTGAATCAGGATGCATTTTAGGTAAACATCTATTTCCTTCTCAATAATCATCCGCTCCCAGAAAATCAATCTAAAATTGGATTTACAATATCTTACCTTACAGATGAGGTAGCATGTTGGGCAAGGCCATATACAAAAGAACTCCTTGAAAATTCCAAGTTGGAAGCAGCATTTCACCAGTTCATGATGTCATTTGAGCTATAACTTAGTGATCCAGATGTGGCCACAACCTTGGAAAATGTGTTAAATCAATTATTCCAGAAACATTTGGTGGACAAGTACATGTCAGAATTTTGGGGCCACACTGGCTACTTCACAACATGGGGAGAAGGAGAGCTCATGTTTCACTTCAGGAATGGACTATTTCCAAAAATCAAAAATTCCTTAATAAGTCACCCTTGTCCAACCTCCCTCCAAGTGCTCATGGAGCTGGCCATTAAAATTGATAATGAGTTCACACATCAGCATATGTATGGTAGGAATGGGGCTTGTCACTAGTGGAACTATGCCCCATGGATTGAGCCCAGTACTTGGGATCCAAACACCATGGATATTGATGCATAAAATTCACCACACACTGGCAGGAGGGAAGTCTTTCAGATAAATAATACCAAAGGTGCATGAGAAAAGGTTTGTGTCTAAGCTGTGGAAGTAGTGATCACTTGGAAAGGTAGTGTAGAGGGGAAATCAGGGTTAGTGAAGTGGAAGATAGCACAGGATAGGTGCAGGTAAAAGACAGCACTTGGGATTGAAGGTTGTGCCCTACTTGAGAGTATTAGAGGGAAATGATAAGGTAAATTTAGTAGAAGAATTATCAGTGTGTAAGCCATTTGAAGTAAATGATAATCATATTATACTGAAATTGCCTTTAATGACCCTTGAGGCCACAAAAGATGTGCAAGTCCTGCTGGACTGTGGGTCCACACACTGTTTTATTTCCAATAATTTTTTAGAGAGGAATAAAAGAAAAAAAGAAAAATGGGACCACCCTACGCATTTAATTACGTTTGATAGATCACTAGGTGGGGGAGGAGAAGTAAAAGAGAACCTTGTTTGCAGATTCCAATATGATGCAAATGAGTCTCAATGCAAGGCATATGTGACAAATATGAAGGCAGTTACAACATGGTACTGGGGATGACATGGCTTGATAAATATAACCCATACATTTACTGGAGGGAAAAGAAGGTTCATTTGAGGAGGGAATGGAAAAATGGTGCCAAAGTATAGGCCCCCTGGCCCCTTCAGGGGTCAGGGGCCCATCCCAGAAAGTCTTCTGATGTTCTATTATCATCAGTCAACTTGCTTCCAGAACAGATGCTTTCTCTTTATTCTTAGAAGAGGACTGGGGAGTTCCATAAAGGGCCATAGTGGAGATGAAGCACACCAAGAGAAGGAGAAGGTGCAACAGAGAAGGGGGGAAGGCAGAAGATGGAAAGGTGGATGGCACAGCTAAATCATTGGCCCCCTGGCCCCTCCCATCAAGTCTTCTGGTGTTTTATTATTATCATTATACTTGCCTCAAGATCTGAAACTCTCTCTTTATCTCAAGATTAAGGACTTGGGTAGGGGTGCTGGAGGAAGAGGAGGAACTGGATTGCAATACAACAACATGGAACATATCTGCCAATTTTTCAGCCAAGGTCCAGTCCTCAAAGCCAAAAAAAAGCCTCATAGAAATGGTCCCCAAAGCTTATTGGGAATTGTTACCACTTTTTGAAGATGGAAGAGTCAAGACCCTGCCACCTCACAGACCATATGAATTTGCCATTGATCTTATGCCAGGTGAAACTCCTCAATTTAACCACATAATCCCATTGTCAAAATTGGAGTCAAAAGTTCTAAAAGAGATGATTGATGAAAATCTAAAGTATGGGTTTATAAGAGAACCAAAATCTCCCTGGGAAGCCCATGTGATCTTTTCAGGGAAAAAGGACAGGTCATTGAGACCTTGCATGGATTTAAATGAGTTAAATTCACTGGAAGTAAAGAAAAGATATCCCCTTTCTTTGACTAGTGGGCTAATTAATTGTATTAAAATTGCAGAGATCTTCACATCCCTAGATCTAAGGTCAGGTTACCACAACATACATGTGAAAGAAGGAGGTGAACACAAAGTGGCATTCTGCACTAAATTTGGTCATTTTGAATGGTTGGTAATGCCATTAGGTCCATTTAACATGCCTGACACTTTCCAACACTTCACCAATAGCATCTTCAGAGAGAGAATAGGGATAGATTTGGCAATGAATCTAGACAGCATCTTGATTAAATCCAGATCAATGGAGGAGCACCAGATATGTGTGAAGAATTGTTTGCAATTCTTGAGAGAGGTTAAAGTATAGTTAAAACCAGAAAAATGTGTCTTCTTAGTAATTGAAATATCCTATCTGGGTATGATAATTTCAAGGGATAGAGTGGAGAGGGGCCAGGAGAAATTAGGCAGTAAAAGAGTGGCCAACACCAGAATCAGTAAAGGAGCTCCTGTAATTTTTAGTCTTTGAAAATCTTTACTGCCACCTTATTGAAAAATATTCCCACATTTTCCAACCACTGCAAAACCTCACAAAGAAGGAAGCCAAATTCACTTGGATAAGTAGCCAAGAAGATAATTTTGCCTACCTGAAAAGACAATTTGTGACAGCCCCTATTCTTGAAATCTCAGAATTACTAAACCATTTGTTCTGGAATGTGACTTCTTGGACTTTGCACTAGGTGAGGTATTATCCCAATACAATACTGAAAAGTTCTTACACCCAGTAGCATATTTTTCATGTACACTTCTAGGTGCTGAATTGAAATATGAAATATATGATAAGGAGCTATTGTAATTAGTAGAAGCTGTACTCACCTGGTGCCACTATTTGGAAGGGGGACCACACCATTTACAAGTTATTATCTACACAGATCAAAAAAACTTGGAAACCTTCCTGACCAAAAAAAATTTGACTCTCTGGAAAGCATGCTGTGAAGAACTTCTAATTAGAATTCATTTTTTTGTTCAATTCAGACCAGGAAAGAATATTGGAAAACCTGATGCACTATCACAACATCCTGACTTGCACCCAGAAATGGACAAGCTACATACCATTGGCGCAACTTTATTGATGGGGGATCTTGAAGAGGGGGTGGAAATAGATGAGGTGGAATCTGAAGAAAAGCATTTGATGGAATGGGTAATAAGGGGGTAGGAAAATGATGAGGGAGTGAAGGAGTTAGTGAAGGAACTGTTATCTAAAGAGGTATTGGTAAGGAAAGGATTGGAGGAGTATCACCTAGAAGGGGAAACACTATATTGAATTGGGAGGATAGTGTTACCAAATGATGAAGAGATCAAGAGAAAGGTGGCTAAATCAAGAAATGAATCCTAAATGGAGGGACACCTAGGACCTCTGAAGACATTAGAGCTGGTAAATGAAAACTCTTACTGGAAGTCCATGAAGGAATATGTCCTACTCCATGTAGCAGAATGTGACTCTTTCCAGAGGAAAAAGGTCAGCCCAACAGCTATGCCACTAACCCTGTTGAGAATACCCAAGAATCCATGGAAAGAACTCTCTTATGATCTTATAGTGTAGTTAGCCAAGTCTCAAGGAAAGAATGCTATCCTAAAAGTAGTTGATCACTTCACCAAGATGGCACACTTTGTACCCACTACCACAAAGGTTGAATCAGAGGGTATTTTAGACTTAATGATGGTGCATTTCTGGAAGTTACATGTATTTCCTGAAAGTATATTATTGGACAGGGGAAGTACTTTTAACTCCAAGATATTGAGGGAAATGTATGAGTAACTACACATTGAGCCCATTTTGTCAATGGCATGGAATACACAGACTGACAGGCAATCGGAGATAGTGATTAAGGCAATTGAGAAATACCTATACCATTTCATTAACTATCAGCAAGATTATTAAGTGAAGCTGCTACCATTGACTGAACTCTCATACAACAGCCAGAAAAATTCTGTAACTGGAATGTCATCTTTCTATTCAAACTATGGATACCACCCAACATTCTCAATTGGCACCCCATCAATGTTGAAAATTCCAGGAGCTGAATAAAAGATTCAGAAAATACTGATTATACTTCAGGAATTAGAAGCAGCTCTCAAGCTATCCTAACAGTCAATAAAGCACCACCATGATGAAGGGAAGACTCAACATCAGGTGCTACAAGTATGTGAAAAGGTTTGGCTAAGCTCGAAATTCCTTTCTACATTATACCCAATTCCAAACTGGATCACAGGAAGGTGGGCTCATTTAATATCAAGCACAAGATATCTGACTCAGCAAAAAAATTGGAGCTACCAGTTAAAATTAAACAAATCACCAGAAAAATATGTGGGCACCTGATTGAAGGTGCAAACCCCTATCTTGGATTTGATCCAGTTCTAGCTCAGGTGTAATTCTTCTGGAAGGACCGCTCAATAAACACTGAGAATTCTAGCTCACATGGCATATAATCTGAGTTATTCTTGTTTCAAAAATGGATTTAGGGATTGGAACCTGCTAGAAGTTTCCAGGTTTTTTTTTGTGGTGAGTGCACCAAGTTTTCAATATCTCATTACTAATAAAGCACCAAGAAGATAAAATACCAGGATTCCCAGAAGAACCACTGGCACCAGTATACATAGTAAATGTAGAGAAGTTCAAAGTAGAAAAGGCTATTGCTAATTGTATGTACAGGGGAAATATTCAGTATTTGTTACACTACAAAGGTTATGGAGTAGGAGATAGGATTTGAGAGCCATTAGAGAACTTAGATAACATTAAGGGGAAGGTGAAAGAGTTTGAGAAGGAGCTTGGGGGGCAGGAAGGGTAAAAGAGGAGGTAATGTTATTATTTGGGCTGAGAGGCAAGGATGAGGAGCACTATGGATGCTATACATTGTAATAGGCAGGAGAGAGGGAAATTACACAAGGGGGTCTTATGGGGTAAGTACTGCAGGGAGTTCCTCATTGGAAAACTTATATAGTAGTCCAATTACTTCTTAGTCTCCAAAATTTGTAACCCTCACTGTTGGTAGCCCTGAAATAGTAAGTCTAGTTAGTCTTACTGCTGTATCAGCATATTCAGTTCTGTCTTTGGCTAGTGTCAGCCCTCTTAGGTCTTAGCACTTAATAGCTCTCAGTCCAAGTTTCTTGTCACTTATTATTGTTATTTTTGCTATTAACCTTTCAGGTAAAAGTATCTTCTTGTTGACTGAAATGAATGGTCTCTTTTGTTTGCCATACTTACTTCTTTAATTTCTTCAGTCTCAGTCCAGTATTTATTCAGTCCTAAGTACTTTGTCATTACATTCCTTTAGTCCCTTAATAGTCCTCAGTAAAAGTTTCTTGTTACTTATTATTGTTTTTTTAGTCTTTAACCTTTCAGGTAAAATCTGAGTCCAGTATTTCTTCAGCCCTTATTACTTTGTCATTACAGTCCTCAGTCCAAGTTTCTTGCTACTTATTATTGTTATTTTTTCCTTTAACCTTTCAGTTTATGGGCCCAGCACCCAGCCATCCACATCCTTTCAACAAATGAGCAGTTTTTTCCTCCTGAAAATCAAATTTATGCTTCAGAATCTAATCCTCATCCCACTTACCCCTCTCACACCATTACCATGCATCATGTTGACACCCCTAAATACTCATAAATTAAAGGAGTATATAAAGTCAACAGTAAAAATTACACTACTTGCAATACTGATATTAAGCTGGCCCTCAAAGTCAGGAGCCTGGATATGTTTCTAAATTATCAATTGGAAGCACCTAATGATCACAGTCTACTCAAATGTTTCCTCATTCAAAAGAAACAAACCAATAATATTTTAAAAATGTTTATGGACCATACTAATCAAAACAAGTTTATACTTTATGAAGATTTAATTGATCCAGTTGGACTCTGGCTCAAAATCAAAAATGAGTATGCCTCTAAATCAGGTTCCAACTGTTTCTATGTCATTAAAAAATTATTTAACCTCAGATACACTTAGAGTACTGTTTCTACCACTATTAATGAATTTTGTTGTGTTATCAATTACAGGATGTTGTTCCTGAGTTATTTAAAAAAATATTTTTTCCATTTTAATTTCTCACTATATTCTCAATTTATTAACTTACTCTTTTCAACCCACTTCTTGATTCATTTAAAATAACTTTTAATTCACCAACATTAAACCTTCCATTGAAGGAAAAATTACTCATTGTATTAGTTTAAGGAATACTGCTTCTACTGGTTTGGCACTCAATGTCAATGGGAGAAAGGACTATAAACCCTTATTCACTAAAGGACAACACAATCCTCTTGCTCCTCACCTTGAGGCTACCTGTTTTAGCTTAATCCTGAAAAAAGGGACAAATTTTTAAAATGGAAAAGGGAAAAAGAAGCTGGAAAGGTTCTATCTATAATTGCTGACATACTTCCTGACAATTCGATTCTGAAAAGTGGAGCCTCTTATTCCCTATTTAATAATAAATCATTCTTTACAAATTTTAAGGACACTAAAATACATTTATCAATGGCTAACAGAGAGGAAGTGCTAGCCCTTGGAAAAGGCTTAGTTAAACTTACTTACAACTCTGACATAGAATTTGAATTTGAAGCTCCATATGTTCCATATGTTAAATCTGCATTGATAGCTGCTACAGATCTCCTGGTTGATGGCTGGAGGTTAGCCAATACCAATGGGATATTTTCTATACTAAATAATGGCAAGCCCATTATTGAATGATCCACCTTGGAAAATATCATTAGTTTTCTAATAAAACAACATATGGTGTGTAGCAATATGAATAGTTCCTTTTCTAAAATTAACATTTTACACTATAAACTTGGTCATTTTAGCAATAAAGTTATGAAATTGATACATTCTGAATTAAAATTTTCTAATTACTCATGTTGGACTTTTGACATATCCAAGTCTCATTTTTTTTTACCCTTTTTGGGTTTTTTCCCTCCTGCCTTAACTCAACTAGACACTATACACATAGATTTTTTTTGTCCCATCAATCCTATCTCCAGAGGGGGGAAATTATATTTTTCACAAATATTAGATGAGTATTACAGATATAGACATGTCTAAGTCTTAACTCACAAGCCTAAGACCTTTGGTCTTTATAAAAAATATGAAAATTTAGTTGAAAATAAGACTGGCCAATATATAAAAAATATTGTTAATGACAATGGTCACAAGTTTTTTAATAAAAGAACTAAATTAAACTTTCAAAATAAAGGAATAAAACACATACTCACTTCTCCTTATACTCCACAACAGAATCCTATTTCTGAAATAGGCAACCTGACTCTTAATGAAAAAGCCAAATGTCTCCTGCAATGTGGTCTCAAAAGCTCCTGGTGGGATGAAGCTATTAATACAGCAACTTATTTGCTAAATCATACTACTTGACTCAACTTACCAAATAATTCTTCTCCTCATTCCTCATGGTCAAATAAATAAGACTTTACTACTCTAAATTTATTTGGGTGTGATGTCGTGTTTCACATCAACAAAAGTGAAAAAGATTGCAAATTTTTTTCCTCAGAAACCCAAAGAACATTCCTTAGATAGGAAGAGAGCCATAATAACTTTCAAAATTTTAATCCAACCACTAATGACATAGTTATTTCCCATGATGTTAAATTTGTTGATTACTTTTAAAGTAGCCTCCAAAATATCTACTGGAAATTCCCCAGAATCTCTCAACTTTCCTGATTTAGAAGGGCTCTACCTTGCTACTCCTTTATCCAGCTCAATGGAATCCAATAATATAATCAACAATCACATGTCAAATATATCCTCTATGTCAAAATTGCCTGAAATTCCAAATTTTCCTGAAGAAAACACCAATCTTATTCTTCTCACTTACAGAATCACTCTTGGATTCCAGCTGAAACCCCTGCTCCACAAAAAATTAATCTTGATATCAATTTGGCCAATATAATCACCCATAAAAGATGATGTAATCAAATTAATCTAGCTATTAAAAATTTATGTGTCCCTTCATCTTATACTAAGGCTATCAACTCTACAAAAAAGGATGGCTGGTGAGCTTCTATTAATAATGAAATTCAAAGTATTGAACAACACAATGTCTGGGATGAAATATCATGTCAACCTAAAACCCATTTTTTAGGAACTACTTGGACATTCAAGCAAAAAATTGACACTACTGAGATTATTATCAAACATAAGGCATGACTCTTTGTTCAAAAAATTTTTAAAATTGAGGGCCTGGATTATAATGATACTTTCTCCCCTACTGATAGATTCACTACCCTTTTTTTCCTTCTGGGCCTTATTGCCTTTAAAGAATAAGAGTTGCATCAAATGGATGTGAAATCAGCTTTTCTCCACAGAATAACTGAAGAAGAGATTTATTTTAAAATTCTTCAAGGCTATAACCCTACTCAACAGAATACTTGTCTCAAGCTAAAAAAAGTGCTATATGGACTTAAAAAAAGTCATAGGTGCTGGTATTCTGCTTTAACCAGGTTTTTCAATAAAATTAATTTTATACCTTGTAAAGCAGATTCTTGCTTATTTATAGACAAGGACACTAGCAAAACTTATTATGTTTTCTTACATGTTTATGATATAATCATTGAGGCTCTCAATGTTCTAATGTTTAAAAATGAAATAAAAAAGGTTTTTGATATGGACATCCAAGAGGAGCTCAGTTGGGTCCTAGGAATGAAAGTAACTCAAAATTTCACAGACAAAAGGGTTCACCTATCCCAGACTCTACAAATTGAAAACTTGCTTTCCAAATGTGGCTTGACTGATTGCAAACCTGTATCCATACCTCTTCCTCCCAATCTCAAATTCTCCTCCATTTCTCTGTCATTAAAACTGACTTGTTTCCTTATCATCAAGCCATTAGCCCTCTTAATTACTTAGTTTTGTGTACTCATCCTGATCTGGCATACTCTTCCAGAGTTCTTGCTCAACATCTGAACAATCCCACTGAAGAAAATGTTTCAGTTTTTAAGAGAATACTGAAATACTTTTCCAGAACCAAAACCTACTCACTCACACTTTTAAACCTCAATAATGTTTCACCTTACTCACTTCTGGCACATGCAGATACCAACTGGGGTAACTCGAAAGATCATCAACCTACCACTGGGAGTCTTATATTCCTTCTAGGACCTATTGGCCAAAACTATTTCAAACAACCTGTTGTGTCATTATCCACCACTGAAGCTGAGTTCAGAAAATTTAATGAAACAGGAAAGATATCATGTGGCTCAAAATTTTATTTGAAGACTTCAGCATCATACACAAAAAATCTACTCCGTTTTGAAACAAAAAAGGAGCTCTCAAGCTTGTCAAAAATCCTCTTTACCAACATCATAAAAGAAATGTGAACAGACAACTCCATTGGTTATTAAAAATTGTTAATAATAAATTAATCAATGTTAAATATAGTTAATAATCCTCAATGTGGGCTAAAATTCTAGCAAAAGCACTTCTGAAACCAGCTCACACCAAATGCTTTCAACATCTAAATCTTACACCGTTGCAGTCAACAGCAAGGGAGGGAGTTGAGATCTGAATACTCTAAGTTACCACTTCTACAAAAATAAAATACTCAATACTCTATTTTACTATGTTTCCTTTCTTCCTCAAATCAGTTTTATCTATCTATATACTTTTACCATTAAAAGTTACCTTATCTTTTTAACTAACATACTTTAGTATTCAGTCAGTAGATCATCTTTTTTTAGTCCATTTAAGAGTCAATTTAAATATTCTATTAATTTGTATGACAGAAGCTCATCTCAGAGTATTTTATATCTAGTCACTGAGCCTCTTGGCTCCCCCCCCCATTTTGCCTATGTTGAAAATATTTAAGGATGGCTGCCTCATTACCATTTACTCATCTCTTTTGTTTACCATCCTTACTAATGCACTTTCTTCAGTCCCACTCCAGTATTTCTTCAGTCCTAAGTCCTCAGTCATTACAGTCCTTCAGTCCAAGTTTCTTTCTACTTATTATTGTTTTTTTCCTTTAACCTTTCAGGTAAACATATGTACTAGTTTACTGCAATGAATGATCTCTTTTGTTTTCCATACTTACTAATTTACTTTCTTCAGTCCTAAGTCCTTAGAAATTACAGTTCTTAAGTCACTTAATATTCCTCAGTACAAGATTCTTGTTACTTATTCACTACACAATATAGGGGGTGGACTTGCTAGCAAGTCCTCAACCTGAACTCAGATGGAACTCAGACTGAACTCATACTGAACCCATGCTGAACTCTACTTGAACACCCACCTAAAACTGTTCTTCTGAGTGGTGTTCATCCCTGATTGTATGGTTCCTTTATCAATAGCTCAATGTGTGTTCAATCTGTGGTGAGTTTGGGTCCAAGGTTGCGGACTCGCTAGCAAGTCCGCCCCCCATATTGTGTGGTGACTATTGTCATTTTTTCCTTTAACCTTTCAGGTAAAATCTCAGTCCAGTATTTCTTCAGTCCTCAGTCCTTACTCATTACAGTCCTTCAGTCTCTTTGTAGTCCACAGTCCAAGTTTCTCATTACTTATTATTGTTTTTTTTTGCCTTTAACCTTTCAACATACCATACCAAATAAATCAAAAAAAAGAGATGGGAATTAATTTGAGTGTCTCATTTTTTATTTTCCATTAACTTAATGGCAGATTAGAGTACTTTGATACCATCTGTTGAAAAATTAAGTCTACTAAATTTGTAAATAAACAATAGTGTAAATGGTGATAATTGAAATGTAAAAATTTGAGCAAAAAAATGTAAAATAGATTAAGAGAGAAATAAAAAATGATTCAGTAATGGAAGTAAAATGTGTCAAGAAGGAAAAACAGTTAACCCAAAGGAAAAAAATACATAATAAATAATTTCTTATGAAAAATTTTGGTATATTTATCAAAGAAAAAATAAATAGTCTTATTTCCATAACCAACTATGACTCTTATAGATCTCTACATTTCACTATGGGGTTTCAAAGTTGTTGAATCAACCATTATTAATATAGTAGATGAAAAATAAAATACATAAATTATAAACTGCCTTTTATTTTTGATCATATGTGGGCTATTTAATATTTTACATAACTAATCTTGACTCCAGTCCATCATTTTATTTCATGTGAAATATGCAATGAAAACCAAATGTTGAGATATTTAAGTAAAAAAATGAGAAAATTAATTTTTTTTAAATATACCAATTTTAGGTACACTGGCTTTGAATCATGCACCATTATTAAGAGTGGATTGAGTCAAATTTTATGCCAGATCCAATAGCTTGATAGCTTTCTCTATGTGTATAAGTTGATTTAAATTTTTAATTTTTTTAATCACAATAGTTAGTTTCTACTCATCAATAAAATCTTCTACTTAAACGATTGACTTGAATGGAATCATATAATAGGGGGTGTCAGCTCTGGAAAATCTGCACTTAACTTAAGTGCATATTTCATAACAAATAAGCGTTTAACTTGAGTGCATATTTCATAACAAATCAGCGCTTAAATTTTGCAAAAAAGTCACTTATTTCAAAAATGGGTGTTGGTTATGACCTCAAATCAGCACTTTTTTCCTGATTTTTTTTCACAACCACATGTTGGCCAGATCATCCCTTCCTTTCCCACCTAATCCTTGTCACATGTGACACCAAGACCTCCATCCTCTCATCAATTCTCAACACATGCCCTTCACTGAGATTTGAAAAATTTTATTAGGGGGTATCAGTTCTGGCAAATCCGCACTTAAATTTGACCAAATATGCACTTATTTGAGTGCAGATTTCTGAAAAACACTAGCCCCAAAATTGGTGGATTTCAAAATGAAATAAGTCACCTATTTCACTCAAATCTGCACTTTCTCAACCAAACGTGCTGATTTCACCATAACATGCCATTTAACTGATTTGTCAGCATCATCCCATTCATACACAGCACTCCACAGAATAACACTTCATAACTTAAAAAACCATACATCATTTACATTTTTATACCATATAAGAGTCATGCCTTCTTCACTCTCAAATTGTGATAAGCTACATCAAGCAATGACTTTCATAGCTCTTGATCTGCTCCTTGACTCTGATTGCAATTCTGATTCTGATCTTGAAGAAGATTTTCTTTTTTTTATCAAAAATGGCCAGGAAATTTTACCTTCTTCCTCAAAAGCCTCAACTACTTCATACCCCCAAGTACACCATTCAAACCTTTCTTAACCTATCTGTACCCAGTTTTAGACAGTTCAGGACTTCTCAGGAATGCTTCCATAAATTTCTTGAGCTTATTCAGGACCACCCCATCTCTCAAAATAATTCTCAAAAACCACAATGTGAACCTTAAATTCAATTGGCCATCACACTATGCCATTTGGGTTCCAACGGTAATGGAGCTTACTTGAAAAGTTTGGAAAATGTCTTTTATCTAGGGTATGGCTCTGTTAACACTTATAAAAAAAGATGCATCACTGCTATCAACTCCTTGGAATCTAAACTTCTCAAATGTCCAACTAAAGAAGAGTAACTTGAATCATCTCAGGTTATGCAAGCAGAGGGCTTCTCAGGATGTATTGATTTTGTTGATAATTCTAGGATTCCTCTGAGTCAGAAACCTGCTCAAGGTGGAAACAATTACTTTGACCATAAAAAGAGGTGGCTTATTTTTAATTCCATTCTTTCTTTCTCTTTCATACTAACACAAGCAACTATTTCTTCTCTATAGATATTCGATTTCCATTCAGCTTATATGTGATTTGAACAAAAAATTTATATCTTTCTTTGCTGGCTATCCTGCTTTGTGTCATGACTCCTATGTCTTTCAAAGAATGCAAATTTCACAAGAACCTGAAAAATTCTTTGATGAAGATCAGTATCTTCTTGCAGATTCTGCTTATGTGAATGGAAAGAATGTACTTCCTTCTTTTCAGGGAGAAGCATATGAAGACAGTCAAAATGCCAAGTTCAACAATCATTTGGCAAAGTCAAGAGTCTGTATTGAACATTCTATTGGAATCTTGAAAGGTTGTTTTTCAAGTTTAAGGGAATTAAGAAGTCCTCTTAGAAATAGGTCCAAAATGAAGGCAGTGATCAAATGGATTCTGTGTTGCACTATACTTTATAACCTACTCACTGACCTCAAAGATCAATGTTTAGAGTTGTATGAAGATGAACAAGTTGAAACACCTCCCACTATATTCAACACTTATATTTCTCAAACCACTAGCATACGTGCAAAAATTCTTCCAATCACACTAGCAAATTGGGATATTTAGTGATTTGTTTTTAAATTATTACAATTTTGATTTCATTTTATCTACTATTAATCTTTCTTCTCACTGGAATATACTCCATCATTATGCCAATAATACTCCAACTTTTCTCAATAAAACCCTTTTAATTTTTTCATACTCTTCAAATTATCAATTTGCATGCATTATTCTCTTTATTTTGTAATTTTATTTTAGCATATTCACTTTTATTTTGAATTTTCAGTGAAATTCTCTTTTTCCCTGTCTCTTTTGATTTTGGTTGCCACCTCAAAACAATATCACATATTTTCAGCTATTGCATGAATTTCCAGTCATTCCTTTTTTTTCATTCATCCCTTATATCCTTTTTCTCTTCTCTTAAATAATCCCTCAAAAATTTGGTTTCACTTATTTTCTCATCTCATCTCTCCAGGTAAGTCATTTTATTCATTTCTTTTAATTTTTTGTTTGCTAATAATAGTTTTTTTCCTGTTTTCTGTTTTCTTTCCTTTTTTTTTTTGTAAGTGGTTCTTCTTCTGGTTTTCAAGTTTAAATTAGCTCTCTTTTTTTATGTTCTTTATCTCCCTTTTTTCTCTTTTTTTTACTCTCCATCTTTCCCTCTTTATCCTTCCTTGGCCTGGTCATTATCCCACCTTTCCCCCCTTCTTGGTATCCTCATTCCCACCTTTCCCTTCTTTTTTGCTGCCTCTAACCCACCCTTTCCTTCCTCTTGGCTGCTTCAAACCCCCCTTTCCACCCCCCTATTACTCCCTCGAACCCCCCTCAAACCACCCCTACACCTGCTTCTATTCCCCCCTCCAAATCCCCCCTTACCCCCTCCTCCCTATTTTCTTATTAACAAAAAATTGTTATTGATCATTTTTTAGATAACAAAAGTTTGTTCTCGATTGTTTTTTATCAAATTAACAGGTTAGGGGGGTTAAGGGAGGGTATTGAAGGGGGTTTGGAGGGGTTTCTGGAGGGAGTTTGAAACGGGTGTAGAGGGTGATTGAGGGGTTTTGGGGTGAGTTGGGGATGTTTTGGTGAGGATTTGGGGGGGTTGGAGGAAGTTTGAAATGGGCTTTGGAGAAGTTTTACAAGGGGAGAAAGGAGAATAATGAGGGAGTTATGAAAACATTAACAAAAAAGCTTTACAGGGACCAATAAAGGAGAAATTAAAGTATTGACAGAAAAGTATTATTGACATTTATTTATTTATTTTGTTTTTTTTGTCTAGAATTAGCCAAAAAAACTTGTAAAATTGGAGTAATGTAATAATTATTCTTATTAATTATTTGCAGAAAATATTCAAGGTTATTTAATTTAAATTGTGTGAGTTTTTAATTATTTTTAAAAAAAGTTTGAAATTTATATAACCAGCAAAAAGAAATTTCAGAAAAAAAATTCATGTTTATTCTGATTCAAGCCTTACGCCTCTATCTTATTTATTATCTTCTTTTTCATCTTCTTCTATTTCTACTTCATTTCAAGCATCAAATAAAATTTCAGAAAAACTATCAAGAAAAGAAAATTTGTCCAAATAAGGAATTAGAATTTTCTTGGTGGTATCATGATTGGTTTTAGATGGAAACCAGGATTTATTAAAGGATATTCTCTTGGTAAGTATAATAATTTTTATTGTTTCATTCTTAATATAGTTCACTCATTTTAATTCTATAGGCATCTGTTCTTTTCTGAAAAATTTATCTAACGCGGAAATAGATAATGTTTTTTAAAAATGGGACTCTTTACCTTCCTTTAATTCTTTTCTTGCTCTTCCACTTAAAAAACTCTGTAATAAAGATTTTAAAAAAAATCACAAACTTGCAGCCCAAGTTGGAACTCCAAATTGGTGTGACTCAGAATGGGAAAAAATTAGCAATGAGTATCTATTGTTTTCAGATGTTATAATTACTCATTCTAGATTTTGTAACAAGATACTTACCAATTCAAATGATGCAAATTATTTTACTTTGGGGATATTATCTTATATCAATCCTATTACTGGACAACTTATTCCTTCACATGCTAAAATCAAAGGACACAGTTTATATTTCCCAGATCATAGGTGTATAATCTATTTTGAATTAGGAAACGGAATCATTGAATCAATTTGGAACTCTTTTCACAATAATCACCAAACAACAAAAGGCTCCTCCAGGTTTGGAATTGTGTCATGACTTTACTCATTTTAGTTTCTCATTCCAAATAAGTCAAAAGCTAATCCAAAGAATAAATAAGGTAAAAAAGAAGGTAAAAATAATAAATTTAATAAAATTTTAGGTAGATAAAAAAAAGAATTGGGATTTGTAAAGTCATCAAATATTTTTTATTCTTTCATAAATTTATAATAAATAAATCTGATATTTTAATTTACTAAACTAAAGTAATGATCCAACAACCTTGTGTTTTAAAAATGTTTATAATGATAACATTGAATTGTTTCATGGGTTTCATCCCGCCTATACCTGTGGAAAGTCCCAAACTTAGTTTCTAGACTTGGTCCACACTTTGGTTTGAGGAATTGTCATTACTTTAAAACTAGTGAATTTGATTTATCCTATTTATTCATTTATTAATTTATGGAATTATATTAAAATGTGGTGATTTTAACCCCTTACTTCAATAAAATTCAGGGGAGGGTATTGCCAAATTTTCAAATCTGACATGTAAAATTGATGACTTAGAGAAATTTGGTGATACCAACCCCTTGCTTCAATAAAATTTAGGGGAGGGTATTGCCAAATTTTTCAAACAGATATATAATTTTTATGAATTAGCTCTATTTAGAAATGCAAATTCATGTTGATATGATAAAATTATGTTGGTGATAAGGATTTTCGCTCAGGTGTCAGTAAAATTTTACCATCTGTAATTCGAAAAGTGCAATATTTTAGATTCCAGTAAAGAAAAATGGTGTTATCAGAATCTCATGATATAACTATTTTTTATAAGATTACAAATAACTATCAAAGTTATTCCCCAACCACTAACCAAATAAACAATTAATAAATTAAAAAAGTCAAGTAATTTTTTAATGTCCTCATATAATTGGCCATTTTTTATACATTCTGTAATGAATTCTTTTTTTAAAAACTTTCTTGTTTTTCCAATTCACAACTGGCCATTTCTCTTTGAAATTCACAGTCTTTTGTTTTCTCCAAGAAAAGGTGGGCTCTTTCCATCTCCTCTGCCTCAAATTTAGCCTTTTCAAAATTTGATTGAAGCAAAAAAAACTTTCCTCTTAATCTAATGACCATTCATTTTTCATTAGCATATGATCAAACTTCATCTTCTCAAAGTCAAGGGCATTTTTTTCAATAGAGGATTTTTCTGAGAAAATTGAATAGAAAAAAATAAATTTGTTATTGAAGAATATATATAGTGACTGAATTTTACTTATATCTTTTTTCTCAAAATAATCATCAAGGGCGGATAAAGAGGTGGTTGAAGTATTACCATGTTTTAAAAGATGGTTCAAGTTCATTGATGTTGAAGCCTGAAACTTTAGTTTGGAGTTTGAGCTAGAGGGTTCAGGAAGTTCATATAAAGCAGCTTGTAAAGCAGGATTGTCATTTCTGGAATCATTATTCTTTTTATAAATTTTAGTTTGAGTAGTAGGAGACTAGAAAAGAAAGAATGATAAATTTAGCAAAGAATTGAAGAAAAAAGAGAGAGTAAAAATACATTGAAATTTTGGGGCTCTGAGGACTCAGGTCTACTCCAAATTAATTGTCCTGCTTGATAGTTGGGATCATCTTCAGGTGAACTATGGTGTCAGCCAGGCTATTCCAGGAGCCCAGTAAATGATATGTTAACTTATAGGACCTGAAATAGGGCGTAAGAATTGTATTTAATGTATATAAATTAATATTTTATTGCATAATAAAATTATATAAGTATCTTATTACATATAAGTGTTATATTAATTTTATTGTTTATATAAATTTTTTATACATTTAAATTAAAAATAATATATTTTATATTCTACAAATAATGGCGCATTTTTATGTATTTAATAATTATAAATTTATATTTAATTAATTAAAAACATATATTATAATTATAAGTGTAAAATTGACTTATAATATAATTAAATTAATTAATTATATTTATATATTAAATAACATTTTTTATATAGTATTAAACAATAAATAATGACGCTTCTTTTGACCCTTAATTGTGTCAGGAAAAAACTAATACTAAATTGAAATTAATTACATATTTTGTTGTGTCAAAATATTTTTTGTTTCACTTAAAAATCCTTAAATCAGACTGTACCATCTGTTTTGAATTATTTTTCTCATAGTTCCTATGTTCCAGGCTTTTTTAGTTATTCACTATTTTTACTTACTGATTTGGGAATTAATTGTGGGAAAATTGGATTCTTAATTGGGGTTTTTAATTAATTGTTTCATATTTTTCTCTACATTGTTATGTTTCACTTATTCTTTTATATTCTTGTTTCAACCTATTATAATTCTTGTATTTACAAATATAGTGGCGCTTCAGAGGACCCATTGCCTATAAAAGGGCCTTGGATAATCCCCTGTAGCCTCATCACTTACTATACACTCAACAAATTTAATATACTTTTACATTACGTTTATATTCTTTTTATTAGTAATAAAATTCTAATTAGAATTCTATATAACAATTTAAAGGTTGCTTTAAGTTTGATAGTAATCACATTGTCTGCCACGCATAGCCCTTACATTAGAATAATATTATTATTTAATAAGAACCTCATTTTGTGTCATCTCTCAAGTTACTCGTTGTTGCTTTCCTTGAAATAAACTAAATAAACTTTTATATTTTATTTCTTTTATTTTTCTCCTTGTCCTCCTCCATTTTTTCCCCTTTCCTTACCTTCTTCTAGACAATTGACCAACAACTGGGGACCTTTCCTAAACGACGACAACAATTGAGCCTGGCGACAAACGACAAACGCACAGACCACCTAGCAAAAAAGAAACTTTTGCCGCGACCGTGTTTCGAACTTGGGTTCGATATATTAGGTTTATATTATTTTAATTCTTATATTATTTTGAAGTGATTTTTTGATCACTATAGTAAGTTCACCTTTGCACCTTTTACTCTTATTACTATATTTTTACTGCAATAACAGTGATTGTGGCTTAATTGCTGATTCACTGAGTGTAAGTGTTCAATTATTATAATTTTTTTTACCTAGTTGACTATTATAGAGTGTTTAATTCCTCTTAGTCCAAGAATAAATTAACATTATTATTAATAGAAATTGAATTATTAAATTAATTTTCGTTCATTTTGGTTGACTTAAATAGTACTTTGTACTTAGTCCCATATATTGCCATATTTAATTTTGGTAATTTAATTGGTTGAATTAACTTAATTGTTTATTCCCAATTTAACTTTGCAATCCATTTTCTAAATTAATTTTTTACAAATATTACTTTATATTAAAAATTTTTTTTTATATATAATTAAATTAATAAAAAAAGTTTTTTTTATTTGGAGCAATTGTTGACTGACTTTTATTGATTTTTTTTAAGAAGTTAATTAATTTTCCCACTATTATGTCCAACAATTTGTCTGAAAAAATGGATAACATGCAAGTGGATGAAATTTAAATTGATTATGATGCTGATACTGTGAGTTCTTCTAAATTTGAACATAAAAAATCTTATGCTAACAAGAAAAATTCACATAATTCAGGATGTGGAAATGACAGGAGAAGTAAACAAATCAAACCCCCTTCCCCCAGTACAACAGAAGGAAGTAAAACCTCCAGTACCTCAAGAAGGTCTTCCAAAAGGATTCAAAATAAAAAAGCTTCCTCTGCCCCAACAAATCAGCAATCTGTCCAGTCATATCAAAGAACTGAAGACGGAAAACATGAAATACAAGGCAAAAGTAGACACTTTGTGGGATCAAGTTCAGGAACTCAGGAACCAAAATCAGGCCCAGGCCCCTCCTCAGTTGCCTCCCAATAAGCCTCAGTTTCAGGCTCAACCTTCACAGACCCCCAGCTCCTTCACACAAAATCAAAGTACTATGGAAGTAGATCAATGGAAATGGGATTATCTAATGAGTCACTACCAGCAGAATGTGCAACATCCTCCTCATCATCAGCCTGGCCCATCCAGAACACCCAATTTCCATCCTCCTCCTCATCCTTACCAACCAAGCAGGAGAAAAAAGGCCCAAGCACAATCCCAAACTCAGTCTCAGGGGAAGGTTCCTCCTCTGCCATGGTAAGTAATTTGGTTGATAGTCACTTGGGTATGTTTTCTAATAAAACTTCTTCTGCAGGTAATATTATTGAACATGGTGAAAGAACAGTTAAACCTGTTAAAAGACATCTTCCTGTAACTAGTAGCCCTATTGATGTAATTAGCAAATTGTCATTTGATGAACCTTTACATTTAACTTCTACTTCTTTAATTAATCCTTCTCTTGCAATTAAAAATGATTCTGTTCCCCCTGAAGTCTATACCTTAATTGAGAAAACTTCTGAGGAAATATTGAAAGATACCCTTGATTTTAATGTTGTGAAAGACAAACATTTGAGAGATGTGTTAATCCATGAAAATGATAGATTAAATAATTTACACTTGCAATGTAAAGTGAGTTCTTCTGTACAGGATACAGCTTATTTTAAAATCAAAGAAACCTTGAATATTGTTCTTAGTCAACAAAAACAAATAAGGAGTGACCATAGAGCTATCTCAGATAGAAATATCAATCTACATAAGACCTTGAGTGAATTGAAACCCCTTATTGAAGAAAATTATTCATTAAAAAATGAAATAAAATCTCTACAAAATGAGTTTAAAAAGCTAAAGAATGATTTCCATGCACTAAGTGCAAAACACACAGTTTCTGAGGACAGAAATGTTCTATCTCTTGCAAAAGTAAATGACCAGATGTCTGAAATTCTAAGAATAAGAAACTATGTGTCTGACCTGCAGGGAAAATTCTCAACCTTAACCATCAATAATGAATTGAATGAGAATTCTGTCAATAAGCTGCATAAAAATAAAGGAAAAAACCTGAGCAAAGTTCATCCTTTCTTCCTCATATTTCAACCATTAAACAAACTGACAATGAGTCTGTAAAATCTTTTGCTACTAGCAAAAAATCTTGTGATGGTCATGCACCAGCTGTTTCTGTAAATAATGAAATTTCTGAACACCTGGCTAAACTTCAGGAATTATTAATAATGAATAATTCAAACCAAAAAGTGGACCATCCCAGTAGTCAGAAAAATTGGCCTAAGTTAGACCAATATCCTACCTTTGATGGTGATTCTTCCTCTGATTGGCAACACTTTATCCAAAGAATTGATAATTTAAAGAGATCTTATAAACTACCTGATGAGGAAATTGTTTCTAAGCTAATTTCTTTATTTTCCAATGTAGCCTTGATGTGGTATGAATCTGTTCTTTTAGATAACAATCATTATACATGGAATGATTGGAAATCCTTGATTGAGAATCAGTTTGGTGGTTAAAAATTCAGGTTAGCTCAGCAAAGACTGTATGAGAATACTAGATAAGTATCCTCCTCTGTTGAAAAGCCAATTGTTTTTCTTATGAAAGTGACAAAAATCCTAAGAGCAATTGATCCAAAGATGGATTATGATATTTGGAGAGATAAAATCTTGTATAAATTACCAAATTCTCTTAGAGATTTGATTGTGGCTAGAACTGAGCATGTAAGGGAAAATTATTCTTTCATTAATATCTGTAATGAGGTACTACTCAACCATAGATATGAACCAAAGAATTACCTTGGTAAATCTTATAATGATCAGAATAAACCTTCTACAAAGCTCCCAGAAACATCTGGTAAACCCTCTGCCCCAGTTGCACCTAAAAAATATGCAACAAATACTTGTTATAAATGTAACAAACCATGGCAGAAGGGTCATGTTTGTGACAAGAAAATTCATCTTGTTGAACAAAATTAAGACACTGATGAAGTTGAACTTGATGTCAATAATTCTTCTAGTGACTGTGAAAGTAATATCTCCTATGACAATGATTCTGTTAAAGATGTGTTAATGTTGGAACAGGATGTCCATTATTTAAATAATATATCTGAAGAATGTGTATTGGATTTATCTTCAGTAGAAAATGCTGAGATAATTAAAGATATTACTAACAATTCTATACCTATATCCCCTTTGAAGGCACCTGTTATCATTAATGGTAAAAATGTTGATGTAGTTCTTGATTCTGGTGCTGGAGGAAGTGTAGTGTCTGAAAAAGCTTTAGCTTCAGTGGATAAGGAATATTTGAGTAAATTATTACCTATAACTTCTGAAAAATGGAGAGGGTATGGTTCTACCTTAATTCCTATTGGCAAATACAAAACCTCTGTATTCTTCAAATATAATGGTGGTTTTGTCAGAGCTATTTGTGAATTTGTTGTCATGAAAAATGATAATTTAAGCAATTGGTTTATTATGGGAAATGATATTTTAACCATGTTTGGTGTGAAATTGGACCCAGCAAATAATTGCTTTAACTTAGGAATGAATGGCAAAAGGAAATTCAAAATTTCCTCTTCTAGAAAACCTTCTGGGCATCTTTTGAAGTCTTGTAACTCACTAATCCAGTGTAAAGGCAGAACAACAACTGAAATGGATGATTTATTAAATGAAATAAATACTGCTTCTTTTGGTGATCAGTTGACTAGTGAACAAAAGGATTCTATTATTGCCTCTATTACCTCTTTCCCTATGGCTTTTGCTCTTGGTTCTCATGTCTTGGGAATAGTTCAGGAAGAAATGAAAATTACCTTATCCTGTAATTTGACTGATATTCCTCCTACTCTTAAGAAAAAACCATATCCTGCTTCTCCATCAAAAAGAAAAGATATTGAAGATAATATTGCAACATTATTAAAAATTAATATCATTGAGAAAGTAGATGTCACCCCCAAATATTGTGTCATCTCCCCAGTCTTAATTTCTTATGAAAAGATAAGGCTAGATTATGTGAAGATTACAGAGCTTTGAACACTTATACTGTTGATGATATCTATCCTTTACCCAGAATTAATTCAATACATGCTATCTTGCAAGGTGCAATATTTATTAGTTGTCTGGATGGTAATAAAGGATATCATCAAGTTCCAGTTGAGAAAAATTCTCAAAACTTTTTGCTTATTGCTACTCATATGGGAATATATAAGTATGTTAGGATGCCATTTGGCCCTAAAAATGCTCCTTCAGTTTTTCAAAAGGTCATGGATAACACTTTCCATCAGGAAATAATTGAAGGATGGCTCATGGTTTACATTGATGACATTAAAGTTTTTTCTAAAACTTTTGATGAACATTTGGTTCATTTAAATAGGGGTTTTCAAAAAATGGATAAAATCAATATGACCTTGTCCTTGAAAAATTGTAAATTTGGTTTTCAATTTTTGAAAGTCCTTGGCCATGTTGTGTAAGGCTTACAAATTTGTGTAGACCATAACAAAGTTGCTGCCATTCAAGATGTGAAAGCACCAACTTCTGTAAGAGAAATCCAAAGTTTTTTGGGTATGTGTGGCTATTATAGACAATATATTAAAAAATATCAGGTCATAGCCTTGCCTCTTACAAAACTGACCAGGAAAGATGTTGCCTTTCTCTGGAATAATGACTGTCAAAAAGCTTTTGATACATTAAAAAGTTGCTTAATGACAGCCCCTATATTGGCTCTTCCAGATTTCAACAAACCTTTTGTCCTATATACAGATGCTAGCTTTGTTGGTCTGGGTGCTGCCCTTCACCAGAAACAAATTATAAATGATAAATCCTCAGAGGTTGTAATTTGTTATATTTCAAGAATCTTGAGAAATAGTGAATTGAAATATAGTTCCACTCAATTAGAGTGCTTAGCAGTTTTTTGGGCTCTTGAGAAGCTTCATTACTATCTAGATGACCAAAAATTTGAATTGGTAACTGACTGTAGTGCTGTGAAGTCCCTCTTAAACCTGAAAACACCTAACAGACATATGTTCAGGTGGCAACTTGCTGTTCAAGAATACAGAGGACAGATGAAAATTATCCATAGGGCTGGAAATTTTCACTCCAATGTTGATATGCTCTCCAGATTGCCTCTGCCAAATAATGACTCAAATCCTGCTTATGTACCTGAAGATGATACTGTTCATATCCATGGTATATTTGTAGTTGATATAGAAGAAGAGTTATTGCAATTAATACTGGATTCATATGAGAAAAATTCTGATTTAAATAAATTGGTTACTATCTTAAATGATCCTAAGAATGCTTCAATTCAAGCATTAATAAAAACTCTTCCTGCAAAGTATCAAAATGCTTTGAGTAAAGGAAAGTTTTCTATTGAAGATGGTTATATATATTATAGAAGAAAGCTTACTAATGTGATTGTAATTCCTCCTTCTATGAGAGAAACTATCCTTAAACTTTGTCATGATGACATATTGGCTGGTCATTTTGATCTTGAAAAAACATTGATTAGAATCAAAAACACTGCATGGTGGGCTAATATGTCTGAGGACACAAAATTATATGTTTAATCTTGTGATTCCTGCCAAAAATCTAAAAGGTTGACAGGTAAGAGAGCAGGGTTATTACAACATATTGAAGCACCTAATTCTCCCTGGCAAATCATCAATATGGATTTTGTCACTGGTCTTCCTGTTGCAGGTAAAGACAGCTTTAACTCTTGTTGGGTAATAGTGGATAGATTCACAAAAATGTGCAAATTTATTCCAACCCACAAAGGTGTATCCACCAAAGAATTGGCTTTCTTATGGTGGTCTTACATGTTTAATATTATTGGTTTTCCAAAAGCCATTATCTCTGATAGGGATCCAAAATTTACTTCTGAATGTTGGACCTCTTTGATGGATATTTGTGGCTGTGAGTTAAAATTGTCTACAGCTCACCATCCTCAGACTGATGGTCTAGCTGAGAGAATGATTCCAAATCTGGAAGATATGATTAGAAGGTATTGTGCCTTTGGTTTAGAATATAAAGACAATGATAGATTTACTCATTATTGGGTCACTCTATTGCCTGGTCTTGAATTTGCATATAATAGCACTGTTCATTCTGTCACTGAGAAAAAGCCTTTTGAGCTTTGGTTAGGTTATGTCCCACATACTCCTGCTCAGATTCTCAATAGTAAATTACCTAAGTTGGAACTACACCCTGGTGTAAAATCTTTCATGCAAATGCAACAGCTATGCAGAAAACATGCTCAGAGCTGTATTGATAAAGCATTTGAATATGAAAAGAAAAGATGGGATAAATCCCATAAAGAATACACATTTAACAAGGGTGATGAAGTGTTGATCTCTACTGTCCATTTCAATTTACAAGGTAACCACAAATTAAAAGATCCTTTTGTAGGCCCATTTGTTGTTAAAAGAATGGTTGGTGATAATGCAGTGGAAGTTGTATTGTATTCTCCATATGATAGGAAACATCCTGTTTTTCCCATTTCTTTACTTAAGCCTTATACTTCCAACAATGACTTATTTCCCAAAAGAAGGGGAAGACCTAAGAAAAACCCTCAGGAAGTCACAGAAACAGCAGAAATTGATAAAATTCTCAATGATAGAATTATCACTTCTGAAATAGGTATTGAATATTTATTGAGATATAAGAACAAATCATCTGAACATGATGCATGGGTACCTGGCAAGGAGATTTCAAATCTGCCTACTCTGTTGAAAAAATACAAAAAGAAAAAATCTTAGCATTTTTTTTTATTGTTTTTTTTTAGAGTGAGGGAGTGTCAGCCAGGCTATTCCAGGAGCCCAGTAAATGATATGTTAACTTATAGGACCTGAAATAGGGCGTAAGAATTGTATTTAATGTATATAAATTAATATTTTATTGCATAATAAAATTATATAAGTATCTTATTACATATAAGTGTTATATTAATTTTATTGTTTATATAAATTTTTTATACATTTAAATTAAACATAATATATTTTATATTCTACAAATAATGGCGCATTTTTATGTATTTAATAATTATAAATTTATATTTAATTAATTAAAAACATATATTATAATTATAAGTGTAAAATTGACTTATAATATAATTAAATTAATTAATTATATTTATATATTAAATAACATTTTTTATATAGTATTAAACAATAAATAATGACGCTTCTTTTGACCCTTAATTGTGTCAGGAAAAAACTAATACTAAATTGAAATTAATTACATATTTTGTTGTGTCAAAATATTTTTTGTTTCACTTAAAAATCCTTAAATCAGACTGTACCATCTGTTTTGAATTATTTTTCTCATAGTTCCTATGTTCCAGGCTTTTTTAGTTATTCACTATTTTTACTTACTGTTTTGGGAATTAATTGTGGGAAAATTGGATTCTTAATTGGGGTTTTTAATTAATTGTTTCATATTTTTCTCTACATTGTTATGTTTCACTTATTCTTTTATATTCTTGTTTCATCCTATTATAATTCTTGTATTTACAAATATAGTGGCGCTTCAGAGGACCCATTGCCTATAAAAGGGCCTTGGATAATCCCCTGTAGCCTCATCACTTACTATACACTCAACAAATTTAATATACTTTTACATTACGTTTATATTCTTTTTATTAGTAATAAAATTCTAATTAGAATTCTATATAACAATTTAAAGGTTGCTTTAAGTTTGATAGTAATCACAGTGTCTGCCACGCATAGCCCTTACATTAGAATAATATTATTATTTAATAAGAACCTCATTTTGTGTCATCTCTCAAGTTACTCGTTGTTGCTTTCCTTGAAATAAACTAAATAAACTTTTATATTTTATTTCTTTTATTTTTCTCCTTGTCCTCCTCCATTTTTTCCCCTTTCCTTACCTTCTTCTAGACAATTGACCGACATATGGTTAGAAGCTGGAGGGGATTGATGTCTTTGAGTTTCAGGTGTGTTGAAAGGATTATTGGCTTGAGATCCAGAGGGCATATCCTTAGTAGTATTGTGTATAAATCAATGGTTGAAATTAACTCAGGAACCAAAAAGATTATCCATTTCCTCATAGAAAGGGCACATGAAATTGAGCTTGTTGGAAAAAGTAGTAATTCCAATCTCCAAATCATCATCATCAATACCAAAGCCAGTAGAAATGGAAGCAAAGTGAGCCTTTTTATATTTGGATTGATTACTTTTGAACATCTCCTTCATTTTCTTAGGATTGATGTCGATTCTCCCTTTTGTTGTCTTTTTTACTTCATTTGCCATTAAAAAGAAGCCATTGACCTTTGATGAAGGTGTAATTCCAATTTGGGTGGACTTCTCACATCCAAAACACGCATCATAATTTGATTTAATTTTGAAGAAGTTGATGATGAGATAATCTTCGTTTTTTAGCTGTCCAGACTTTGATCTCTCCAGTTAGGGGCTTGCATTACAGGAAGACCTTTGTGATGTAGCATTTTGTTGATTTGCCTTTTGAGTGTTTTATTTTCTGGGAAGCATTATGAAACTGGTATGTTACAAGAGAAGAGGTTAAGAGGTTGAAAATATAAAAAAAGAAGGAAAAAAGATGCCTGGTTAAAATGTTGCAATAAAATGTTTTAAATATTAGTGAGGAGTGTGTGCCAAGGATTGATGAGGGGATGGAGGTCTGCATGTCTCATTTGACAGGGAGGGGATGGGAAAGGAAGGGATGATGTGCAGATTAAGTCTAGAAGTTAAGTTTGTGACTTTCCACAGGTATAGGCTAGAGGAACCCTATGAAAAAAAAATAATGTTGTCATGATTACCATTCATACAACACAAGGTTGTTGGCCCATTAATTTAGTTTAGTAAATTGAAATATCAGATTTATTCATTAAAAATTCATGAAAGAATAATAAATAGTTGATGACTTTTATAATTCCCATACTTTTTTGATCTACCTAAAGTTTTGTTAAATTTATTACTTTTACCTTCTTTTTTACCTTTTTAATTTGTTGGACTAACTTTTGACTGATCAGATAAGAGCAGCCAAAATGAGTGAAGGATTAGACATATGAAAATGGTAAGAAAAAAACACACCTTTATGAAAGGGAAGAATAATAAGTAAAGAGAAAGGTAGTTTGAGGAATCTGGAAAGATAAATTCATGATGTAAATGTTATGATATGCATTACAAAATAAATAAGAGTGAAATTGGGAAAAAAAGGCTCAACTTAAAAGGTCAATATCTTAGCAACCACTGAACCAAATTCAAATCTGTGTGTGGAAAATGAAAGAAAGGCTTTAGAAGAATCTTCAGCTAAAAGGAAATTAGATTTGAATAAACCTAACCCTAATTCTGACTCTGATTTTCAAAATTGCACAAAAACTTGTAAATTGATGATGAAAATTCCTACAAGAGGGAGATTAAAGCCTAGATAATCATCAGATAAGAGTTTCATAAGCCTTATTCTTTAATTATTCAATATAAAGACATAAAATAAATTAAGTGAAACTTCAAAAAACAGGCTCAACTTTTTTTAGGATTTGGTTGAGAGGTGAGGAGGAGGAGCACTATGGGCGCCATGCATTGTGAGAGGCAGAAGAGGGGATATTGCATAAGGGGGTTATATGGGGAAAGCTCTGTGGAATGCTCCTCATCAGACAACTTATCTAGTAATCCAGTTACTCTCTAGTATCACTTCTGAATTGGCATAGTCAGTCTCATCTTCCCTCACTGTTGGAAGCCCCAACATATTCAGTCTTAGTTAGTCTCACTGCTGTACACAGCATAGTCAGTCCTGTCCCAGGCTAGTTTCAGAGCTAGTAGTATTCTTACTTCTTAGGTCATAACATTTTGTCCAATCTTAATTGGAGCACTACTAAAGAGCAATTAATCACTCAGGTCAACCTGATTCAGAAAACTTTGCTTCAATGCAAGAACAAAACATCAGACTCATGGAATGTTTAGCGGAGAAAAGGTCCTCATATTGTGGCCCCTCTGAAGCTGAGGCACAGGCACCACCTTTGACACCAGTGCCACTTTTTAAAGGCCCAAAGATTATGGTCCCAGTAATCTTTGATGGAAAACAAGGTCCCCAGGCAGATCAGTATGTGCTTCAGGTAAACCTCTATGTCCTGTTAAATGGGAATCAGTTCCCAGATGAGTGAGAAAAGATTGGGTTTGAAATATCATACCTCACAGATGAGACAGCATGCTGAGCAAGGCCATACACCAAGGAGCTCCTTTAAAACGCTCAGTCAGACACAATGTTACACCAGTTCATGGCCACATTTGAGTTAGCTTTTGGTGACCCTGACATGGCCACAACCTCAGAGAATGGGCTAAACCAACTATGCTAAAAACATTCAGTGGCCAAGTATGTGTTGAAACTCTAGGGCCATACCAGCTACGTCACAAAATGGGAAGAAGGGACACTCATGTTTCACTTCAGGCATGAGCTCTCATCAAAAATAAGAAATTCCCTAATCAGCCACCCTCATCAAACTAACAAGTCTATGCATCAGCAAATAGATGGTTTGAGTGGCACTTGTCAGTGGCCCAACTATGCCTCATCAAGCAGGGCCAGCTCCAGAGACCCAAATGCCATGGATATCAATGTAGTAAATTTATGTGGCACTAGTGGTAGAAGAAGGTTTCCTGATGAGAAATACAAGAGGCCTATGAGTAGAGGGCTGTGCCTCCAATGTGGGAGTAGTGGTCATTTTTCAAGGGAGTGCAGGGGGAAAATAAGTTTTAGTGAGGTGGAGGATAGTGCAAAAAAGGTGCAGGTAAAAGACAGTGCTTGGGAGTGAAGGCTTTGCTATCCTTAAGCTAATTGGAGGATAAGGATAAGGGGGATTCAGTAGAATAATTATCCGCATGTAAGCCACTTGAAGTGATTGATAAATGTATTATACTGAACTTGCTTTTAATGAACCTTGATTCCACAGAAAATGTATGAGCCCTACTGGACTGTGGGGCCACAGACTGTTTTATTTCTAATAAGTTTTTACTGAGAAATAAAAAGAAAAAAGAAAAATTGGACCACCCTAGGTATCTAATTATGTTTGACAGATCCCCAGGTGGGGGAGGAGAAGTAAGAGAGAAGGTTTTTTGCAGGTTCTGGTGTGACAGAAGGGGGTTTCAGTGCAAGGCATATGCAACAAGCCTGAAGGACCACTATGACACGGCTTGACCAATATAGATAGCAAATTTATTTGAAGGAATAGATGGTTCAGATGGGAAGGAAAGGGGATTCTGGTGCTAAATTATTGGCCCCCTGGCACATCTTGGAAGGTCTTCTGATGTTTTTTTATCAGAAGTTGACTTGCCACCAGAACTGATTTTTCCTCTTGATTCTAAGAAGAAGGCTGGGGATGGGGTGCTAACTGGAAGCACTGTGGAGGAGAATAAAGAGGGTGAAGTGCACCAAGAAGAGGAGAAGGCAGAAAATGGAAAGGTGGATGCTGCAGAGAAAGAATTTGTCCCCTAGCCTCTTCAGGGGTCAAGAGCCCCTCCTGGAGAGTCTCCTAGTGTTTTATTATAATCAGTAGACTTTCCTCAAGAACTGATAATTTCTCTTGATGCTAAGTTTCAAGAATTTGAGGGGGCGCTGGAGGAAGGGGAGGAACTGGAATGCAAGGCAGCAGCTTGGAACATATCTGAAAAGATTGCAGCCAAGGTCCAGTACTCAAAGCCAAAAAAAAGCCTCAAGTAAATGATCCCTGAAGCTTATTGGGAATTCTTACTGCTTTTTGAAGATGAAGAAGTCAAGACCCTACCACCTCATTGACTGTACAACTATGCAATTAATCTGATTCCAGGTGCAACCCCTCAATTCAGCAACATAGTCCCATTATTGACCCTGGAGTCAACATGGGCTAAAAGAGGCAATTGATGATAATTTAAAGAATTTTTTATTAGGGAATCAAAATCTCCCTGGACTGCCCCTGTGATCTTTCCAGGAAAAAATGATGGTTCACTAAGACCTTGCATGGATTTCAGAAGGTTAAATGCGCTATTAGAAAAAAAAAGATAACCCCTTCCTTTGACTAGTGAGCTAATTGATAGTCTTCAAGGTGCAGAGATCTTCAAATCTCTAGATCTTAGGGCAGTTTACCACAAAATTCCTGTAAAAGAAGGTTATGAATACAAACTGGAATTCTGCACTAGATTTGGTAATTTTTAATGGTTGGTAATGCCATTTGGTATATGTAATGCGCCTTCCACTTTAAAACACTTCAAAAACAGCATTTTTAGAGACAGAATAGGTATATATGTAGTAGTATACCCCAAAAACATCTTGATTCACTCCAGATTAATGGAAGAACACCAGATATGTGTAAAGGACTGTTTTCAGCATTTGAGGGAGGCCCAGGTATGGTTAGAGCCAGAGAAATGTTTCTTCTCAGTGAGTGAAATCCCCTACTTGGGTATGATCATTTCAAAAAAATAGGGTGCAAATGGATCAGGAGAGAGTAAAGGCAGTAACAGAATGGCCAACACCAGCATCAGTAAAGGAGCTCCAGTAATTTCTAGGCTTTGAAAATTTTTTCTGCTGTTTTACTTAAACTTACTCCCACATATTCCAACCATTGCATTACCTCACAAAGAAGGAAGCCAAATTTATCTGGACAAGTATCCAACAAGATGTGTTTGACTGCCTGAAAATAAAATTTGTGAAAGCCCCTATTTTTGAAATCCCTGACTTATTAAATCCATTTGTTCTGGAATGCAACTGCTCAGATTTTTCACTTGGTGCAGTATTATCTCAATACAATGCTAAAAATGTCTTGCACCCAGTAGCTTATTTTTCAAATACAATTCTAGGTGCCAAATTAAACTATGACATATATGTTAAGAAGCTATTTGCACTAGTAGAAACGGTACACACCTGGTGCCACTATTTGGAAGGAGGGCCTCACAGGCTACAAGCTATTGTTTATACAGATAAATAAAACTTGGGAACCTTTCTGACCACTAAAAATTTGACTTTCTTGCAGGAGCGCTGGGAAGAGCTTCTAAGAAGCATTAATTTTGTTGTTACATTCCAACCAGGGAATAAAATTCGCTATCACAATGTAATGACTTGTGCCCAGAACCAGGCCAAATACACACTTTTAGGGAAACGTTTTTGAAGGGGAACCTTGAAGAGGGGTAATCCTAGACAAGGTGGGATTGGTGGATGAGGATTTGATGGAATGGGTAAGAAGGGGGCAGGAAAAGTATGAGAAAGTGAAGGAGTTGGTGAAGGTGCTTTTATCAAAGGAGGTATTGGTAAGGAAAGGATTGGAGGAGTATTGCCTGGAAGGGGGAGCACTGCATTGTAATGGGAGGATAGTGGTGCCAAATGATGAGGAGCTCAAGATGCAGGTGGTCAAATCAAGGCGTGGTTCCCTAATTTCAGGACACTCAGGACCACTGAAGACTTTGGAGTTGGTGAATTTTAACCTTTACTGGAAGTCCATTGAGGCATATGTCCAGTGCTATGTAGCAGCATGTGACTCTTTCCAGAGGAACAAGTTTATTCCAACAACAACACCACTGATTCTGATAAACATTTCCAAGCAGACATGAAAGGAGCTCTCCTATAATATTATACTGGAATTACCCAAGTCTCAAGGTAAGAATGCTATCCTCACAGTAGTTGAACACTGAACCAAGATGGCACACTTTTTGCCTACCACTACCAAGGTTATTTCAGAGGGTATTTCAGATTTAATACTGGCGCATGTCTGGAAATTAAATGGATTTCCTGAAATTATAGTTTCAGATAGGGGAAGTAATTTTAACTCTAAGCTGTTAAAAGTAATGTATGAGCAACTGAACATTAAGCCCATCTTTTCAACAGCATGAAATCCACAGACTGACAGGCAATCTGATATAGTGAATAAGGCAATTGAACAAGATTTTCACCATTTCATTAACTATCAGAAAGATGGTTGGGTGAATCTTTTACCATTGGCTGAATTCTCATGCAATAACCAGACACATGCTGCAACTGGAATGTCACCTTTTTATTCAAACTATGGATATCACCCAACATTCTCAATTGGTACCCCATCCATGTTACAAGTCCCAGAAATGGAAGAGAGGACTCAAAGAATATTAATTATATGTCAAGAACTAGAAGCAGCAGTCAATATAGTGTCATCATGATCAAAGAAGGACCCAGAATCACACACTAAATGTAGGTGACAAGGTTTGGCTAAGTTTATGTTTCCTTTCCACATTGCCCCCCAGCACTAAATTAGATCACAAGTAAGTGGGGCTATTCAAATTCAAACACAAGGTATCTGACTCAGCTTATGAACTGGAGCTACCAATTTCAATGAGAAAAGTAAATCCAGTTTTCAACATTTCATTTCTCACAAAGAATAAAGAAGAGACAGTCCCAAGACGTGCAGAAGAGCCACCAGCACCAATACAGGTGGAAAATGAAGAGGATTTTGAGGTGGAAAAATTTGTCTCTAAGAGGGTGTACAGGGGAAAGGTTCAGTACTTAGTGCATTGTAAAGGATATGGGGTTTGAAATAGGTCTTGGGAGCCAGTGGAATATTTGGTGAATGCTAAGGGAAAGTTGAAGGAGTTTGAGAGGGAGCTCAGGGGGCATGAGGGGTAAAAGAGGGGCTAATGATAGGATTTGGTTGAGAGGTGAGGAGGGGGAGCGCTATGGGCACTATGCATTTTGAGAGGCAGAAGAGGGGATATTTCATAAGTGGGTTATATGGGGAAAGCACTGTGGAATTCTCCTCATCATAAAACTTATCTGGTAATCCAGTTACTCTCTAGTCTCACTTCTAAATTATCATAGTCAGTCCCATCCCAGGCTAGTTTCAGTGTGAGTAGTAGTCTTCCTTCTTAGGTCTTAACAACTTTAAAGGTCAAAATCTCAGCAAACACTGAACCAGATTCAAACCTGTTTGTGAAAAATGAAAGATAGGCTTCTGGAGAGTTTTTAGTTTAAGGAAATGTTATTTAAATAAGCCTAACCCTAATTTGTTATATGAAAACATGAAATACAAAAAAGTCAAATTGGGAAAAAAAGGTTCAACTTTAATGGTCAATATCTCAGTAACCACTGAACCAAATTCAAATTTTTTTGTGAGAAATGAATAATAGCCTTCAGGAGAATCTTCTTCTGAAAGAAAATTAAATTTGAAAAAACCTAACCCTAATTATAACTCTAAGTTTTAAAATTTTACAAAATCATGAAAAGTGATAATGAAAATGACAACATGAGGAGTTTAATAACTCCAATGTTATCCAGATACAATTCCTAAATATATTTAAGTATGAAATTCTCATAGAAAGAAAGAGATATCATGTAGACATGAAGAAAAGGAGATGTAACTTACCTTGATTGAAAGGTACAAAAAATAGAGTGAGAAAGAGTGAAGTTGGAATTTGAGGGAAATTGAATATGGAGCAATTGAAATGCTAAAAGAATGTTCAATTTATGTGTTTTAATGACATGGAACCAAAAAAAAAGTGAAATAGGGGAAAGGGGGAATAATGACAATGCCAAGGAGGGATGAAGAGTAGGGTAATGGAGCTTAAAAAGAAAGAAAAGAGGGAGTGAAGAAAAATGGTTAATTTAACATTTAAAATTAATAAATAAACATTTACTAAAAAAATTAGATACAAAAAAGAAAAAAAACTGAAAAAAAAATTAAATTTATAATTAGAAAATATATAAGTAAAAATGAAAAAATGACTTACCTTTAGAGATGAGTTGAGAAAAAAATTGACTTCAAATTATTTGAGGGATAAAAGAGGAGAGGAGGAAATTAATATGAGTGATGAAAGAAAAAAAATGACTGAAGAATTATGCAATTGGGGAAAATATGCAATTTCATGTTGAGTTGATGAAGGAAAACAAAGAGACTATAACATAAAATTCAAAATCAAATTCAATATGTGAAAAAAATAACCATTCTAAGGAAAAATTCATGAGATTTCCCTAAAATCTGTCTAAAACTGGGTAAAGATAGGTTAAGAAGTGTTTGAATGGTGTAATTGGGGGTATGAAGTACTTGAGGCTTTCTTGGAAGAAGGTATTGTTTCCTTGCCACATTTGATAAATAAAGAAAATATTCTTCAAGATCAGAATAAGAATTGCAATCAGAGTCCAAGAGGAGATCAAGAGCTTTGAAAGTCATTGCTTGATGTAGCTTATCATTATTTGAGAGTGTGGAAGGCATGGCTCTTATATGGTATAAAAATGTAACACTATGTGCAAAAGGCCTGAGTTTTTTGCATTGCAACACCCCATCACATTCATTTCTCACTGTTAAAAACAAAAACTACAATAAAAACTCCAATGCTTTTGCATTACTACATCTGAACTTTCTCTAAAACAATTGGTTGAGCATCAAAACACTCAACCTCAGCAATACTTGTTCATTTTTTTGAACGGACCTTCCCCTCATCTTCCTTGAAGTGCCCTGTGCACCAGTTTTTCAAGAATATAAAGAAATAATCATTGGGATTGATAAATGGGTGCACAGGGCACTTCAAGGCAGCTGAGGGGAAAGTCTGTGCAAAAATAAAAATTTGAACAGGTATTGCTGAGGTTGAGCACCTTGATGCTCAACCAGTTGTTTTAGAGACAGTTCAGCTGTAGTAATGCAAAAGAATTGGAGTTTTTATTGTAGTTTTTGTTTTTAAAAGTGAGAAATGAATGCAATGAGGTGTTGCAATGCAAAAAACTAAGACCTTTTCCATATAGTGTAAATGGTGTATGATGTTTTGAGTTATAAAGTGTTATGCTTAGAAGTGCTGTGTATGAATGGGATGATGATGAAAAATAAGTGAAATGAGATGTTATGGTGAAATCAGCACTTTTGGTTGAGAAAGTGCAGAATTGAGTGAAATAAGTGACTTATTTCATTTTGAAATCCACCAGTGTTGGGGCTAGTGTGTTTTAGAAATCCACACTTAAATAAGTTTTGAGTTGGAAAAATGTAAGTGCAGATTTTCTAGAACTGACACCCCCTAATGTATAATGTAATATAGCTTAGACCATAGAAATAGATCAAGAAACTTCAGCAAAAATTAACAGACAAAAGATATTGAAGAAATAATTTCTGACCAGATACATATTTTATCTTAATCTCTTAGCTGCATTTATTAATAATAGTTTTTTATCCACTGAACTTAATAATATCTAGTTTCTCTTCAGAAAAAATTTATGTATCAAACACAGTAGAAGATATGAAGATATTACTTAAGAATGTGATTTCAAAGAACAAAGAAATGTATATAAAACAGATTTTGTATAGCCAAAGTTTTCTTCTAACAAATTTAGATACTTGTAATATCAAATATTAGTGTGAAAAGGTAGAAGATTATACTCCTGAGGCTTCTTCTGAGTTGAAGAGAAGTCAAGCTACCAAGAGTAAGATGGATAATTTAGAGAAAGGTAAAGCATGATGATAGGAGTGAAAAATTATTAGTTTGAGATTATTTTACAAGAGAAATATTTTCAATTTATAATTGGAAACAATACTATGGAAACCCTCAACTCTTGTGAGGTACCCAAGACTGCTCAAGAGTGGAAGGAGAGATTTGAGAGAAAGTGGAGATGGAGATGGAGATGGATAAGGTTAAAGAAATTACTAAAAATGTTTAGGAGATTCATAGGAATATCAAAGAAGTCCCTGAAAATATGAATGAGTTATATCCTCTATATGAAGATACTATTACAAATATGGGTTAAAATTTCCTCAGATAAAGGTGGCCAAAGAAGAAATGTGCATGATTGGAATTAATTTAAAGAATGTTGGAGAAGTAAAATAATATTATTTGCAGTAAATTGTGGTAAATTAGTGGTTTATTCAGTAGATAGGAAGTGGGAGGTGCTAAATAAATTCAGAAGAGATATTTTTTTGCTTTAAATAGTTTGAAAGAAAGGTTTATGGAATGTGGTGAAGAAAATGTGATAGGGAGACAAACTAGGTTACTAAAAATTAAAAATGCAGGGAGAAAAATATAAGAGAAAATAGGACTAGTATTTTAGTGCATAGAGTTTAGATATCTTTTTTTTGAAAAGATTGAAATTTGAGGAAAACTATCATAGGAGAATAAGTAAAGAATTATTTGATATTAATTTTTGAAATGAGATTCAAAAGAGATTGGAAAAGAAAATTTTGAAAAATACTAATACTTGACAAGAAAAAAAAACCCAAAAATTGTTTAATGAATTGTTTTTGTTACTTCCATGATTAATTAAAAAAAGTCATAGATTGAATAAGAGGAGAAAAGGTTCATTCAAATAATTGAGCTTCTATTGAGGCTAATTAACTTGATAGTCAAATTCTATTCAAATATGCTTGATGTGATTTATATTAGTGTTTGAGATTGATTTTTCTTTAAAAAATAGTTTTGGTTTTGAATTTATTTATTTACATAAAATTATAATCCAAAATGGAAAAAAGAAGAAAAGAAAGGTCTGTATATACTATGTAAGGGATGCAATTTTAGTCAGTAATTTAATGTGACTATACAAAAAAAGGAATATGTGAGAAAATAAGTGAAATTTTTGGGTAAAAAAGTGCTAAAAGATTGATGATTTTGATAATATGGCACTTGGTTGTTTTCTCACACACATTCACCTGCTCTTTCACACCTTACTACATTCAAAAACATGCACCATAGGACATGTGTGTGGGGGGGGTGGAGGGGAAGGTGAGGGAGAGACTTTTTTCTCTTTTTTGCACACATTGATACACTCAATGAGCTCAGTTTGAAATTATTTGTGCTTAAAGGCACATGAATTCAAAAACCAATTTCCAAAAATCTTTCAACCACCTTTCAACATTTTTTAAGTTTGGCTCCAATGCAATTAAAAGAAAGGGCACCCATTCTTTCCCATGGTAATTTTAAATATTGTTTTTTCATGATTACTTCATTATATGTGTGCTGTTGTTGAAACCTCTTCCATTGGATAGCAAGAAGCTTTTTTTACACAATTATTTCCAATATTCATTCTTAAATTACCTCTAATATAATTATTAATGTACCTGGTAGTGCTACACTCACCAGTTTGAATGATGGCACTGATACTTCACTTTAAAACCAAGGTTCTGAAAAAAAGTATTTGATGTATGCTATTTTATATTTAATATTTTGATTTAATATTAGGGGGTATCAAAGTTGAAAATTTGTAATTATTTAAAAGGTATTATAAAAAAATTAAAATAAATCCACAAGCTTGGCATTAATTCTCAGTAAAAACTTGTTTTTGGGGCCCAATATGGCATATTTTAAAAAAATAATCATGGTTGATTTTATGGATAAACCAGGTATTTTGAAATGGAAGTTTTCTAACTTTTATACCTCCTATTAAATTACTTATTACAGATAGTTTAAATAAAACAAATAAATTAATGGTTTTGTACAATTAAAGTAAAAAGGTATATAACCAATTTAATTTCAGAAATCTTATTTATTAAATTTATTAAACCTTGAATATAAGTAAAACTATATTTTTATTTATATCCTAGTTCATTTCTACCTAAAATAAAACTTTTGATTTACTTTCAGCCTTGAGTAACCATTACACTTGCTATTTTTCTGGTCCATTCTTTAATCTTTACTGAACACTGAAGCATAATAACCTGTCATTCACATAAACTTCTATTCAGTTTTTTATTATTTTCTTATGTTTTTTTAAAATTTTCAACTTATTTATTTCAACCTTGAAAAATATATTCTTTTAATTTCATTTCACATCACTAAATTCACTTCTCCTCAATACTTTTAAAAATATTCTTATAATAAATAATAGCTTACCAAATGTTTATCCAGCAATAAATACCAGGAAAAAGCTTTAGGGGAATAAAATAAAAGTCTTTAACCCTACTGAATGAATTTTTGTATGAATTTTCATACATGTGTTTCCCCCCATCCTCTCTCCTCATTTTCTTGTGGTGAGCCCCATGTGCAGTCCCTGGAAATAAGTCCTCATCTCCATTCAAGCATTTTATTAATCTTAAACATATGACTCAAATGACCTAAACTCTTATAATACACTTAACTCATATCTCTTGAATTATAATATCATATCAAAAAAAAGTGTATTTTTTATTGAATTAATTTTTATAGAAATTTGTAAATTTGGACTTTAAACCCAGTTATTCCAGCAGCATAAGACTAGCACTATTATATATATATATATATATATATTTATATATATAAGGTATCAATTCTATTATACTCAAGGAATAAATGACCAAAAAAACTTGAAGTTTTTTTGAGCTTTTTTTTTGTAATGTTAATGGATTGATCACTACACTCAAAATTCACAAAAACTGATGAAATAACTCAATAAAATGTCAGATTTTTTGACCAATAATAAAGTTGTTATATTAATTTATTTTTTAAACATGTATATAAATATATATCTATATACCACCCTCTCTTTCCAATGGTGCTGGTCCCATTTTTTCTAAAATAACTAGTTTTGAAGTTCAAATCCTCAATTTTAGATGAGCTTTAAAGTAATGAAGACTTATTACTAGGAGATTTACAAGCATAATATGTTTGAGAGAAGAAATATATACCTTTTTCCTTGTGAAAGGAAGCAAAAAATGAGTATATAACTCTTTAAGAACATCAAAAAAAATTATAAATTGATATGAAAAAACAGGCCTTAAGAACCTTAGTTTTACAAAGAGGAAAATCCAGAAAATCAAAATCAGGTGTTGGTAAAAAAAGATCAAAAAAATAAAAAAATTTACAAAAGGATAATTCAATGTATTTCAAAAAAATAAATAAATAAATAATATAAATAAAATATTAAATTATCAACAGGGTATTTTTTTCAACCACAGATGGATATGATAATCATTAATTAAACTCATGGTCAAGATGAATGCCAGAGTTCTTCTCCTTCAATAGATCACTCAACCATTTTTTAGATATTGGACATATCTCTACTAATAATATATTATACATATAAAGTAACCAGTCTTTAAAAATAAAAAAAAGTAAAAATAAATAATGATAATAATAATAATAATTGAAAAAATGAGTTTTTCAATCAAAACTATAAACCCTATGTATAATTAAGACTATGAGATAATCTAGATTTCATAGAATAAATTATTAACTCAAAAATTTAAAATAAAGTAGAAAGAATATTGAAGTTGAATAATATGATTGAATTTCAGTTGTAACCCACTCCTAGTGTTTTTAAGTCCCCATCATGCTAAGATAAACCCTTAATTAAGTTACTTTAATATAAATCTTATTTTAGGGATTAAGGATATCTCTTAAATAAAGAGATTAATGATTGCAAAGCATAATTATGATATATAGGGCATAAATGGGTAAGAGAGAGATAATGAAAATTAACTTCTCAATGCTGAAGTGCTTTTAGAAATTTTATTTCTCAGTTTTCTTTTCAATAAATACCTGTAAAATATATTTAAAGATTTTAGAATAAACAATGATGACATAAAGAGGAGAATATTAATGAAAGCATAAGTGAATGGCAGTATAAGATAGATTTTGAAGAGAAAAAAAAGGTGGGAGGAAGGGGGTGCCATGATAAAGTTAAAACTTGAAGTTCCAAAAATAAAAAAAAGAAAAGAAAAAAAGGCACATGTTTAATAATAAGAAAAAAACAACTTCATTTCATATAACTAGGAAAGAAAAAAATAAAAAATAAAATAAAATAAAATTTTTGAAGAGGGTAAAAGAAAATGATGAGATGAGTGAATAAATGGTTATGGGAGTGATGAAAGGTATAATGAAATGAATAGGAAAAAAAAATCTGAAGGGTGAAAATAAGAAATGAAAAGAAAAGAAAAAAAAGAAAAAAAAGTATGAAAAACATGTGATGAAAAATAAGGTTTATACATACATACATGCCAATCTCATCCTCCTCCTCCTTTTTTTTTTTTCAGTATAACTTAACTGACAAATTCAGGACAACACTAACAAAAATATAAAAAAAAACTTATTTCACTTATTTGACAACTATCCTTTTTTTCATTTTATATCACATAGATCACATCTTCAATTTCACATTTTTCACATTACACTTCTTCTTTTTTTTAAAAAAAATGATGGTGTCATTTTATTTATTTGCAAGAAGAAGAATTCAAAAATCTTTTAAAAATTATATATATATATATATATAAAGGGGGGGAGTAAGTCTTTAATCAATCTATCTAAACCCCAACTTCTTTCATTTATCTTTTCAATACTACAAGAAGTGAAGTCATGTACCATTTTCTTTTTAAATAATAATTTTCAATTATTATTATTATTATTATTTATTATGTAGACAATCGGCATGAACTCATGAACCAGGAAGAAAAAAAACAATTTTATATAAACTAAAAAAATCATTTTTAAGAGGTCTTTAATAAGTAAATTTCCAACACCAATTTTTTTTTCTGGTGGTAGTATATACATATATATACATATATATACATAAACAAGTAGCTTATTTCAAGAGTAGATGAATGCATATAGACAATGACTTGAGAATCAAAGTTTAGATTTAAACAAAGAATTATGATTTTTCGACTGAACACAAGTACCTTCAATAGTCGAACCCAATTTTTGATTCACACCATCCAAATCAATCATCATAAACCTTTGATCTTTCACCCACATCTCAATCAAATCTACAAACCTATTTAACTCATCAATAGTATTTCGATGATGTAAACATACTCTAATTCTTTCTAAACCTTTTGGAACAGTAGGCGGAACTATAGGTTTAACAGAAAAGCCATTTTCTTGTAAGAATAGAGCAAGCTTTCTTGGTTGAGATGTTAAGATGGGTATGATAGGAGAGAAAAGAGTTGAGATTGGAAGAAAGGATGAACCTTGAATGGTGTGAGAAGGTAATGAAATAAGGGGTATAGGTAAAGTTGGTTGTGATAGTGAGATAGTGGGTAATTGAAAAAAATCGAGTAAATTGGATAGACGTTTGATCAGGTGACTTGATAAACTAGTTAAATTTTCAACAGCCTTTTGCATGCACATTTTCAAAAAAAAACAAAAAAAAACAAAAAAAAAACATCATACCAGAATAAGAAAAAAAATACAACATGAGTGAAAAAAAAAAGTAATTAAGTAACCTTACCAATTGACGAGACGAAGATTGAAAGTAATCGATAATAACATTGAGTGCCAGAATATTAAAAGTAGGCATAACGGTTGAAAAGATAAGTGGTCTAGCATAATTGATTAAATAATTTCTAACCAATGAAGAACAAAGAACAACAGCTCCAGAAGCAGCAGCAGCTTTTCCAAAAGTATGAACTCTAACAAAAACATTCTTTTGCATTCCTAAGAAACAAGTAAGTCCGGATCCTTGATGACCATAAAGACCAGTCGAATGAGCCTAATGAACGAATAAATAAGAAAAGAAAAGAAAAAAAGATGATGATGATGATGAGCAAGATAAAAAAAGTTGAAAAAGAGAAAAGAAGAGGAGAAAAAGATAAGCCATGATCCCTACCTCATCGACGATCAGATATGCATTATTGTTAGGAAACAGATGGCCAAGGAGATGAACAAAAAGAGTAATGGGGGCAAGATCGCCATCCATACTATAGAGGGCTTCAATAGCAATAAAGATAGCTACAGAACCAGAAAGAATATGAGGATGGGTTTGAATAACTTGACGAAGACGTAAAGCTAAATTTTCCACATTATTATGAGCAAAAGATATTCTATTGTGAGGAAAAGATCGAGAAAGTTTAAGTCCATCAATAGTGGAAGCATGAATCAGTTCATCAAAGAAAACCCAATCATGTGCTTGAGGAAGGGCAGCCCAAAGAGCAAGGTTAGCGTTGAAACCGGAGTTGAAGAGTAATGCAGCAGGAGCATCAAAATGTTGAGCAAGACGAGCTTCAAGATGAGTATGAGAAGTCGTGTTTCCAGAGATGAGACGAGAAGAAGCAGGTCCAAAAAGGGAATGACCATGATATTGGGAATGATGAAATGTCTTGGAATGTTCTAATAAATGATCTGATTGCTCCAATTGTTGTTGTTGAGAAAGATTAAGAGCAGCTTGAATAAATGCAGTAGTAACAGGTGAGTGATGACTAGCTGATAAATAATCACTGGAACTAAGATCAACAATTTTCTTGATCTCACTTTGATCAATAATTTGACCCATTGGACTTTCATTTTTAAAACTACTCAACACACGCAAACGACCTTCATCTGAACGTTTCTCCAATTGACTGGCCATCCGTCTCAACAATATACTTTCCTGTTTTTTCTTCCCCATCTCTGTCTTGATATGTTGATCTTCCATACCTCTACCTGCAAAAGGTAGAAGTCTAACACCTTGAAGACTTCAGTGAAAAATATCTCTCTCCTTACTATATGCATAAAGCAAAAACATATTGCATATATTCTTATTCATATCAATTAAATGCAAGTCAAATCCAAGGATGAGAATTATTATGATTATGACTCTATTACTCCATTATTACTGTTATTACCTTCCAAGTATATATAAAAAAAGGGAAGCCTTAAAGGGACCACCTTTTTGAGCAGCAATGGAGACCAACTTTCTATTTTTAGTTTTTTTTTCCTATTAAGTTAGCAGTATCTATTGCTTATGGCTTCCCTACACTGATGATAGTGTTGGCTTACCCTTGATTTTTCCTGCTATAAAGGTTAGTGTTAGATTTCTATCATTATTTCATTCTTTCTATAAAGGTTAGCATTAGATTACCATTACTTTTACTCATTCTTGAACTTGGTGTTATTGCTCTGGTACACCTAAGTCCCAAAAGCTTGCAGATTTCTTGACCAAAAAAAAAGTTCATCTTGAAAAAAAAAAATTGCCTGCCTTTTTAGACTTCCATATGACACTTTTTGGCAGCTCCAACAGCTGTTTTCACACGCCATCTCACCCTCCTCCCTTCTGGAATCTTCCTTGCTTTCTGGTTCCCCCATCCCCCTGTTTCTTGCATCCTCACATCCTCACATCCTTGCATCCTTGCATCCTTGCATCCTTGCATCCTTGCATCCTTGCATCCTTGCATCCTTGCATCCTTGCATCCTTGCATCCTTGCATCCTTGCATCCTTGCATCCTTGCATCTTTGCTTCTCCCATTTCCTCACTCAACCACTGCTTATTTTCCTTGTTTCCTTCTTTCCCCTTGTTTTCTTTCTCTTTCTCTTTTTTTTTTTCCTTTTTTCCTTTTTTTTTGTCTTGGTTCTTAGTTTTTTTTTGTTTTTGGACTTTTATTATTCTTTCTACCATCAGTGTTTTTTCTCTTTAATGGTTTAATTTTGCAAACTTTTTTTTTATTTTTGGTTTCTTTTTTATTTATTCTCTTTTCTCATTTTTCTTTTTTTTAATTTAATTTAATTTTTTCTCTTTTCTCTTTTCTCATTTTGTGTTTTTTTTTTTTTTTTTTTTTCTATTTTCTCAATATGCTTTCTTTTCTCATTTCACTTGCATTTTATTTTTTGGTTTTTTTTAATTTTTTTTCTTACTTTAAATTTTATTATTTATTTACTTTTTTGTTTTCTTTCATGCAGGAAATGGTGTTCATCACATATGAGCCATGATTCAAAGTGCAGGCAGTAACAGCTGCTCTAAAAGGCAAAATCCTGGAGAAATTTAACAATATGTATGGCTGTAGCATAAGTGAAGACTCCATGGCTTGTTTGCTTTGACTTTATAGAGCTACAAAGGCTGTAGTTGCAAACCCTCAAACGTACCTCTGGCATGGACAAAACCTGATTTTGGATGGTGAACAATGACAGTTTCTTGAAGAGACCCTCTACACTCACCCTGAGTTTTATGTTGCCAATCTTCAACAAGCTCTTTATGGCAGCTATCAAGTCAAAGTTTCTTTAAAAATTTTGAAAATGGAAATTTATAATTTTCTTCTATATTCAAAAAAGAACACTCAAAAGGTTAATCCACAACAATTCCACACAAAATGGCTTCATTACATTAGTTACTTTGCCAACTTTGAAACAAGCTGGATGGTTTTTTGTGGTGAGTGTTTGAATTTGATGATTTTTTGTTTATTATTTTCTTTTAAATTTATTTTTTTTCTTTGTTGAAATTACTTTATTCAGATGAATCAGGTATTACCTGTGGTAGTCTTATGTGAACTTGTGGATGGGCTCCAATTGGTATTAGAACACCTTGGGTTCCACATTCCTGTTCAACATACCATTTGAATCTTCTAGCTGCTGTTTCACTCAAAGGTTTGTTTTCATTCATGTTTCAACCTGAGATGGTATCACATTTCAATTTTGAGTTTTACCTTGAACATATTTTAGTAAGCAATTTTTTGTTATATATAAAATATTTAATTGTTTAACTTCCCAGCTACCAATGATGAACCCATTCCCAGGGCCTAACAGTATTTTGATCATAGACAATGCTTTGATACATCACTGAGGACAAGTGTCATATATTGTTGAGCAAGCTAGGTGTCTGTTAATTTATTTACCTCCTTATTCCCCTAATTTAAAACCAATTGAAAAAGTTTTTAGTGTGCTCAAGTCCAATTTGAGAAGTTACACAATTTTAGGGAAAAAGGAAGATGATGCTGATATAATAGAAAAATTTATAAACTTCATATTCACTGCCCCTTTATTGAAAAAACTCTTCAACGTTTTTGGGTATATTAATGAATAACTTTTTTTGTTGTCAATTGAGAAAACATGTACTTTACTTTTTTTTGTTGTCAAAAAAAACATGTATACTTGTATTATTTATATTTAATAAAAAAATTCTGTAATAAATTAATTTGAGATACAATCTTTTGCAGAGTGAGAAGCCTATGAAAACACTAAGTATTAAAGTACAGCTATTTGTGAAAAGCTTGCTGTGTTTTTGCCTTCCACTCCCTGCCAAAAACATGAGTTTAAACTGCTTTTGGTGGTGTATGAGGGGCAAAAAAAGAGCAAGGTTTTCTCAAATAGCTGTATTTAGTTTTTATTGAGTAAAAAATAAATCTTGACATTCAACTCAGGTTTCTTACATTTCCAGGTTTTGTTAGGACACTCAAAAAATGGTGCACTTATATTAATTGTGCTTGTCTTTTTATGCAAAAGTCTCACTGTTGGTGTCACACATACATAATATTTTCAAGTTCTTCATTTCTTTAAATGTATTTTGGAAGACACACATATTTTTCATATATTATAAGTATATAATTTTTTTTATTCTTGTAAAGTAATACAGGCCATGTTTCACATTTCTAAAACATGTTATTAGAGTAAAAATATAATAAGAAAAATATTAATCAATCTCTTGAAGACCCAAATCAAGATCACCTAAATCATCTTCTTCTCTCTCTCTATCTGTCTGATTGCTGAGTACTTGATAACAGATTGCAGCACACAAATTTTTGAAGCTCAAAGAATACCATGTTGCATTAGTTCTTCAAGAGGTATGGTTTTTTAAAAGACTCCAATGAGTCACCCCCAATTTATCCAAAATATTTTGAATTTCAGGTTTATCAGGATTCACTTTTTCAAATCTAAGGTAATCTGTTAAGACCTAGGAAGGCGGACTACTACTAGCACTAATTCTAGCCTTAACAGGACTGAATATTCTGGGTACAGAAGTGAGACAAACTAGACTGACTATGTTAGGACTACCGACAGTGAGGGAGGGAAGGAATGACTATGCTAATTTTAGCAGTGGGACAAGAGAGTAATTAGATTACTATAGAAGTTTTCTGATGAGGAGGGCTCCACAGCGCTTTCCCCATATAACCCCCTTATGAAATACCCACTCCTCTTCCTCATTACAATGCATAGCACCCATAGTGCTCCTCCTCCCCACCTTGCAGCCAAATCCTAACATTACCTCCTCTTTTACCCCTCCTTCCCCTTGTACTCCTTCTCAAACTCCTGCAATTTTCCCTTTTCATTCACCAAGTTTTCCACCGGTTTGTAAGACCTATCTCCAATCCCATAACCTTTCCAATGCACCAAGTACCGAACCAATCCCCTGTACATCCTCTTAGAAACAATCTTTTCCACCTCAAATTCCTCTTCATTTCCCACCTGGATTGGTGCTGGTGGCTCTTTGGGGTGTTATGGAATTGTATCTTCTTTGTTCTCTGTGATAAATAAAGAGTTTAAAGCTGGGTGTACTTGCCTCATTGAGATTGGTATCTCCAGTTCATAAGCCAAGTTGGATACTTTGCGCTTGACTTTGAATGGTCCCACTTTCTTGTGATCTAATTTAGTGTTGGGGAGCAATGTAGAAAAGAAATGTGAGCTTATCAAAACCTTTTCACCTACCTGTAGTGCATGATGTTAGGTCTTTCCTTGATAATGATGAAGCTTCATCAATATCTGGGATAACTTAAGCTCTGCCTCTAATTCTTGACATATTCTCAGTACTTTCTGAAGCCACTCTTTCGCTTCTGGGACTAGTAATGTGGATGGGGTACCAATGGAGAATGTTGAGTGATATCCATAGTTAGCATAGAATGGTGACATGCCTGTTGCAGCATGTTTCCAGTTAGTGTATGAGAATTCAGAAAGTGGTAATAGCTGTACCCAATCATCTGACTGATAGTTAATGAAGTGGTATAGGTATTGTTCAATTTCCTAGTTCACTATCTTGGATTGCCCATCAATTTTTGGATTCCATTCTGTTGACAATATGGGCTTAATATTCAGTTTCTCATACATTGCTTTCAACAACTTAGAGTTGAGAGTACTTCCCCTATCTGATACTATACTTTTAGGCAATCCATGTAATTTCCAGACATGTGCCACCATTAAGTCTGAAATACCCTCTGATGTGACTTTTGTAGTGCTGGGAACAGAGTGCACCATCTTGGTGTAACGATAAACTATTGTGAGGATCACATTCTTCCCTTGTGACTTGTGTAACTCCACTATAAGATTATAGGAGAGCTCCTCCCATGGATTCTTGGAAATGTTCAGTGGGGTCAATGGTGTTGTGGTTGGACTAACCTTGTTTATCTGGAAAGAGTCACATGCCACTACATAGTGCTGGATGTATGCCTTCATGGACTTCCAGTAAAATTTGTGATTTACCAACTCCACAGTCTTCAGTGGTACTGGGTGTCCTGAAATTGGGGAATCATATCTTGATTTGACCACCTGCATTTTGAGTTCTTCATCATTTGGCACCACTATCCTCTTATTCCAATACAGCGCTTCCCCTTCCAGATGATACTCCTTCAATCCTTTCCTTACCAATACCTCCTTTGATAACAGTGCCTTCACCAACTCCTGCACTCCCTCATCTAGGATTACCCCCTCTTCAAGGTCCCCCTTAAATCAATTTGTGCCAACAGTATGTAGATGGTCCAGTGCTGGGATCAAGTCAGGAAATTGTGATAGCGCATTGGTTTTGCCACTTTTCTTCCCTGGTTGGAATGTAACAACAAAATTAATACTACTCAGAAGTTTTGTCCAGAGTGCTTGTTGGTGCATCAAATTTTTTATGGTTGGGAAGGTTTCTAAATTTTAATGATCTGTATAAATAATAACTTGTAACTATTGAGGCCCTCCTTCCATATATTGGTGGCATTTTCTCACCACCTCTACTAGCTCCAATAACTCCATATTTTATATTTCATAATTTATTTCAGCCTCTAGCAGTGTTTGTGAAAAATATGCTACTGGGTGCAAGACATTTTCAGTGTTGTATTGGGATAATACTGCACCTAGTGCAAAATCTGAGCAGTCCCATACCAGAACAAATGGCTTTAATAAATCAGTGATTGAAAGAATAGGGGCTTTCACAAATTTTCTTTTCAGATATTCAAATGCATCTTGTTTGCTATTTGTCCAGGTAAATTTGGCCTTTATTTTCATGAGGTCATGTAATGGTTGGAAGATGTGGGATTAATTTTCAATAAAACGGCAGTAAAAATTTGCAAAGCCTAAAAATGACTATATCTCCTTTACTAATGCTGGTGCTGGCCATTCTGTTACTGCCTTTACTTTTTCCTGGTCCATTTTCACCCTATTCTTTGAGATAATCATACCTAGGTAGGGGATTTCACTCACTGAGAAGGCACATTTCTCTGTTTTCAACCATACTTGGGTATTTTCCAAATGCTGCAAACAGTCCTTCACATGTATCTGGTGTTCCTGCATTGATCTGGATTAAATCAATATTTCATCTAGATACACTTCCACATCTATTCCTATTCTATCTTTGAAGATGCTATTTGTGAAGTGATTAAAAGTGGCGGGTGCATCACACGTACCAAATTTCATTACCAACCATTCAAAATGACCAAATTTAGTGCAAAATACCAGTTTATGTTCATCTCCTTCTTTCACACATATGTTGTGGTAGCCTTCCCTGAGATCTAGGGATGTGAAAATTTCTGCACCCTGAAGACTTTCAATCAACTCACTAGTAAGCAGAAGGGGGTATCTGTTCTTAACTTTTAGTGCATTTAATCTTCTGAAATCCATACACCGTTTCAGAAACCCATCATTTTTTCCTGAAAATATCACAGGTGCTTCCCAGTGAGATTTTGATTCTCTGATGAAACCATTCTTCAAATTTTCATCAATCATCTTTTTTAGCACTGTTGATTCAAAAATTTAAAATTGGATTATGAAACTAAATTGAATAGTGGGGCTGGGTATTAGTTCGATGGCAAAGTTGTATGGTTGGTGGGGTGGTAGGGTTTTGACTCCTCCATCTTTGAAAAGTGATAAGAATTCCCAATAGGCTTCAGGGGCCATTTTTTTGAGGCTTTTTGTTGGCTTTGAGGAATGGGCCTTGGCTGCAATCTTAGAAAATATGTTCCAAGCTGTTGTGTCATATTTCAGTTCCTCCTTCTGCTCCAGCCCCCCTCCAAGCCCTGAAACTTAGCATAAAGAGAAAGCTTAAGTTCTTGCGGCAAATCTACTGATGATAATAAAACACCTGGGAACATTCCGGGAAGGGCCCCTGACCCCTGAAAGGGCCAAGGGGAAAAATGCTTTCTCTGCACCATCCACCCTTTTATCTTCTACTTTTCCCCATCCTTGTTGCACTGTCTCCTTTCATTGGTGTGCTTCATTTTATTTCTGTCCCTCTTTGGTGCTCCCTGTTGGTGACCCATCCCCAGCCTGCTTCTTAGAATCAAGAGGAAGAATGAGTTCTGGAAGAAAGTCTACTGATGATAAAAAAACATCAAGAGACTTTCTGGGATAGGCCCCTGGCCCCTGAAGGGGCCAGGAACCCCTTTCCTTCCCATCTGAACCTTCTTTTCCTTCCAATCAATTTTCAGGTTATATTGGTCTAGCCAAGTCATCCCCAGTACCATTTTGTACTGGTCCTTCAGGTTTGTTGCATATGTCTTGCACTGAGACTCCCTTCCATTACACCAGAACCTGCAAAAAACTTTCTCTCTTACTTCTCCTCCCTCACCTGGGGATTGGTCAAACATGATTAGACACCTAGGGAGGTCCAATTTTTCTTTTTTCTTTTTATCTCTCTGTAAGAACTTGTTGGAAATAAAACAGTCTGTGGCCTCAAAGTACAGCAGGCCTCATACATTTGTTGTGGAATCAAGAGTCATTAAAGGAAAGTTCAGTATAATACAATTATCATTCACTTCAAGTGGATTACACACTGATAATTCTTCTCCTAACTCCTCCTTATATTTCCCCTCTAATTCACTCAAGGAGGGCACAACCTTCACTCCCAATCACTTTCTTTTACCTGCGCCTTTCCTGTGCTATCCTCCACCTTACTAACCCTCAATTTCCCCCTATAATCCTTTGCTAAATGACCACTTCCCCCACATGGGAGGCACAGCCCTCTTATCATTCATCTCTGGTTCTCCTCATCTGATAAAATTTTCCTCCCACTAGTGCCACATGCATTTCCTGCATTGATATCCATAGCATTTGGGTCCCTGGAACTGGCCCCGCTTGATGAGGCATAGCTGCACCATAGACCAGTGCCACTCCAAACATCCGTTTGTTGATGCGTGAACTTGTTGTTGACTTGTATGGCCAGTTCCATGAGTGTTTGGAGGTAGGTTGGAAAAGGGTGACTGATTAGGGTATTTCTTATTCTTGGTGATAGCCCATTCCTAAATTGGAACATGAGTGCCCCTTCTCCCCATGTTGTGACATAGCTGGAATGGCCCCATAATTTGGACACACACTCAGTAAACAAGTTTCTTTGTCACAACTGATTGAGCACATGCTCCAAGGTTGTGGCCACATATGGGTTTCCAAAGGCTAATTCAAAAGCCGCCATGAACTGATGGAAGGTTGTTGCTGCCTGAGAGTTTTTGAGGAGCTCGTTGGTGTCAGCCTAAATATCCTTAGGACTGAGTATTTCTTATGCTTAAAATAAGATAACCTTAACTAGATTAAGCTTACATCTTAAAAATAAGGTTAAAATAATAATATATATTATTTTATTATATATATATATAATTATTATTCTATTATATAACTTATAATAGTTTAAATAGCTTATCCATGGCCTAATAATATTTATTAAGGTGTTAATGGAGTCATAATATACTTATCTTAAGTGATATGAAGTAATTATTGACATACATAAGCTTATATGTATACATAAATCTCATATTCAGTGAAATATGCAGTATATTATGTATATTTAGGTATATAAGTGGGTTTTAGCCCCTTAATAGCCTATAACCTTTGTTTTTCTGCTTATTTTAGGTCATATGGATGAAATCAGTGGACTCACAACGCCTAAAGAAGCATAGACACCTATATCAGGCGCATACACCCAGTTTGGACAACTAAAATTACTTCCTTGGATGGTTATTCACGGATTTATGGGTTGGAAGGATGTTTCTGGGTTAATGTGGATGCTTGGGGATGTTATTGGGGGCTTGGAAATTTTATTTGTTTCCTTTATATGCTTTTAGTTTCATTAAATCTCTTTTTTATTATTTATTTTACCTGTTTCTTTATGGTATCCGCTTTTATCTGGGTTTTCTATTTATGGTTTGGATCAGTGTTATTATTAATAGTGATGGAGGGTCCTTACTGGAGGTCTGGGTGTTGAAACTGCTTGAAGTGGACGCCATGGGGAGGTGATGGGCCCTCAAAGTGCTGTAATTGCCGGGGATAGCAGTGACATCATCTGGATTGAAGGTCTGTGCACTCCAGTGGATTTGGGTATAAGTAAGGAGGGATTTTGACGTTTATTTATCATCATTCAATTACTAAAACTCCAAAAAACACCACTATAAAATTATTAACATTTAGAAATATATTATAAAGCCATTATAAATTGATATTATCTTTATATAAAGCTATAACTATATTTTTATTCATCTATTTTCCACCACTAGCACGCATTAAAATCCAAGTATTGTGAGTTTTATTTGAGTATAACTATTCTATTAGTCTTCCCCTGAGGTTTAATCACTAAATCATTTATCAATAAGTAGTAGGACCATAAATAAACACTATTATATAATACTTATATACTAGAATATACTGACAATTGGGGGTCTTTCCTTATAATTTTACTTATTATTTAGTATAAGCCTTGGGACGTGATTTTTACCTTAGTACAGCTCAAAATTAACCAAATATTTGGGTCTGCTGCATATTAGTGGGTCATCATAACTCATTGATTGCGGAAAAGAACCCTTAAAATAATTGTACTAATTTTTTATCTTAAAAATTAGATATTTACAGTAGTAACTGTACCCAATATAAACCCAATTTCACTTGGTATTTGGACACCAATATAACACCCAATTAAATTGGTATTTGGTTAAAGCTTGGTAAGCTAATTATTCATCCTTATAGAGGTCTAGTTAAACTTATTATTATATTTTTAACAGATTTTTTCGAATTTTTCTTACATTTTATTTAAATAAATAAAGATATAAATTCAGGGTAAGCTCCATTGCTTTTTTATTAGTAATATAATTGCTAATATCTTTTGTCTACTAATTCCATAGAGTTTTTTCCTTCTGTAGACGTAAAATATTGTTCTTCTTAACAATATGAGTGCTCCCCAGGACAGTGTAAGTGAAAAGCCTGCTTATAATACCAGGTCTAAAGCTAACAAAAACTTTCCAGGACATCACCATGGAGGGACAACAGTACCCCCAGCCAGAAAGCATGAGTATAGAGGAAAAGGACGCCCTCCTAAAAAATATAACTATAAAAAAGACGTCTCCTCCTCTTCAGGATCAACTGTCCCACCTGGCCAAACAGGTTCTGAAGTCGGAGGAATCAAAATCTCTCATGTTCAAAGAAGTAGAGCAGTTGCAAAACAATTGCAAGGTAGGGTTTCAGCAGATGAATCAGGCATTGGCAGAATTAAAGGGAGACCAGCCCAGTCAATCAAATCAGCAACCCCCTACCCAAGGAGGGTCCACTCACTCCCAGGAGAAAATCCTGGTAGACAAATGGAAATGGGACTGGTTTCACCAACAGTGGACAAGCCACAGTTGCAACAGGGATCCACCACCTCATCTGACTTCCTCAGCTCACCCTTACAAAGGAAAAAAGTGCCAAAAATCAGGACTGGAAACCATCCCATGGTAAGTAGATTACCCTCTCAGATTGAACATAATACTGATAATTACAATATAGGTAATTCTATTGATGTTAAATCTGTGCAAAAAATAGAGGAGGATTTAAGAAATTTAGGTTTTAGAGTAGATACACCTGACTTGTCTTTTGTCCACAATAACAGTACTATATACAATGATAATACAGTTAATCCTCAGTTGCAACCACCTACTAGTGAGATGAAAAGCTCACAGGAGAGTGAGAGAATTGAAAAGGAGGACATGGAATATTTTAACAATAATCCAACTGTCCATAGAATTGTTTCAGCATTGTGGAATAGAATGACTGATTGTGAGGAACAGACAGTTAAGCTCACTAGTGATACAATTTCATCCTTGACATTAAACATTTCTCAATTAGCTACACGTAACAAAGAATTAGAGAAAGAACATTTGTCTCTAACTCTTAAATATGATTCATTGAGTAATAAATATAATGACCTTTCAAACAAATTTTGTGAGTTAGAAAAATTATATGAAACACATTTATTAAAAACTGAATCAAGAACAAAGTTATCTTTTGCCCAGACAAATCAAAGTGTCTCTGAGTTGCTACAAAGATTAACTAAAGTGGAGATTGAAACTGCCAATCTACTAATGAACCAGGATAATCATAAGTATAATCAATATAATAATAATCCTTTCATTGGCAAAAGTGAATCTCATTCCTTCCCTGTACCACCACAATTAAAACCATCTGGTGGTAGTGTCAAATCTGAAAATGTAAGTCACAAATCCGTGCAGGAAGAAATACAAGACCATTTATCAAAAGTAAATGAGTTGTTGAATTTACCTAAGATTAGTGAGATAAAATCCAATCAGAAAAACTGGCCTAAGATAGATCAGTACCCAACTTATGATGGGGAAGCCAGCTCTGATTGGCAACATTTTATTCAAAGAATTGACAACTTAAAATTCTCATATAAGTTACCAGATGAAGAGATAACATCAAAATTAATTTCTTTATTTAAGGATGTTGCTTTATTATGGTTTGAAGCTGTCTTAAGTGAGGGTAGAGACTACTCTTGGGCTGAATGGAAACAACTTATTGAAAAACAATTTGGAGGTTCTAAATTCAGGCTTACTCAGCAGAGACTTTATGAGAAGACTAGGTATAATCCGCTGAATGGTGACAAACCTATGGTATTTTTAATGAATTTAAACAAAATATTAAAAGCCATTGAGCCTCATATGGATTTTAACTTATGGAAAGATAAGATAATATATAAATTACCTATATCTGTCAGAGACATTGTTGTAGCTAGAACATTAAATGTTACTGAATATTCTGACTTTATTAATATTTGAAATGAAATATTATTAAACCATAAGTATGAATCAAGGTATTCCACTTATAAACAAAATTTTGAACCTGTAAAAACTCAGAATTCAAAAACACTTCAGGAGAAACAGAAAAAACCTACTGCACCTATAGTACCTAAGAACTATGAAACAAATACTTTTTATAAGTGTAACAAACCTTGGGTAAAAGGTCACAAATGTGAGAAAAACATAAATATTGTTGGAAATCAACGTGAATCTGAAACTGAAACTGAAAAAAGTAAAGAATCAAGTGATTATGACAGCAATATCTCATATAGTGATGAAAATGAAGTCTGTATGTTGGAAGATGATTTGTCCATCTTTGAAAATCCAATATTAAATATGGACTCAAATAAATCTTTAATGAATTTTGAGGATGCTGAAATCATTAAGGATATACAAGCTGATAACTTTATAATGACACCTATCACGGTTCCAGCTATCATTTCTGGTGAAAATGTTAATATAGTACTGGACACAGGAGCTGCTGGTTCTGTTGTTTCCACTAATACATTACAGAAAATTGATAGTGACTATAAGTTTAAGCTTGAACCACTTCAAAATAAAAATTGGAGAGGTTTTGGATCAGTACTACACCCCATTGGTAAATACAAAGCTGCTGTTTTCTTTAAACACCAACATGGTTATGTAAGGGTAACTTGTGACTTTTTAGTAATGGATAATACTAATTGTAGTAACTGTTTTATCATTGGAAATGATATTCTGACTAAATTTGGTGTAAAATTAGACCCTGCTAATAACAATTTTACAATTGGCATGAATGGTAAGAGGAAATTTAAAATAAATTCTTTTAACACAGTCTTACACATTGAGTCAGTAACAAATTCCTCGTCTAAAGGAAGAGAATCCAATGAGATGGAACTTCTGGAAACAGAAATTTCAAAAGCATCATTTGGCACTCAGATAAGTAAAACTGAGAAAGATAATATTTTGGAATTAATTAAAGCTTTTCCAATGGCCTTTGCACATGGTACAAATGAACTTGGCCTTGTAAAAGATCATGAAATGAAGATTAGTTTAACCTGTGATATGGATAATATTCCTGCTAGTCTTAAAAAGAAACCATACCCTGCTTCACCAATGAAGAGGAAAGACATAGAGGATAAGATTAAGATGTTATTAAAAATGAACATTCTTGAGAAGGTTGAACCTACACCAAAATATTGTGTAATATCACCAGTGCTAATTTCTTATGAACAAGATAAAGCAAGACTGTGCGGTGATTATAGAGCATTAAATACATTAGCAGTAGATGATATTTATCCCTTGCCAAGGATTGCCTCTATACATGCTACCCTTAAAGGTGCTAAATATATAAGTTGCCTAGATGGAAATAAAGGATACCATCAAATTCCTGTTGAAAAGAATTCACAGAGATTTCTGTTGATAACAACACACATGGGAATTTATAAGTATGTCAGAATGCCATTTGGACCTAAAAATGCTCCATCAGTATTTCAGAAGTTAATGGATATAACATTCCATAATGAAATGATTGAGGGATGGTTAATGGTATACATTGATGACATCATAGTGTTCTCTAAAACTTTTGATGAACACTTAATCCATTTAAGGAAAGTATTTCAGAAAATGGATGAAATAAAAATGACCCTTGCATTGAAAAAATGTAAATTTGGGTTTGAATCTTTAAAGTGCTTGGACATATTGTATCTGGCTTACAAATATGTGTAGACCAAAATAAAGTGGCTGCAATAAAGAATATTGGCATTCCTCAAAATGTGAAGGATGTACAATCTTTTCTTGGAATGTGTGGTTATTATAGACAATATATAAAAAACTACCAATCAATTGCTGCACCACTGACCACACTGATAAAGAAATCAGAAGCTTTCATTTGGAATAATGAAAGACAACAAGCTTTTGATAAGTTGAAAGAATGTTTAATGACAGCTCCTATCTTGGGATTACCAGATTTCCAATTACCTTTTGTATTATATACAGATGCAAGTTTTATTGGACTGGGTGCTGCTTTGCATCAAAAACAACTTATTGAAGGGAAAATGTCAGAAGTAGTAATCTGCTATATTTCACGTACTCTAAGAAGTGGTGAATTGAAATATGGTGCTACTCAACTTGAATGTTTGGCAGTAGTATGGGCTCTTGAGAAGCTACATTATTACCTTGAAGACCAAAAATTTGAGTTAATAACTGACTGTAGTGCAGTTAAGTCACTCTTAAACATGAAAACTCCTAATAGACACATGTTTAGATGGCAATTGGCTGTACAAGAATACAGAGGACGTATGACTATTACACATAGAGCAGGAACCTTGCACTCTAATGTAGATCTTTTATCTAGAGTGCCTCTGCCTAATAATGATGATAATCCTGCTTATGTTCCTGAGTCAGAGATTATTAACATTTATGGCATTTATATTGTAGTTCTTGAGGATGAATTTATGCAATCAATTCTTGATAATTATAATTCAGATCCTGACTTAAGTAAATTAACTACAATATTAAATGATCCATCTAATGCTTCAATGAATTTTTTAATAAAAACATTACCAATTAAGTATAAAGAGGCATTAGAAAAAGGAAAATTTTCCATTGAGGATGGTTTTATATATTACAGGAAAAAATTAAGTAATGTAATTGTAATTCCCCCTTCAATGAAGGAGTTAATGTTAAGTATATGTCATGATGATATATTAGAAGGTCATTTTGACTACCATAAAACATTAACCAGAGTAAAAAACACAGCTTGGTGGATTAACATGTCTGAGGATGTTCAGAAATATGTTGAAACATGTGATTCTTGTCAAAAATCTAAAAGATTAACAGGAAAAAGAGCTGGTTTATTACAACAAATTGAGCAACCAAAAGCTCCATGGGAAATCATTAACATGGACTTTGTAACAGGTTTTCCAATAGCAGGGCATAAGAGTTATAACTCCTGCTGGGTAATTGTAGATAGATTTACAAAGATGTGTAAATTTATTCCTACCCACAAAGAGGTTTCTGCAAAGGACTTAGCTTTTTTATGGTGGACACAAATGTTAAATACAGCAGGTTTCCCCAAAGCAATAGTTTCTGACAGAGATCCTAAATTTACTTCTGAGTTCTGGAAATCACTTATGGATGTTTCAGGGTGTCAATTAAAAATTTCTACAGCACACCATCCACACACTGATGGGCTAGCAGAGAGAATGATACAAACCTTAGAAGATATAATAAGAAGATACTGTGCTTTTGGTCTTAATTTTAAAGACAATGACAAATTCACGCATGATTGGGTAACCCTTATCCCAGGGTTAGAATTTGCATATAATAGTACAGTACATTCTGTCACTGGCAAAAAGCCATTTGAGTTATGGTTGGGTTATGTACCTAATACCCCTGCTAAAACTCTTAATAAGTTACCTAGATTGGATATCCATCCAGGTACTAAATCTTTTCTTCAGATGCAGGAATTATGCAGAAAACATGCTCAAGAATGTATAAATAAGGCTTTTGAGTATGAAAAGAAAAGATGGGATAAAGCCCATAAAGAACAAATGTTCAAAGAGGGTGATGAAGTCCTTATTTCAATGCTACATTTCAATTTAAATGGTAATGTTAAATTTAAGGATCCATTCATTGGACCATTTGCAGTTAAAAAGATGGTTGGTAATAATGCTGTTGAGGTTATTCTATATGCACCATATGATAGAAAACATCCAGTATTTCCTATTTCTCTTATAAAACCATACCATTCTAATGATACTGCTCTATTTCCAAGAAGATCAGGAAGGCATAAACAGCAACCTGAAGAAATAGTTGAAAAGGCAGAAATTGAAAAGATACTTAAAAAGAGACACCTTACTAAAGAAAAGGGAGTTGAGTATCTATTAAGATTTAAAAATAAATCAAGTGAATATGACCAGTGGATTCCAGAAAATGAAATCTCTGATCTTAAAAATCTCTTGAAAAAATTTAAATCTAAATAATACTGTTCATTCAGTATATGTATTATAAAAATTATTTTTATTTTATTATTTCACTCCTTAGTTTTAATTAAAATGTCTTAACATTTTTTTTATTGTTTTTTTTTGGGGTGAGGGAGTGTCAGCCTAAATATCCTTAGGACTGAGTACTTCTTATGCTTAAAATAAGATAACCTTAACTAGATTAAGCTTACATCTTAAAAATAAGGTTAAAATAATAATATATATTATTTTATTATATATATATATATAATTATTATTCTATTATATAACTTATAATAGTTTAAATAGCTTATCCATGGCCTAATAATATTTATTAAGGTGTTAATGGAGTCATAATATACTTATCTTAAGTGATATGAAGTAATTATTGACATACATAAGCTTATATGTATACATAAATCTCATATTCAGTGAAATATGCAGTATATTATGTATATTTAGGTATATAAGTGGGTTTTAGCCCCTTAATAGCCTATAACCTTTGTTTTTCTGCTTATTTTAGGTCATATGGACGAAATCAGTGGACTCACAACGCCTACAGAAGCATAGACACCTATATCAGGCGCATACACCCAGTTTGGACAACTAAAATTACTTCCTTGGATGGTCATTCACGGATTTATGGGTTGGAAGGATGTTTCTGGGTTAATTTGGATGCTTGGGGATGTTATTGGGGGCTTGGACATTTTATTTGTTTCCTTTATATGCTTTTAGTTTCATTAAATCTCTTTTTGATTATTTATTTTACCTGTTTCTTTATGGTATCCGCTTTTATCTGGGTTTTCTATTTATGGTTTGGATCAGTGTTATTATTAATAGTGATGGAGGGTCCTTACTGGAGGTCTGGGTGTTGAAACTGCTTGAAGTGGACGCCATGGGGAGGTGATGGGCCCTCACAGTGCTGTAATTTCCGGGGATAGCAGTGACATCATCTGGATTAAAGGTCTGTGCACTCCAGTGGATTTGGGTATAAGTAAGGAGGGATTTTGACGGTTATTTATCATCATTCAATTACTAAAATTCCAACAAACACTATTATACAATTATTAACATTTAGAAATATATTATAAAGCCATTATAAATTGATATTATCTTTATATAAAGCTATAACTATATTTTTATTCATCTATTTTCCACCACTAGCATGCATTAAAATCCAAGTATTGTGAGTTTTATTTGAGTATAACTATTCTATTAGTCTTCCCCTGAGGTTTAATCACTAAATCATTTATCAATAAGTAGTAGGACCATAAATAAACACTATTATATCATACTTATATACTAGACTATACTGACAGTTGGTGTACGGCCTTTCCCAGCATGCTGCCTCATCTGTGAGGTATGATATTTTGAACCCAATTTTTGCTTGCTTGTCTGGGAGCTGATGTCCATTGAGTAGAACATAGAGGTTTACCTGCCACATGTATTGATCTGCCTGGGGACCTTGTTTTCCATCAAAGATTTCTGGGAATGCAACCTTTGGGCCTTTAAAAAGTGGCACTGGTTTTGTAGGCAGTGCCTGTTCCTGGGCTTCAGTGGGACCACAATATGAGGGCCTTTCCTCTGCTAAAAATTCCATGAGTCTGGTGTTTTGTTCCTGCAAGAGTGCCATTTGTTCTTGCATTGCAGCAAGGGTTGCTGCATCAGGTTGACCTGAGGAATTCATTGTTCTTTAGTTGTGCACAAATTAAGATCAGAAAAAATGTTAAGACCTAGGAAGGCAGACTAGTACTAGCGCTAATGCTAGCCTTAACGGGACTGACTATTCTGGATACAGCAGTGAGACAAACTAGACTGACTATGTTGGGGCTACCAACAGTGAGGGAGGGTGGGACTGACTATTCTAATTTTAGCAGTGAGACAAGAGAGTAATTAGATTACTATAGAAGTTGTCTGATGAGGAGCTCTCCACAGTGCTTGCCCCATATAACCCCCTTATGCAATAACCACTTCTCCACCTCTTTACAATGCATAGCACCCATAGCGCTCCTCCTCCCTACCTTGCAACCAAATCCTAACATAATCTGACATTGAGGTATTATTTTCATCATCATCTTGAGAGCTGATAACCCCATGTGTATTCATAAAATGAGTATGTGGCAAAACTTGGATGTGCATTGGACAGCTGTGGTGGAAGCTCCTTTTCTGGTTTTGTGCACAACATACAGCAGTATGAGCACATAAACAAGTACTAGTGCTAGCTTCTTGGTGGTGTTGGGGAAAGGAGCTTGTAGGAGACTGATGATAGCGGCATGAGTTACAAGGGCTCGCTGACTTTTCATAGTGGTGCACCTGCAAGAGTGGCAATGATGGTGCCTTGGGGAACTCAGAAAAGATGTGTGAGATGATGTATATGGTGAAGAATGACATTCCTCTTGTCTAGTCCTCCTATAATGCTTAAGTTCCACTCTTTGGGTGATCCTACAATTTTTTTTTTCTTAAAGTTACAGATGTTGGGCTTTGAGATCTTGACAAACATCTAACCTTGTGGTTGAAAGCAAAAAATGGGGTTTTTTGGGGGATAATCTCAGTTATCTGGTCCAGATTGTCTGCCTAAAAAATATACAAATTATTTAAAAGAAATAAATACTATGATAATATTTCAAGCAAAAAACTTACCATAGCTCTTGTCATTGTACTGCTTGTTGTACTGTGAGTAAGAAATATTCATTTGCATTCTTGGGGTTCAAACAACAGCACACATCACTCTGGCCAGTCAGGTCAGGTTGGTATTGGTGTGTATCCAACATAAGTCAAAGGTTTGCATGATACATCTTTGAGTTCTCTACACCCATTGTAGGATTTCCCTCATGTCCATAATTCCCATTTTTCTTTAAATTATTTATAAAATCATTTTGCTAATAAAAATAAATTCAGATTCAAATAAAAAAGTAAAAAACATTATTAAAAAAAACTTTCCATTGCTACTGTTTTTGTATCTTTTTGAAATGGTTTTAATATAATTTTAAGATTTGGAAGAGATGACTTGGTTGCTTGAATGAACTGCTCAAAAACACCTGGAATATCCAAATCCCTCTTGTGTAATGCTGCAAATTTGGAATTGTGAAGAATAGAAATATACCATTTTAAATCCTTTTGTTCAATAGATTGCCTGAAAAATTTGGCCAATTTCTTGCTTTCCCCATCATGGATTGCCATGATCACCTCTTGTTTGAAATCAATCAGTTCATCATGCAACATTGGCCACTCAAAAGTTATTCGATTGGGTACTTAAGTGACTTTTGATTCTGGGGGAGGTTGCTTTTGCTTCTTCCCGCTGACATGTAAGTGCTTATTTGGAATATATACCAAATACTCCACATGAATAGTGACACTTTTTTTGGTGAACTTGAGTTACAGGTGGCTTCTGGATGCTACATTGAGTATTAGGAACATCAAATAAAGGACTGTCTTCAGTATTGGTGGACTGGGTTCCTGCAATTGAGCCAAGGGGAGTAGAAGGTATTTGAGGTGGGTGAATAACATGATTTGAGGAGAGGGGAGTCAAGGGATTGAGTTCAGGAGGTATGGGAAAATTATTTCAGGGATAAGGAAGGTAGGCAATAGGGTTTCCAACTCCCATGATAGTCACAGCAGACAATGGCAGCTGTGAAGTGTCCAAGATATTGGAGAAATCCATATCCTGGATAAAAAGAGCGAGAAAAAAAAGCAAATAGAAAAGAAAAAAAAAAAAAAAAACACAAAATAAGAAAAGAGAAAAGAGAAAAAATTAAATTAAATTAAATATAAAAAAAAAGTAAAAAGAGAAAAGAGAATAAATAAAAAAGAAACCAAAAATTAAAAAAAAAAAAAAAAAGTTAACAAAATTAAACCAGTAAAGAAAAAAAGAAAAAAAACTCTGATGGTAGAAAGAATAATAAAAGTCCAAAAAAAAAAAAGTAATAATAATAATAATAATAAGAACCAAGACAAAAAAAAGAAAAAAAGGAAAAAGGAAAAAGAAAAAAGAAAAAAGAAAGAGAAATAACATAAGTGGAAACAAGGAAACAAGGAAAAGAAGCAGAAGAGGGGAAACAAGGAAACAAGGAAAATAAGCAGTGGTAGAGTGAGGAAATGGGAGAAGCAAGGATGTGAGGATGCAAGGAAGCAAGAAACAGGGGGATGGGGGAACCAGAAAGCAAGGAGGCTGGGATGGCGTGTGAAAAAAGCTGTCGGAGCTGCCAAAAAGTGTCATGTGGAAGCCTAAAAAGGTAGGCAAATTTTTTTTTTCAAGATGAACTTTTTTTTTTTGGTCAAAAAATCCGCAAGCTTTTGGGACTTAGCTGTAACTGGTTAAGGTGAAAATAGCCAAGTTACACTAAAAATAGAAAGGTGGTCTCTGAAGAAGAAAAAAAGGTGGTCCCTTTAAGGCCTCCCTGAAAAAAAATGAGAACTCTAACAAATATCCATTCCCAATTCCAACTCCTTAAAAAAAACTATACATACAAGACATGAATCCCATTTGGACTATCAAAATTAAAAATCTACCATAAAAAAAGGAAAAGATAAAGAAGAAGAAATGACTCTTCTTTTTGTCACCAAATAAGCTATGATTATTTTTTCATAACTGGCATACACAAAAAAAAAAAAAAAAAACTTTTTTTTCTAACAATTAAAGTACAATTTGTAGCTATATTTTTGTAGCAAGAGGTACATTTTAATTAATGGTGGATTTCAAACTTTGTTATCCCTAGCATATATATAGCACTGATGGCTAATTTGGCTTAAAAAAGAACAAACAAGAAAGCCAAAAAAAAAACATCTTGACTCATATTTCACCAACACTAAAAGAAACAAAGCAAATAAAAACATGATCATGATAAATATATACACTTCAAAAAGAAAAAAGAGGAGTCTTAGAAGAAGAATATAAATGTAGGTTGATATATATATATATATATCACCTATCACAATTTTTGCTTTTTACTAGCTGATACAGATCTTGTAGTTTTAGTTGTAATATTTTTAGCTTCCTGATTCTCCTCCTCATCCACTTCAACACCATCACTATTTCCAACTCCATTTTCACTTTCCCCAAGTCCATCATTCTTCCTCTTCCCAGTCACATTCAAACCTCCATGATGACTTATCCCTCCTTCTTCTTTTTCAGTAGAAGATTTCTTACCCCACAAATCACTCAACTTCTTCATTCCTTTGGTATTAACATTCTTAAGCGCTTGAACACCTTTACTACTTTTTCCTTTCACCACGCCTTCCTTAGGTTTAGATTTCCCTTTAACTTTCCCGTCCATCGTAACCGTATCATCATGTTGTTGATCTGAATTCCTACCTGGATGATAATTGGATGATAAACATGAAGAGGTGGATTCTACCTTTAATAGATGAAGTTCCATTAAAGGAGTAGGGAAATGAGGTTTTAAGATATTTTGAATCGTTGGAGGAAGATAATTTGAAATTAAATCGAAAGCATGTTTAGTGCAAATCTCTACAAATAAAAAGCCCCAATAATAATAATAAAGAGGATGGGATTATGATCCCCGATCAATTCCTTAGCTAAACCTCCTAAACAAACCAAAACAGAAAGCATACCCAATTTCAAAGCCTCATTCTCAGACTCGCCTTTCAAATCTTTATAAACCAGCCGCCTCAGCACATCCAATTGAGAAGACGGGTCATTCATAGCCTCAACCAAACGATCAATCTTAACTTTTAGCCAACCAACAACCTTTTCAAGAGACAATTTCCAAAGCGTTTCATCTTCTCCACCGTCTTCTTGACCAGGAACGACGTATGAATCGCAGATGGTAGGTAACGTTTTTTGAAGTAGAGGGAGAAGGGGAGTGTATTTTGAAGGAGGATCAAAAGCTTGTAAGCGAGGGTTAGGGGAGGATAAAGACTGATGAGAATCCAAGGCAAGGATAGCGATGGAAAAGAAAGTAGGGTCGAAGGGGGAGAGGAAGTAGAGTTGAGGATCTACCAAAGGGGGAGAGAGAGAGAGAGAGAGAGCAAGAGAGTTAGAGCAGGAATTGAGGAGAAGAGTGAGAAGATCCTACCGGAGATGATTCTATTGTTGTGGAAGTAGGCGGCCGGCAGAGCGGGAGAAGAGAGGGAACTGAGCTCATAGATGCCGTCGGGATGGAGGACGAAGAGTGCAGACTGGTCCGTGCGTGGATGGGGGAAGGCGAGGAGGGGGAGAGTGGGTGAGGATGGGATGAGATCTGGAGAGAAACAGGGTCAGTGTCAGTGTCGGCCAAGACAGAGCAGCGAGAGATGTAAGAATGTACGCTCAGGAAGGACGACTGGACGATCGACCGACTCACTCATGGCGCAGAGTCGAGTGCACGGCAACGCTGAGTCTTCATTCTCGACGTTCTTCGCTCACGAGAAGCGGCACAGAACAAAAAAGTGGAGTACCTGGGTGTCGAACCCAGTACCTCTCGCAGTCACATTGGACGATGCTAAGCGAGCGCTCTACCGATGAGCTAGAACCCCTTGAGATGCTACTCCAGAAGTAAAGATATATCATGGGTGTCCTGTGACCTGTCCACGGCGTCCCCTCCAAGCGTGTTTCTTTCTTCTGTCACTTCGCCCTCACAAATTTTTCATGGCTGACCGACCCGCCCCGCCCCGACCCTCCCACTCCACCTCACTCTTTTCTGCCAACTCTTCTTCCAACTCCATCCATCCCCATCTCACGAAGGATTTCCTCTCTTCCGACTCTCATCCTGGAACCGTCACCCCCAGCGCAGAGGAGATCCCAAAAGATGCTAAAGAACAGGTCGCCCTCTTTCTTCATCTCCTTTTCTCCTCATCTGGTCTCATCTGTCCTGGATTTTATTTAGTTATCCACCCTAAGAGCTAAGCTCGAGCATGCAGAGGCCATACAGAGAGGCGCTGAAAATCTTCTTCATCAAGTAGGGGCTGGACAAGGCAATGTTCCTGCTGCACCTGTTAATGGAATCGAAGCACGAGATAAAGCCACATTGCAGGCAACTGTTGAGGCTGAGCTCGACCTTGCTAATGCAAAGGTGAAGGGATTGATCCGTGAAATCGAACATCTCGAGTCACTAACCGGTGGGTGCCATAGCTTTGATGATGATGATGATGATGATGATGATGATTTTGGTTTGAAGAAAATCCACTGATTCATTTGCTCTTCTTTTCACAGTAAACTCTCCTAGGAAAATTCGCTGGCGACTAGCCCATGGACTTTCTCAAACAACCCAAACTTCCACTCCACCTGTCCAGGAGCCTTCAAGTGGTAGGATTTCTTTATTCTTTCCTTTTGTGCAGTTATCTGTCTGTATATATGAGATCTTAACTTTAACCAACTCAATTGGTCTTTTCAGCTGATGTTAAATCCGCCAAGGAAAAGTTACTTGAGGTGTTGAATTCTCTTCCCAACCTGATTTCAGAAATTGCTTCATCCTCAGATCGTCCCACGCTCAATCCACCGATGAACCCTGCAACTGAACCCATCTTGGAAGCTCTCAATAAGATTGTCGAGTTGCTACGAAAGTTTTCCAAATTGAAATCTGAAATTGAGTTTTCTGATGTCCTGAGCAGGTAGGTACTTATTTGGAACTTTTTTTAGATTTTTTCGTAATTCAATTGACCATGGTAAATTTGGGCTTTAAATGAACTTCAAGAGTTCTGCTATGTATATCTGAAACACACCCTACCGAAGTACGATGTAGTTCTTACAGGGTATTAAGATATTTTTTGACTAACAAGGAAAGGGCAGTCCAGCTTCATGAGACACAAATTGAATATTTTCTCACAAAGTAATATTTCTTAGTTTCTTTTGCAAAGAAATAACCCAAGCTAACAAACACCCTGGCACTACTAGATCTCTATGTCGAGATTCTCGCTTTGAACTAGAGAAACAGCATGCGTTATGCCTAATCAGAGCATTGATCTCTATTCCTAATCCACCAAGTTATATCCATCCTTCGTTGGGTCCGTCTAACATATCAGTAGCAATAGTTAGGGCTTTGGTGGCTATTGCGGAAACTCCAGATGAAAAATTGCGAGGTTTGGCCTTAGAGACTTTAGCCGAACTTAGTTAATTATTCCGTCACACTTTTAACCCTCCAATCGCCCTATAAGCTAACATTGACTTCTATCTAGTGGTCATTGATCTTCCTCTTCTATCAAAAGGAGAAGGGACTAAACTTGTTTTGACAAGCCTTCTTGAAGGAAAAGCCGAATTTTCACCTTACTTGGTCGCTGTGGTGTTGGCATGTATGGACATGCCAGGTAATAGAGAATGGTTGAAGCCAGGCATTGATCTCGAAGTGGGACCCTTTTATTTTCTATACATAGTGCCTCAATTTTTATTTTTATTTTTATTTACTTACCCAAGGTTTTTATTTTATTTTATTTTATTTTTTGATGTCTGAGTAGGCTGCGTTTGCTGGAATGACAGAAGCAAGTGGCGGGGTATTAAATCATAGTCAGGAAGAGCGAGTGAGGCAAAGTGTAAGACTAGTCACGTTCATGTTGAAATCTTGGACTGGTCAGTGTAAAACTTTATGACTGGAAGCTGGATCATGGCTAACTGTTTTGCATATTTGAAATGGCAAAGAGTATAGGTTTGATGTTTTTGTGTCTGAATGAAAAACGCTCTATCAAGATGTATGTTGATACGTTGAAGGTTCCTTCAGATAATGTTCGAGTTGAGTATTTTCAATTATTCGCACAACAAAACCTGAAAACCTGTTTTCAAATCAGTACTTAACAGGGCTGTGGGTGCATATGACAATGTAGGCAATCTTGATAGACGCTCTGTTTGAAATATTTCATATAAAAGCATCCACATGGTACGGCACTTTTATGGCGGGCAAGAGACTCACTTGTCAGTTAACATGATCATCTTTTGCCAAACCTTATTGACCTCTACAATCTAACTAAATAGATTATCAGAAGCCTGGTGCACATCCAAATTTACCGGGATCAAGTTATCATGCTGCAAGCACTCACAAGCCTTCGAGCGAAAAACCTTCTCCTCCTCCTGATCGAGTGACCTTGACTAATCACTTTTTGGCTATTCTTCTTCTTGTATTTTTCGATGTCAATCTACTAGAAACATTAGTTGAAATTGCGGAAAGTACAAGACCGATCAACTCAAATGCTTCAACACTTTCAACCAAGACTACTGTTTCCAGAAAGGCCTCTTTGCTTATTGCTGAGATACTCGACCTCTCTAGCCGGGTTTTGCCACATAGATACGCATCTCGAATTCAAACCCTACCTCGTTTATTTGAGCTTGCCTCTAGATTTGATAAGAAAGACGACAGATATGTCGGAACCACAGCACTACGCGAAGTAGACTCCCTATATCGAACCAAATTGCGGCTAGCTTCATCAAGGATTCCATCGGTTATTTCAAACATGCCATCTGGTAACTTTTTGGGTCGAACTCGGGCCAACTCTGCCGATGATTCCAGCTTCATTAGGGCATTTATGGGTTCTTCTGGATCTGGAAGTAGTAATCTCACTAACGGAGTCAGTGGGACATCCAATACGGGTGTCCCTTCCAATTCTAATGCTACCAACAGTGGTAGTGGTACTGGCACTTCGGCTGTAGCCAGCGTTGTTGCAAGCAGTAGTCGGTCTGTTGCTTCCTTAATCGGAGGGGATGATATTCCATTTCGAAATCTTTGTATCGAAACCGGGGTTTTGGGGACTAAAGACCACACCAAGTGGAATTTGGATAGACTATTGGAATTGGCAGACGTATTGGCAAATAATGCCAGAAGGCTCGACGAAGTCACAAGAAGTACAAAATTAATGAAGAGAGTCCTTGCTTTTTACCATCCCTTTGAAGGGCGATATCCTTTTGTCAAAAGGACGAAAGTAAATTGCCAGGTTTCAGTTGTTCATTTTGAGTGACTTGTCATCATTCCGCTAATGAAACTCCCAATCACTCTTTCTCTTAAACATGTTGCACTCCATCATTCTGGCAGCACGCTAGCAAATATACCAAATTGGCGTGTTCAACTTTGCAAGCGTTGCTGACAGACAGTGTTGGCATTAGGTTCTTGGTGGATGATAAACTAGTCGATCAGATTGGTAATGCCTTACGGCAACTTGATCCTGTTAGTGCAAATATCCAATTCAATTGACATTTCCACAATACTAATGTTCAAATTTTCTTGTTAGCATTCTGCTACTCCACCTGCAGAAATTTTATTCTCTCAATCTAAAGTTGAAGATACTTTGACTCATGGTTACTTTGAAATGCTCGGAGTTTTGAGTGGACATCCAGAAGGCATCAAGTCAGTTTATATATATATATACATGTATCATCTGCTCATTTCATTATGGTTCCGCGCTAGCTAATTTTTTTTTTATTTTTTTATTTTTTTAATCAACCAGGTTAATGGAAAAAGCCAAAGTCTTTACCTCCTTTTACTCATTGTTCGAAACGCAGAGTAGAGTAGATCTTGTCAAAGAAGTGATTGAAAACTTGGATTATTCAATGTGGGGGTTTTCTCTCTTTCTTTTTCTGTGAGGGAGAGAAATAAGGAGAATTCTTTACTTTTTTTAATTAATTATTTTTTTGTATATTGGTGCAACAGAAATGGCCAGTCCAGAGTGGTGCTTTCAAAGGCTCTTTCTTCACCGCATCGAGATGTCCGATTTATTGCTACTCATCACCTGGAAAAGCTGATTAGTGATTGTCAGGGGCCTAAACATTGGTTGATTAAGCTGCTTTTAAACCAACTTTATGATTCTTCGCCCGAGGTTTGTGGTTTAGCGATAGAAATAGTCGAAGAAGCTTGCCAGTCTGTTGAAATTTTGGAGATCGTAGTTCAAATGAGGCCTCTATTGGAAAATCTAGGTGAAGTGGGGGCTTCTTTCTTGCTTAGGTATATTTTCACTTTTTTTTTCCTTATCATTTAGAATATTCAATTGCAAAAATCTTGGTGGTTTAGTATTTACTAAAATTGCATTTATTTAGATTCCTATCGACACCCGTTGGAGCGAGATATTTGATTGAAATTGATTGGACGGAAAAAGAAATGGACAATTGGTATACTGTCCGTTTCTTTTCTTCTATTTATTAAATTTTTCCTACATTTGAAAAACTAATCTATCTGATCTTTTTTAGAAAAAAAACCTGGATTATGTCACCCATCTGGAGATATACTTATCGAAAGCGCTCAATGCTGATGGTACAAAATCTGAAGAAGATGAAGAGATTATGTGAGTTAAACTGTGCAGCGTAATTTGAATCCTTATTTTCCTCATTAGTACACGACTGAAAAAAATCTTTCCCGTTTCCCTCGCTTCAGCCATAGTACCGATGGCACACCTCCCCCACACTTTTATGGTGAATTAGTCAAGACTGAAGAAGGCAGAGCTTTATTAATAGAAAAAGGTCATTTTGAGGATTTTACCAATATAATACGCAAGCATGGACTTGAAGAAAAAGATCATGTGATATTAAAGCAGCTCAAAAGTGTTTTATGGGCGGTGGGCAATATAGGGGCATCTAGTGATGGATTATTATTTTTAGAAGAAGAGGGCATTGTAGAAGAAGTCGTTAAAATCGCTCATACCAGTAAGGTATTTTCGATTCGAGGGTTGGTTTTTTATTTTTGATCTCTTGTTATGTTATGATGATGATGCACATCCACCTTTTGGTCCCGAGAACTTATTTTGTGTTTATTTATTTATTTATTTATTTTAAATTTAAATTTATTTATTTTTTTTGTCACAGAACTTGTTACTTTGTTCTAGGGCTTATTGCTCTAACCATAGATGGGACCGAACTTTTATCTGATTGTGGTTGGGAATCCGGCTTAACACCTTTAGGCATTCCAACAGGCGCATGTGTTCCTATTCAATTAGATAATTTTGTAGTCGTTCCAACTTGGAAACCTAGATCGAACGGAGTTCCGGATTTATTTAATTTGAAACCTTTAAGTTTGGGGATTCAGAAACAGATTTTATCATCGTTGGCTAATCTGAGTAATCATTTGTTGGCCAATAATTCTTCCAAGGTTTTGAATAAGTGAGGAGTTTTTCTTTTTTGGTTTTTAGTGAATTTATTTTAACTTTTTTTTTTTTTTTTTTTTTTTTTTGTGCGTGTTCTACTCAACTTAAAATTGTGTGTGTGTGTGTGTTTTTAGGTTAAAGTTAAAACATGGGGAAGCCTTTAGAGATTTCTCTTTATTTCATCGAGCGTTTAAGATGATTTCAGGGTATCATTATCGTCTTTTAACCAGACGATATATTTTTGAATTGTTTAGTGAGATTGTTTTAGATTGGGCGACGGTTTTGAAAGTTCATCAAGTCGGGGAAGGATTAAGAGTGGAAAGACCGACACATCGTTATTATTTGGATGATAGGACGATGGGTTTTGATGATGATAAAGTTGGTAAGAATTTTTTAAATGGTATGGTGATGAATGAGGGAGCAGTGAGGAATGGAGCCGGGTTACTGGAAGCTTATGATAAGACGGATTATGTCAGTGATGAAAGTGATGATGAGGAATGGGGTGAAGACAAACCGGTAGAAAACTACTTGGAGAAGAAGAACGTTGTGAATGTGAAGGGAACGGCGAATGGAAGAGGTGTTATTGAAGCAGTTCCAAGAAAGCTTGAACCTATGATTAGAATGAAGGGGTTTGTGGTTTCTGCTAAGTCTGTGGTTAGTTAGTTGATTAGTTGGTTGATTAGGGAGGATAGAGGGACTTCTGCTTGGGAATGTCTTTTTTATTTTTATTTTTTTTGGTTGATTAGGGTGGATGGAGGGACTTCTACTTGGGAATGTCTTTTTGTTTGTTTTATTTTTATTTTTTTTGGTTGATTAATTAGTGTGTTTTTTATTGAAAATCTCATTTTGGATTTGGGTGGTTTAAAGTGTATAAGAGATAATGTACTTGTGTTGATTTATGTTTTTTATGTTTAGTTTTTTGCGTGGGTGTTGGTATTTGTTTGTATGTATGTATGTATGTATACATGCTTGAGTTTTTGTATGAGGGTGAGTGAGGGTATGAGTGTGAGTGTGTATCAGAATATCAGGTAAGAAATACACTGGCAGCAGTTGTGTAGAAGGTGAAAAGTGGTGGTCCTTCCTTCCTGAATATCAAGTTGCGCATAAGTAAAGAAAAATATTTCAGTATAGGATAACTTTGCAAATAATTTACTTTTGAAATGTCAGCCCAGCTACAGTGAGTGAATGAATACTAACAGATGGTTGCAATTTTATTTTATTTTATATTTTTTTTAGCTAACTATATTAACCTCAAGAGTAGGATAGTTCATTTTAAAGATTACAACTTGTTCATCAGGGGGTATCAATGTTAGTGGATCTGCAATTAAATTAATTGTGGATAAACATCCTTATACCCCAATTATCTTCTGCAAATAATTTTGAAAATAATTGGGTTATTAAACATTTTATATGTCAAAGTTCACCCCTTATCTGATAATTTTTTCCATCAATTTTTCATAGCCACATCTTGGATAACTTTCTGGATGTGCCAGCTTCCCTACCTTGCAGCGCACTCCCAACCAGTCTATTTTTTCAATCTGTTCAGATCCCTCCTCATCTCATCTGCTCATTTCTGCTCCTTTTCATTGTCAAATATCTTAACATGCCTTGTTGTCACATATCTACTCAAAGTTAGCCTTCTACCACCTTGTTCTTCAAATCCAACTACTCCCTTTTTCCCCTACTCAGCTAAGAAATCAAAGACATGTCAACTAAAAAAAAGATGATCACCTCATACTTATCAACTGGTTAAAAAGTAAAACTAATAATGGTTCTTGTTGTTGGTACTGAGAATAAAACTTAAGTAGGAAAGGCCCCCCTGCATCAAAAGTTAATGGCTATATTCTAATGGACAATGAATTAAGAAATAAGATAAAGGGAAGGATTGATCTTTTATCAAAACAGATGTCTGAATGCTTCAAGCACTATTGAGCCAAAGAAAAGAAGACTACACAGTGGGAAAAAAAGCATGCACTAGATATCTAGTGCTTTTTTCTATCCCTTGTTGTTATTCTGGTCCTGAATTAAGTCTATGTCACTGAATGAACCTATTCTACCTCCACTCTAGACTCACTACCCCCTATCATACCTACCCTTACCTTACCTCCCCTCCCCTAAGCCTCCCTTCCCTGTCACTAACTCCTGTTTCTTTTTCTTCCCTTCATTCATTTCCCCTTGTTTGAAATTCTGATAATGTGTTAAGTGGCTAGTTCTTTCATGCCTAATGACTATTCAGTGAGCAACTTGGATGATGCACATTTCCCCTCTTTAGTCTATTAGGCATGAAATAATTATTCTAGCTATAAATTCTATGTTGTTCTACAACACCCCAGCACACCCTGACACCTCACTCACCTCTCATCCAACTCTCTAAGATCTTCTAATACTCCCAAGAGCTCCCTTCCACCTTGTTCATCTACCCACCACCTCCCCACCAGTCCCTTCTTTGTTTCTCACCTCCCTATCATCTCCCTAGCACTGTTAATCAGTAGTAACATGCAGTATTGAACCATAGTGTTTTATTTACACTCAATCACTTGAAATTATTACTATTTAGTTATATTTTATTGAAAAAAATGTAGAAGTTTTACTTTGGTTAGGCCCCCTTGAGCCCCTACCTATGTTTTTTTTGAAATATGTATCTTATCCTACTATTTAATTGTGCATGGCTGTAAATGTGGCTTTAAAAGCTCTTGAAACACTTCATCAAATACCTATTGAAGCAATTCATATGCACATTTATGTCCAGAATAAAAAAGATGTTTGGGGAGGGAAACATAAGAGAATGGTAAGAAAAAAAAAGACTTTCCTTGAGGAAAGGGCCAAAACATGATTAAGAAATAGGAGACTTGGCATTTAGTCCTTACCAAGTTGGGAATCCCAATGAGAAAGGGGAAGTGATCTGAGAGAAATGGGAGATAAGGTATGTGGAGGTACAGGGAGGAGAAGTAAGTGGAGGTAAGTAAGAGGGGAGAGCATGTAGGGAAAGAGGAGTTAAGGAATGGGTAAGGGAGAAATAGGGGACAAGAGATAAAGGAAGAACAGTTAACAGAGGGAAAGACAAGTCAGAGTAGAGGGGAGGGGAGGGAAAACTGGGACAGGATTACAGCCAGAATCACAGGCATAATCCATGCATGAAGCCAAAAAACAAAGCACCAGATGTCTAGTGCACAATTTTTTCCTGCTGTGCTAAGACTTTTTCATCTTCAACTGGTTTTGGTATTACTGATTTTGATATCAGTAAGGGGATTAGATCTATAGATAATAAACTTGATTATTTATGTACTTACTATAAAGAGATGGATTCTATATTTGGAGAGTAAGTTGATGTTAATCCTGAAAAAATGTTGGATGAAAAAGATGCTATCTCAGAACATGATATCCAGAGAAATCTTTTTTAATCCATGTCCTCTGATAAAGAATTCCCTCTTTTTAATTTAACCAATCAAGATATCTTTACTATAGATCCTTATGGTGATATAAGCCAACCCAATCTAACTCCAGTAAGTTTTTTTCTCATATCTAGTTAATTTATTTATGTTTTATTTACTTCTCTTTTCCCATTTCTAAAAAAGCTGATGAAAAAATGCAGATGCAACAATCAAGTGACTCTGAAGTTAGAAACAATCATGATGATGACAACAAGATACTGAATCCCTCAAACAAAAAGCAAAGAGCTTCAACTACTCTAAATTTCAGAAGTCAAAGAAAATGAAAAAGTGATAGTACTTCTCCAACCCTTATTTATTCTATCAAAAATTTTTTGAGAAACATGATGCTGGTAAGTGATAGGTTACCTCTTAATAATTTAGTCACCTTTTGTTTTATTTTTTGTTAATATTTCTTAGCACTCTAGGTATATTTGAAGTTGAAAAAGAGACTCTTAACTTTTAAAAGGAACAATGTGGGGAAGGGACTTCTAGATCTTATTTTGGCAAGTGTGGGGGTAACTGATGAGCTTGCTTCTCTGTAGAAAATTTACCCCAGAATGTCTGTTTCAAGCCTTTGGTTTTTTCCTAGCTGAATTCTAGTTCTGTTTTTGTTATTCAGGTTTACAGTCCTCTTTGAATCTAAAATGGCTTTGACTAGCTCCTTAATCTTTGTTTTATTTTCTTTAAAGAGTTATGATATGTCACAAGACTTTGAGGAGAAGAATTATGAGCTCTCTTCATGGAGGGATGATCAGGAACAAGACTTGGAGGAGAAAAAAAATTTGAGCTAACTCTAAGTATTGAAAAATCAAAGAGAGAGGAGAAAGCTCTTGAGTAAAATTTCTTATAGGATCAAATGAAAATCAAGTATCAACTTGAAGATGGTTCCAAAAAAGAAAGTTTTCAAGATAGAATGTGTTAAAGATAATAGGGGGTATCAATGTTCAGGGATCCGCAATTAGGGATCAGTAATTTTTTTTCCTGGGATCAGACATTATTAATTGCGGAAGATTCTTATCCACTAGCCCCAGGGCTAGTAGATAAAAATCCATGATAATGCATTATCCCGCCTCTTATACCCCAATTTCCATTCCTAATTCCTGATCCCAAACTCATCTCATCCATGATGGACTTGCAAGAAAGTCACATGACTCATAATTGCTGATACCATCCTTAAGTCTTTCCTCACTCTATGCTACTTAATTTTGGTGGCGAACACTTAAGTTTTTTTTCTATCTACACACCCCAACTTCACATTTGGTGGTGAATTCCCACTTCCCTCATCACATAACCCTTCCACCGGCAACAATGAAACACCTCTCTACTAGACGGCTACTTCACTCCACTATTAATGCCATCACTTTACTTTTAGTTCTCTACTATAAATCTGACTCTGATTTGGAAGATGCTTTAGCTTATATGTGTTTACTTTCCAAAAAGTGTTACATCATCACCAGGGGGCCAAATCTTTATCATGATCCCTGATATGATCTGGCCTCCATTCTCAACATTCCTCATTTAAACTTCACCCAACTCTTTAGAACTTCTCCCGATTCTTACTTCAAACTTTATCAACTCATTTCTGAACATCCTATCTTCCATAACAATTCTCATAACAAACAGCGTAATCCTGCCATCCAACTTGCTGTTGCTCTATGTCGCTTTGGCTCAAATGGAAATGGTGCTGCCGTAAGACGTTTGGATAATATCTTTAACATAGGATATAGTACCGTAATATTATACACCAAGCGCTGTATGATTGCTATCCTTTCCATCAAGTCTCAAACTCTTGCTTGGCCAACTCCAGAACAGTGACTTGAATCCTCTCAAGTAATGCAAGCTGAAGGTTTCCTGTCACCGGACGACCTACGCACAAGGTCGAGGATGTTCCTGAAAGTGAGATGAGGGATTTAGAAACTTCTTCGAAGCACAGAGGAATGATTTGAGGAAATTATTCGAAGGTCACTCGAAGTAATAGCTATAGGTTCGAGTTTTGTTCGAGAAGAATTATAAACTAGTTCCAAGGTAATAATAATTCTTAAAATCTCACGAAGGGTTGGAAACTCAATAGTCAAAGATTTAGGATTTAGAAATGAATATTGAGAAGGTAAAAGAAAGATACAATACCAATGTTTTAACTTTTAAGGTTTTTCCACTATTAATGTAAATACGATATTATAATTTAATTCTAAGGAATATCGAACCAAATACCCAACTCCTTTTATATCCTTTGTTCCTCCTCGCATTGACCTCCCTTCCATCGCAGTATGCCCATTCCATTGACCATTACTAACATACACTTAGACCCTCTTCACTAAATATCCGTCCATGCTCAATATACCCCTTTTTAATTAATTAACAAAACTTTAATGAAAAAACTACTACTGTACTATTTCGTTGATCCTAGCGCTGTGCGTCGCTTATTGAAAAAGGACTAAGGTACCCTATTGGGAGATTGACTAATTTAGATTTAGAGTTTAGGCTAGCGCAGTTAAATAGTAAGTACACAAAGGAAAAATCGCAGTTGCTATGGAGAATTGCTTTCTGCGCTTTGAGTATAGATGTAGGACTCAATATTATTGATTTATTGAGTTAATTTCGCCTCGAGTGTCACGTGGCGTGTGACAGATGCCCGGGTATAAGAACGCGAACTCCGTTGAGCTTGAACCATCTTCCCACACTAATTTCACTTGTCTAATACTTTTTTCCCGCATCTCTCAATTATTTATTTTATAATGAACTGCCCTACCCCCACACCCACGCCTCCACACCCTAAAGCGGATGGGGGAATAATCACACGACAGTTTTCACGGACTTGCACGGCTTGTGAAAGCATGGAATATTTCTGTGTCGAAAGTACGGCGACTCGAGGCCCTCGCCAGAAATGCGAGTTTTGCCGTTGGTGGCGAGTGGCGTGCGATGCGTTGACGAAGAACGCGGAAATCGAAAATCGATTCACAAAAACAAAATTTTGGGTAGTTCCAAAGACTAAAGAGGTGGTCGAAGACATTTGGGATGTCTCGATCGAAGATGAACAATCGGTGGGGGAAAATGATAAGGAGATGAACAACGAGATCTCAACCTGGGTAACCCAGGCCACGAGTTCGAAGCGAGGTGTCGAGGAAGAGGTCGATGAATCGGTGGAGGAGGATGAAGATGAAGTCCCTGTTCCAGGGTGGGCACCCAAGAAACGACGGGTGGTCATCGAGGACGATGAGGAAGAGAGAGAGGCAGAAGTCAAAGTGGCGCCCAGGTTATTTCTGGAGCCTGATCCCATCTTCGAGGTAAGTTTTAATTGTTTTATTTCAAGGATGAAGTTACTGATGAGTCTTGTTTTAGACATCAAATAACCTGGAAGAGCCGATTGCGGAGCCTGCGCCGGTTATACCAACTGAGGCAAACCCTCCAGCCATGGAAGTAGTTGAAGAGCCCGAAGACACCCTGGACCAGGTGTGGTCGAAGAAACCTCGTCAAGGTCGACGAGTAAGGTTCGCGGAAGAACTATGTGGGGAGGTCGACGCTATTATTGACGCTGCTTCCTTCGACGTGGCGGAGGAGCTCTTGGAGATTGGAGAGGTGGTTCCGGTAGGAGAGGAGGAGGTATTTGATAAATGCAGGAAGGAGATAAGGGTAGTTTTGGAGGAAATAAAAAGATTGGTTCGAGAAAAATTAAAAGAAAAAATTTGAAAATGAAAAGGAGATGGAAAGAAGTAGAAAAAAAAAATTGTATTTTAGTTTTATTTTATTTTTATTTTATTTTATTATTAGTATTATTTTTTTTTTTTGTAGGGGAATGTTGTTAATTTTACAAGATTTGAGAAAGAGAAAAAGAAGAGAAAAAAAAAAGAAAAAAGAAGTTTTAAATAAAAAATTTTAGAATTTGAAAGAAGAATTTTAAAGAAAGAAAAAGGTTGTTTCAATTGAAGGAAGTTTTAGTGTTTTTAAAAGAAAAAATTTTATGTAAGAAAAGAGAGAGAAAAAGAAACGGTTTTGTGATTGAGATAAGTTTGTTAAATTGAGGATTTTAAATTTTTTTTTTTTTTTTTTTTAAGAAATTTTAGTTTGAAAAAAGAGGAGAAAGAAAAGAAAAAAAACAAAGTGTAGAATTTAAGAGAGTTTGAAAAGAAGATTTATTTGTTTCGAAGAATTATTATAGGGAGATTCAGGGGTTGAAGTTAAGTTCGAGGAAATGGTCGTGCCATACAGGATTTGATGATTCGAAGAAAAGAAAGTCTTTAAAAGAGAGAATAAATTTTTTGAAAGAGAAATTTTTGAAGAGAATTTTAAATTTAAGAAAAGAATGTATTTAAAGAATTGAAGAAGAAAAGAAGGAAAATATTTAGAGAGATTTATGAGTTTTTTATTTTATTTTATTATTCTATTTTATTTTATTTTATTTTATTTAATTTAATTTAATTTAATTTAATTTTATTTAATTTTAATTTTTATTTTTTTTTATTTTTTTTTTTTGTTGTATTTAATTTTAATTTTGATTTTATTTTTGGTTGGTTTTGGAGGAAATTTATAGAAGGAGAAGAAAGAAAAAGAAGAGAGAAAAAAGAAAACAAGGCTAAGAAATTTAAGAGGTGTTTTAGATTTTAAAGAAAGAAAGAAAAGAAAAGAAAATTTTAAATAAAGAAATTTTAAGGTTTTGGTTTTAAAGGATATTTCGAATGAAAAGATTTTAGGAGTTCAGGAGCATTGGAAACATTGATGGCTGGTTCCCAGGATGTTTTGTCTGAGTCATTGAGGAAGCCTTCCCATTCCACGAGGTATTGAAGTTTCCCCTTGCGTATTCTTGAATCAAGGATACGACTTACTTCCCACTCTAGATGATCTTCTACTTCGACCGGTTCCGGAGGGGGTTGGTTCTTGCCCGGGTATATTTCTCGAGCCAGTTCCAGGAGAGATACATGGAAAACAGGGTGAATCTCCTGCCATTTAGGAGGTAACTTGAGTCGAAATGCAGTTTTAGAGACTTCAGAGTCAATTTCGAATGGTCCCAAGCGCTTTTCAGCCAGTTTCTTTGATGGTCTTGTTGTTCGGATGTTTCGTGCATCGAGCCATACTTTGTCGCCTGGTTTAAAGGAAGGAGCAAATTGTCGATGTTTGTCGGCCTGTTCCTTGTATCTTCGAATCGCTGATTCAAAATTTGTTTTAAGTTCTTCTTGGAGTCGTGATATAGTTCGAAGATAATGTTCTGCAGGATGATTAGTTCCTACATGAATTGAGTTGAATCGAGGATGTCGTCCATAAATGGTTTCGAAGGGAGATTGTCGTGTCGAAGAATGAGTTGAGTTATTATAAGCAAATTCGGCCAATGGTAACCATGTGGTCCAATTGTCTTGTTGGTAACTGACATACATTCGAAGATATTGTTCGAGGATTTGGTTAACTCTTTCTGTTTGACCATCGGTTTCAGGGTGATAGGCCGTGGAGAGATTCCTCGTGATATTGAGTTGTTGACACAGTTGGGTCCAGAATGTGGATACAAACAATGAGCCTCTATCTGAAATAATGTCATTTGGTAAGCCGTGTTTAGAAAATACATATTCTAGAAACAATTTTGACAAATCTTCTGCTGTAGCAGTAGTAGTGGTTTTAACAAAAATAGACATTTTTGAAAATCTATCTACTATTACTAATATAGCATCAAAATCATTAGAAATAGGAAGTTGAGAAATGAAATCCATCGATAAAGATTCCCAAGGTTTAGAGGGAATAGGAAGTGGTTGAAGCAACCCATGCTTCCGGTGACGGGGAGCCTTATTCCTATTACATTCGTAACAAGCTTTTATATAGGCCTTGATTTCCTTGGTCATACCTGGCCAGAAGAAATCCCTCGCTATTAACTGGTAGGTTTTATCAACCCCAAAATGACCAGCTAACGGAGAATCATGTCGACTATTGAAAATCCATAATTTTATCTCGTTGTTGTCGGGTATGACTACTCTACCTTCGAAGACTAATAGACCTGATTCAATACTAAATCTTTTGGCCCCTTGCTTCGAGAGTATTTTGTCTTTTAACCCTAAACAATAATCGTCCTTCGACTGAGCTTCGAGGATGTTGGATAGTGGATTTTGAAAAGATTGAATTGTCATCGAATTAAGTTGATGAGTTGTTAACATTGATTCGTTGAAGATTGATTGCACATTTGCTGGGTTCTTGTCAGCAAATGCGTCCCCCCGCTGTGGGTAAACGTTGTCCCGATGTGACAAGATATCTGGGACAATGCAGTTTTTTCCTGGGCGATAGGAAATAGAGAAAGAAAATTCAGACAAAAGTTCAGCCCACCTGGCTTGACGCCTGGTTAACACTTTAGAAGACATGAAGTATTTCAAAGCATTGTGATCAGTTAAAATTTGAAAAGGACTATCTAGGCTGAGAAGAAAAGAACGCCATTTTTTAAGACAATGGATAATAGCTAAAAGCTCTTTGTCATGAATTTCATAATTTAATTCCGCGGCTATGAGTTTGCGTGACTCAAAAGCAACAGGATGAAACAAATTTGTTTCAAGATTTAATTGGGAGATGACCCCTGCAATAGCATAATCGCTCGCATCTGTCTCAACTATTGTCGAGGCTGAAGGATCAAAATGCCGAAGAATTGGGGCTGTGGTGAACGCCGTTTTTAGTGCTTCGAATTCCTTTCGCGCTGTAGAAGTAAAAACAAAAGGAATATCTTTTCTAAGAAGAGAAGTAAGATTGGAAATAGTTTTAGAGTAATCTTTAATAAATCTTCTATAGAAGTTTGCAAAACCCAAAAATCCTTGGAGTGATTTAATGTTTTTGGGCTCAGGCCATTCCAGGATTTTCTGGACTTTTTTGTCATCCATGACTAAACCGTCAGTGGACAACGTAAACCCCAAAAAATCAATTGATTTGAGGTGGAATTCGCATTTATTATGCTTGGCGTAGAGACCATGATCTTGAAGACGATTTAGGACCTGTCGAACATGATGAATATGTTCATCCAGTGTTTTCGAGAATATTAAAATATAATCTAAATAGACGACTACAAATTGTTCAACAACATCTTGAAAGATATCATTAACAAAAGTTTGAAAAGTTGAAGGTGCGTTACATAATCCAAAAGGCATAACTAAATATTCAAAACTACCAAATCTAGTGCGCATTGCAGTCAGTGGTTCATGACCTTCCGCAATGCGAATAAGATTGTAAGCGCCTCTAAGATCAATTTTAGAAAAGAAATTAGCACCATTGAAAAGGGTAAGAAGTAATGACATAGGAGGAACAGGATATGCATTTTTCTTTGTGACTGTGTTGAGCTGTCTATAGTCAACACACAACCTAAGACTACCGTCCTTCTTTTTTACAAAGAGGACTGGGGAGCCGGTTGGAGATTTACTGGCTCTGATGAAACCTTTGGCTACATTCTCTGCAATGTAGTCTCGAAGAACTTGAGATTCGTCCTTCGATAGAGAATAGACAGGACCTGCCGGAGGTACTGGGCCTATTAACTCTATTTGATGGTCGTAGGGTCGATGAGGTGGTAACTTATCGGCCTTGCGGATTGAGAAAACATCGAGGAAATCGTGGTAGATTTCCGGTAGAGTTGATTTAATGGCTTCAACGTTGATTTGGTCATCCTCTTCATCTTCGAGAGAATCTGTCGAGGTGATACCTGTATTGAGAGAGCATAATTCGATTACTTCGAGGCAATTTAAATCCTCTTCGAGTGAAGTCATCGAGCTAGAAGGGTTAGCCAATTGCTCATTTAAAGAAGGTACAGATGCTTGCAAGTCATCTGGCAGAGATTTGTCCTCTAGCAGGACGTTGTCAGGCGGGTTGTTTAACTCCCTATTGACCTGCATTAAAGAATCAGAAATATACTTAGAGCGTGGGGTGATCAATCCCCGGGTCCAATCAATTTCGGGATTCCAATACGTTAAAAAGTCATGGCCAAGAATGGTATTGTCCATCCTTGGGGCGTCCAAGACTGATAATTCCCACTCGAAGGGGGGAAAATTCAGAAAGTTGAAAACCCATAAAACTTTCTTACTTACCCAATATTTGGGTTCCTCTGATTCGACCAAATAGATGGGAGTTCGATCGATATCTGTAAATGTTAGTTGAAGCTTCTCGGCAAAAGATAAACTAACAAAAGAAATTGAAGCTCCAGAGTCTATAAGACAACTGAAGGGGATATCCTCCTTAAAAAGAATGAATCTCAAGCGGTTTAAGGCAACTCCAGTCCTTAAGACATGGAGGTTCTGTGCACTGGGAGAGATAAGATAGTTTGCTTTGCACACAAGTAAACTATCTACTAGTTTTTTGACTTCGAACTAGTACCTTCTCTTTCCTTCAACTTTACACAGTCTTCCAACTTGTGCTTACCCCCACAATACATACATAACCCATTATCTGCTCTTCTCTTCCTCTCAGCTTCTTTAAGTTCCCCTTTAGGATCCAGTACTTTGCTGATATCGCCTGGGGTTGAGCCTGTTGGTCGAGTTTTATCCTTTCCCTTATTGGGTTTGGATTGAGTCGAGGAGGATTGATTTGGTCGTGGGTGTGAAGAAGGTCCCGATTTAAAATTTAGGCCTTGAGATTTGTTGGCATATCGACGATGTTGAAGTCGTCCTTGATAAACGCCGTCAAGTTTGAGGGTTCGATCCATTAAATCCGTTAAAGTAGTCATCTTCTGACCGTGAAGATTTAATTGATCCAGAATCCTTGAAGGAAGTCCTTTCTTGAAATGATACTTAAGGGCAGCATCATTCCAACCTACTCGAGTTTGAAGTGCTCTGAAGTTCGAGATATATTCAGAGGCTTTACCATTATCACTCATGCGAAGAAAATAAAGTTCAATTTCTGCGTTGTCCGTTTCATTAGGATCCCCAAACAACGTAAAAAGTTGGTCTTCGAACTTTTCCCAATTATTGATAAGTAAGTGGGTTTCTGTCGAAGAAAGAATGAGTAGATAAGGTTCGAACCATCTTGCTGCTTTCCCGGCTAGGAATGAAGAAGCGTAAACAACCTTTGATTGGTCGCTGTTAAAGGTTCGAGGGTCATTATGGAACAGTAGCTTGCAGGTTTGCAAGAAGGGTTGCAATCTGTCGGGGTGATCTCCGTCGAATTTGTCAGGAGATTTCATAGAAGGAGTTTTGAACTTAGATCCCTCTGAAGACGTTGGATTTGAAAGGGTTTTCATAAAAAGTCTCATGAAATCTTCCAGAGAGTTAGATGGTCCCGGTTCTGAGGATTGGCCAGAAGGGTGATTGGCAGGGGCGGATGGTGCCTCATGCATTGTATCATCTCCTTCTTCTTCATCCCTAGAATCCTCAAAATCTTGTGGAATGTCTTCTACAGATTGAACTGAGTGTTGCCGTTCCCTAAGGTCGAGTGGTTCCAAAGAGTGAGTGCGAGAAACAGACCTTGTGGCTGTTGGCCTGCCTCTAGCGCGAGCTCTAGTAGTAGCGCCCGTAGGAGGAGTGCGTTGAACAGGTGCCATTTAAAATTTTAGAAGCACCTAAAAAGACGTAGTAGTTCAAAGAATGAGAACTACGGAGAATTAAATTATACTGTCACCGGACGACCTACGCACAAGGTCGAGGATGTTCCTGAAAGTGAGATGAGGGATTTAGAAACTTCTTCGAAGCACAGAGGAATGATTCGAGGAAATTATTCGAAGGTCACTCGAAGTAATAGCTATAGGTTCGAGTTTTGTTCGAGAAGAATTATAAACTAGTTCCAAGGTAATAATAATTCTTAAAATCTCACGAAGGGTTGGAAACTCAATAGTCAAAGATTTAGGATTTAGAAATGAATATTGAGAAGGTAAAAGAAAGATACAATAACAATGTTTTAACTTTTAAGGTTTTTCCACTATTAATGTAAATACGATATTATAATTTAATTCTAAGGAATATCGAACCAAATACCCAACTCCTTTTATATCCTTTGTTCCTCCTTGCATTGACCTCCCTTCCATCGCAGTATGCCCATTCCATTGACCATTACTAACATACACTTAGACCCTCTTCACTAAATATCCGTCCATGCTCAATATACCCCTTTTTAATTAATTAACAAAACTTTAATGAAAAAACTACTACTGTACTATTTCGTTGATCCTAGCGCTGTGCGTCGCTTATTGAAAAAGGACTAAGGTACCCTATTGGGAGATTGACTAATTTAGATTTAGAGTTTAGGCTAGCGCAGTTAAATAGTAAGTACACAAAGGAAAAATCGCAGTTGCTATGGAGAATTGCTTTCTGCGCTTCGAGTATAGATGTAGGACTCGATATTATTGATTTATTGAGTTAATTTCGCCTCGAGTGTCACGTGGCGCGTGACATTTCCCTGGCTGTGTAGGATTTGTTGATGGCACAACTATACCTTTGAGTCAAAAGCCTGCTCATGATGGCAACCATTATTTTGATCGCAAAAAAAGGTTTCTTCCAAATCTTCTCCAAGTTCTCATCTTTTACAATCAAACTTTTTATCTTCTTTCTAGATACTCTATCGCCGTTCAACTTGTATGTGATGTCAATAAAAAATTTATTGCTTTTCACAGTGGCTGCCCTGGATCATGTCATGACTTTTCCGTCTTCCAAAGAATTAGGATTTATCAATCCCCTGACTCATACTTTGACGAATCTCAGTACCTCCTTGCAGACTCAGCATATGCAAGTGGAAAGTACATTATACCTGCTTTCCGTGGTGCAACTTCAGAAAATGACCCCAAAACTGCCTTTAATTATCACCTTGCACAATCAAGAGTACAAATTGAACATGCTATAGGTATTTTAAAAGGACGATTTTCTAGTCTTTGGGAGCTCAGAATCCAATTTCAAAAAAAATTGGAGATCAAAACTGCAAATCATTGGATCTTGACTTGTGTAATACTCCACAATATTCTAGCTGATTTAAAGGATGAGTGGAATGATCTTTATGAAGAAGAGGATCCTGAACCACCACCGGCACTCCCCTCCCTTGATTCACAAATCATTCGATCAACTGGCATACGTTCCATTATAATGCCAATTACTCTCCAACATTTCACTTTGCAACGCTTTTAATTTTTAATTTTTACATTTTCATACTTTCTAAATGTCCTCTTTGTGTACTTTATTCACTTGGTTTTGTATTTTGCTTTGTTGCATATTCATTTTTTTTTGAATTTATGGTGAATATCTTTTTTTTGGATAGCTCATTGGTTTTCTTTCACCAGCTCAACATGAAATCGCATATTTTCTGAAATTGCATATTTTGTCAGTGATTTTTTTTTCATTCATCCCTCATATCCTTTTCCTATTCTCCTCCAACATCCCTCAAACAATTTGGTTTCATTCATTTTGTCATCTCATCTCTCCAGGTAAGTCATTTTATTCTTTTTTTTTTGATTTTTTGATTACTAATTATAATTTTTTTTGTTTTTTTCTGTTTATTTTATTTTTTTTATCTAAATTTTTTTTGTAAGTGGTTATTTTGGATTTCAATTGTATAATTAACCTTTTTTTTCTCTCCCACTTTACTTTATTTTTTAGCTCCATCACCCTACTCTTCATCCCTCCTTGGCATTGTCATTATCCCCCCTTTCCCTTATTTCACTTTTTTTTGGCTCCATTTCATTGAAACACATACATTGCACATTCTTTATGCATTTCACTTACTCCATATTCAATTTCCCCACAATTCCAACATCAATCTTTCTCACTCTATTTTTCCTACTTTTCAATCAAGGTAAGTTTCATCTCCTTTTTTTCATGCCTATATGATATCTCATTCCTTTTATGAAAACTTCATACTTAAATATATGTATGACTCTTATCTGGATAACAGTGAACTTATAAAACTCCTTTTGATCTCATCTTCATTACCACTTTTCAAGTTTTTGTAAAATTTTGAAAATCAGACTCGGAATTAGGGTTAGGTTTATTCAAATCTAATGTTCTTTTTACTAAAGATTCTCCTGAAGGCTACCTTTCATTTCCTGCAAACAGATTTGAATTTGATTCAGTGGTTGCTGAGATATTGACCGTTAAAGTTGAGCCTTTTTTTTCCCAATTTAAATTTTTATTTCATTTTTTTATGTAAAAAATTAGGGTTAGGTTTATTTAAATCACATGTCCTTTAACTGAAGATTCTACTAAAGCATATCTTTCATTTCCCACCAACAGGTTTGAATTAGGTTCAGAGGTTGCTGAGATTTTGACCTTTGAAGTTGAGCCTTTTTTCCAAATTTCACTTGTCTTATTTCACATTTTTATATTGCATATTTAGAGGATAAGGATTCTGAAACTCTTATATGATTATTATCTAGGCATTTCAATTATATTGGCATATATTTGTTGGTCAAGAATATCACTAAAGCTCAAAAAGATGAAGATTTTCGCTTATGGGACACTCTACCTTCCTTTGACTCTTTTCTTGCTTTTCGACTCAAAAAGCTCTGTAATAAAGCATTTGAAGAAAATCATGAACTTGCAACCAAAGTTGGAATACCAAATTGGTGTGACTCCAAATGGGAAGATATCAGCCATGAATATCTTTTATTTTCTAATGTTATTATCACTCATTCTGGATTCCACAATAGGATTCATATCGATAGGAATGATGCCAATTTTTTTACTTTTGGTATATTCTCATATATCAATCCGATAACTGGCCACCCAATACCATCTCCAGCTAAAATCAAAGGACATGGTTTATGTTTTCCAGACCACCGGTGCATCATTGATTTTAGTTTGGGAAATGGTATCATCGAAACTATTTGGAATTCATCTAAAGATAATCATCAAACGAGCAAAGCTCCTCCTGGTTTGTAATCTTGTCAAGATTTCACACATTTTGGTTGCTCATTTCAAATCAGTAATAAGTTGATACAAAGAATCAATAAGGTAAAGAAAGAGGGTAAAGTTATTTGATTTAAAAAAACTTTACCTAGATCCAAAAAGTATGGGGATTAGAGTTGTCATCAAAAATTTTATATTTTTTCATAAATTTTTAATAAATATTTTTTATATATCAATTTTCTCAAGTAATGTGATGAGCCAACGACCTTTGGTTGTATAACAGTTAATCATGATAACATTTATCTGTTTGATTCGTGAGGTTCCTCTTGCCTATACCTGTAGAAATTCCCAAACTTTTGTTTCTAGACTTGGTCTGCATTTTGGCTTGAGGAATTGTCATTACTTTAAACTAGGGAAATTGATATATATTAGATATTTATTTAATAATTTATGTAATTATATTAAATTTAGATGACTTCCACCCCTTACTTCAACAAAATGCAGGGGGGGGGGGTATTGCCAAATTTTCAAATCTGACATGTGAAATTGATGACTTAGAAAAATTTTGGTGATACCCACCCCTTGCTTCAATAAAATGCCGGGGAGAGTATTGCCAATTTTTTAAAACAGATATAGACTTTTTTTGACTTGTAAATATTTTGGTGAAAATTTTTTGGTGATACCTGTCCCTTACTTCAATAAAATTCATGGGGGGATTTGCCAAAATTTCTTATAAGACTTGTGAAATTCTTGACATGTAAGAATTTTTGGGATACCAGTAAAATGCAGGAGGTAGTAAAGCCAAATTTTCATATAAGACTTTCAAGATTCATGACATGAAAGAATTCTTGTGATACCCACCCCTTACTTCAAAAAAATCCAGGGGTGGGGGATCGTCAAATTTTCAAAGGAGACATGAATATTTTATTTAAAAAAAGTGGTAGAGTAATGAAATAAAGGAAATTGTTGGAAATTTTATGTACAAATAAATATGAACAGTTGAAGTGTGAGGGAAATAAAACAAACTAGTTATCCAACAATTTCTTTAAACGTTCAATTTCGTCAACAGATTTATTAGCTTTAACACATTCTATCAAGAAATCTTTCTTTTTGGAATTTTCTTCATGATCAAACTTATATTTCATCTGCTCTAATAGTTTTTGATGTTCGAGTGTTTTCTCCTCTTTTTTGATTTTTCAATACTTAGAGTTAACTCAAACTTCTTCTCCTCCAAATCTTGGGCCCAATCATCCTTCCGTAAAGAGAGCTGGTACCTCCTCTCCTCCAAATCTTGGGCCCAATCATCCTTCCGTAAAGAGAGCTCATACTTCCTCTCTTCCAAATCTTGTAGCCTATCATCCCTCCTTAAAGAGAGCTCATATTTTTGCTTTTCAAACTTTAGAGTCTCTTTAGCAGCTTCCACTTGTTCTAGAGTGATAAGCAATGTTAACAAAAAGTAGAAGAAAAGCAGAGTAAAGTATTAATAGGTATGGTATCACTTACCAGCATCACGTTTCTCTAAAAATTGTTCCATAGACGAAAAAGGGGTTTGTGATGAAGTATCACTTTTTCATCTTCTTTGGGAGTGGAAATTTAGACTACTTGAAGCCCTTCTCTTTTTGTTCAACATAGCATTTTCCTCCTCATCATTGTCACTAGCTTCAGACTCAGTTGATTGTGGGTCCAGGGCTTGTTCATCAGCCTTTTAAGAAATAAGAAAATCTAAGTAAATAAAAAAAAGTATTGATAAGATAAAACAAAAAAAAACAGACCTGAGTTAGATTGGGTTGGGTTAAATTGCCAATAGGATCAATAGCAAAGCTATCTAGATTTTTAGAATTTAGAAGAGGGGAGGCTTGAGTGGAGGAAGAGGATGGGAAAAGATTTGCTTTGACATCATGTTCGGAGATAGGATCTTCACCATCCAACATGTTTACAGGATTAACATCGGCTCTCTCTCCAAAAATTTCATCCATCTCTTTAAAGTAAGGACATAAAGTTTCAAGTTTATCGTCTATGGATTTTATGCCCTTAGTTATATTGTTGTCAGTAACCCCAAAACCAGTGGAAGATGAAAGAGCCTTTTCCTTCTTGTATTTTGCTCGGTAATGCTTGAATCTTTCAGACATCTGTTTAGGCAAAAGATCAATCCTTCCCTTGGTCTTATTCCGTAATTCATTTGCCATTAGAAGATAGCCTTAACTTTTGATGCAGGGGGCCGTCCTACTTTAGTGGCATACTCAGTACCAAAACAAGAATCATAGTTAGATTTGGTTTTCAGCCAGTTGATAAGAATGAGATGTTCATCTTTTTTTAATTGAACGGTCTTTGATTTCTCGGCTGAGCAGGGGAAAGAGGAAGTAGTGGGAATTGAAGAACAACTGGGTGATGGCTGCCTTTGAGAAGATCTAGGATGACGAGGCATGTTATTATAAATGAAGATGAAAAGGAGCAGAATCAAATAGATGAAATGGGGAGAAATTCTGAGCAGATAGAATGAACAGGATGGGATGAGAATGGAAGTGCGCAGCAAGGTAGAAGGCATATCCAGGGAGTAGTCCAAGATGTGTTTATGGCAGAAAGTAGGTTAAGATGTGGTTATGACAGAAGGTTGTCCGATATGTGGTTATGAAAAATAGAGTAAAAAAATGTCAGATAAGAGGTGAACATTGACACGTAAAGTGTCTAATAACCCAATTATTAGCAAAAATAATTGCGGAAGATAATTGGGGTATGCAGATTATTTTCCGCAATTAATTTAATTGCGGATCGGTCAACATTGATACCCTCTAATAAATATATTGACAAAATTGAACACTTAATGAAAATTTTTGATTAATGATTAGTTTTTTGTTTTTGTTTTCCTTCCCATTTCATTTGTTTATCATTTTTTTACATAAAAGTATTTCATAACTTTCTGTATTTTATTACTCTATCCATCATTAGTTGAATAACCTATCAAGAAATGTAACAAATTCATTTTTACATGGAACCAATAGCAAATTTGACACACTATTTTTTACTTCCTTGTGGTTTCATATCAAATTTTACAAAATTTCAACTGAAGTCAATAAATTTGCATTTCTAAATAGATTCAAGTCAACAAAAGTCTATATCTGTTTTGAAATTTTGGCAATACCCCCCTCATTGCATTTTATTAAAGTAAGGGGTGGGTATCACCAGAATTTATTCAACTCATCAATTTTGCATGTCTGATTTGAAAATTTTGCCATACCCTCCCCTGAATTTTATTGAAGTAAGGGGTGAAAGTAACCAAATTTTAATATAATTACATAAATTAATAATTAAATAACTCATATATGTCAATTTTACAAGTTTTAAAGTAATGAAAATTCTTCAAGCTAAAATGTGAATCAAGTCTAGAAACAGAAGTTTGGGACTTTCCACAGGTATAGGCTAGAAGAACCCCATGAAAATAAAAAATGTTGTCATGATTACCATTTATACAACACAAGTTTGTTGGCGCATTACTTTAGTTTAGTAAATTGAAATATCAGAATTTATTATAAAATTATGAAAGAATAATAAATATTTGGTGACTCTACTAATCCCCATATGGTTTTCATCTACCTAAAGTTTTATTAAATTTATTACCTTTACTTTATTTTTTTTATCTTCACCATGCAATATTTGGGGCGGGGACTCGCTAGCAAGTCCTCAACTTGAAGTCAGATGGAACTCACACTGAACTCAGACTGAAATCTTCCTGTAATAAGCTTGAACTATTCACAAAACATGGGTGATTTTTTATTGAAAGCATTATGAAAGACTATTCAAATCTGAATGTAAATAAGAATATAAAAGCTTTTTAAATCTTCTCAATAAACAATACTTTTTGATGAAATGTAATCAGATAATCTTTTTGAATGAAAAGTTAAGAATGAAAAAACATGAAATTACATTCTTTTTTCTTAAGTATAAATTTTAATCATTCTAAGAAATATACTACATATTTTTGAAAAAATTTAAAAAATATTTCATGACTTCTTAATGTAGAAAACATCCATTTTTTCATAATACAAATTTTTCATTTTTTTTATAGAGACCATGTAAACTGAATTCTTCTCAATTTTTTTTTCAGAATTTTAAGATTATGCAATACATTTTTTTTTATAAAAATTAATTATATAACTAACAAATTAAGCCATAATTCCTCTCCCATATTATATTCTAAAGTTCTGTATAAAAGACACAAAATTATAAAAAATAAATGCAGTAAGATTTTATCTTCAAAAGATGGACATGATGAAGCACCCTCATTTCTCCTTTCTCCAAATAAATAAAAATTGAAGAATGAGATTATATATGTTAAACAAACAAAAAATTCTTCAAGTGGTAAAGTCTAATATTTTTTTATAAAATTTAAAAATGCAAGAAAATGATACAAACAGTAAGTAATGTAATTTAGGTCTTTTTTAGAATAAAATGTGCTCAAATTCAAAAGCATTTTATGTTAGATTTTTAGTGAATCCAATACTTTTCATAATTATGAAGCAATTTTTATCAAATCCATAAATATTCTTTAGGTCAATTTTTATTCTTTAAATTAGTTTGATCTAGTCACAAACATCAACTTCTACTCAGTGAAATTTTGCTCTTAAAGTCATTTAATTAAAAGGAATACAAAATATCAATGTGAAAATTAATATAAATCACCAAATATTCTTTAGAAATGTAAGCTGAATGCTTTATTTTTCTTGAATTCAATAATTGAAGATATCAATATTTTTCACCTGGGAATACACAGCACAAACCAAAAAGATTTCTATCATGCACTATGAGAGTTTTTGAAATTTAATATCAAGTTCTACTATTTTTCACAGACTCTATATTATGTATTAAAGTGAATTTTAATGTATCAATGCATGATTATATTTATAGAAGAGTCAATATATGAAAGTATAGTTTGAAATGAGAAAAGTTATATATTTATAGTGATACTCATAGAAAAGGCTAATATTAGAATAATTGAATTTTTATGAATTAAAAGTTAACAAAATATTTTAAATAGAAGCATGAAATATTTCAATTTTTTCTTTTTGTCCTTTAAATTGAGTATAGTAGTGCAGAAACACCTTTTTTTCAAGAACAAAAGTATTGACCATCTTAATTTACAATACCAAATGCAAACATTATAGTCAAGTTAAAAAATACAGATTAATAATTTATTGATGCTTTTTTAGTAATATGATTTTAGCACCAATATTCAAAAAAAGGAAAAATATTTTCTTTATTAGCAAATATAAAAAATAAAAAAAATTTGAGATTTTATTGAACAGTAAAAATACATGCATCTTCTAAGTTATCTTCCTTATTAAGAATATATACTTAAATAAGTTCATTTTAATAAAAATAAAATTTAATGGAATAGGTTTTGAAATTTTCATTTAATTTCAAAAGAACAATTTAAGGCTGTAAGTTGAAATCATTTTCAAGCTGAAATTGATGAAAAATATTTTTTTCACATTTTTAAACTATCTGAATTCATAACTTGAGGTTTTCTACAAAATTTGAAGTTAAAATCTAAGAAAAAAGATTTTGATAATCAAAAGGAGCTAAATAATAGTTAATAAATACAAAAATAATATTCCTCAAATTTAGTTTGAATAAAAAAAGAAAAAGTTCTGTCTTTTCATGTGCATTGTAGATAACAACAATGAAATTTAGAAGCTTTTTTAATCTATCATATGAGAGAACTCACATTATAATAATTAAGAAGAAGCTGAAAAACTTTATTATTAAAACAAAAATCAGAATAATACAAATTTTTTATTTATGTTCAGCGTTTCCTAGTATTTGGTAAAAATCTTTTCAATAAAAAGATAAAACTGGGCATGCATTAAGGAATTTAAAATCAAATTTTAAATAAAATAAATAAAATTCTCACAGGATAATTTATCTTGAACAGTGGTCAGGAACAGAATCTCACTGGGAGCTCAATCCAAGTCCCATCACAACTAAGATTTTTATGTTTATAAAATTGTATATAATTCATTGTGTGAAAAAATTTAAGCAATGAAAAGGGCTCAAGAGGCTTATTATTTTACTAAATCAATATAATTAAATATATTGGAACATATTTATTATTTAATTCTCTTAAATTTTTATTTATTAATTATAATTATTCAGATATTTATATTAATGATGGAACAAACAAAAAAATATAAAAGGTAAAATATAGCAATTAATTTTTTGTTCAAGTCTCATCTGCCCTCTATAAGGAACGCCATAGCTATTTTTCATCTCACCAACAGCATTTAATATTAAATTAAAGGATAAATAATTTCACCTCATAATATAGAAAAGAGATTTTTATTTTTAATATAATAGGTGCTTTTTTCCATTTTTAAATTCTTTTCTAAAATTTACCTGTAAAATTCATTTTTTATCTTATGTATAACTATCACAATTATTCCATGAAATGATTTTTTATAAAATGTACTAGGGCTTTATGGGTAGTTTTTATATTTTTATAATTCTTCTACTTCAAATGCAAGTACTTATTACAAACAGCCAATATATGTGTATTTTGAATTGATTAAGGATGTAAAATAGCCATATAACAGGTTTAAATATTGTTTTTATAAGTGGAAGCAAAAAATCATATTATTTCAGGGTGGACTCTATCCTTTGGCTGAAAGATAGAGTTCATCTTCTGGTTTTCACCAAATTTTTTGATACTCACTCCACCTGTCAGCCAGGCTATCTCAGGAGCCCAGTAAATTACATAATAAATTACTGGAATCATTTAAGTGAATAATGCTATACATTTTATGTAGTTACAATAAAATATCTTATTGAATAAAATTATATAAATATTTTATAAGTAAAATAATTATTATATTCATTATTAAGAAAATTTTTATTACATAAAAAGATATTATATTCTATAACATCATGGCCCATTTTGTATGTATTTAATATTTCTAAATTAATAAATTAATTATTTAAAATTATATTATAAGTGTAATAATAAATTTAAATTATAATGTAATTACAATTTAAATTATAATGTAATTACAATTTAAATAATAAAATTTATATGAACTAAATACAACTTATCATATAGTACTATCCATAAATATTGGGCGCTTCCTTGACCCTTAAGTGTTTCACTAAAATTACTAACTTAATTAAAATAATTATTAAATATGATAAATTTAAATTCTCACTCTAAATAAGCTGATTTATTAAATTAATTAATTTTTTCAATTAAATTACTTGAAATAGTTAAAACAATTAATTTAATTTTCTTTATACTGAATTAAGATTTATTATATACATTAAAGTGTAAAAATAAATCCTTTTGTTTTAATTAAAACTCTATTCATCTATATGTACTACCTGTTTTAGATTTTCTTTCTCACAGCTATCAGGTTTCCTACTTACATAGTTAGTTATTATATTACATATTTGTTTTAGGACTTTATGGTGGGAAAAGCTGTTACTTATTCTCAGGTTTACTTTATTGGTTCAATTTTCCTCTTATTAGGGGGTATCAAAGTTAGAAATTTGTAATTATTTAAAAGGTATTCCACAGAAAAATAAATAAATCCAGAAACTTGACATTAATTCACAGTAAAAAGGTGTTTAGGGGGTACAATATGGTATATTTTAAAAAATAATCATGGTTGTTTTGGTGGAAAAAAGAGTTATTTTGAAATAGAAGTTTTCTAACTTTGATACCCCCTATTTTGTATGTTTTAATTAAATCCCTTTAATTGTGTGTTTCACATTAATATTATTTTTTTATATACAATTGAGGCGCCTCAGAGGTTTTCTTGCCTATAAAAGGGCTTTGGAATTCCCCTTTGGAAGTCATCACTTACATTAGGGGGTGTCAGTTCTGGCAAATCCGCACTTAAATAAGTGCAGATTTCCAAAACACACTAGCCCCAATACTGGTGGATTTCAAAATGAAATAAGTCACTTATTTCACTCAAATCCGCACTTTCTCAACCAAAAGTGCTGATTTCACCATCAAGTCCCATTTCACTGATTTGTCAGCATCATCCCATTCATACGCAGCACTCCGCAGCATAACACTTCATAACTCAAAACATCATACATCACTTACATCTTCATATCATATCATATAAGAGTTATGCCTTCCTCACTTCAAAATTGTGATAAATTACATAAAGCAATGACTTTCATGGCTCTTGAACTGCTCTTGGACTCTGATTGCGATTCTGATTCTGATCTAGAAGAAGATTTTGTCTTTTTATCAAAAATGGCCACGAAAAGTTACCTTCTTCCCAGAAAGCCTCAAGTACTTCATACCCCCAAGTACACCATCCAAACACTTCTTAAACTATCTACACCCAGTTTTAGACAGCTGTTCAGGACTTCTCAGGAATGTTTCCTTAAATTTCTTGAGCTTATTCAGGATCATCCCATATTTCACAATAATTCTCAAAAAGAACAACAACATCCTTCAATTCAATTGGCCATCACACTATGTCAATTGGGTTCAAATGGTAATGGAGCCACTTTGAAATGTTTAGAAAATGTCTTTGATTTAGGGTATGGTTCAGTTAACACTTATACCAAACAATGTATCACTGCCATCAACTCCTTGTAATCTCAACTTCTCACCTGGCCAAAAAAAGAAGAGCGACTTGAATCATCTCAGGTTATGCAAGCAGAGGGCTTCCCAGGATGTATTGGTTTTGTTGATGGTACTGCTATTCCTTTGAGCCAGAAACCTGCTCAAGGTGGAAACAATTACTTTCACATTCTCGTCAAAAATTTTCACCAAAATATTTACAAGTAAAAAAAATTCTATATCTGTTTTAAAAAATTGGCAATACTCTCCCCTGCATTTTATTGAAGCAAGGGGTGGATATCACCAAAATTTTTCTAAGTCATCAATTTCACATGTCAGATTTAAAAATTTGGCAATACCCCCCCTGAATTTTATTGAAGTAAGTGGTGGAAGTCATCTAAATTTAATCTAATTACGTAAATTATTAAATAAATATCTAATATATATCACTTTCTCTAGTTTAAAGTAATGACAATCCCTCAAGCCAAAATGCAGATCAAATCTAGAAACAAAAGTTTGGGACTTTCCACAGGTATAAGCTAGAGGAACCCCATGAAACAAATAAATGTTATCATGATTACCATTTATACAACACAAGGTCATGGGCCCATTACTTTAGTTGAGGAAATTGATACATAAAAAATATTTATTAAAAATTTACGAAAAAATATAAATTTTTTGATGACAACTCTAATCCCCATACTTTTTGGATCTAAATAAAGTTTTTTTAAATCGATTAACTTTACCTTCTTTCATTACCTTATTGATTCTTTGAATCAACTTATGACTGATTTGAAATGAGCAACCAAAATGTCTTAAATCTTGACAGGATTCCAAACCAGGAGGAGCTTTGGTCATTTGATGATTATCCTTAGAAGAATTCCAAATAGTTTCGATGATACCATTTCCCAAACCAAAATCAATGATGCACCGGTGGTCTGGAAAATATAAACCATGTCATTTGATTTTAGCTGGAGATGGTATTGGTTGGCCAGTAATTGGTTTGATATATGAGAATATACCAAAAGTAAGAAAATTGGTGTCCTTGGTATCGGTGTGAATTTTATTGTGAAATCCAGAATGAGTGATAATAAAATTAGAAAATAAAAGATATTCATGGCTGATATCTTCCCATTCGGAGTCACACCAATTCAGTATTCCAACTTTGGTTGAAAGTTCATGATTTTTTTCAAATGCTTTATTACAGTGCTTTTTGAGTCAAAGAGCAAGAAAAGAGTTAAAGGAAGGTAGAGTGTCCCATAAGCGAAAATATTCATCTTTTTGAGCTTTAGTGATATTCTTGAGCAACAAATATATGCCTATATAATTGAAATGCCTAGATAATAATCATATAAGAGTTTCAGAATCCTTATCCTCTAAATATGCAATATAAAAATGTGAAATAAGACAAGTGAAATTTGGAAAAAAGGCTCAACTTCAAAGGTCAAAATCTCAGCAACCACTGAACCTAATTCAAACCTGTTTGTGGGAAATGAAAGATATGCTTTAGTAGAATCTTCAGTTAAATGACATGTGATTTAAATAAACCTAACCCTAATTTGTTACATAAAAAAATGAAATAAAAATTTAAATTGGGAAAAAAAAGGCTCAACTTTAACAGTCAATATCTCAGCAACCACTGAATCAAATTTAAATCTGTTTGTGGGAAATGAAAGGTAGCCTTCAGAAGAATCTTCAGTAAAAAGAACATTAGATTTGAATAAACCTAACCCTAATTTCGAGTCTGATTTCAAACTTTTACAAAAACTTGAAAAGTGGTAATGAAGATGAGATCAAAAGGAGTTTTATAAGTTCACTGTTATCCAGATAAGAGTCATACATATATTTAATTATGAACTTTTCATAAAAGGAATGAGATATCATATAGGCATGAAAAAAAGGAGATGAAACTTACCTTTATTGAAAAGTAGGAAAAATAGAGTGAGAAAGATTGATGTTGGAATTGTGGGGAAATTGAATATGGAGTAAGTGAAATGCATAAAGAATGTGCAATGTATGTGTTTCAATGAAATGGAGCCAAAAAAAAGTGAAATAAGGGAAAGGGGGGATAATGACAATGCCAAGGAGGGATGAAGAGTAGGGTGATGGAGCTAAAAAAGAAAGTAAAGAGGGAGAGAAAAAAAAGGTTAATTATACCATTGAAATCCAAAATAACCACTTACAAAAAAAATTTAGATAAAAAAAATAAAATAAACAGAAAAAAACAAAAAAAATTATAATTAGTAATCAAAAATTCAAAAAAAAAAAAGTGACTTACTTGGAGAGATGAGATGACAAAATGAATGAAACCAAATTGTTTGAGGGATGTTGGAGGAGAATAGGAAAAGGATATGAGGGATGAATGAAAAAAAAAATCACTGACAAAATATGCGATTTCAGAAAATATGCAATTTCATGTTGAGCTGGTGAAAGAAAACCAATGAGCCATTCAAAAAAAATTTTCACCATAAATTCCAAAAAAAATGAATATGCAACAAACCAAAATACCAACCCAAGTGAATGAAGTACACAAAGAGGACATTTGGAGAGTACAAAATGGTATGGGAAAGAAAGGGATGATGTGGCCAACATGTGGTTTTGAAAAAAAAATAACAAAAAAAGTGCTGATTTGAGGTCAGAACTGACACCCATAGAAAAAAGATTAAGAAGTAGAAGAAATAAGTAAAAAAGAATGTAAACATGCCTGGTCAAAATATTGAAAATGTCAGGAAGGGGTGTGTGCCGAGGATTGATGTATAGGTAGCGAGGAAGGTCAGTGTGTCACATGTGACAGGGATGGGGTAAGAAAGGAAGGGATGTTTTGTGGCCAAAATGTGGTTGTGAAAAAAAACGGGAAAAAAGTGCTGATTTGAGGTCATAACTGACACCCTTTTTTGAAATAAGTGACTTTTTTTCAAAATTTAAGTGCTGATTTGTAAGTGCTGATTTGGTTTGAAATCCGCACTTAACTTAAGTGCGGATTTGCCAGAACTGACACCCCCTATTATATACATTTTACATACTTACAATATATTATTTTTATTTTTATTAGCATTACACAATCTAATATCAGCTCTCAATAATTAATCTAAGGTTGCTTTAAGTTTATTAATAATAAAATTTGTTTGCCGCGCGGAGAAGACATTTCTTACTAAAGATTTTATCAATAAAACTAAACCACACTGTTGTCTTATTCTTCATAAACTGTTGTTGTATTTCTTTTAATTTGAGTTATTTATTTTATTAATTCTATTACCTTCATCTCTTTCTTTATTTCTCCCTCCTTCTCCATTCCATTACATCTTGTTTTCCTCATTCTTCTAGACGACATGCCAACAATTGGAGGCCTTTCCAAATGACAACAACACTTTGTTGAGGAACAACATAACACACAGACTACCTAGCACAAAACAGCAAATTTTTGCCATGACCGTCTTTTGAACTTGGGTTCAATCTTTTTGGTTTATAATATATTAAATTATATATATTTTAAAGTGATTCCTTGATCACTATAGTAAGTAAACCTTTGCACCTCTCATTTATATTATTTAATTTTTATTGCAATAACAGTGTTTTTGGCTTAATTGCTGAATCACTGAGTGTAAGTGATCATATTTTTTTAAAAAAAATTGTTCCTAGTTGACTATAATAGAGTTATACTCTTAGTCCTAGAGTTTCATTAATTTTTTTTTAAATAAATTATTAAATTAAATTTTTTATTGAAATTTTTTGATTTATTGGTTGACCATAATAGTACTCAGTGCTTAGTCCCAATATTACCAATATATTTTGGTTGACATATTAAACCTTTTTGGTTGGTCCCATAATAATTATTTTTATTTCTTAATAAAATAATTTGTTATTGCATATTTTTTGTATTACATTTTTATTAATTAATTGATTTTTGAATAAAATTTAATTTTTTTTTTAAAAATCATTTGATTATTTTTATCTTGAAAATATTAGTTTAAACCATTAAATCCATTTGATTTTTTGTTCACAGTTTTTATGTCCAGTAGTTTGAAAAATAGCATGGATAATCTTCATGTTGATGAAATTGATGTGGATGTTGATAATGAATCTGTAGGTTCTTCATAATTAACTTACAAGAATTCTCAAGCTAAAAAAAAACCTTCATACTCCTCATGACATAAAATGTCAGGAGAAGTGGCAAACCCCCCTCACCAAACTACTCTGAAAGAAGTAAAGTCTCAGATCAATCAGGAAAATCCTCTAAAGGGTATAAAAATAAAAAAGATCCCTCTGACGCAACAAATAAACAATCTTTCCAGCCATATAAAAGAACTGAAGGCAGAAAGCATGAGGTACAAGGAAAGAGTAGACACACTCTGGAAACAGATGCAGGAGCTCTTAAATCACAAGCAGGTTCAACCTTCTCCTTTTCCAACCTCTCAGCCTCAGCCCCATCAGGCACCCAGCTCTTTCACTCAAAGTAAAAACACTCAACAAGTAGAACAGTGGAAATGTGACTACCTGATGAGCCATTACCAACAGAATGTTCAGCAGCCAGAAGCTCAACACCCTGGCCCATCCAGGACACAAACCTACCATCAATCTCCTCAGGCCCATCCTTATCTGGGAGGCAGAAGAAAGAAGGCACAGGGGAGATTTACTCCCTTGCCATGGTAAGTAATTTGTTTGATAAACATGTTGGTATGTATAATAATAAATCTTCCCCCACAGGTAATCTTGTGGATAATGGTGAAAGAACTTTTAAACCCATAAAGAGACAACTTCCTTTAATTAGTAGCCCTAATGATGTAATTAGTAAATTATCATTTGATGAACTTTTACATTTAACTTCTACTTCTTTAATTAATACTTCTCTTGCAATTAAAAATGATTATGTTTCACTTGAATTCTATACCTTGCTTGAGAAAACTTCTGAGGATATATTGAAAGATACACTTGATTTTAATGTTGTTAAGGACAAAAATTTGAGAGATGTATTGTTACATGAGAGTGACATATTAAATAACTTGCACTTACATTGTAAAGTGAGCTCTTCTGTACATGATACAGCTTATTTTAAAATCAAAGAAACTTTGAATATTGTTTGTAGTCAAAAAAAAATAAGAAGTGATCATAGAGCTATCTCAGATAAAAATATACATCTGCATAAAACCTTGAGTGAGCCAAAACCCCTTATTAAAGAGAATCACTCATTGAAAAGTGAAATTAAATCTCTACAAAATGAGTTGAAAAATCAGAAGAATGATTTCCAAGCTCTCTGTCACCGGACAACCTACGCACAAGGTCAAGGGTGTTCCTGAAAGTGAGATGGAGGGAGGAGTTTTTAGAAACTTCTTCAATGCACAGAGGAAATTTTAGAGGAAGTGATTCGAAGATGACTCGAAGGAAGAACTAATGCTTTGAGATATGTTCGAGGAGAATTCTAATATAATTTAAAGGTAATATTAAATTCTGAAAATCTCACGAAGGGTTGTAAATTCAATAATCAAAGATTCAGGATTTAGAAATGATTATTGAGAAAATAAGGAAAGATACAATAATAGTGATTTAACCTAAAGCTTTACCACTATTAACTATATATATGTTTTATAATTTAATTCTAAAGAATTTCGAACCAAAAATCCAACCCCTTTTATATCCTTTACTCCTCCTCGCATTGACCTCATACCCAACCACTATTCCGCACACCACAGACCATTAAAAATACATCCATTACACCTGGACCCTCCTCACTAACATCCGTCAACCCTTTAATCCTCCACTATACATTCCATCCATGCTCACTACCCCTTTTAATAATTCACAGACATTTAATAAACCTTTTAGTGCACCATTACATTGATTATTGCGCTGTGCGTCACTTATTGAAGAAAGGACTGAGACACACTATTGAGAGATTGACTAATTTAGATTTAGAGTTTAGACTAGCGCGGTTGAATAGTGAGTACACAAAGGAAAGTCGCAGTTGCTATGGAGAATTTCTTTCTGCGCTGTGAGTATGGATTTAGACCTCTGTATTATTGATTTAATGAGCTGCTTTTGCCTCGAGTGTCCCATGGTGCATGACAGATGCCCAGGTATAAAAAAAACGAGCTCCGTTGAGCGTGAGACATACTTCCCACACTAGTTTCTCTCCCCTTTTATTTTAATTACTTTATACTTTACTATGATGAATTCTCCTGCCCCAACTCACACGCATCCACACCCTAAAGCGTATGGGGGAATTGTTACCTGGCAATATTCCCAGGCCTGCATGGCCTGCAAATCAATGGAGTACTTTGCGTTGAAAGTATGGAGACACGAGGTCCTCGCCAGAAGTGCAAGTTTTGCTGCTGGAGACGGGTGGTGTGTGATGCCTTATCAAAAAATGCGGACATCAAGCATTGATTCACAAAAACCAAATATTGGGTGATACCAAAAACAAAAGAGGTAGTCGAGGATATTTGGGATGATCAATCGGTGGAGGAGAATGAGGACAAAGTTGAAGATGATATAGCAACCTGGATAACACAGGCCACAAGTAAGAAACAAGGGGTCAAAGAAGAGGTAGATGAGTTAGTTAAAGAGGATGAGGATGAAGTCCCTATCTTGAGACGGGTGGTCATTGAGGATGACAAAGAGGAAAAAGAAGTGGCGGTGGAGGTTACTCCAAAATTATTCTTAGAGGCTGACCCCATATTCAAAGTAAGTCCATTCTTCTGTTGTTTTAGAAATTATGTTACTGATGATCTTGTTTTAGAATCCAGATGTCATCACAGAAGTTCCAATTTTGGAAGCTGCGCCGTTGCTGCCAGTCGAGGCAAATCAACCAGTGGTTGATTCGAGGGAGGATATCAAAGAGACTCTTGACCAGGTATGGTCGAAGAAACCTCAACAAGGTCGACGAACCAGGTTCATTGAAGATTTAAGCGGTGAAGTTGATAAGATTGTCAATGCCGCTTCCGTCGACGTGGCCAAAGAACTACTGGAAATTGGGGAAGTGGTACCAGTAGGAGAGGTAGAGGTTTTTGAAAAATGTAGGAAGGAGATAAGGGTGATTTTGGAGAAGATGTGTCAGACTAAGATCAAGTACAAGGACATGAAATATCTTGAAAAGTCATTTTCTAGAAGAGTTAAATGGTCCTATATGAATACTGTAGTATAAATCCAACAAATAATAAAATATAATTCAGAATAAAGGTCTCAGTAATATAATTCTCACTAATATTATATGTGGCTTACAATCTTTTTAGTTGGTAGAAAAAAAGATTATAATAATTCAGATACTAATTAAAAGTCTTATAAAAGTACTAATTGAAGTGTATTGTAATTGATTTGGTTATATGGTGTAAATTTTAATGATAAAGAATGTAGAAACAAGACCCAAAAACCTCCTCCTTTTATACACACTGAGTTCCCCAATAAATCCCTTGATACACCATCCAATACACAGTTAAAGACGCCTCAAATCCACTAATAGACCTGCCCATCAACATCCCTAGTGATCCATGACATAATTAGACAAGTAACAACCGCCAAAATCCTGTAATAATTAGGGAACTCCATCAAAATTAAAGAAAAAGACAAAAAGAGAGTATATGCGTATAAAACAATAATATAAAAGACTAAAGGAAACTTTTTAAGGTTAATAATAGCTTAAAAATAAGGGGGATTTACTGTAGAAATGGAGGGGCTAATCCTGACATTATACTACATGAAATTCCCATCCAAAAATAACCAAAATTGACTGAGAAACCACCAAAAAACTTAAAACAGAGCGTGAGATGTGGGGTAACTACATGCAGTCCTTGGCAGGCGCTTGCATGGGTAAATCCTTGACTAAAATTAGGCTAATTTTAAGCGTGGTGATGAAATAAGATGCCAAGAATGAGGTTATTAATGAAATTAGTGCATATAAACAAGGTCAATGCACTATTAATTAAGCTAGGACACTAAATAAGCGCCTGTCACCTATTTTAGTGTGTTTCCCCACAGTGGGCGTAGAATGTGGGGTAATTATAGTTTGAAAAAGCTAACTTTGCTGAAAATGAAGCTATTCACACAGGAAAAAAGCAGGCAGTATGTGGCCAGTACACAGAAGCCATTTCTGGCATAAAAAACACCAAATTTGAAAAGTATTATTTTTATGCTTTTAAATAGCCAAATCAATAGTCCTAAATGAGCTCAATTGATCTGTCAAAGCGTGTTTTTGATATTCTCAATTTTATAGCACATATAGTCAACTTTTAAGTGAAATAAAGCGCATTTCTTGTTTTTTGCGTAAAACAATGAATATAACAGCTTTAAGTGTACTTAAAAATTATGTAGCCTTATACTTAAGGTTCTTAAGATTACCCTGACATATTCCAACTTAATATTAAGTACATAAGACCTATAAAAGGTGGATATATGCGTGTATATAAGGTGTTATAATGGCATTTTTTGTGTATTATCATAATTTTATTTATGTATACTGTTTGTGTACTCTCATTTATTGTTCCCATGTATATTTCATGTTTTTAACTTAACTTATAAGCACTTTTTACTCAGTCCTGGGGATATACAGGCTGACAAGATGAAGGGATTGGTTCAAGAGAAAATAAAGGAGAAAATTTAAAACGGAAGGAGAAAGGAAAAGAAAGAAAGAGGAAAAGAAAAGTAGAAACCATTTGTATTTATTTATTTTATTTTGTTGTTTTAATATTAAATTTTAATATTTATTTTATAAGATTTTGAGAGAAAAAAAAAAGAAAGAAAAATTTTAAATAAAATTTTGTTTTAAATTTTGAAAGAAGAAAAGAAAGAATTTTTAATTGAAGGAGCTTTTTAGTTTAAATTTTGAAAAGAAAAAAAAATTAAGTAGGAAAAAAGAAATAGTTGATTGAAATAATTTTATTGGAAATGAAAATTTAATGAAAGAAAAAATTGTTATTTATGAAAGTTTATTTATTGAAGTTTTAAGGAATTTTAGTTATTAGAAAAGAAAGAAAAAGAAGAGAAGAAATAATTTTTTTTTTTAAAAAATGAATTTGAAAGAAAGAAGTAATTGTTCAAAGAAATTTTAAAAGAGAGATTTAGAGGTTGAATTGAAATTCAAGAAGGATTGTCGTGTTGCGTTTGTGAAATTTTTTGATAATTCGAGGAAAAGAATTTTTTAAGGAAAGAATGTAGGTAGAAAATTTGAATAGAAAGAAAAGAAAATTTAAAGAAATTTTAGAAGGTTTTATGAATTTTTTATTTATTTTGTTTTAATTTTTTTTAAAATTTAATTTAATTTTTACTTTAATTTAATTTAATTTAATTTTACTTTAATTTAATTTAATTTATTTTTTTTAAAATTTAATTTAATTTTATTTTAAAGAAGGTTGAAAAACTTTTGAAAGAAAAAAGAAGAAAGAAGAAAAGAAAACAAAGAATACGGAAATTTTAGAGGTAGAGATGTTTTAGATTTTAAAGAGAAGAAGGAAAAAAGAGAAAAAAAAGAAAAAAAAGAGAGTTTTAAGGTTTCGGCTTTAAAGGATATTTAAGATGAAAAGATTTTAGAAGTTCAGGGGCGTTAGAAACATTGATGGCTGGTTCCCAGGATGTTTTGTCTGAATCACCGAGGAAGCCTTCCCATTCCACAAGGTATTGAAGTTTCCCCTTGCGCATTCTTGAATCAAGGATACGGCTTACTTCCCACTCTAGATGGTCTTCTACTTCGACCGGTTCCAGAGGAGGTTGGTTCTTGCCCGGGTATGTTTTTGGAGCCAGTTCCAGGGGAGATACGTGGAAAACAGGGTGAATAGCCTGCCATTTAGGAGGTAGCTTGAGTTGAAATGCAGTTTTAGAGACTTCAGAGTCGATTTCAAATGGTCCCAAGCGCTTTTCAGCTAATTTCTTTGATGGTCCAATCGTTCAAATGTTTTGTGCATTGAGCCATACTTTGTCGCCTGGTTTAAAAGAAGGAGCAGATTGTCAATGTTTGTCGGCCTGTTCCTTGTACCTTCGAATCGCTAATTCCAAATTTGATTTAAGTTCCTCTTGGAGTCGTGATATGGTTCGAAGATAATGTTCAGCAGGATGACTAGTTCCTACGTGGATTGAGTTGAATCAAGGATGTCTTCAATAAACAGTTTCGAAAGGAGATTGTCGCGTCAAAGAATGAGTCAAGTTATTATAAGCAAATTTGGCCAATGGTAACCATGTGGTCCAATCGTCTTGTTGGTAACTGACATACATTTGAAGGTATTGTTCGAGGATTTGGTTGACCCTTTCCATTTTCCCATCGGTTTCAGGATGATAGGCCGTGGAGAGATTCCTCGTGATATTGAGTTGTTGACACAGTGGAGTCCAGAATGTGGATACAAACAATGAGCCTCTATCTGAAATAATATCATTAGGTAAGCCATGTTTGGAAAATACATGTTCTAGAAACAATTTTGACAAATCTTCTGCTGTAGCAGTAGTAGTGGTTTTAATAAAAAAAGACATCTTTGAAAATCTATCTACTATTACTAATATAGCATCAAAATTATAAGAGGAAGTTGAGAAATAAAATCCATCGATAAAGATTCCCAAGGTTTAGAGGGAATAGGAAGTGGTTGAAGCAACCCATGCTTCCGGTGACGGGGAGCCTTATTCCTATTACATTCGTAACAAGCTCTTATATAGAACTTGATTTCTCAGGTCATTCCTGGCCAGAAGTAATCCCTTGCTATTAACTGGTAGGTTTTATCAACCCCAAAATGACCAGCTGATGGAGAATCATGTCGACTATTGAAAATACATAATTTTATTTCATTGTTGTCGGGTATGAATACTCTACCTTCGAAAACTAATAGACCTGATTCAATACTAAATCTTTTGGCCGCTTGATTTGAGAGTATTTTGTCTTTTAACCCTAAACAATAATTGTCCTTCGATTGAGCTTCGAGGATGTTGGATAATGGATTTTGAAAAGATTGAATTGTCATCGAATTAAGTTCATGAGTCGTTAACATTGATTTGTTGAAAATTGATTTCATATTTGCTGGGTTCTTGTCAGCAAATGCGTCCCCCCGCTGTGGGTAAACGTTGTCCCAACGTGACAAGATATCTGGGACAATGCAGTTCTTACCTGGGCAATAGGAAATAGAAAAAGGAAATTCAGCCCACCTGGCTTGAGGCCTGGTTAACACTTTGGAAGACATAAAGTATTTCAAAGCATTATGGTCAGTTAGAATTTGAAAAGGACTATTTAGGCTGAGAAGAAAAGAGCGCCATTTTTTAAGACAATGAATAATAGCTAAAAGCTCTTTGTCATGAATTTCATAATTTAATTCTTCTGCAATGAGTTTACGTGACTCAAAAGCAACAGGATGAAACAATTTTGTTTCAGGAATTAATTGAGAAATGACCCCTGCAATAGCATAATCGCTCGCATCTGTCTCCACTATTGTTGAAGCAGAAGGATCAAAGTGTCAAAGAATTGGAGCTGTGGTAAATGCAGTCTTCAATGCTTCAAATTCCTTTTGTGCTGTAGAAGTAAAAACAAAAGGAATATCTTTTCTAAGAAGAGAAGTAAGATTGGAAATAGTTTTAGAGTAATCTTTAATAAATCTTCTATAGAAATTTGCAAAACCCAAAAATCCTTGGAGGGATTTAACGGTTTTGGGCTCAGGCCATTCCAGGACTTTTTGGACCTTTTTTTTTTCCATGACTAAACCATCAGTGGATAACGTAAAACCCAAAAAATTGATTGATTTAATATGGAATTTGCATTTATTGTGCTTGGGGTAGAGACTGTGATCTCAAAGGCAATTTAGAACCTGTTGAACATGATGAATATGTTCATCTAGTGTCTTCGAGAAAATTAAAATATTGTCTAAGTAGACAACATCTTGAAAGATTTCATTAACAAAGGTTTGAAAAGTTGATGGTGCGTTACACAATCCAAAAGGCATAACTAAATATTCAAAACTACCAAATCTAGTGCGCATTTCAGTCAGTGGTTCATGAACTTCCAAAATGTGAATAAGATTGTAAGCGCCTCTAAGATCAATTTTAGAAAAGAAATTAGCACCATTGAAAAGGGTAAGAAGCAATGACATAGGAGGAACAGGATATGCATTCTTCTTAGTGACTGTGTTGAGCTTTCTATAGTCAACACACAACCTAAGACTACTGTCCTTTTTCTTTACAAAAAGAACAGGGGATCCGGTTGGAGATTTACTGGCTCTGATGAAACCTTTGGCTACATTCTCTGCAATGTAGTCTCAAAGAACTTGAGATTCGTCCCTCGACAAAGAATAGACAGGACCTGCCGGAGGTACTGGACCTATTAACTCTATTTGATGGTCATAGGGTCGATGAGGTGGTAACTTATCGGCCTTGCGGATTGAGAAAACATTGAGGAAATCATGATAGATTTCCGGTAGAGTTGATTTAATGGCTTCAACGTTGATTTGGTCGTCCTCATCATCTTTGAGAGAATCTGTTGAGGGAAGACCAGAATTGAGAGAGCATAATTTGATTACTTCGAGGCCATTTAAATCCTCTTTGAGTGAAGTCATCGAGCTAGAAGGGTTAGCCAATTGCTCATTTAGAGAAAGATCAGATGCTTGTAAATCATCTGGCAGAGATTTGTCCTCTAGCAGGACATTGTCAGGCGGTTTGTTTAACTCCCTATTGACCTGCATTGAAGAATTAGAAATATACTTAGTGCGTGGGGTGATCAATCCCCATGACCAATAAATTTCAGGATTCCAATGCATTAAAAAGTCATGGCCAAAAATGGTATCTTCCATCCTTGGGGCGTCCAAGACTGATAATTCCCACTCAAAGGGGGTAAAGTTCGGAAAGTTGAAAACCCATAAAACTTTCTTACTTACCCAATATTTGGGTTCCTCTGATTTGACCAAGTAAATTGGAGTTTGATCAATATCTGTAAATGTCAGTTGTAACTTCTCGGCAAAAGATAAACTAACAAAAGAAATTGAAGCTCCAGAGTCTATAAGACAACTGAAGGGGATATCCTCCTTGAAAAGAATGAATCTCAAGCGGTTTAAGGCAACTCCAGTCCTTAAGACATGGAGGTTCTGTGCACTGGGCGAGATAAGATTGTTTGCTTTTCACACAAGTAAACTATCAACTAGTTTTTTGACTTCGAACTAGTAACTTCTCTTTCCTTCAACTTTACACAAACTTCCAGCTTGTGCTTACCCCCACAATACATACATAACCCATTATCTGCTCTTCTCTTCCTCTCAGCTTCTTTAAGTTCCCCTTTAGGATCCAGTATTTTGCTGATATTGCCTGGGGTCAAGCTTTTAGGTCAAGTTTTGTCCTCTCCCTTATTGGGTTTGGATTGAGTCGAGGAGGATTGAGTTGTCCATGGGTGTGAAGAAGGTCCCGAGTTATAATTTAGGCCTTGAGATTTGCTGGCGTATTGATGATGTTGAAGTCGTCCTTGGTAAACGCTGTCGAGTTCAAGGGTTCAATCCATTAAATCCCTTAAGGTAGTCATCTTCTGAACGTGAAGATTTAACTGATCCAGAATCCTCAAAGGAAGTCCCTTTTTGAAATGATACTTGAGGGCAGCATCATTCCAACCTACTCGAGTTTGAAGTGCTCTGAAGTTTGAGATATATTCAGAGGCTTTACCATTATCACTCATGCAAAGAAAATCAAGTTCAATTTCTGCGTTGCCAGTTTTGTTAGGGTCACCAAACAACATAAAGAGTTGGTCTTTGTACTTTTCCCAGTTATTAATAAGTAAGTGGGTTTCTATCAGCCAGGCTTTACCAGGAGCCCAGTAAAACTTATGTTAAGTTATTGGACCTGAAAGAGGGCGAAAATTTATGCTTTTTATGTATATAAATTAATATTATATTGCATAATAAAATTAAGTACAAATTACCTTATTATATAAAATTAAAATAAGGGTTATATTTATTTTATTATTTTATTAATTATATACTATTAAAATAAACATAAATTATATTATATTCTATAAAAAATTGGGCTCATTTTTATGTATTTAAATAATTATAAAATAATAATTAATTAATTATAATATTATATTATACTTATAAGGCAAAATGTTGACTTAGAATAATATTAATTAATTATTAGACCCTTATAATAATTTATACCTTATTATCCCTGATTTTTGGGCGCATCTGTGGCTCAAAATTATGTAATTAAATTTATTAAACCATTTAAACTAATTACATTCTCATATTTTAATCTAAAATAATTACTTATATTAATTGTATGAATTAAACTAGTAATATATTACATTCCACTCTAAAATAGTACTGCATAATACTTATTTTAAATTACATTAGTTATTTTTTATATGTCTTGTACTTATTTATGCGTAATATCCAGGGGGAATTAATACTGGTGAAATATTGGCTACTGCATTTTAACAATTTAGTACATTTTTTTGATTTCTCACCCCTTACATTTACTCATAAATTATTGTATTTACTTTTGTGGCGCTTCAGAGGGCCCCTTGGCTATATAAGGGCCTTGGGAACCCCCTTCAGCGGCATCACTTACATTATTACACTTTATTTACACTTATACATTTTTATACACGTATTGATTCCTTTTCTTTTAACTAGTAATACATTTAGTTGAAATAAAATAAATAAATACTATATACAAAATCTTAAGGTTGTGGTAAGAACATTAAACTATAATATTTGACTGCTGCGCATTGAAACTAAAACACTTACATTACAATAATATTAGAACTACTCACTTTATATATTAAACCTTTTCCCTTGTTTGCGTCCTTCCCTCTTTTCCTTCTTTCTATTCTTTGTCTTCTTGTGTTTCTTTCTCCTTTTTTTTCTTTCCTTCATCCACCTTCTAGACGACCGCACCAATACTTGAGGGCCTTTCCAAACAACGAATCAAAGCTTGAAGACCATTTTGGACGAACGTCAAAACGCACTGACCACTCGCACAAAAAGGTGAACTTTTTCCGCGGCCATGAATCAAACCGGGGAACTAAATATAAGGTTTATATATTTTTAAAAGTCCTATATATTATAAGTGATTTAACGATCACTACTGTAAGTCAATCTCTGCCACTTTCAACTATTATACAAGATTTTTTATTGCAATAACAGTGTTTTTGGCTTAATTGCTGAAACACTGAGTGTAAGTGATCATATATTTTTTTTTATTCCTAGTTGACCATAATAGAGTATATCTCTTAGTCCTAGAAGCCATTTATTTTATGTAAATTATTTAATTAATTATCTTAAATATTTGGTATTATTGGTTGACCAAAATAGTATTTTATACTTAGTCCCAATAAGTATTATTAATTATTTTTGGTTGACAATAATAATACTCAGTGTATTTAGTCCCAAATTTAATTCTATTATTGATTATTGTTTTATGACATAAATAATAATCTTTAAATTTAAATTTTTATTGTTTTAATAAATTTGAAATAATAAATTAAAGTTTGATTATTTTAAAATAATACTTTTTCTTTATTGTTTTTAGGATTTAAAATAATAAATAATTTTATTATTACTTTGAAAATTTTTTTTTTCTAATAATAATAAATTGTTTATTGTTGATAAATTCAAAATAATAATAAATAAACCTTATTGTTTAAAGATTTTGAAATTTTAAATAAATTTTATTATCCAAATCAATTGAAATAATAAATTATTAAATTAAATCAATTTTATTTTTATTATTATTGTTGTGATTTCAAAATTAAACAATATAATAAAGAACAATAATTAATTACCTTTTGAATAAGTGATTTTATATTAACCACTTGATTTTTTTTTATCCCACAGATAAAACATGTCTTCCAAATTGAGTGAAACCATGGAAAATTTGAATGTGGATGAAATTGAAATTGATTATGATGCTGATACTGTGAGTTCTTCTAAAGTTGCACATAAAAAATCTTATGCTGACAAGAAAAATTCACATAATTCAGGATGTGGAAATGATAGGAGAAGTAAACTAATCAAACCCTCTTCCCCCAGCACAACAGAAGGAAGTAAAAACTCCAGTACCTCAAGAAGGCCTTCCAAAAGGCTTCAAAATAAAAAAACTTCCTCTGTACCAGCAAATCAGCAATCTGTCCAGTCACATCAAAGAACTGAAGACAGAAAACATGAAATACAAGGCAAAAGTAGACACCTTGTGGGATCAAGTTCAGGAAATCAGGAACCAAAATCAGGCCCAGGCCCCTCCTCAGTTGCCTCCCAATCAGCCTCAGTTTCAGGCTCAATATTCACAGCCCCCCAGCTTCTCCATCCAAAATCAAAATACTATGGAAGTAGAGCAATGGAAATGCGATTATCTAATGAGTCACTACCAGCAGAATATGCAACATCCTCCTCATCATCAGCCTGGCCCATCCAGAACACCCAATTTCCATCCTCCTCCTCATCCCTACCAACAAAGCAGGAGAAAGAAGGCCCAAGCACAATCCCAAACAACAGTGGAAATGGGATTACTTGATGAGCCATTACCAACAGAATGTTCAGCAGCCAGCAACTCAACACCCTGGCCCACACAGGACACAAACCTTCAATCCTACTCCTCAGCCCCATCTTTATCAGGGAGGCAGAAGAAAGAAGGCACAGGGGAAGTTTCCTCCTCTTCCATGGTAAGTGATTTGGTTGATAAACATTTTGGTATTTATACTAATAAGAATTCTTCTACAGGTAATCTTATTGACTATGGTGAAAGAACAGTTAAACCTATTAAAAGACAACTTCGTGTAATTAGTAGCCCTAATGATGTTCTAAGCAAACTTTCTTTTGATGAACCATTACATTTGACCTCTACTTCATTAGTTAATCCTTCTCTTGCAATTAAAAATGATTCTGTTGCTCCTGAAATTTATGTTTTACTTGAGAAAACTTCTGAAGAAATATTGAAAGGCTCTCCTGATTTTAATGTTATCAAAGATAAAATTTTAGGAGATTTATTAAAACATGAGAATGATAGATTAAATAATTTACATTTACACTGCAAAGTGAGTTCTTCTGTCCAAGAAACAGCTTATTTCAAATTGAAAGATACTTTAAATACCGTCCTTTATCAGCAAAAGTCTATTAGAAATGATCATCTTAATAAACTTATCAATGATATGAAACCACTTATGGATGAAAATACTTCCTTGAAAAATGACAATAAGCTTCTGCACAGTGAATTAAGAAAATTGAAAATTGATTTCCAGAATTTGAGCAATAAATGCTCAGTAGAAGAGGACAGAAATGTTCTACCTATTTCTAAAATTAATGATCAACTATCTTATATCCCTGAATTAAGGAATAAATTATCTGATCTTGAGAAAAAGGTTTCTACATTACAAGCTATTCATGATGACAATTGTGATGAGTTAAGAAATAATACTAAACTTTCTGTTAATTATAAAAATAAACAGCCTGAACAGGGTGTTTCTTCTCTCACTTGTAATGCCCCAATTAAACCAGTTGATAACTTGTCTGAGAAGTCTGGTGCTTCAAAAAAAAGTATTTTGATACTCACAATGAGCCATCTGCCTCTGTCAGTAATGAAATATCTGAACACCTTTCAAGACTTCAAGAATTGATTACCTTGAATAATTCAAACCATAAGGCTGACCACCCTAGCAATAATAAAAACTGGCCTAAAATGGACCAATACCCTACCTTTGATGGTGATTCTTCATCTGATTGGCAACACTTTATCCAAAGAATTGATAATTTGAAGAAGTCATATAAATTACCAGATGAAGAAATTGTTTCTAAGTTAATTTCTTTATTCTCCAATGTAGCCTTAATGTGGTATGAATCTGTTTTATTGGATGATATCCATTATACATGGAATGAATGGAAAACCTTGATTGAGAATCAGTTTGGTGGTTCAAAATTTAGATTGGCTCAACAGAGATTGTATGAGAACTCTAAAAATATCTCTTCCTCTGTTGATAAACCAATTGTTTTTCTTATGAAAGTAACAAAAATCCTGAGAGCTATTGATCCAAAAATGAATTATGATATTTGGAGAGATAAAATTCTTTATAAATTACCAAATTCTCTAAGAGATTTAATTGTGGCTAGAACTGAGCATGTAAAGGAACATTCTTCTTTTATTAATATCTGTAATGAAGTATTACTTAACCATAGATATGAACCAAAGAATTATCCTATGAAATCTTATCATGATCAGAGTAAGCCCTCTACCAGACCTCCAGAAAAACCTGGTAAACCCTCTGCCCCAGTTGCACCCAAAAAATATGCAACTAATACTTGTTTTAAATGTAACAAACCTTGGCAGAAGGGCCATGTGTGTGACAAGAAAATTCATCTTGTTGAACAAACTGCAGACACTGAGGATGCTGATGTTGATCTCAATGATTCTTCCAGTGACTGCGACAGTAATATCTCCTATGAAAATGACTCCCTTAAGGATGTCTTAATGTTGGAACAAGATGTGCAATATTTAGACAATATTTCTGAGGAGTGTAATTTAGATTTATCTTCAGTAGAAAATGCTGAAATAATTAAAGATATTACTGACAGCTCTATATCCATATCCCCTTTGAAGGCACCAGTTATCATTAATAGTAAAAATGTTGAGGTTGTTCTTGACTCTGGTGCTGGAGGAAGTGTGGTGTCTGAAAAGGCACTGGCTTCAGTGGATAAAGATTATATGGATAAATTATTACCTATGACATGTGAAAAATGGAGAGGTTATGGCTCTATTTTGTGTCCCATTGTAAAATACAAATCCACTGTATTCTTCAAATATAATGGTGGTTTTGTCAGAGATGTTTGTGAATTTTTTGTCATGAGAAATGATAATTTGAGAAATTGGTTTATTATGGGTAATGACATTCTGACCATGTTTGGTGTAAAATTGGACCCTGCCAATAATTGCTTCACATTGGGATTGAATGGCAAAAGGAAATTCAAAATTTCTTCCCCTAGAAGATCTTCTGCATATTTGTTAAAGTCTTGTAACTCATTAATTCAATGTACAGGTAGACCAAAAAATGAAATGGATAGTTTATTAACTGAAATAAATACTGCTTCTTTTAGTGATCAATTAACTAGTGAGCAGAAGGATTCTATGATTGCCTCAATTACCTCTTTTCCTATGGCTTTTGCTCATGGTTCTCATGTCCTAGGAGTTGTTAAGGATGAGATGAAAATTACTTTATCCTGTAACTTGAGTGATATTCCTCCTAGTCTTAAGAAAAAACCATATCCTGCTTCTCCAACAAAAAGAAAGGATATTGAAGATAATATTTCTACCTTATTAAAAATGAATATAATTGAGAAAGTGGATGTCACCCCAAAATATTGTGTCATATCCCCAGTCTTGATTTCTTATGAAAAAGATAAGGCTAGATTATGTGGAGATTAAAGAGCATTAAACACTTATACTGTGGATGATATTTACCCTTTGGGCAGAATAAATTCAATTCATGCTACCTTACAGGGTGCAAAATTTATTAGCTGTCTGGATGGAAATAAAGGTTATCATCAAATTCCTGTTGAGAAAAATTCTCAAAATATTTTACTAATTGCTACTCATATGGGAATATATAAGTATGTTAGGATGCCATTTGGCCCTAAAAATGCTCCTTCAGTTTTTCAAAAAGTCATGGATAACACTTTCCATCAAGAAATAATTGAAGGATGGCTCATGGTTTATATTGATGACATTATAATTTTTTCTAAAACTTTTGATGAACATATGATTCACTTAAATATAGTTTTCCAAAAAATGGATGAAATTAATATGACCTTGTCCTTAAAAAAGTGTAAATTTGGTTTTCAATCTTTGAAAGTCCTTGGCCATGTTGTGTCAGGCTTACAAATTTGTGTAGACCAAAACAAAGTTGCTGCCATTCAAAATGTGAAAGCACCAACTTCTGTAAGAGAAATCCAAAGTTTTTTGGGTATGTGTGGCTATTATAGACAATATATTAAAAATTATCAGGTCATAGCCTTGCCTCTTACAAAACTGACCAGAAAAGATGTTGCCTTTCTCTGGAATAATGACTTTCAAAAAACTTTTGATACATTAAAAAGTTTTTTAATGACAGCCCCTATATTGGCTCTTCCAGATTTCAACAAACCTTTTGTCCTATACACAGATGCTAGCTTTGTTGGTCTGGGTGCTGCCCTTCACCAAAAACAAATTATTAATGATAAATCCTCAGAGGTTTTAATTTGTTATATTTCAAGAACCTTAAGAAATAGTGAATTGAAATATGGTGCCACTCAATTAGAGTGCTTAGCAGTTGTTTGGGCTCTTGAAAAACTTCATAACTACCTAGATGAACAGAAGTTTGAACTGGTAACTGACTTTAGTGCTGTGAAGTCCCTCTTAAACCTGAAGACACCAAATAGACATATGTTTAGGTGGCAACTGGCTGTTCAAGAGTACAGGGGAAGAATGACAATTATCCATAGAGCTGGAAATGTTCACTCCAATGTTGATATGCTTTCAAGACTACCCCTACCTAATAATGACTCCAATCCTGCCTATGTCCCTGAGGATGATAACATTCACATTTATGGTATATATATTGTGGACATGGAGGAAGAATTTTTGCAATTAATTCTGGATTCATATGAAAAAGATTCTGATTTGAATAAATTGGTTACTATCTTGAATGATCCAAAGAATGCTTCAATTCAAGCATTAATAAAAACTCTCCCACCAAAGTACCAACTGCTTTGACTAAAGGAAAGTTTATTACAGGAGAAAACTTACTAATGTAATTGTTATTTCTCCTTCAATGAAAGAAATCATCTTAAAATTATGTCATGATGACATATTATCTGGTCATTTTGATCTAGAAAAAACTATGGTCAGGATTAAAAACACTGCATGGTGGGCTAATATGTCTGAAGACACAAAATTATATGTTGAATCTTGTGATTCTTGCCAAAAATCTAAAAGATTGACTGGTAAAAGAGAAGTATTAATGCAACATATTGAAGCACCTGATGCTCCTTGGCAAATTATTAATATGGATTTTGTCACTGGTCTTCCTGTAGCAGGGAAAGACAGTTATAATTCTTGCTGGGCTATAGTGGACAGATTCACTAAAATGTGTAAATTCATTCTTACCCACAAAGATGTTTCCACCAACAATTTAGCCTTTTTGTGGTGGTCACATATGTTTAATATTGTTGGATTTCCAAAAGCCATCATATCTGATAGAGACCCAAAGTTTACTTCTGAATTTTGGATGTCTTTGATGGATATATGTGGTTGTGAGTTGAAATTATCCACTGCCCACCATCCTCAAACTGATGGACTGGCTGAAAGGATGATTCAAACCTTGGAAAATATGATTAGAAGGTATTGTGCCTTTGGATTAGAATATAAAGAAAATGACCAATTTACACATGACTGGGTAACCTTACTTCCAGGTCTTGAATTTGCTTATAATAGCACTGTTCATTCTGTCACTGAGAAAACACCTTTTGAGCTATGGCTAGGTTATGTTCCAAGTAATCCTGCTCAAATACTCAATAACAAATTACCAAAGTTGTAATTACATCCTGGTGTGAAGTCTTTTATCCAAATGTAGCAACTGTGCAGAAAACATGCCCAAAGTTCTATTGATAAAGCATTTGAATATGAGAAAAAGAGATGGGATAAATCCCATAAAGAGCACACTTTTAAAAAGGGTGATGAAGCTCTAATGTCTACAGTTCACTTCAATTTTCAAGGCAATAACAAATTAAAGGATCCATTTGTAGGACCATTTGTTGTTAAAAGAATGGTGGGAGATAATGCAGTAGAAGTTATATTGTATTCTCCTTATGACAGAAAACATCCTGTTTTTCCCATTTCCCTCCTTAAACCTTATACTTCCAACAGTGACTTATTCCATAAGAGAAGGGGAAGACCCAAGAAAAATCCTCAGGAAGTCACAGAAATTGCAGAAATTGATAAAATTCTTAATGACAGAGTTATCACCTCTGAAAAAGGTATTGAATATTTATTGATATATAAAAATAAATCATCTGAGCATGATAAATGGATACCTGGAAAAGAGATTTTTAACCTTTCCACTCTATTAAAAAAGTATAAAAAGAAAAAATCTTAGCATTTTTTTTATTGTTTTTTTTAGAGTGAGGGAGTGTCATCCAGGCTGTACCAGGAGCCCAGTAAAACTTATTTTAAGTTATTAGACCTGAAAGAGGGCGAAAATTTATGCTTTTTATGTATATAAATTAATATTATATTGCATAATAAAATTAAGTACAAATTACCTTATTAAATAAAATTAAAATAAGGGTTATATTTATTTTATTATTTTATTAATTATATACTATTAAAATAAACATAAATTATATTATATTCTATAAAAAATTGGGCTCATTTTTATGTATTTAAATAATTATAAAATAATAATTAATTAATTATAATATTATATTATACTTATAAGGCAAAATGTTGACTTAGAATAATATTAATTAATTATTAGACCCTTATAATAATTTATACCTTATTATCCCTGATTTTTGGGCGCTTCTGTGGCTCAAAATTATGTAATTAAATTTATTAAACCATTTAAACTAATTACATTCTCATATTTTAATCTAAAATAATTACTTATATTAATTGTATGAATTAAACTAGTAATATATTACATTCCACTTTAAAATAGTACTGCATAATACTTATTTTAAATTACATTAGTTATTTTTTATATGTCTTGTACTTATTTATGCGTAATATCCAGGGGGAATTAATACTGGTGAAATATTGGCTACTGCATTTAACAATTTAGTACATTTTTTTGATTTCTCACCCCTTACATTTACTCATAAATTATTGTATTTACTTTTGTGGCGCTTCAGAGGGCCCCTTGGCTATATAAGGGCCTTGGGAACCCCCTTCAGCGGCATCACTTACATTATTACACTTTATTTACACTTATACATTTTTATACACGTATTGATTCCTTTTCTTTTAACTAGTAATACATTTAGTTGAAATAAAATAAATAAATACTATATACAAAATCTTAAGGTTGCGGTAAGAACATTAAACTATAATATTTTACTGCTGCGCATTGAAACTAAAATACTTACCACCACGCAATATAGGGGGAGGACTTGCTAGCAAGTCCGCAACTTGAAGTCAGATGGAAATCAGATGGAACTCAGACTGAAGTAATACTGAACTTTCACTTGAAGTATCACACAAATAACAATGGATCTATATTGAAAACATAGTGAAAGTGTGAGGATAACTGAATGGAAGCCAGAAAAAATCATTCCATGAGTCTACTCAATGCAAAGTATTTTTTGAAACAGCTTATTAAAATAATACTTTATTAAATTAATTTGATCAATAAAAATTGATTGACAATATTGCAATTCTTAAATACAATAATTTTATTAAAAAATTTCAGATTACATATAAAAAAAATCAGTGACTTTTTCTATTACTTACAACTGTTTTTACAGAATTGAAAACTATGTTTCAGCTAATATTTTATGGAAGTGAACTCTGTTCTTCGCCCGAAGAACAGAGTTCATCCTCCTATTTTCACACTCTGTTTGCACCAATCTCCATCCCTTTCAATTCTATCAACACATGCTTGTCTTCCCTTCCCATGCCTTTCGCTATCCTCCCAGCCCCATTGTATGCCATCCTCTTTTGATCCCCATTTCACCCCTCTCAACCTCTCCCAGACCCTTTTCTTCATTTAAAATGCCTCGGAACCCTTAATCTTCCCTTCCAACTCTTTCCCAACCTTTTCGCTACCCCATACACCCTTCCTCACCCCTCTCTCCAGCCTTTCCAGCCCTTGTAGCCCCATTTGTGTTCACATGAGCTTCAAGGTGTGTTCAAAGTAAATTCAATACTTCTTCATGATGGTTTCATCACTTCCTCAATGTGTGCTCAAAAAGATATGAATTAGGGTTCAAGGTTGCGGACTTGCTAGCAAGTCAGCCCCCCATATTGCGTGGTGTACATTACAATAATATTAGAACTACTCACTTTATATATTAAACCTTTTCCCTTGTTTGCGTCCTTCCCTCTTTTCCTTCTTTCCATTCTTTGTCTTCTTGTGTTTCTTTCTCCTTTTTCTTCTTTCCTTCTTCCACCTTCTAGAAGACCACGCCAATAGTTTCGGTCAAAGAGAGCATGAGAAGATAAGGTTCAAACCATCTTTCTGCTTTTCTGGCTAGGAATGAAGAAGCGTAAACAACCTTCAATCGGTCGTTATTGAAGGTTTGAGGATCATTATGGAACAGGAGCTTGCAGGTTTGCAAGAAGGGCCGCAATCTGTCTGGATGTTCTCCATCAAATTTATCAGGAGATTTCATAGAAGGAGTTTTGAATTTAGATCCCTCTGAAGACGTTGAATTTGAAAGGGTCTTCATGAAAAGTCTCATGAAATCTTCCAGAGAATTAGATGGTCAAGGTTCCGAAGGTTGACCAGAAGGGTGAGTAGCAGGGGCGGATGGTGCCTCGTGCATTGTATCCTCTCCTTCTTCATCATCACTAGAATCATCAAAAGTTTGTGGGATGTCTTCTACAGATTGGACTGAATGTTGCCGTTCCATTAGGTCAAGTGGCTCCAAGGAGTGAGTGCGGGAAACAGGCCGTGTGGCTGTTGGCCTGCCTCTGGCGCAAGCTCTAGTAGTAGCGCCCGTAGGAGGAGTGCATTTAACAGGTGCCATTTTAAGAATTTAGAGAAAAAACACCTGAAAAGGGACGTAGTAGTGCAAAGAATGAGAACTATGGAGAATTAAATTATACTGTCACCAGACAACCTACTCACAAGGTCAAGGGTGTTCCTGAAAGTGAGATGGAGGGAGGAGTTTTTAGAAGTTTCTTCGATGCACAGAGGAAATGTTTGAGGAAGTGATTCAAAGATGACTCAAAGGAAGAACTACTGCTTCTAGATATTTTTGAGGAGAATTCTAATATAATTTAAAGGTAATATTAAATTCTTAAAATCTCACAAAGGGTTGTAAATTCAATAATCAAAGATTCAGGATTTAGAAATGATTATTGAGAAAATAAGGAAAGATACAATAATAATGATTTAACCTAAAGCTTTACCACTATTAACTATATATATGTTTTATAATTTAATTCTAAAGAATTTCAAACCAAAAATCCAACCCCTTTTATATCCTTTACTCCTCCTCGCATTGACCTCATACCCAACCACTATTCCGCACACCACAGACCATTAAAAAATACATCCATTACACCTGGACCCTCCTCACTAACATCTGTCAACCCTTTAATCCTCCACTATCCATTCTGTCCATGCTAACTACCCCTTTTAATAATTCACAGACATTTAATAAACCTTTTAGTGCACCATTACATTGACTATTGCGCTGTGCATTGCTTATTGAAGAAAGGACTGAGACACACTATTGAGAGATTGACTAATTTAGATTTAGAGTTTAGACTAGTGCGGTTGAATAGTGAGTACACAAAGGAAAGTTTCAGTTGCTATGGAGAATTGCTTTCTGCGCTTCGAGTATGGATTTAGACCTCTGTATTATTGATTTAATGAGCTGCTTTTGCCTTGAGTTTCACGTGGCGCGTGACACTCTGAGTACCAAATACACAGTCTTTGAGGACAGAAATGTTTTATCCTTTGCAAAAATAAATGAACAGATGTCTTAAATTCCAAGGATAAGAAATTATTTGTCTGACCTACAGGAAAAATTCTCAGCCTTAACTGTCAATCATTATGGTGTAGATGAAAATGCTGCCCATAAGCTGCATAAAAATAAAGGAAAGGGGCCTGAACAAAGCAGATTTTTTCTTCCCCATATTTCAGCCTTTAAAAAAAATGACAATGAGTCTTTAAAATCTTTTGCTTCAAGAAAAAAATATTTTAATGGTCATGAACCAGCTGTTTCTGTAAATAATGAAATTTCTGAACAACTGGCTAAACTTCAAGAATTATTGATGTTAAATAATTCTAATTAAAAGATGAACCATCCCAGTAGCCAGAAAAATTGGCCCAAACTGGGTCAGTATCTCACTTTGATGGTGACTCTTCATCTGACTGGAAACACTTTGCTCAGAGAATTGATAATCTGAAAAACTCTTATAAATTTCCAGATGAAGAAATTGTCTCTAAGTTAATTTCTTTATTTTCCAATTTAGCTTTAATGTGGTATGAATCTGTCTTATTGGAAAATCAACATTATACTTGGAAAGAGTGGAAAATATTAATAGAAAATCAATTTGGTTTTTCAAAGTTCAGACTTTCCCAGCAGAGATTATATGAGACTGCTAGATATGCATCCTCCTCTCCTGAAAAACCTATTGTTTTCCTTATGAAAATTACAAAAATTCTTAAATCCATGGATCCTAAAATGGATTATGATATTTGGAGAGATAAAATTCTCTATAAATTGCCAAATTCTCTGAGAGGTTTGATTGTGGAAAGGACTGAGCATGTAAGAGAGAATTCATCCTTTATTAATATCTGTAATTAAGTTCTACTAAATCATAAATATGAGCCAAGGAATTATCCTTTAAAATCTTATCATGACCAACAAAAGCCTTCCACAAAACTTCCAGACAAATCTGGTAGACCTTCTGCTCCAGTTGCACCAAGAAAATATGCAACTAACACTTGTTTCAAATGTAACAAACCATAGCAGAAAGGACATGTTTGTGAGAAGAAAATTAATCTTGTTGAACAAACTGAGGAACCTGAAAATACCCAAGTTGATCTTGATGATTCCTCAAGTGACTTTAATAGCAATATCTCTTATGACCATGATTCTTCTCAGGAAGTTCTAGTTTTAGAAAAGGATATCCAATATTTAGATAATTGGTCTGAAAATTATGATATTGACTTATCTTCTGTAGAAAATGTTGAAGTAATTAGAGATATTACTGACAGTTCCACTTTAATATCACCTTTGAGAGCACCAGTTATCATAATTGGTAAAAAGGTTGAAGTAATTCTTGACTCTGGTGCTGGAGGAAGTGTAGTGTCTGGGAAAGCACTGGCTTCTGTGGGTAAGGATTATCAATGAAAATTATTACCTATAACATCTGAAAAATGGAAAGTTTTAGGTTCTGATTTATGTCCCATTGGCAAATACAAAACCACTGTGTTTTTAAATATAATGGTGGTTTTGTCAGAGCTATTTGTAAATTTTTTGTTATGAAAAATGATAATTTAAGCAATTGGTTTATCATGGGAAATGACATTTTAACCATGTTTGGCATTAAATTGGATCCTGCAAACAATTTTTTTACCTTGGGCATGAATGGGAAAAGAAAATTTAAAATTTCTTCCTCTAAAAAGCATTCTGCACCCTTATTAAAATATTGTCATTATTGATCCAATGCAAAGGCAGACAAACAGAGGAAATGGATGTCTTATTGTCTGAAATTGATACAGCTTCATTTGGTGATCAATTGACTGATGATCAAAAAGATTCAATAGTAGCATTAATTACATCTTTCCCAACGGCTTTTGCTCATGGTTCCCATGTGTTAGGATTGGTTAAAGATGAAATGAAAATTTCTTTATCCTGAAAGTTGGATGAAATACCTCCTAGCCTTAAAAAAAACCTTATCCTGCTTCTCCCACAAAGAGAAAAGATATTGAAGATAATATCTCAGCTTTATTAAGTATGAATATTATTGAAAAAGTGGATGTTACACTCAAATATTGTGTCATCTATCCAGTTTTGATCTCCTATGAGAAAGATAAAGCTAGACTTTGTGGAGATTATAGAGCTTTGAATACTTATACTGTGGATGATATTTACCCTTTACCTAAAATTAGCTCTATACATGCTACCTTTCAAGGTGAGAAATTCATAAGCTTTCTAGATGGTAATAAAGGTTACCATAAAATACCTGTTGAAAAATCTTCCCAGAATTTTTTGCTAATTGCAAAACATATGGGAATTTACAAATATGTTAGGATGCCTTTTGGCCCTAAAAATTCCCCTTCAGTATTCCAAAAAGTAATGGATGACACATTTCATCAGGAAATACTTAAAGGATGGTTAATGGTTTACATTGATGACATCATAGTTTTTTCTAAAACTTTTGATGGACATATCCAACACTTATATAGAGTCTAACAAAAAATGTATAAAATTAACATGACTCTCTCCTTAAAAAAGTGTAAATTTGGTTTTCAATCCCTGAAAGTCCTAGGTCATGTAGTTTCTGGATTACAAATATGTGTAGACCAAGGAAAAGTTGCTGCTATTCAAAATGTGAGAGCACCAACTTCTGTAAGGGAAATACAAAATTTTTTGGGAATGTGTGGCTACTATTGACAAAATATTTATTTAAAACTATCAAGTCATAGCCTTACCACTTACCAAAATTTCAAGAAGAGAGGTGGCTTATATATGGAATGAGGATACTCAATAAGCTTTTGATACATTAAAGAAATTTTTAATTTCACCTCCAATCCTTGCCCTTCCTGATTTTAATAAGCCTTTTGTTCTTTATACAGATGCAAGTTTTATTGGCCTTGGGGCTGCTCTACACCAGAAACAAATTAATAATGAAAAAGTTTCAGAAGTAGTAATTTGTTATATTTAAAGAACCTTGAGAAAGGGTGAATTAAAGTATGGTGCCACTCAGTTAGAGTGCTTAGCTATTTTATGGGCTTTAGAAAAGCTTCATTATTATCTAGATAACCAAAAGTTTGAATTAGTTACTGATTTCAGTGCTGTGAAATCTCTCTTGAACTTGAAAACACCAAATAGACATATGTTTAGGTGGCAAATTGCTGTTCATGAATACAGAGGTAGAATGACTATTATTCACAGGGCTGGAAATGCTCATTCAAATGTAGATATGTCGTCTAGATTGCCTCTTCCAAATGATGTATCGAATCCAGCTTATGTACCTGAAGATGATACAGTACATACACATGGTATATACATTGTTGATATAGAAGAGGAACTATTACAATTAATTCTGGATTAATATGATAAAGATTCTGATTTAAATAAATTAGTTACAATCTTAAATGATTTAAAAAATGCTTCTATTCAAGAATTGATAAAAACTCTTCCTCAAAAGTACCAAAATGCTTTGAGTAAAGGAAAGTTTTCCATTTAAGATAATTATATTTATTACAGGAGAGAACTGACCAATGTCATTGTTATTCCTCCTTCCATGGAAGAAACCATCTTAAAACTTTGTCATGATGACATATTAGCAGGACATTTTGACCTTGAGAAAACCTTGATCAGAATTAAAAAAACTTCTTGGTGGGCTAATATGTCTGAAGACACTAAATTATATGTTGAATCTTGTGATTCTTGTCAAAAATCTAAAAGACTGACTGGTAAAAGAGCAGGATTGTTACAACATATTGAAGAACCTGATGCTCCTTGGCAAATCATTAACATGGATTTTGTCACTGGTCTTCCTGTAGCAGGTAAAGAAAGTTATAACTCTTGTTGGGTAATAGTGGATAGATTCACCAAAATGTGCAAATATATTCCCACCCACAAAGATGTATCCACAAAAGAATCAGCTTTCTTAAGGTAGTCTTACATGTTTAATATTTTTGGATTTCCAAAAGCCATTATCTCTGATAGAGACCCAAAATTTACATCTGAATTTTGGACATCTTTGATGGATATTTGTGGCTGTGAGTTAAAATTGTCTACAGCTCACCATCTTCAGACTGATGGTCTAGCTGAAAGAATGATTCAAACTCTGGAAGATATGATTAGAAGGTATTGTGCCTTTGGTTTAGAATATAAAGACAATGACAGATTTACTCATGACTGGGTTACTCTATTACCAGGTCTTGAATTTGCTTATAATAGCAATGTTCATTCTGTCACTGAGAAAAAGCCTTTTGAGCTTTGGTTAGGTTATGTCCCAAATACTCCTGCTCAAATTCTCAATAATAAATTACCTAAGTTTGAGCTACACCCTGGTGTAAAGTATTTCATGCAAATGCAACAGCTATGCAGAAAACCTTCTCAAAGCTGTATTGATAAGGCATTTGAGTATTAAAAGAAAAGATGGGATAAATCACATAAAGAATACACATTTAACAAGGGTGATGAAGTGTTGATATATACTGTCCATTTCAATTTACAAGACAACAACAAATTAAAAGATCCTTTTGTGGGACCATTTGTTGTTAAAAGAATGGTTGTAGATAATGCAGTAGAAGTTGTATTGTATTCTCCATATAATAGAAAACATCCTGTTTTCCCCATTTCCTTGCTTAAAACTTATACTTCCAACAGTGACTTATTTCCTAAAAGAAGGGGAAGACCTAAGAAAAACCCTCAGGAAGTCACAGAAACTGCAGAAATTGATAAAATTCTCAATGATAGCATTATCACTTCTGAAAGAAGTATTGAATATTTATTGAGATATAAGAACAAATCATCTGAACATGATGCATGGATACCTGTAAAAGAAATTTCAAATCTTCCTACTCTGTTAAAAAAGTGTAAAAAGAAAAATCTTAGCATTTTTTTATTGTTTTTTTAGAGTGAGGGAGTTTCAGCAAGGCTATCTCAGGAGCCCAGTAAATTATATAATAAATTACTGGAATCAATTAAGGGAATAATGCTATAAATTTTATGTAGTTACAATAAAATATCTTATTGAATAAAATTATATAAATATTTTGTAAGTAAAATAATTATAATATTCATTATTAAGAAAATTTTTATTACATAAAAAGATATTATATTCTATAACATCATGGCCCATTTTGTATGTATTTAATATTTCTAAATCAATAAATTAATTATTTAAAATTATATTATAAGTTTAATAATAAATTTAACTTATAATGTAATTACAATCTAAATAATAAAGTCTATATAAACTAAAGACAACTTATTATCTAATACTATCCATAAATATTGGGCACTTCCTTGACCCTTAAGGGTGTCACTAAAATTACTAAATTAATTAAAATACTTATGTAATGTGATAAATTTAAAGTCTCACTCTAAATAAGTTATTTTATTGAATTAATTAATTGTTTCAATTAAATTAATAATTAAATTAATTGAAATTGTTAAAACAATTAACTTAATTTTCTTTATACTGAACTAAGATTTATTATGTACATTAAAGTATGAAAATAATTTTTTTTGTTTAATTAGAAACCATATTCATCTATATGTACTACCTGTTTTAGATTTTCTTTCTCACAGCTCTCAGGTTTAATACTTACGTAGTTATTTATTATATTACATATTTGTTTTGGGACTTTATGGTGGAAACGTTGTTACTTATTCTCAGGTTTACTTTATTGGTTCAATTTTCCTCTTATTTTGTATGTGTCGGTCAGTTGTCTAGAAGAGGGGAAGAAAAGGGAGACAAAAAAGAAGAGGAAAGGGGAATAGCCACTAAAGGTATGTAAAAAAATAAAAGTAATAAAGAAAATAATTTATTTAAAATGTGGCAACGACGATTGAGTTGAGAGATGACACAAATTGAGGTTTTTATTTAATAATAATATTATTTCAAGTAAGAGTTCTGCGCGGAAAACACTATGATTACTATCAGACTTAAGGCAACCTTTTAATTGTTATTTAGAATTTTTAATTAGATTGTAATACTAATAAAAAATAATAATAAACGTAATAAAATTATATTTAAATTGTTGAGTGTATAGTAAGTGAGGATCTACAGGGGATTATACAAGGCCTTTTTATAGGCAATGGGTCCTCTGAAGCGCTACTATATTTGTAAATACAAGAATTATAATAGAATGAAACAAGAATATAAAAGAATAAGTGAAACATAACAATGTAGAGAAAAATATGAAACAAATAATTAAAAACCCCAGTTAAGAATCCAATTTTCCCACAATTAATTCCCAAATCAGTAAGTGAAAATAGTAAATAACTAAAGAAGCCTGGAACATATGGACTATGAGAAAAATAATTCAAAACAGATTGTACAGTCTGATTTAAGGATTTTTAAGTGAAACAAAGGTTATTGTTACGCAACAAAATATGTAATTAATCTCAATTCAGTATAAATTAATTAATTGTTTTTCCTGACACACTTAAGGGTCAAAAGAAGCGTCATTAATTATTTTTTAATATTATATGAAAGGTGTTATTTAATATATAAATTTAAATAATTAATTTAATTATATTATAAGTCAATTTTACACTTATAATTATAATATATGTTTTTTAATTAATTAAATATAAATTTATAATTATTAAATACATAAAAATGCGCCATTATTTGTAGAATATAAAATATATCATAATTTAAATGTATAAAAATTTATATAAACAATAAAATTAATATAACACTTGTATATAATAAAATACTTATATAATTTTATTATGCAATAAAATATTAATTTATATAAATTAAATACAATTCTTACGCCCTCTTTCAGGTCTTATAAGCTAACATATCATTTACTGGACTCCTGGAATAGCTTGGCTGACACTCCCTCACTCTAAAAAAAACAATAAAAAAAATGCTAAGATTTTTTCTTTTTGTACTTTTTCAACAGAGTAGGCAGATTTGAAATCTCCTTGCCAGGTATCCATGCATCATGTTCAGATGATTTGTTCTTATATCTCAATAAATATTCAGTACCTCTCTCAGAAGTGATAATTCTATTATTGAGAATTTTATCAATTTCTGCTGTTTCTGTGACTTCCTGAGGGTTTTTCTTAGGTATTCCCCTTCTTTTGGGAAATAAGTCACTGTTGGAAGTATAAGGCTTAAGCAAAGAAATGGGAAAAACAGGATGTTTCCTATCATATGGAGAATACAATACAACTTCTACTGCATTATCACCAACCATTCTTTTAACAACAAATGGTCCTACAAAAGAATCTTTTAATTTTTGATACCTTGTAAATTGAAATGGACAGTAGAGATCAACACTTCATCACCCTTGTTAAATGTGTATTCTTTATGGGATTTATCCCATCTTTTCTTTTCATATTCAAATGATTTATCAATACATCTCTGAGCATGTTTTCTGCATAGCTGTTGCATTTGCATGAAAGATTTTACACCAGGGTGTAGTTCCAACTTAGGTAATTTATTATTGAGAATCTGAGCAGGATTGTTTGGGACATAACCTAACCAAAGATCAAAAGGCTTTTTCTCAGTGACAGAATGAACAGTGCTATTATATGCAAATTCAAGACCAGGCAATAGAGTGACCCAATCATGAGTAAATCTGTCATTGTCTTTATATTCTAAACCAAAGGCACAATACCTTCTAATCATATCTTCCAGAGTTTGAATCATTCTCTCAGCTAGACAATCAGTCTGAAGATGGTGAGCTGTAGACAATTTTAACTCACAGCCACAAATATCCATCAAAGAGGTCCAAAACTCAGAAGTGAATTTTGGATCCCTATCAGAGATAATGGCTTTTGGAAAACCAATAATGTTAAACATGTAAGACCACCATAAGAAAGCTAATTCTTTGGTGGATACATCTTTGTGGGTTGGAATAAATTTGCACATTTTTGTGAATCTATCCACTATTACCCAACAAGAGTTAAAGCTGTCTTTACCTGCAACAGGAAGACCAGTGACAAAATCCATATTAATGATTTGCTAGGGAGCATTAGGTGCTTCAATATGTTGTAATAACCCTGCTCTCTTACCTGTTAACCTTTTAGATTTTTGGCAGGAATCACAAGATTCAACATATAATTTTGTTTCTTCAGGCATATTAGCCCACCATGCAGTGTTTTTGATTCTAATCAATGTTTTTTCAAGATCAAAATGACCAGCTAATATGTCATCATGACAAAGTTTGAGGATAGTTTCTTTCATAGAAGGAGGAATTACAATTACATTAGTAAGCTTGCTTCTATAATATATATAACCATCTTCAATAGAAAACTTTCCTTTATTCAAAGCATTTTGATACTTTTCAGGAAGAGTTTTTAATAATGCTTGAGTTGAAGCATTCTTAGGATCATTTAAGATAGTAACCAATTTATTTAAATCAGAATCCTTATCATATGAATCCAGTATTAATTGTAATAACTCCTCTTCAATATAAACTATAAATATACCATGGATATGAACAGTATCATCTTCAGGTACATAAGCAGGATTTGAGTCATTATTTGGCAGAGGCAATCTGGAGAGCATATCAACATTGGAGTGAACATTTCCAGCTCTATGGATAATTGTCATCCGTCCTCTGTATTCTTGAACAGAAAGTTGCCACCTGAACATATGTCTGTTAGGTGTCTTCAGGTTTAAGAGGGACTTCACAGCACTACAGTCAGTTACCAACTCAAATTTTTGGTCATCCAAATAGTAATGAAGCTTCTCAAGAGGCCAAACAACTGCTAAGCACTCTAATTGAGTGTCACCATATTTCAATTCACTATTTCTCAAGGTTCTTGAAATATAGCAAATTAAAACCTCTGAAGATTTATCATTTATAATTTGTTTCTGGTGAAGGGCAGAACCCAGACCAACAAAGCTAGCATCTGTGTATAGGACAAAAGGTTTGTTGAAATCTGGAAGAGCCAATATAGGGGCTGTCATTAAGCAACTTTTTAATGTATCAAAAGCTTTTTGACAGTCATTATTCCAGAGAAAGGCAACATCTTTTCTGGTCAGTTTTGTAAGAGGCAAGGCTATGACCTGATAATTTTTAATATATTGTCTATAATAGCCACACATACCCAAAAAACTTTGGATTTCTCTTACAGAAGTTGGTGCTTTCACATTTTGAATGGCAGCAACTTTGTTTTGGTCTACACAAATTTGTAAGCCTGACACAACATGGCCAAGGACTTTCAAAGATTGAAAACCAAATTTACACTTTTTTAAAGATAAGGTCATATTGATTTCATCCATTTTTTGGAAAACTCTATTCAAGTGAATCATATGTTCATCAAAAGTTTTAGAAAAAACAATAATATCATCAATATAAACCATGAGCCAACCTTCAATAATCTCTTGATAGAAAGTGTTATCCATAACTTTCTGGAAAACTGAAGGAGCATTTTTAGGGCCAAATGGCATCCTAACATACTTATATATTCCCATATGAGTAGCAATAAGCAAAAAATTTTGAGAATTTTTCTCAACTGGAACTTGATGATAACCTTTATTACCATCCAGACAACTAATAAATTTTGCACCTTGCAAGGTAGCATGTATTGAATTAATTCTGGGTAAAGGATAAATATCATCAACAGTATAAGTGTTTAAAGCTCTGTAATCTCCACATGATCTAGCTTTATCATTTTCATAAGAAATCAAGACTGGGGAGATGACACAATATTTGGGGGTGGCATCCACTTTCTCAATTATATTCATTTTTAATAATGTTTCAATATTATCTTCAATATCCTTTCTTTTTGTTGGAGAAGCAGGATATGGTTTTTTCTTAAGACTAGGAGGAATATCACTCAAGTTACAGGATAAGGTAATTTTCATCTCTTCCTGAACAATTCCCAAGACATGAGAACCATGAGCAAAAGCCATAGGGAAAGAGGTAATAGAGGCAAAAATAGAATCTTTTTGTTCACTAGTCAACTGATCACCAAAAGAAGCAGTATTTATTTCATGTAATAAATCATCCATTTCAGTTGTTGTTCTACCTTAACACTGGATCAGTGAGTTACAAGATTTCAACAAATGCCCAGAAGTTCTAGGAGAGGAAATTTTGAATTTCCTTTTCCCATTCATTCCTAAGGTAAAGCAATTATTTGCTGGGTCCAGTTTCACATCAAACATGGTTAAAATATCATTTCCCATAATAAACCAATTGCTTAAATTATCATTTTTCATGACAACAAACTCACAAATAGCTCTGACAAAACCACCATTATATTTGAAGAATACAGAGGTTTTGTATATGCCAATAGGAAATAAGGTAGAACCATACCCTCTCCATTTTTCAGAAGTTATAGGTAATAATTTACTCAAATATTCCTTATCCACTGAAGCCAAAGCTTTTTCAGACACTACACTTCCTCCAGCACCAGAATCAAGAACTACATCAACATTTTTACTATTGATGATAACAGGTGCCTTCAAAGGGGATATAGGAATAGAATTGTTAGTAATATCTTTAATTATCTCAGCATTTTCTACTGAAGATAAATCCAATACACATTCTTCAGATATATTATTTTAATAATGGACATCTTGTTCCAACATTAAAACATCTTTAACAGATTCATTGTCATAGGAGATATTACTTTCACAGTCACTGGAAGAATTATTGACATCAAGTTCAACTTCATCAGTGTCTTCATTTTGTTCAACAAGATGAATTTTCTTGTCACAAACATGACCCTTCTGCCATGGTTTGCTACATTTATAACAAGTATTTGTTGCATATTTTTTAGGTGCAACTGGGGCAGAGGGTTTACCAGATTTTTCTGGGAGTTTTGTAGAAGGTTTATTCTGATCATTATAAGATTTACCAAAATAATTCTTTGGTTCATATCTATGGTTGAGTAGTACCTCATTACAGATATTAATGAAAGAAGAATTTTCCCTAACATGCTCAGTTCTAGCCACAATCAAATCTCTAAGAGAATTTGGTAATTTATACAAGATTTTATCTCTCCAAATATCATAATCCATCTTTGGATCAATTGCCCTTAGGATCTTTGTCACTTTCATAAGAAAAACAATGGGCTTTTCAACAAAGGAGGATACATATCTAGTATTCTCATACAGTCTTTGCTGAGCTAACTTGAATTTTGAACCACCAAACTGATTCTCAATCAAGGATTTCCAATCATTCCATGTATAATAATTGTTATCCAAAAGAACAGATTCATACCACATCAAGGCTACATTGGAAAATAAAGAAATTAGCTTAGAAACAATTTCCTCATCAGGTAGTTTATAAGATCTCTTTAAATTATCAATTCTTTGGATAAAGTGTTGCCAATCAGAGGAAGAATCACCATCAAAGGTAGGATATTGGTCTAACTTAGGCCAATTTTTCTGACTACTGGGATGGTCCACTTTTTGGTTTGAATTATTCATTATTAATAATTCCTGAAGTTTAGCAGGGTGTTCAGAAATTTCATTATTTACAGAAACAGCTGGTGCATGACCATCACAAGATTTTTTGCTAGTAGCAAAAGATTTTACAGACTCATTTTCAGTTTGTTTAATGGTTGAAATATGAGGAAGAAAGGATGAACTTTGCTCAGGTTTTTTTCCTTTATTTTTATGCAGCTTATTGACAGCATTCTCATTTAATTCATTATTGATGGTTAAGGTTGAGAATTTTTCCTGCAGGTCAGACACATAGTTTCTTATTCTTGGAATTTCAGACATCTGGTCATTTACTTTTGCAAGAGATAGAACATTTCTGTCCTCAGAAACTGAGTGTTTGGCACTTAGTGCATGGAAATCATTTCTTAGCTTTTTAAACTCATTTTGCAGAGATTTTATTTCATTTTTGAATGAATAATTTTCTTCAATAAGGGGTTTCAATTCACTCAAGGTCTTATGTAGACTGATATTTCTATCTGAGATAGCTCTATGGTCACTTCTTATTTGTTTTTGTTGACTAAGAATAATATTCAAGGTTTCTTTGATTTTTATATAAGCTGTATCTTGTACAGAAGAACTCACTTTACATTGCAAGTGTAAATTATTTAATCTATCATTTTCATGGATTAACACATCTCTCAAATGTTTGTCTTTCACAACATTAAAATCAAGGGTATCTTTCAATATTTCCTCAGAAGTTCTTTCAATTAAGGTATAGATTTCAGGGGGAACAGAATCATTTTTAATTGCAAGAGAAGGATTAATTAAAGAAGTAGAAGTTAAATGTAAAGGTTCATCAAATGACAATTTTCTAATTACATCAATAGGGCTACTAGTTACAGGAAGCTGTCTTTTAACAGGTTTAACTGTTCTTTCACCATGTTCAATAATATTACCTGCAGAAGAAGTTTTATTAGAAAACATACCCAAGTGACTATAAACCAAATTACTTACCATGGCAGAGGAGGAAACTTCCCCTGAGACTGGGTTTGGGATTGTGCTTGGGCCTTCTTTCTCCTGCCTTGTTGGTAGGGATGAGGAGGTGGATGGAAATTGGGAGTTCTGGATGGGCCAGGCTGATGATGAGGAGGGTGTTGCACATTCTGTTGGTAGTGACTCATTAGATAATCCCATTTTCCATTGCTCTACTTCCATAGTATTTGGATTTTGGATGGTTGAGCTGGGTGGCTGTGAAGGTTGAGCCTGAAACTGAGGCTGATTGGGAGGCAACTGAGGAGGGGCTTGGGCCTGATTCTGGTTCCTGAGTTCTTGAACCTTATCCCACAAGGTGTCTACTTTTGCTTTGTACCTCATATTTTCTGTCTTCAACTCTTTTATATGACTGGACAGGTTGCTGATTTGTTGTGGCAGAGGAAGCTTTTTTATTTTGAATCCTTTTGGAAGACTTTCTTGAGGTAATAGAGGCTTTACTTCCTTCTGTTGTGCTGGGGGAAGGGGGTTTGGTTTTTTTACATCTCCTGTCATTTCCACATCCTGAATTATGTGAATTTTTTGTGTTAGCATAAGATTTTTTATGTCCAACTTTAGAAGAACTCACAGTATCAGCATCATAGTCAATTTCAATTTCATCCACTTGCATGTTATCCATTTTTTCAGCCAAATTGTTGGACATAATAGTGGGAAGATTAATTAACTTTTTTTTTAAAAAAAATAATAAAATTTAGTTAATAATTGCTCCAAAAATAAAAAAATTTTTATTAATTAAATTATAAAAAAAAAAATTTTTTTTTTAATATAAAGTAATAATTATAAAAAATTAATTAATAAAATGGATTGCAAGGTTAAATTGGGAATAAACAGTCAATTTTATTCAACCAATTAATTACCAATATTAAATGTGGCAATATATCTGGGACTAAGCACAAAGTACTTTTAAGTCAACCAAAATTAACAATAATTAATAATAATAAAAAATTAATTTAATAATTCAATTTGTATTAATAATAATGTCAATTCTTCTAGGACTAAGATGATTTAAAACTCTATAATGGTCAACTAGGAAAAAAAAAATCTATAATTGAACACTTACACTCAGTGAATCAGCAGTTAAGCCACAATCACTGTTATTGCAGTAAAAATATAGTAATATGAGTGAGAGGTGCAAAGGAGAACTTACTATAATGATCGAAAAATCACTTCAAAATAATATAAGAATTAAAATAATATAAACCTAAGAAATCGAACCCAAGTTTGAAACACGGTTGCGGAAAAAGTTTCTTTTTTGCTAGGTGGTCCGTGCGTTTGTCGTTTGTCGCCAGGCTCGATCGTCCTCGTCATTTGGAAAGGCCCTCAGTTGTCGGTCAGTTGTCTAGAAGAGGGGAAGAAAAGGGAGACAAAAAAGAAGAGGAAAGGGGAATAGACACTAAAGGTATGTAAAAAAATAAAAGTAATAAAGAAAATAATTTATTTAAAATGAGGCAACAACGATTGAGTTGAGAGATGACACAAATTGAGGTTTTTATTTAATAATAATATTATTTCAAGTAAGAGTTCTGCGCGGCAAACACCATGATTACTATCAGACTTAAGGCAACCTTTTAATTGTTATTTAGAATTTTTAATTAGATTGTAATACTAATAAAAAATAATAATAAACGTAATAAAATTATATTTAAATTGTTGAGTGTATAGTAAGTGATGATCTACAGGGGATTATACAAGGCCTTTTTATAGGCAATGGGTCCTCTGAAGCGCTACTATATTTGTAAATACAAGAATTATAAAAGAATGAAACAAGAATATAAAAGAATAAGTGAAACATAACAATGTAGAGAAAAATATGAAACAAATAATTAAAAACCCCAATTAAGAATCCAATTTTCCCACAATTAATTCCCAAATCAGTAAGTAAAAATAGTAAACAACTAAACAAGCCTGGGACATATGGACTATGAGAAAAATAATTCAAAACAGATTGTACAGTCTGATTTAAGGATTTTTAAGTGAAACAAAGGATATTGTTACGCAACAAAATATGTAATTAATCTCAATTCAGTATAAGTTAATTAATTGTTTTTCCTGACACACTTAAGGGTCAAAAGAAGCGTCATTAATTATTTTTTAATATTATATGAAAGGTGTCATTTAATATATAAATTTAAATAATTAATTTAATAATATTATAAGTCAATTTTACACTTATAATTATAATATATGTTTTTTAATTAATTAAATATAAATTTATAATTATTAAATACATAAAAATGCGCCATTATTTGTAGAATATAAAATATATCATAATTTAAATGTATAAAAATTTATATAAACAATAAAATTAATATAACACTTATATGTAATAAGATACTTATATAATTTTATTATGCAATAAAATATTAATTTATATACATTAAATACAATTCTTACGCCCTCTTTCAGGTCTTATAAGTTAACATATCATTTACTGGACTCCTGGAATAGCCTGGCTGACAGTATGTTTTAATTAAATCCCTATCAGTGGGTCATCTAGAAGAAGGAGAAAAAAGAAGGACAAAAGAAGAGATAGAAGATGAAAATAAAGAAAAGGTTTGTAATAGTAATTGAGAAATTAAATATAGTTGAGTTAATGGGGAGAAATACAACAACACTTTATAAGCAATGACACAATAGTAGATTTAAGTGATATTTAATATATTTAATGCAATAAGTTATATATCAATGCGCGGCAATCAATTATTATTGTTAATAGACTTATGGAAACCTTAGTATTATATAAAATTTAGATTAGAACGGTAGTACTAATAAAAATAATAATAATTTGTATTATATTTAAAATATGATAAAGTATGAGTGTAATAAGTGATGCCCTACCAGAAAGGTTTCCAAAGCCCTTTTATAGGAAAGAGGACCTTCTGTAGTGGTTCAATAGTATTTAAAAAAGAGCAAGTCAATGTGAAAATGATTAAAAGAATGTTAATTAAAAACATACAAAGTAAGAGCAATGAATTAAACCCGTGAATAAGCAACTAATTTCCCACCATAAAGTCCCAAAAAAATAGAATTAATATAATGAATAACTACATGAGTATGAAAACTGAGAACTGTGAGAAAGAAAATCTAAAACAGGTAATACAAATAGCTGAAAGGTTTAATTAAAACAAAAGGAATTATTTTCACGCTTTTATTATATATAATAAATCTTAATTCAGTATAAAGAAAATTAAATTAATCATTTTAATTATTTAAATTAATTTAATTATTAATTTAATAAAATAACCTATTTTGAATGAGAAATTAAATTTATCATATTAAATAAGAATTTTTACTTAATTTAGTAATTTTAGTGACACAATTAAGGGTCAAGGAAGCATCCAATATTTGTGGATAGTATTATTTGATAATTTGTATTCAGTTTATATAAATTTTATTATTCAAATTGTAATTACATTATAAGTTGAATTTTACACTTATAATATAATCTTAAATAATTAATTTATTGATTTAGAATTATCAAATACATACAAAATGCACCATGATGTTATAGAATATAATATCCTTTTATGTAATAAAAAGTTTTTAATAGGGGGTATAAAAGTTAGAAATTGGTAATTATTTAAAAAGTATTGCACAACACAAAAAGAAAGCCACAAACTTGACATTCATTCCAAATAAAAAGGTTCTTTGGGGGAACAATATGGCATACTTTTAAAAATAATCATGTTTGATTTGGTGGAAAGAAGAGGTATTTTGAAATGGGGGATTTCTAACTTTGATACCCCCTAATAATAAATATAAAAATTATTTTACTTATAAAATATTTATATAATTTTATTCAATAAGATTATTTATTTTAACTACATAAAATGTATAGCATTATTCCCTAAAATGATTCCAGTAATTTATCATATAATTTACTGGGCTCCTGAGATAGCCTGGCTGATAATTCCTTTAATTTTTTGTTTCACATTAATATTATTTTTGTATATACAATTGAGGCGCCTCAGAGGTATTCTTGCCTATAAAAGGGATTTGGAATTCCCCTTTGGAAGTCATCACTTACATTATATACATTTTACATACTTACAATATATTATTTTTATTTTTATTAGCATTAAAAAATCTAATATCAATTCTCAATAATTAATCTAAGGTTTCTTTAAGTTTATTAATAATAAAATTTGTTTGCCACACAGAGAAGACATTTCTTACTAAATATTTTATCAATAAAACTAAACCTCACTGATGTCTTATTCTTCATAAACTGTTGTTGTATTTCTTTTAATTTGAGTTACTTATTTTATTAATTCTATTACCTTCATCTCTCTCTTTCTCTTATTATACTATCTTTATTTCTCCCTCCTTCTCCATTCCATTTTATCTTGTTTTCCTCCTTCTTCTAGACAACCCTTCGACACAACCCCTTTGTACATACTTTTCTGACTCTTCACCTGATTCATTTTTATTCCCTCCCCTTTCCTTTTGCTCATCATCCTTTTAACTTTGTTTCGCTTTTGATGCCTTCAAACCTGAACTTTTCTCTTCTCACCATTCCTCACCTGTTTTGCTCACACTCCATCCTCTTCCCTTTCACTTTTCAGCCCAATTCACCCCTTTATCTCCAATAATGACCCTTCTAACTCTTTCTTTTTCCTCTTTCTACCCCACCCCACCCCTTCTGATTGCCTCAATACCCCACCACACCCTTTGGGCTCCCAGTCCACACCACTATACCCCACTCACTACCACTTCCACCCCCTCGCTAACCTTTTTTATCCCCCATCACCTCTTTTTCTATCCTCCCCACCTCTTTTCTTCTCACCCTAACTCTATTTCTCTTCAATACAATACACCCCCACACACTTTCCAACTCCTCTTTTTTACTTTCTACCTTACCTCTTTCACTTTAAAGGGAGTAAAAGGGGGTGGAGAAGGGAGTGAAAGGAGTGAGCTCAAGGGAGGCAGGATAGAGAGGTGTGGAGAGGCAGCCACAAAGTGTGAAGATGAAATATAACATGTAAGAGAGAATTCAAATGAGCATAAGGGGGAATATTTAACAGGTGAAGAACATGATATGGTCCAGAAATTGAAGGAGAAAATATGGAGGGAGAATTTCAAAAAAAAGTAAATTATAATATATATATATATATATTTATATATATAACATAACAAGGAACGGGAATGGGTTATATCCTGAAACCAAAAAAAAATAAAACCAAAATTCTAGTGTACTAATTATTTGACATATGGTTCATCATCATAAATTTCCACCGTTAATATTTTTATTTATTGAAGAAGAAGGAAATTTATTATTTAAAAATAATAGTGACCATATCATTTTTTCACTTTATTAAAAGAATGATATGTACTAATTATATAAATGATACCTTTAAATTAATGTATTTTAATTATATTTGAAAGAAATTTTTAACTTTCAAAAATATTTTAAAGCTTGAAAAAATTGATAATTCCTGATCATAATTTTAGAATATATATATTTACAAAAACTTTTAATGATGAAATCCAATGAAAAATATCAGTAAACTACACATTTTCTCTTCAAAAACTTCTTATAATATTAAGCAATTTCTCTATATATTTATAGCTACACAAACTTATTTGAAGATGTAAAAAAGCTTTTGATTTGATTAACATCAGAGATTTACTATTACATATGAATTTATAAAGAAGAAGCACATTATTTTCAAAATCTTATGCATTTTCCAGTCTGTTAATGTTATGGACTTCACTCATATCAATATTCCTTTTATAATTAGAGTAAGTCAGATTACAAGAATTTTTACAATAATTATCAACTGTGCTTCAATAAGTATTCAAATTGTCTTTGAGTTTATTTCAGAGAGGTTCCAAGCTTGATTGTTGGTTGGTTCATCACTGCCTCATTATGTACTCAATTAAATATGAATTTGGGTTCAAGGTTGCAGACTTTCTAGAAAGTTTTCCTCCCATATCGTGTGGTGCTTAGATATTTGTTGAAATAACATTCTACTTATTTGAAAGGAAAAGCCAAAATATGTGAAGTCTTGAAAAGATTTCAAACCTGGAAGTGCTTTTTTTTGTTTGGTGATTATTGTGTGAAGAGTTACAGAAAAATTCAATGATACCATTTTACAGAGAAAAATCAATAATACTTCTATGATCTGGGAAATATAGGCCATGAACTTTTATTTTAGCAGGTGAATGAATAGCTTTCCCAGTAATAGGATCAATATATGAGAATGATCCAAAAGTAAGATAATTTGCATCATTTGTATACACATGTATATTTTTATAAAAAACAGAATGAGAAAACTTATTACTTGTCAAAAGGGGGAATCTGGAAGGAAAAATGCATGATGAAAGTGTTATGATATGCATTATGAAATGAATTATGAAATAAATAAAAGTGAAGTTTGGAAAAAAAGGCTTAACTTTAAAAGTCAATATCTCAGCAACCACTGAACCAAATTCAAAACCATTTGTGGAAAATGAAAGATAGGATTCAGGAAAATAGTCTGTTAAATAGACATGAGACTTAAATTAACCTAACCCTAATTCTGACTATTTTTTTCAAAATTTCACAAAAACTTAAAAAGTGATAATGAAAATGACAACAAGTGGGAGCTAAAAGACTAGATAATTGTTAAGTATTAGTTTCAGAAGACTTATTTTCTAATTATGTAATATCAAAAAATGAAATAAATAAAAGTTAAATTGGAAAAAAAGGCTCAACTTCAAAGGTTAATATCTCAGAAACCACTGAACCAAGCTCAAATCAATAGGCTTTAGGAGAATCTTCATTTAAATAGACATGGGATTTGAATAAACTTGACCCTAATTCTGACTCTTTTTTTCAAAATTGCACAAAAACTTGAAAAGTGATAATGAAAATTACAAGGAGGTAAGTCAAATAAGCCCACCATTATCCAGATGAGAATCCTACATTTATATATTTAAGTGTGAAAATTTTATAGAAAGATAGAGATATAAAATAGGCATGAAAAAAAAGATGAAACTTACCATGATGGAAAGGTAGGAAAAAATAGAGTGAAAAAGAGTGAAGTTATGTCAGCCTAGGTATCTCCAAAACTGAGTAATTCTTATGTTTAAAATAAGATAACCTTAATTACATTAATCTTATTAATTGAAATTAAGCTTAAAATACTTATATATATGGTTATAATACATATATATATAATTATTACACTACTATATGACTTATAGTGGTTTATATAGCTTATCCATAGCCTAATAGTACTTATTAAGATGTTAATGGAGTCATAATATACTTATCCTAAGTAATATTAAGTAATTATAGACATACATAAGCTTATATGTATACATAAACCTCATATTCAGTGAAATATGTAGTTATATTATGTAAATTTAGGTCTATAAGTGGGTTTTAACCTCTTAATAGCCTATATCCTTTATTTTTATGCTTATTTTAGGTCATATGGATGTATCCAGTGGACTCAAAACTCCTACAAAAGCATATACACCTATTTCAGTTGCATATATCCAGTTTGGACAACTTAATCTGTTTCCTTGGATGGATTTTCACAGATTTATGAGTTGGGATATGATTACTGCGTTAATGTGGATGCTTGGGGATGTTATTGGGAGCTTGGAAAGTTAATTTGGTTCCTTTATATGCTTTTGTATTCATTTTATCTTCTTTGTATGAGTTATTTTACCTATTTCTCTACGGTATCCGCTTTTATCAGTCTATTCTAGTTATGGTATGGGTCTGTGGTATCATTAATTGTGATGGAGGGTCCTTACTGGAGATCTGGGTGTTAAAACTTCTTGAAGTAGACTCCATGGGGAGGTGATGGGCCCTCACAGTTCTGTAATTGCCGGGGATAGCAGTGACATCATCTGGATTGAAGGTCTGTGCACTCCAGTGGATTTTGGTATAAGTAAGGGAGGATTTTGATGGTTATTAGACATCACTTACTTACTAAAACTTAAATAAACATTATAAAACAATTATTATCATATAGAAATATATTATAAAGCATTTATAAATTGATATTATCTTTATATAAGCTATAACTATATTTTATTATTCTATTTTCCACCACTAGCACACATAAAATCCAAGTATTGTGAGTTTAAATTGAGAATAACTATTTTATTACTCTTCCCCTGAGGCTTAATCACTAAATCATTTATTAATAAGTAGTTGGATCATTAATATTTACTATTAAATCATATCTATATAGTAGCATAAACTGACAATTGGGGGTCTTTCCTTAGTTTTTGCTTATTATTTAGTATAAGCCTTGGGATGTGGTTTTTACTCTAGTATATCTCAAAAAAACCAAATATTTGGGTCTGCAGCACATTATTGGGTCATCATAGCTCAATGATTGCGGAAAAGAACCCTTATAATAATTTTACTAATTTTTTATAATAAAAATTAGGTATTTACAGTAGTAACTGTACCCAATATAAACCCAATTTCACTTGGTATTTGGTCATCAATATAACACCCAATTAAATTGGTATTTGTTTAAAGCTTGGTAAGCTAATTATTCACCCTTATAAAGGTCTAGTTAAACTTATTATTGTTTTTAACAGATTTTTTTGAATTTTTCTTATATTTTATTTAAATAAATAAACATATAAATTCAGGGTAAGCTCCAGAGCTATTATTGGTAAAAATATTGCTAATATTTTTTGTCTACTAATTACCATATAGGTTTTCCCTTTTTTAGACATCTAAAATTGTTTTTTAAAGACACAATGAGTGCTAAACAGGACAATGTAATTGAAAACCCTACTTATAACACCAGGTCTAAAGCTAAAAACATTGCTCCAGGACATCACCATGGAGGGTCAATCCTACCCACAACCAGAGTCAATGAGCATAGAGGAAAAGGATGCCCTCTTAAAAAAGATAACAATAAAAAAGACTTCACCTCCTCTTCAGGATCAACTGTCCCATCTGGCAAAGCAGGTTCTGAAACTGGAGGAATCAAAGTCTTTCATGCTAAAGGAGGTAAAGCAGCTGCAAAACAATTGCAAGGTGGGTTTCCAACAGATGAATCAAACCTTGGCAGAGTTAAAGGTTGGGCAGCCAAGCCAAAAACCCCCTACCCAAGGAGAGTCACATCATTCACAGGAAAAAATTCTGGTAGAGAAATGGAAGTGAGATTGGTTCCACCAGCAATGGTCCAGTCACAATTGCAACAGGGATCCTCCCCCTCATGAGACTTCCTCAGCTCACCCCTACAAAGAAAGCAAAAGCGCCAAAAATCAGGGCTTGCACAAATCCTGTGATAAGTAGATTACCTTCTCAGATTGAACACAATACGGATGATTAAAATATAGGTAATATTACTGATGTAAAATCTGTACAGAGAATTGAGGAGGACTTGAGAAAATTAGGTTTTGATGTAGATACACCTGACTTATCTTTCGTCAATAACAACAGTACTATTTATAATAATAATACAGTTAATCCTCAGTTGACACCACTTACTAGTGAGATGAGAAGTTCACAAAACAGTGAAAAAATTGAGAAGGAAGACATGGAGTATTTTAATAATAACCCTACTGTCCATAGAATTGTTTCAGCATTATGGAATAGAATGACTGATTGTGAGGAACAGACAGTTAAGCTCACTAGTGATACAATTTCGTCCATGAACTTGAAAGTTTCTCAACAGGCAACAAGAAATAAAGAATTAAAGAATGAACACTTGGCTCTAACTCTTAAGTATGATTCTTTGAGTAATAAATATAGTGAACTTTCAAACAAATTCTCTGAGTTAGAAAAGTTGTATGAAGCACATTTATTGAAAACTGAATCAAGAACAAAGTTATCTTTTGCCCAGACAAATCAGAGTGTCTCTGAGCGGCTACAAATATTGACTAAACTTGAGATTGAAACTGCTAATCTACTAATGAATCAGGATAATCATATGTATACTCAGTATAATAATAATACTTTCATTGGCAAAAATGAATCTCAATTATTCCCCATACCACCACAAACAAAACCATCTGGTGGTAGTGTCAAGTCTGAAAATACAAATGTAAGTCACAAATCCGGGCAAGAGGAAATACAAGACCATTTATCCAGATTTAGTGAGTTATTGAATTTACCTAGGATTAGTGAAAAAAAATCCAATCAGAAGAACTGGCCTAAGATATATCAGTACCCAACTTATGATGGGGAAGCCAGCTCTGATTGGCAACATTTTATCCAAAGAATTGACAACTTGAGATTCTCATATAAGTTACCAGATGAAGAAATAACATCAAAATTAATTTCTTTGTTTAAGGATGTTGCTTTATTATGGTTTGAAACTGTTTTGAGGAAGGGTAAAGATTACTCTTGGGCTGAATGGAAACAACTAATTGAAAAACAATTTGGAGGTTCTAAATCCAGGCTCACTCAGCAAAAATTATATGAGAAAACTAGGTATAATCCGTTGAATGGTGGAAAACCTATGGTGTTTTTAATGAATTTAAATAAAATATTAAAAGCCATTGAGCCAAACATGGATTTTAACTTATGGAAAGATAAGATATTATATAAATTACCTATATCTGTCAGAGACATTGTTGTAGCTAGAACAATAATGGTTAATGAATATTCTGAATTTATTAATATTTGTAATGAAATATTATTAAACCATAAGTATGAAGCAAGGTAAACCACTTATAAAAAAAATAATGAACCTGTGAAAAATCAGAATTCAAAAACACTGCAGGAGAAGCAGAAAAAACCTACTGCACCTGTAGTACCTAAAAAGTATGAAACTAATACTTGTTATAAGTGTAATAAACCTTGGGTTAAAGGTCACAAATGTGAGAAAAATATAAATATTATTGAAAATCAGCATGAATCTGAAAATGAAACAGAAAAGAAAATATTCAAGTGATTATGACAGTAATATCTCATATAGTGATGAAAATGAAGTCTGTATGTTGGAAGATGATTTGTCCATCTTTGAAACTCCAATATTAAATATGGACTCAAATGAATTTTTAATAAATTTTGATGATGCTGAAATCATTAAGGATATACAAGCTTATAACTTGAAAATGACACCTATCACGGTCCCAGCTAATATTTCTGGAGAAAAAGTAAATATATTATTGGACACAGGAGCTGCTGGTTCTGTTGTTTCAAGAAATACATTGCAGAAAATTGATAAGGAGTATAAGTCAAAGGTTGAACCCCTTCAAAGTAAAAATTGGAGAGGTTTTGGATCAGTGCTACACCCCAATGGTAGATAAAAAGCTTCTTTTTTCTTTAAACATCAACATGGTTATGTTAGAGTAACTTGTGACTTTGTAGTAATGGATAATACTAATTGTAGTAGCTGTTTTATCATTGGAAATGACATTTTGACTAAGTTTGGTGTCAAATTAGACCCTTCTAATAATAATTTTACAATTGGAATGAATGGTAAAAGAAAATTCAAAATAAATTCTTTTAAAACAGTCTTACACATTGAGTCAGTCATAGATATTCCTTGCAAAGGAAGAGAATCCAATTAGATGGAACGTCTGCAAACAGAAATTTCAAAAGCATCATTTGGCACTCTGATAAGTGAAACTGAGAAGACAAATATTTTGGACTTAGTTAAAGCATTTCTAATGGCTTTTGCACATGGGACCAATTAACTTGGCCTTTTAAAAGATCATGAGATGAATATTAGTTTAACCTGTGATATGGATAATATTCCTGCTAGTCTTAAAAGGAAACAGTACCCTGCTTCACCAATGAAGAGGAAAGACATAGAGGATAATGTTAAGATGTTATTAAAAATGAACATTCTTGAGAAGGTTGAAACTACACCAAAATATTGTGTAATATCACCAGTGCTAATTTCTTATGAAAAAGATAAAGCAAGACTGAGCAATGATTATAGAGCATTAAATAAATTTACAGTAGATGATATTTACCCCTTGCCAAGGATTGCCTCTATACATGCTACCCTTAAAGGTGCTAAATACATAAGTTGCCTAGATGGAGATAAAGGGTACCATCAAATTCCTGTGGAAAATTATTCACAGAAATTTTTGTTGATAACAACACATTTGGGAATATATAAATATGTCAGAATGCCATTTGGATCAAAAAATGCTCTGTCAGTATTTCAGAAGTTGATGGATATAAAATTCTATAATGAAATGATTGAGGGATGGTTAATGGTATATATTGATAACATCATAGTGTTCTCTAAGACATATGATGAACACTTAATCCATTTAAAGAAGGTATTTCAAAATATGGATGAAATAAAAATGACCCTTGCATTAAAAAAATGTAAATTTGAGTTTAAGTCTTTAAAAGTTCTTGGTCATATTGTATCTGGCTTACAAATATGTGTAGACCAAAATAAGGTGGCTGCCATCAAGAATATTGGGATTCCTCAAAATGTAAAGGATGTACAATCTTTTCCTGGTATGTGTGGTTATTATAGACAATATATAAAGAACTACCAATTGATTTCTGCACCATTGACCACACTGATAAAGAAATCAGAAGCTTTCATTTGGAATAATGAAAGACATCCCGCTTTTGATAAGCTGAAATAATGTTTGATGACAGCTCCTATCTTGGGATTACCAGATTTCCAATTTACTGATGCAAGTTTTATTGGTTTGGGTTCTTCTTTGCATCAAAAACAACTTATTGAAGGTTAAAAGTCAGAAGTAGTAATTTGTTATATTTCACGTACTCATAGAATTAGTGAATTGAAATATGGTGCTACTCAACTTGAATGCTTGGAAGTAGTATGGGCTCTTGAGAAGCTATATTATTACCTTGAAGACCAAAAATTTGAGTTAATAACTGACTGTAGTGCAGTTAAGTCACTCTTAAACATGAAAACTCTTAACAAACATATGTTTAGATGGCAATTAGCTGTACAAGAGTACAGAGGATGTATGACTATTACACATAGAGCAGGAACCTTACACTCTAATGTAGATCTGTTATCTAGAGTAACTCTACCTAATAATGATGATAATCCTGCTTATGTTCCTGAAACAGAGATTATTAACAATTATGGAATTTATGTTGTAGATCTTGAGGATGATTTTATGCAATCAATTCTTTATAATTATGCTTCAGATCCTGACTTGAGTGAACTTACTACAATGTTAAATGATCCATCTAATGCTTCAATGAGTGTTTTAATAAAAGCATTACCACAAAAGTATAGGGAAGAATTAGAAAAAGGAAACTTTTCCATTGAGGATGGGTTTATATATTAGAGTAAGAAATCAAGCAATGTAATAGTGATTCCCCCTTCAATGAAAAAGTTAATGTTAAGTATATGTCATGATGATATATTAGTAGGTCATTTTGACTTCCATAAAACATTAACCAGGGTAAAAAATACAGCTTGGTGGATTAACATGTCTGATGATGTTCAAAAATATGTTGAAACATGTGATTCTTGTCAAAAATCTAAAAGATTAACAGGCAAAAGAGCTGTTTTAATACAACAACTTGATCAACCAAAAGCTCCATGGGAAATAGTTAACATGGACTTTATAACAGGTTTGCCAATAGCAGGGCATAAGAGTTATAACTCCTGCTGGGTAATTGTAGATAGATTTACAAAAATGTGTAAATTTATTCCTACCCACAAAGAGGTTTCTCCAAAAGACTTAGCTTTTTTATGGTGGATACAAATGTTAAATATAGCAGGTTTCCCCAAAGTAATAGTCTCAGACAGAGATCCTAAATTTACTTCTGAGTTCTGGACATCACTTATGGATGTTTCAGGGTGTCAATTAAAACTTTCTACAGCACACCACCCACAAACTGATGGGCTAGCAGAAAGAATGATACAAACTTTAGAAGATATTGTGCTTTTGTTTTTGACTTTAAAGAAAATGACATATTCACACATCATTGGGTAACCCTTATCCCAGGTTTAGAATTTGCATACAATAGTACAGTACATTCTGTCACTGGCAAAAAGCCATTTAAGTTATGGTTGGGTTATGTACCTAATACCCCTGATAAAACTCTTAATAAATTACCTAGATTGGATATCCATCCAGGTACAAAATCTTTTCTTCAGATGCAAGAATTATGCAGAAAGCATGCTCAAGAATGTATAAATAAGGCATTTGAGTATGAGAAGAAAAGATGGGATAAAGCCCATAGAGAGCAAATGTTCAAAGAGGTTGATGAAGTCCTTATTTCTACACTACATTTCAATTTAAATTGTAATGTTAAATTGAAGGATCCTTTATTGGACCATTTGTAGTAAAAAAGATGGCTGGTAAAAATGCTGTTGAAGTTATTCAATATGCACCATATGATAGAAAACATCCAGTATTTCCTATTTCTCTTATAAAACCATATCATTCTAATGATACTTCTCTATTTCCAAGAAGATCAGGAAGGCATAAACAGCAACCTTAAGAAATAGTTGAAAAGGCATAAATTGAAAAGATACTTAAAAAGAGACACCTTACTAAAGAAAAGGGAGTTGAGTATCTATTAAGATTTAAAAATAAATCAAGTGAATATGACCAGTGGATTCCAGAAAATGTAATCTCTGATCTTTAAAATCTCTTATAAAAATTTAAATCCAAATAATACTGTAAAATTCAGTATATGTATAATAGAAAATTTAAAAATTATTTTTCTATTCACTCCTTACTTATTAATTAAAATGTCATAACATTTTTTGATTGTTTTTTTGGGTGAGGGAAAGTCAGTCTAGGTATCCCCACAACTGAGAAATTCCTATGTTTAAAATAAGATAACCTTAATTAAATTAAGGTTATAATACTTATATATATGGTTATAATACATATATATATAATTATTACACTGTTATATGACTTATAGTAGTTTAGATAGCTTATCCATAGCCTTATAATACTTATTAAGGTTTCAATGGAGTTATAGTATACTTATCTTAAGTAATATTAAGTAATTATAGACATACATAAGGTTATATGTACACATAAACCTCATATTCAGTGAAATATGTAGTTATATTATGTATATTTAGGTCTATAGTGGGTTCAAACCTCTAAATAACCTATATCCTTTATTTTTCTGCTTATTTTAGGTAATATGGATGTATTCAGTGGACTCACAACTCCCACACAAGCATATACACCTTTTTCAGGCGCATATATCCAGTTTGGACATATTAATCTGCTTCCTTTGATGGATTATCACATATTTATGGGTTGGGATATGGTTACAGAATTAATATGGATGTGTGGGGATATTATTGGGGGCTTGGAAAGCTAATCTGGCTCCTTTATATGCTTTGGGTCTCATTAGATACTCTTTGGATGTGTTGTTTTGCCTGTTTCTTTATGGTATCCACTTTTATCTGTTTATTCTAGTTATGGTATGGGTCTGTGATATCATTAATTGTGATGGAGGGTCCTTACTGGAGGTCTGGGTGTTAAAACTTCTTGAATTGGACGCTATGGGGAGGTGATGAGCCCTCACAGTGCTATAATTTCTGGGGATAGAAGTGACATCATTTGGATTGAAGGTCTGTGCACTCTAGTGGATTTTGGTATAATTAAAGGAGGATTTGACAGGCTATTGGAGATCACTTAATTACTAAAATTCAAATAAAAAGTTACAAAACAATTATTATCATATATAAATATACTTTAAAGAATTTATAAATTGATATTATCTTTATATAAGCTATAACTATATTTTATTTATCTATTTTCCACCACTAGCATGCATAAAAATCCAAGTATTTTGAATTTATATTGAGAATAACTATTTTATTAGTCTTCCCCTGAGGCTTAATCACTAAATAATTTATCAATAAGTATTAGGAACATTAATATTTACTATTATATTATACTTAGATACTAGCATACACTTACAGATATTGTGTTACAAAAGCTGGATTATGGCAAAGATGTGGGTATAATCTATTTGGATGTAGACTCAAGTCAAATTACTTGTGGGGCTCTTTTGTCTCAGATTGAGATAGCTGGTTACATTATACAAGTTAGGTGTGAATCTGTGGTTTTTACTGAGGTGAAATCAAAATATTCATGGCCAAAATTGGAGCTGTGTGATGTGGAGAAATTTTTGAATAAACTTCAAAATATTTTATGAGGCCAACATTTTGAGCTTCAAGTGGATTCTAAATCTTTGATTCAAATTATTAATTCTCCTAGTTTCCAAATGCACCCATGAATAGGTGGGTAGATTTTATTCAAAAAATTTCATTCAATTTAGTGCATAATCCTGGAAAAAAATTTACTATTTCAGATGGTTTGTCAAGAAAACCACACAAAGAGGACAATCCTGACTCAGAAGAATTAGATGAAGATTGTCAGCCAGGCTACTAGACTTACCCAGTGAAATAATTAATTATTTACTGGATGAAGCCGCACCTTATCATTTTTAATTATTATTTAATTATCATTTAGTTACATTAAAATTAGTTATAATAAATTAACTAATTACAGAATGTTAAAATTAAATTAATTAATTAAATAAATAATTAAAATTATAATTATAATTTTGTCCCTTATATTTTTCTCTAACACCGTGCTCATTTGACAGGTTGGGAAAAAATAAAATTTTATATTAAAAAATAAATACCAAGATAAAATAAGATTTAAATATTCAAATAATATTAAATATATACAAAAAAATCAAATTTCTTATTTAGGATTGACTTTTACAGTAAATATTAAAAATATTGATGTATTTCTGACATACTCTGTAAATACATCTTTTTGACGCCTTCTTTTTAGAATAACTTTATTATTTGAAATACTCTTTCTGGAATGTTCTTTTTCTCTCTCTCTTCCTACTGTTTTTAGAATTTGATTTCCGTGCTTTGTCTCTCCTTTGCCTATAAAAGGCCTCTCTTTTTGTTGTCTTTTGATCATTCTATCTTACCAAACCATTTTATTACAACAATAACCAGTCAAAACTTATTCTTATATTCTATATCATTAGTATTTACAATAGCGTAATTCTAATCTATAAATTATATTAATATTTTAATCCTACCTCTTTTAATTGAGTAAAATAATCATCTTTGAATTAAGAAATACGTACAAACTTGTTGAGAGTCCATTTAAACCTTTAAAATCCTCGTAAAACTTCATACCAAAACTTCTAGACCAAAAACATACCTTGACAATTGGGATCCTTTCCGAAATATCGACGGCGCAACATTACTTGAGGCGTAATCAAGGGGACCATCGGCGTACAAGTACCTGTAAAGGACGAGTGGAGGCGAGAAAACGACAAACGTCATACGTCACGTGATAAAAGTTTTTGCTGCGAACGGGAATCGAACCGCGCTCCAAAACTTAAGTTCATATACTGACTAAAGATCGTATATATCGTGGTAATTATTGTTATTACTATTTGTGGGTTACTCTTCACTCTTCATTTGCTACGTATTTCCTTTTACTCAGCACTCTGTAAGTGGCATTAATTTGCTCATTTTGCAGGGGGAGGTGTCTGGTAATTGGAATTTATTTTTATTATTATATTTTTTTTTATTTTTCCTGGTTGACCATAATAGAGAAATAACTGTTCTTAGTCCCAGAGGTAATAAAATAATTATATTTTAATATTAATTATTATCATTTTTCAGTTGACAATTGTCCTGATTAATTTGAATTTTAATTGTTCCAGTTGACAAATTGTCCTGAAAATAATGTTTTTTATTAAATAAAATAATTATTATAATTTTTCAGTTGACATTTGTCCTGATTAATTTAAAATTTTAATTGTTCCAGTTGACAAATTGTCCTGACAATTATATTTTTTTTATTAATAAATAATTAACATTTCATTACTTCAGTTGACTTTGAGTCCTGGTAATCCAATAAATCTTTTTAAGTAATAAAATTCATATTTAAGTTACTTCAGTTGACATTAAGTCCTGGTAGTTAAGTGATCAGTTAAAATAATTAATAAAGATTCATATTTGATTATTTCAGTTGACAATAAATCCTGGTAATAAATTAGTTGATTTAAATCCTGAAAATAAAAATTAATAGAAATTCTAATTTATTTCTACAGTTGATTGTATTATCCTGGTTTTAAATTTTTCTTTTATTAATTTTGTTTAAGTTGATTTTTATACTAAAAAAGATTTTTTATTATTATTTTTATTTTATTTCTGTTAAATAAAAATTAAAAATAAAGACTAATTAATTTTTGTCTCTTTTCCTTCATTTCAGTAGAATCTTAAAATGACTGATCAAAGTGGTTTTGCTGCACGTGAAGAAGAACTAGACTTAATTGATTATGATGAGCCTACTTCTGTAAGTTCTCCTTTAACAAGAAGAATTTCTCAAACTAATAAATCCTTGCCCCAAACAGGATGTAGAAATGGAAGAAGTAGAAATCCTAGTGGACAATACTCAGGATCAGAAGCCCATGACAAACCCAGAAGAGCTTCCAAAAGGCTTCAAGATAAAAAAGATGCCGTTGTCCCAGCAGATAAAGAATCTGTCAACCCACATAAAGGAGTTAAAGACAGACAGCTTGAAACTAAAGGTAAGGGTAGATGCCTTGGAAGAAAGGGTGAAAAGAACAGATACTTTTCTCCAAGAGAAAAGGAAACCTCTTCCTCCCAGGGATCAACAACAATTGGCTCCCCAATCCCAAGAGATGGTGGAAGTGTCCAAGTGGCAGTGGGACTGGCTCAACACACAGTGGGACTACTTGGCTCAAAATCAGCATCAGTTACCTCAGTTAGGTCCATCAAGGCCCACCCAGGCCAACCCCACTCCTCCCCACCCTTATCAAGGAGGCAAAAGAAGAAGGAAGCCCAATATGGTGATACCCAGCAAACCCTGGTACGTCCCTCTATTGATTCTCAAGTGCCTTTTCTTGTGGCTGACTCTGTTTCTTCAGGTAAATCTGGAAGGCAGGATGAAACCTTGAGACCTATAGAGGCTGGGAATAGTAGACAGTTATCTCATGTATCAAATCCATTACTTTTAATTGCTACCTCAATGATTAATCCTGATATGGCTGTGATTGATGAAACTCTTGACCCTGAGTTCTGTGAAAGTCTGGAAAGTTACTCAGTTTCCTTATTGAGAAACACTCCAGATGTAGCAAGAATTAATGATGAGCACTTGAGAGATATTATTGCCAAGCAAAATCATATAATGAACAATATGCAATTGACTCAGAGATATAATAGTTTGTTAACTGATCAGGGTTATCAAGCATTAAAAAGTGAAGCACAGAGAGTCTCTGATGAATTGTCTCATTACAAAGCAACCCATGAAAAGAAAATTGATTTATGGCAAAATATAAAAAATGATTTATCTAAACTAAAAGATACTGTATCTGCCTGTTGCCAGGAGGTAGAGATAGATAAGATAAATCTGAAAAGATTGAGTGACCATTTGTCATCTTTTCAACATAAAAATCAATTATCTTTTGCAACTATCAATGAAAGTTTATCTAGTCTTCCAAGAATGAAAACAAGACTAACAACCATTGAAGAAAAATTGAACTCATTGTTAAATGACCAAAAATATTCTGACATTTCTGTGAAGGAACATATAGTGCAGGATGCTCAACCAGTACCTGTGGCTAGTTCATCTAAAATAAAAATTGATCCAGAAATACCTGTTGATAACACTGAGTTTCCATCAAAAACTGATGATGCACCAGGATCTGCAACAGAAGGATTAAACAATGAGATTTCAGCACAATTAGAGAAATTACAACTGCTTCTTACTCAGAAACAAGCTAGTACTAAGGAGACTCCTTCAAATCAAAAGAATTGGCCAAAACTTGACCAGTACCCAACATTTGATGGTGATTCTTCCTCTGATTGGCAACAATTTATTTGAAGAATTGATAATTTAAAAAATTCTTACAAACTCCCAGATGAGGAAATTGTGTCCAAATTAATTTCTTTGTTCACTAATGTTGCCCTGATGTGGTATGAATCTGTTCTCCTGGATGGGAATGACTACTCATGGGAGGATTGGAAGAAATTAATTAAAGCACAATTTGGTGGCTCCAAGTTCAGAATGGCTCAACAAAGGCAGTATGAGGAAACTAGATATAGCTCTTCTACTGATAAGCCTATTGAGTTTTTAATGAAACTTGTAAAAATCTTAAGGGCAATTGACCCAAATATGGAGTTTGATTTATGGAAGGACAGGATCCTCTATAAATTACCAATGTCTCTGAGAGACTTGATTGTGGCTAGGACTGAGTTCTCCAAAGAACCCTCTTCTTTCATTAATACTTGCAATGAGATACTTCTAAACAATAAGTATGATGCAAGAAGATTCATTCCTAGGACCCCTTTGGAGAAACCCTCCACTTACCAACAAAAACCTCTGGAAAAGGTTGGTAAACCTTCTGCCCCTGTTGCACCAAAGAAGTATGCAACAAACACTTTCTTCAAGTGCAACAAGCCTTGGCAGAAAGGCCATGTTTGTGACAAGAAGATAAATCTTGTAGAACAAACAGAGGAGCATGCTGATGACACAGTGGCACTGGATGATACATCAAGTGATTGTTCCAGCAATATTTCATATGAATCTCAACAAGAAATCTTGATGCTGGAAGAAGATATTCATTATTTAAATACTATTGACATTGATAATAATGATTTATCTACAGTTGAGGATGCTGAGATCATAAAGAACATTGAGGATAACTCAATTGTTATTGCCCCTCTTAAGGCACCAGTCTTGATCAATGGAGCCAGCATTGAAGTTGTTCTGGATTCTGGAGCTGGAGGAAGTGTAGTATCTGAAAGAGCACTTGCCTCAGTAGATCAAGACTATAAATCTAAACTGTTGCCTATCATTTCTGAAAATTGGAGAGGGTATGGCTCTGTTTTGTCCCCCATTGGTAAATACAAAGCCACAGTGATTTTTAAATATAACCATGGTTTTGTAAGAGCTATTTGTGATTTTGTTGTCATAAAAAATGATAACTTGAGCAAGTGGTTTATTGTAGGGAATGATATTTTAACCAAGTATGGCATAAAATTGGATCCTTCAAACCAATGTTTCACAATGGGGATGAATGGGAAGAGAAAATTTAAAATTTCCTCCCCTAAAAAATTATTAAAACCAGAATTGAACACATGTAATTCTGTGGTTCAATATAAAGGAAGATCTACAAAGGAAATGCATGCCCTTATGTCTGAAATTGACAATGCCTCTTTTGGAGAACAACTTTCTGGTGAGGATAAAGATTCCATCATTAACTTGATAAAATCTTTTCCTATGGCCTTTGCTCATGGGTCACATGAACTGGGATTAGTTAAAGAGGAAATGAAACTTTCATTGTCTTGCCCATTAACTGATATACCACCTAGTTTAAAGAAGAAGCCTTATCCTGCTTCTCCCACAAAGAGAAAAGATATTGAAGATAATATCTCTACCCTTTTAAAAATGAATATTATTGAAAAGGTAGTTGAAACACCTAAATATTGTGTTATCTCGCCTGTCCTGATTTCTTATGAGAAAGATAAAGCCAGGTTATGTGGTGATTATAGAGCACTAAATACTTATACTGTTGATGATATCTATCCTTTACCTAGAATCAGCTCTATACATGCTACTTTACAGGGTGCTAAATATATTAGCTGTTTGGATGGTAATAAGGGATATCACCAGGTACCTGTTGAGAAAAATTCTCAGAACTTTCTGATGATTGCCACTCATATGGGTATTTATAAGTATATTAGGATGCCATTTGGCCCTAAAAATGCCCCTTCTGTTTTCCAAAAAGTAATGGATAACACATTCCATCAAGAGATAATTGAAGGTTGGCTGATGGTTTATATTGATGATATCATTATATTCTCAAAAACATTTGAGGACCATCTTAAACACCTGTGTAAAGTATTCCAGAAAATGGATGAAATAAATATGACACTTGCTTTGAAGAAATGTAAATTTGGTTTCCATTCTTTAAAAGTTCTTGGTCATGTTGTTTCAGGCTTACAGATATGTGTTGACCAGAACAAAGTGGCAGCCATACAACAGGTGAAAGCTCCTACAACAGTGAGAGAGCTCCAAAGTTTTTTGGGAATGTGTGGATACTATAGACAGTATATTAAAAATTACCAAGTCATAGCTTTACCCCTTACCCAATTAACTAGAAAGGATGTTGCTTTTGTCTGGAATAGTGAAAGACAAAGAGCCTTTGACACTATGAAACACTGTTTGATGTCAGCACCAATTCTTGCTTTACCTGACTTTGATCAAACATTTGTTTTGTACACTGATGCCAGTTTTATTGGTCTTGGTGCTGCCCTCCATCAAAAAAAAGTGATAAATGATAAAGTTTCAGAAGTAGTAATTTGTTATATTTCAAGAACCTTGAGAAATAGTGAATTGAAATATGGTGCTACTCAATTAGAGTGTTTAGCTGTAGTATGGGCTCTAGAAAAGCTCCATTATTACCTAGATGACCAGAAATTTGAACTTGTCACTGACTGCAGTGCAGTTAAATCCCTTTTAAACTTGAAAACACCTAATAGACATATGTTTAGATGGCAGCTGGCTGTTCAAGAGTACAGAGGGAGAATGACAATTATTCACAGAGCTGGTATTGGTCACTCAAATGTGGATATGTTATCAAGGTTACCCTTACCAAATGATGACTCTAATCCTGCTTATGATCCTGAGGATGAAATTATCCATATCCATGGGATATATGTGGTTGATATGGAGGAAGAGCTATTACAGCTTATTCTGGAATCATATGATAAGGACACTGACTTGAAAAAGTTATGCGCCATATTAAATGATCCAAAGAATGCTTCAATACAAGCATTAATTAAAACCCTCCCACCAAAGTACCAAAAAGCTTTGGAAAAAGGAAAATTTTCAATTGATGAAGGATACCTATATTATAGAAGAAAGTTGGGTAATGTTATTGTTATTCCTCCTTCTATGAAAGAAATCATCTTGAAAATTTGTCATGATGACATATTGGCTGGACATTTTGATCTTGACAAAACAATGATCAGAATTAAGAACACTGCTTGGTGGGCTAATATGTCTGAGGACACAAAATTATATATTGAATCCTGTGATTCATGCCAAAAATCAAAAAGATTAACTGGTAAAAGAGCAGGATTAATGCAACATATTGAACCTCCTGATGCTCCATGGCAAATAATAAACATGGATTTTGTAACAGGATTACCTATTGCTGGTAAAGACAGTTATAACTCTTGTTGGGTTATTGTGGACAGATTCACAAAAATGTGTAAATTTATCCCTACCCACAATGATGTTTCCACTAAAGAATTAGCTTTCTTATGGTGGTCTCATATGTTTAATACTGCTGGTTTTCCTAAAGCCATAATCTCTGACAGAGACCCTAAATTTACTTCTGAATTTTGGATGTCTCTGATGGATGTTTGTGGTTGTGATCTGAAACTTTCTACTGCCCATCACCCTCAGACTGATGGTTTAGCTGAAAGAATGATTCAGACTTTAGAGGAAATGATAAGAAGATATTGTGCCTTTGGCCTTGAGTATAAAGATAATGACAGATTCACTCATGATTGGGTTACCTTACTTCCTGGGTTAGAATTTGCTTATAATAGCACTGTTCATTCTGTTACTCAAAGAAAGCCTTTTGAGCTCTGGCTTGGATATGTTCCTAATACTCCTGCCCAAATTCTCAATAACAAAATACCTAAATTGGATATACATCATGGTGTAAAATCTTTTCTTCAAATGCAACAACTATGTAGAAATCATGCTCAAAAATGTATTGAAAAATCATTTGAATATGAGAAGAAAAGATGGGACAAATCCCATAAAGAATACACTTTTAAAAAGGGTGATGAAGTGTTGATTTCTACAGTCCACTTCAAATTACAAGGTAATAACAAATTAAAAGATCCATTTGTTGGTCCTTTTGTTGTCAGAAGAATGATTGGAGATAATGCAGTTGAAGTTATTCTGTATTCCCCATATGACAGAAAACATCCTGTTTTTCCAATATCTCTTTTGAAACCTTACACATCCAATAGTGATTTATTTCCAAAAAGGAGGGGTAGACCAAAGAAAACCCCAAATGAAATCACTGAGACAGCAGAAATTGAAAAAATTTTAAATGACAGAATAGTCACTGCTGAGAAAGGTACAGAATACTTATTGAGATTCAAGAATAAATCATCTGAATATGATTCTTGGATACCTGGGAAGGAGATATCTAATCTTCCTACTCTACTAAAAAAGTATAAAAAGAAAAAATCATAGCATTTTTTTTATTGTTTTTTTTAGAGTGAGGGAGTGTCAGCCAGGCTACTAGACTTACCCAGTGAAATAATTAATTATTTACTGGATGAAGCCGCACCTTATCATTTTTAATTATTATTTAATTATCATTTATTTACATTAAAATTAGTTATAATAAATTAACTAATTACAGAATGTTAAAATTAATTTAATTAATTAAATAAATAATTAAAATTATAATTATAATTTTGTCCCTTATATTTTTCTCTAACACCGTGCTCATTTGACAGGTTGGGAAAAAATAAAATTTTATATTAAAAAATAAATACAAAGATAAAATAAGATTTAAATATTCAAATAATATTAAATATATACAAAAAAATCAAATTTCTTATTTAGGATTGACTTTTACAGTAAATATTAAAAATATTGATGTATTTCTGACATTCTCTGTAAATACATCTTTTTGATGCCTTCTTTTTAGAATAACTTTATTATTTGAAATACTCTTTCTGGAATGTTCTTTTTCTCTCTCTCTTCCTACTGTTTTTAGAATTTGATTTCCGTGCTTTGTCTCTCCTTTGCCTATAAAAGGCCTCTCTTTTTGTTGTCTTTTGATCATTCTATCTTACCAAACCATTTTATTACAACAATAACCATTCAAAACTTATTCTTATATTCTATATCATTAGTATTTACAATAGCGTAATTCTAATCTATAAATTATATTAATATTTTAATCCTACCTCTTTTAATTGAGTAAAATAATCATCTTTGAATTAAGAAATACGTACAAACTTGTTGAGAGTCCATTTAAACCTTTAAAATCCTTGTAAAACTTCATACCAAAACTTCTAGACCAAAAGCGTACCTTGACAAAGATATACCTGTTGTCAAGGCCAGCACAAGAGGTGCTGAATACTTTCTTTACCTCCCCCTTGAGGCTAAACTGGCTGGTTGTATCTTTTTAAATAATGATGATGAATGTGTTGATTATTTGTTTAAAGTGGTAGATGATGTAGATAAATTTGGTAAAAAAGGGGTTGGAAATGTTGAAGTGTATTATTATTAAAGAATGTGTGACTGTGTGGGATAGTAGAAAGGTGGATAATGGTGTATATATTGGAGATTTAAATGCAGCTAAAAATAGGTTAGAAAAATGTGAACATTTGGTTTAAAGTGGCTGGGGAAAGGTAGAGTTGATGAAGAAAATTAGGTTAAAGAGAGGTTGTAAGGTTCTGATGTGGAAAATTTTTAAATTTTTACTCAGCAAAGTAAAGTTATGAAAATTTTAGCTCACTAATCTGTAAGTGATTTATATGATAGGGAGTGCCCAAAAATGTGTTTATGATGGAGTTTAAATATGAATCCTTGTATCTGATAGGTTTTTATTATTTTATGGGAAAATAATTTTAAATCTGGAAAGGCCAGAGGATTTTAGTGATGATGATTGGTTGGCTATCAAAAGGTAGTCCCCAATTTTTTATATATCTTGTAGAAGGTTGATGGAGAGGAGGTATCTGAATTCTCAAGTTTTTGTTACTAAGAGAAAAGGGAAAGAGCTGGTTATAAATTTACTGCATGAAGAACTTGGATATAGAGGCATAGGTAAAACTTATAAACAAATTTCTGACATATTTTGGTGTCCTCGAATGAGCATGGTTGTTAAAAATTGGGTTCATTCATGTGAATAATTTGAAAGGAGAATTTATTTAAGGCCAAAATAACCTGGAAATGAAACAGGTGAGAACACTATTTTCGGTAGGGTCAGTTTGGATGCTGCTCATATTATAGAGGGTAGATATAAATATTTAATTGTGGCCAGAGATAATTTATCTGGATGAGATATAGAAGATCCTCTTATTGATTTAAATTCCAAAAATTTGGCTTATTTTTCAATGAATGATTGGGTATATATATATGGTGTGATGAAATTGGTGACTGTTGATGAAGAGACTGAAATTGGGGTTAAGTTAAATTAAGCTATATAAAAGGTTAGATCAAATTTTAGGGTAAAAATTCCTCATCATTCTGAGGCTAAAGGAATGGTATAAAGATGGAGTCAAGCTATTAAAGATGTTCTGGTTAAAGTTTGTGGAGAAAGTGCATAAAAATGGAGGCACTATTTACCATTGGTTCTGTTTGCTGACAGAATCACTGCCAAGAGGACAACTGGATATTCACCATACAAATTAGTTTTTGGACAAAAAGAATTTTTACCAGTTGATCTAGAAACTGAAACATATCTTGGAGTTGATTTAGATGATGTAAACACTACTGAAGATTTTCTTGGTGATAAGAAGATCCAATTAGAGAAGAAAGAAGAATATTTAGAAAAGGCATGTTCTAGAATTATCAAGATTTTAAATTATTCTGTCAGCTATTGGTATAAGTGGTTAGGTCATAGATTAAGTAGACCTTTGAAATCTGGAGATATGGTGTTGGTGTATAATAAGAGTTTAGAAAGTCAATGGGGGAAGATGTTTTCAGATAGTTGGAATGGACCATATAATGTTAAAGAGGAGGTATCTGGTTGCTTATATGTTTTAGAGGAGTTAAATGGTGCTGTTTTGAAGAAGACAGTAGTTTCCAATCAAGTCTAATAGTTCTATCCTAAGGTCACCAGGAGTGCTGAAGTTTAACTTCAAAATGAGGATAAACTACCTACACTGTTTATGAAGTCAATCATTTTAAATTAAATGCTAAAATATTCTTTATGGTGAAGATTTAAGTTGGATTATTTTATTTTTTTAGAAGTTTTCATGATGGAACCTTCTAGATTTAATATTGGCAAGCTTTAGGCTAATTGATGGGATGGCTTCTCTATTCACAATTCCCCCACAATGTTTGTTTTCATAGTTTTTCTGTTTCTAGTTGAATCCTGGATTTTTTACTGTCATATAGGTAGTCAACTATGAGTATAAACTGGAAAATTATTATTTCAAAATGCTTACATTTATTTGAATCCAGAATCAAGATTTTTATTTTAAATAATTTATGTTTTGTTTTGTTTCATGTTTTCATGTTTTTATGTTATATTGTTTCATTTTATTTTATTTTAAAACTTTATTAATTAATTTTTCAAGGATTATGGTCACTGGTGCCCTCCAATCATTTTTACAAATTGGAGGGAGCCCACAAAGTGATAATTTCTCTATTTTGTTTTTTTTATGTTTTTCATTATTTTTAATTTAATTTTATCTTTCTATCTTCTGTATCCCACATCAAGATGCACTTGGATGTGGGTATGATTTCAGGGATATTGCTCATCACAAAGCTGTTGGGCATCTTTTAAATAAATTTTACTTTAAATATTCTAGTTTTTATTTTTAAATTTAAATTTAATATTCTTTATATCAATAAAAATTTAGTTAAATTAAATTATTATGATATTAATTTAAAAATTTTCTTACTCTCAATATTATTTTGTTTTTGTTTTTTTATTATTATTTCCCTTATTATTTTTATTTTTATTATTATTTTCAAACAGAAGAAAGGGTCTATTGGTGTTTAATAATTATTTAATTATATTTTCAAGATATGCTGTTTAGTCCTCCAAGACTTTAAACTGGCTGTTTTCAAGATTTCTTCAAGATTTTATTTTGTCTTCATTCTGGATCTGTCAGTCCTTCAAGACTTTATACTGAATCTTTGTAAAGATTTTTTTGCCTTTTTTGGATCTTTTTTATGGTTTTTCTTTTGGGAATTGGTCCTCTAAGACTTAAAAGTGAAAATTTATTTTGGTTGGGAAAATTTTTGGAGTTGTTGGAATAAATTTTTGTAATGGTCCTATGAACCCTAAATTGGATTATCAATCTTTTGGATGCAATGAACTTTGCATTTTTAGTGATGAAGACAAGACAGGGGAAAAAAAATGGCAGCCAAAAATTGGGTTCAGTTCAAATACTGATTTGATTCAATTAAGTATGTGAACTGAGCCTTACATCTGGTTGCCACTTTTTTCCCCCTCTGCAATTTGGGATTGGTACACCATAACCTTAAACCAGTAAATCATAAAAATGTTTGATCTTCAAAGACTTTAAACTGGAAATTCAATATTTTTTAGGAAAATTAAACTAGAATGTAAATAATGTTTAGAAAATTGAGCTAGGAAACTCAAAATTCTCTTTAATTTACCACTTTCCACCAAGACTCTAAACCAGATATTCAGTCTTTTGGAAAAATCAATCATTTTTGAAAAACGTGTATGCTAAAGCTTTGGGATAGGAATGGGCTCAATATTTTGTGAAGGAATTATGTTGGATGGATTATATAATGTTTAAAATATGATGAAAACATGGTTAAAAATAAAAGTCTGTATAAAGATGGATAGCATCTGACAGTTTACTTAAAAATAATTATGATATGGTGGAATATTTTTTTTTAAATTTGGTGATGAAGGAAAATTGAAGATGTATTGGTAATTGGATTAGTAGTATGCCTGATGATAGGCTATATTAGAAGAAGCTTGGAGGACCTTACCAAAAGAATTTAATCATGAAATTCAGCTTAGTGGGTATGGAGCCTACTCTCTCATGCTGTGATTAAGATAGGGAATGGTAGAAGAGTCTGGATGGATTCAAACATCATTTTCAGTAGATGGAATCAACACAAATCAAAACAGTGTGGAATTCCTGCAGGAAGGAGAAGCATGCATATGGAATGAAGCAGTCATTTGACATATGACAGGATTGTTTTTTTCCATCTAGAGTGGCAAGAGGTGTTGCACAGATTAGGTGATTCCCAAATAGCTGATAATTATGTCTTGATAATTTTTAAGTGATTATGATGTTTTATGAAAGTTATTTGGGTGTTCTGGATTTCTTTTTCTTCTGTTTTATTAGTTTTTTTATTTCTGGGCTAGTTTTGATTGTGGAGTTTAACAGGTGGTACCACTGGATAGCCTAGTATTTTTTCTTTTTTTTATGTTTAGATGATATTTTTCAGGATGATAGGCTTTAGCTTTCATACTAGTGTTTTTTAGTTCTATTAGTTTACTTTGGATATTTCTTAGAAGTTTCAGGCATGCTAAAGCACACCTGGTCACATCAAACTATAGCATTTTACTCACAGCACAAAGGGATTTCAGTGAGGTTATTAGTTGGATTCAAAAGGGAAATTAAAGGGGCCTCTTTTGGAGAGAGACTTTTACCATTCTAATTAGAAGCATTTTTAAAGAGGAATGGAGAATACATTAAATTTTCATCACATTTTTCTATTAATTATTTTATAGAATAATATATATAGATTATATAGCACTTATTCACATAATTAGACTGAGAATTTTATGTTCATTTTTTTGAGAATATCACTTTTCATTCTTCCTTAATTACTGGCTGTAAAACCTAAGTCCCACTTTGCTGCATTAAAATAATTCTATCTTTCTTTTCCAGGAAGACAGGATTTTTGTCTACACTCTCCAATCCTTTGGGGCTCTCCTTACAGCAAGGAACTGTAAGAGTTCTTCTACAACAGGTATAAAATTTTAAAGTGAGATGTGTTAAATTCAGAAAGAAAATAGGTTTTATAAAGATGGATCAACTTAAAATAAAGTTTAAAAATTACTATAAAGAGTCAAGTTATAGAAGAGAAGAAAAATTTAGAAAAGATAATTTATTTGGAACTTTTCCACATCATCATCACAACTCTGCATGAGTAACCTTCTCTTTATTAAATTTTCATGATTATTAGCAGGATTATTTTGGAAATAAGTTAAAAAATTTCTCTTTATATCATTAGTAAGTCTAAGAAAATATATCTAAGGAATTTAGGTTAATGATTAATATAATCAGTTTTAATCTGTTTAACATAATCAATATTTCTGATTTCAACAGCTTAAAAGAAGAAAATAAAATATCATAAAATTGGATTAGTATGGAGGATATGAAATTTCAATATTGGAAAAACTTTTGGAGCCAGGGAATAATGCTTGAATAAATCTAAAAGTTGAAACTGGCTGAATAGGTGATAGATCCTGGGATAGATGAGGAAGCTCAGGATCAGGCAGTTCACTCAGGTAGATCAGGGTTTGACATAAGGCAGGGTACTTTGTATCTTTTTAAAAGTTCTCAGGGAGCTCCCAAGTCTTTCATGATGATAATTTTATTTAATTATTAAATAAGATGAGGCTTAGATGTTAATTGGAGTAAATGGTAGTAGGAGGTGAAGTTAAAATGAATATGTTAATAATCAAATATGCATGTTTAAAAGAATGGGGACATTCTTTATTTTAAGATGGATGTGGTATTCTTAATATTACTATGGAGCCTAAAGTATATGTAAAATATTTTTGGACACTATTTTAATAATATTCAGAAGTTATTTGATATTAATGTTGATTTCATAATGAAGAAGATTTTTTGGTAGTAAGTTGTTAATTGGATATTTAAAAGCTCATATAAAAACATTTATTTTATGGTCAATAATATTTTTCATGGGTTCAAAAATGTATGGAATGGAAATTCCATATTTAAGAAAGCCATCTGGATATTTTCTGAATTTTACCTGATTTTTCTGATATTTTTTATGATTTTCTTTTAGTATTTAATGAATTTTTAATTTTTCTTAAATTACATAACTTTGATGATTTTTAGTTTGATTTATAGGGCTGCACAGACTACAAAAATTACTGGAAATAATTTTTCAGATTTTTAGCTAACATCCCTACTTTCTATAGATTTTTAGAGTCATTTTTTTCAATTAAGTTTAGAAGTCCAGACAAACTCCGTGGAGATCTGAAATACATCTTGAAGGGTAAATTGAGGCATGTGACTGGATTATGCATAGTTTTTGGCTTGTAAACTCAGCTATGTAGAGCAGAGAAGTAGAGAAATATTAAAATTTAAAAATTAACAACAAAAAATTTATATAAAAACCACATTAACATATCATTAAAGTATTATAACTCATAATAGTATTTTCAATACTTTATTAAAAATAACAACAATTTCACTCAACAGCTTATAAATATATACTTTTAGGGGACCATTTGAACGTTTTCCTCCTTGGTAACTCAAAAAAAAATTAATTTATTAAAACAAAAACTCTATAAAAATATATTATTACAACCATTTAAATATCTTTTCTCTGATACAACTTTTTGTTGTACTTCACTTATTTTTCTTAAAAAACAGATTCAAAACATCTCAAAAGAATCAATAATAACTGGTCAAAAAGTAACTCTCTTATCAAGTAGAAATTTAAGCTTGGTTATTTGAAAACTACATTTACTTTTAATGGAAAGGGTTTTCTCTTGTTTATCAAACTCCCTTGTATTCTGTTTACAGCAAGGCAACTGTAAGAGTCTTTCTACAACATCACCTTTTGATTGGGAAGAAGAGGTACTTTTTGAAAGTGATTCATCTGGATAATTCTTTGTTAGATATTTATCAAAAGGTGTATCACCTTCAAGAATGAAATTGAAAATTTTTTATAGGACAAAGGAATTGAGGTTTTCTATTCCAGAAAATGAAACCTTTTCCCCCATCCGGAAAACCTACTACTCTTCATTTCATGGCTTGAGGATTAATTTTGGGTTTTTTTCTAATTTAGATGTGAATATAATCCTGTTACCCAAAAATAATGATAGTTTCTAAATCTGAAATTCTATTAAAAATAATCTGGTAGGGTTTAGTATCAGTTATTCTTACATTTGGAAATCTGTTTCAGATATATAACACTCAAAAATATGCAGGATTCCATAATTTAGGGGGATAAATTTGCTGTGAGAAATATGGTTCTAGCTATTTTCCCCATAGTCTTATTGAAAAACTAAACCATGCCATTTTGCTTGTAGTGATAGGGCATAAAATTCTCATTTAGTATATCATTATCAAAAAGAAACTCTGAAATTTTTTTTTTCCTATATCTCTTACCATCATCTGTTCAAAATATTTTTAGGTGTCAGAGGGTGATGTTTTCTAATTTAGAATTGAAGTTCAAAAAAGAAGTATAAAAATCTTAATTATTACCTAATATAATTTTTTCCATAATTAGAGAATGATTCCCTAAATGTAATGACATTGACTCTATCCTCCTCAGTTACATCAACTGTTAGTTGCACAAAATTTGATACAACTAGATCTATCAAATCATGCTCTCATTCAGCAGATACACAGTTTTTTCCTATTTTACTTTAATATACCACTCACAAATCACAATGTAGAACACATGATTCAAAATATGTTGGTGAAACATCAAATAGACTTAGTTTTGCTGATCTCTGGTACTAATGCAACCAAAACAACGGTGCTGAATTATGATCAAATCTGGGACTGCTTTTGAGTATGAAATGTTGTTAGAAAGAGGAGAAGGAAGAAGAGGAGCAAAAAAAGTTTATGAAGATGTGAAATCTAAATAGTTAATTTTAAACAAACTTATGTCTAGTGTACAAGGATAAACTACACCAATAGTTCATCTATGCTCAGAAATAAGTATAGGAGCAACAAATTATTTTTTTTTCATTTTTTGAAACAACTCAATCATGAAGACTTACTAGAGATTATATACTTTCAACCCAATTGGAGCTTGTTTTAGGCCTATTTGGAAGGCAAAAGGAAGATGGTTGAAAAAGGGATCCCTTTGAGTACTTTTGGGCACAATGAAAATTAAACTGGGTTCAATGAGTAGATTAATAAGTATTTTCAAACGTGATTAGTAAGTTGAATTTATAGAAATTACCCCCCCTCATAGTTTCTCCTGTGTATATTTATCTAAAATAATAGCTATATATTAGTACTATATTAAACTTCTATAGGGAATTGGAAAATTGATACATTTTAATAAACATCTGGTTCCTGAGACATATTAAAAGAATCAAAACTATAAATCTTTTTATAGAATATTTTCACTTCTCATAATATAAGAAATTATAAATATTTATAATATTGAAATTTTTTCACTGACTAACTTTTTTTTCAGATAAGAAAAGGTTTAATTTTGCAGCTGTATTTTTGTACCAAGAAATCAAATTTAATTGATAGCCAGTTTCTAAATTTGATACCCAAAAAATATGAATGATTTAAATTTTTACTCTGAAAGTTATTGAGAAGCAATCAGTCTCTCTTCTCGTCTACCCTTGTATGTTGCAAATCAATTAAAAATGATTAATTTAATGCTATTCACCACAAAAAAACACCTGGAACCTGATAGAAGGTGCCAATCCCTCAATCTATTTGTGACACAAGAATAACTCAGATTTGATGCCATGAAAGCTAGAATGCTCAGTGTTCAGTAAACTATCTTTCCGGAAGAATTCCAGCTGAGATAGAACTGAATCAAATTAAGATAGGGATTGGCACCTGCTATCAGGTTCCTGCATTTATAATCTGGTGATTGGATAAGAAAACTTTTTTGAGAGCCCTGGATGAAGGAGTCATTGTGCATAAAAGTATGAAACAATTGATAAACAGAAATATCCCACATAAAGAGCACCATGAAACACATTCAAAAAAAAATACATAAGAATTAAAACAAATCCTACTGTAATTATTGCAGCCAGCTATCTGAGTAACTTGTTCAAGTAAATTTAAATGATTCAAAGGTAAAAAAAGAAATAAAAAACATTTGAAATAATTCTTCAAATCTACTTTTAGAGCACAAAAAATGAGATATTAGGGGATTTCAGCTCTGGAAAATCCACACTTAACTTAAGTATGTATTTCAAACTAAATCAGAACTTAAATTTTTTAAATAATTCACATATTTAAACAATGGTCATTAGTTCTGACCTCAAATCAGTACTTTTTGCACAATATTTTTTCATCATCATGTGTTGGCCCCAACATTCCTGTCACATGTGACACAGACCCCCCTTCCAGCCTATCAATACATGGCACACACCCCTCACTGAAATTCACAACATTTTATTTTCACATTTTTACTGAATTTATTTGTTTCCCCACCCTACATATCTTTATATTAGGGGGTGTCAGTTCTTTGAAATCCACTCTTCTTATAAGTGTGGATTTCAAACCAAATCAGCACTTAAATTTTGTAAAAAAGTCACTTCTTTCTAAAATGGGTGTCAGTTATGACCTCAAATCAGCACTTTTTTCCCAATTTTTTCTCACAACCACATTTCAGCCACATTATTACTTCCTTTCCCACACCATCCCTGTCACATGTGACACCCAGACCTAAATCCTCTCATAAATCCTTGGCACACATACCTCACTGAGATTTGAAACATTCTATTGTGAAATTTTAACCAGGCATGTTTTTTCCCTTCTTTTTTTATTTTTTTGACCTCTTAATCTCTTTTCTTGCAACATTCCAGTTTTATAATTCCTCCCAGAAAATCCAACACTAAAAGGGCAACTCAAGAAAAAGCTTCATCACAAAGGTCTTACCATAATGCATGCCCCTCACCTGATAAATGGAATTCTGGACAGCTAAAAAAGGAAGATTATCTCATCATTATCAATTTACTCAAAATTAAATCAAATTATGATACTTTTTTTGGATGTGAGAGGTCCATTAAAATCAGATGTCTACCTTCAAAAAAGTTCAATGGCTTCTTGTTGGTGGAAAATGAAGTAAAAAAAACAAAAGGGAGAATCAACATCAATCCTAAGAAAATGAAAGAGAGGTTCAAAAGTTATCAATCAAAATATAAAAAGGCTCATTTTGCTTCCACTTCCACTGCTTTTGGTATTGCTGATTATGATTTGGAGAATGGAATTACTACTGTTTCCAAAAAGCTTGATGTCATGTGTCTTCTCTATGAGGAAATGGATATTCTTTTGGCTCCTGATTTAATAGTTAATTTTAATCTTATCAAAAATAGTTATATAATGAGTTTCTGATAGTACCATTTGTCCTTACTGGACTCTAAAGTATTTCACTTTTGTAATTTCAGATAGTAAAATAATACTGACACCTGTGCCAAAATCATCATCACCAACATAATTTTACCAACTCACCACCAATTTGCATTTCTGAATCAAGCTAAGTCAATAAAATTCTATATCTTTTTGGAAAATTTGGCAATACCCTCCCCTGAATTTTAATGAAGTAAGGGGTGTGTATCACCAAATTTATCTAAGTCATCAATTTTGCATGTCACATTTGAACATTTGGAAATACCTCCCCTGCATTTTATCAAAGTAAGGGGTGAAAATCAGCAAAACTTTGATATAATTACATAAATAAATAAATAAATATTATAATTCAAATTAATTAGTTTTAAAATAATGATAATTCCTCAAGTCTAGAAGCTAAGTTTGTGACTTTCCACAGGTATAGGCTAGATGAGCCACATGAAACAATTTAATGTTGTCATGATTACCATTTATACAACACAAGGTTTTTGTCTCATTACTTTAGATTAGTAAATTGAAATATCAGATTTATTTATTAAAACTTTATGGAAGAATAAAAAATATTTGATGACTTTAAAAATTCCCATACTTTTTTGATCTACCAAAATTTTTACTAAATTTATTACTTTTACCTTCTTTTCTTTACCTTGTTGATTTTTTGGACTAAATTTTGGCTGATCTGATATGAGCAGCAAAAATTAGTAAAGAGTTAGACATATGAAGAGGGTAAGAAAAATAAAAAAACACACCTTGATGAAAGGGAAGAATAATAAATAAAAAAAAGTTTGTCTGAGGAATCTGGAATGATAAATGCATGGTATAAATGTTATGATATGCATTATGAAATAAATAAAAGTGAAATTGGGAAAAAAAGGCTCAATTTTAAAGGTCAATATCTCAGAAACTACTTAACTTAATTCAAATATTTTTGCAGGAAATAAAATATAGGCTTCAGAAGTACCTACAGCTACAAGCATAGTAGATTTGAATAAACTAAACCTAATACTTACTGTGATTTTCAAAATTGCACAAAAACTTGAAAAGCAATGATGAAAATTCTAACAAGAGGGAGATAAAATTCTAGATAGTTATCAGATAAGAGTTTCAGAAGCCTTATTCTCTAATTATGCAATATAAAAACATAAAATCAATTAAGTGAAATTTGTAAAAAAAGGCTTAACCTTAAAGGTCAAATTCTCAGCAACCACTAAACCTAATTTAAACCTTTTTGTGGTAAATGAAAGATAGGATTCAGGAGAATCTTCAGTTAAAGGACATGTGATTTAAATAAACTTAACCTTATTTTTTTATATAAAAACATGAAAGAAAAAAAGTCAATTTGGGAAAAAAAGGCTTAAAAATCAAGATCTCAGCAACCACTGAACCAAATTCAAATCTGTTTGTGGGAAATAAAAGATAGCCTTCAGGAAATCCTTTTATTAAAAGGATATTAGGTTTTAATGAGCTTAACCCCAATTCCTAGTCTGATTATCAAATTTCACAAAAACTTTAAAAGTGATAATAAAAATAACAACATGAGGAGTTGAATAAGTCCACTTTTATTCTTATATGAGTCCTACATATATTTAAGTATTAAATTTTCATAGAAAGAAAGAGATATCATATAGGCATGAAAAAAGGAGATGAAACTTACCTTGATTGAAAGGTTGGAAAAATAGAGTGAGAAATAGTGATGTTAGAATTTGGAGGAAATTGAATATGGAGCAAGTGAAATGCTTAAAGAATGTGAAATGTTTATGTTTCAATGACATGGAACCAAAAAAAAGTGAAATAGGGGAAAGGGGGAATAATGACCATATTAAGGATGGATGAAGAGTAGGATGATGGAGCTTAAAGAAGAAAGAAAAGGGGGAGAGAAAAAAAAAGGCTAATTATACCTTTAAAATCAAAAAATAAACACTTACTAAAAACATTTAGATACAAAAAAAATAATTAGCAAATATATAAGTAAAAATGAAAAAATGACTTATCTGGAGAGATGAGTTGAGAAAACAAATGAATTCAAATAATTTGAGGGATGAAAGAAAAAAAGAATCACTGAAAAATTATGCAATTTCATGTTGAGTTAATGAAGGAAAAAAAGAGACTTGAAAAAAAGAGACTTTAGCATAAAATTCAAAATCACAGTCAATATGCAAATTATAATAGCCATTCCAGAAAAAAATTCCTGATAATTTATGAAAAACTGTCTAAAACTGGGTCCCAATAGGTTAAGAAGTGTTTTGATGGTGTTCTTGGGGGTATGAAGTACTTGAGCCTTTCTTGGAAGAAGGTAACGTTTCCAGGCCACTTTTGATAAAAAAAGAAAATCTTCTTCAAAATAAGAATCAGAATTGCAATCAGAATCCAAGAAGAGATCAAGAGCTGTGAATGTTATTGCTTTATATAGCTTATCATTATTTGATAGCAAGGAAGGCATGGCTCTTATATGGTATAAAAATGTAAATTATGTACAATGTTTTGAGTTATAAAGTGTTATATTGTGGAGTGCTGTGTATGAATTGGATGATGCTGACAAATCAGTGAAATGAGATGTTATAATGAAATCAGAACCTTTGGTTGAGAAAGTGCAGATTTGAGTGAAATAAGTGACTTATTTCATTTTTAAATACACCAGTGGTGGGGCTAGTGTGTTTAGGAGACCCACACTTAAATAAGTGCGGATTTGGTCAAATTTAAGTGCAGATTTGCCAGAACTGACACCCCCTATTGAATAACTTTTCATTTATTGACTCTCCCTATGTCTCAAAATATTAGCATTCACTTCTTTTTCAGTCTCCACTCTACCTCCTCAATTCCTTTTTTCAGAATTTTCTGAAAAATTTTGCAACATTTTTTTGAAGAATTTTTGGTGTACTTTGAAGTCATTTGGCATCATTCATTGTGCACTTAGGCAGAATATTTTTCTATTTTTCAGAGGCATTTATTTCATATTTAGGTGGTGTATTTTTCTATTGTTTAGCAGAATTTTTTGTGTATTTTTCAATTTTTTAGAAGCATTTGATACATATTTTGACACAATATTTTCAATTCTAGTGGCATTTTTTTCTGTTTTTTAGAAAAAAATTTGGGGTATTTTGGTAGAGTATTTGGTGCACTTTTAGGGTCTTTTTAGCTTGGATTATTTTGAATTTTTGGGATTTTTTGGGCTTATGATTGTGAGATTACATTAATATAAGTATTATATATTTATAAATTTATTTCTTAATATATTTATTATTTATACATATTATAGAATCATGTTGACTCAAATCAAAAAAGGTGGATATATTTCTTCATCATTATCTTCTCTATCTTCAATTTCTTTTTCATCAGGGAAAACCATTAAACAACAAAAGAAACCCCTAGTTTGGAATTATGTGATAAATTTACCCATTTTGGATGTTCTTGTAAAACACACCAAGACTTAAACAATAGGATAATTAATGTAGGAAAAGAAGGCTTTATTACTTCTAAAATTTTTGGTAAACATACAATGTATGACATCCAAGAAATTTTTCCATTTTTCTCTTTCAATGTTGTAATTTTAAATATAAAAATCATGCATCCAATTTACTTACCTGAGGATTTATGAAAATTGGGTTGTGATACTGTGGTATCATGTCTACATAAATTTATGACATTTTTTCTTCAATTTATTTTTGATTCACATTTATTTTCTTTAATTTCAATAACTTAATTTTTGTGTCTTTCTCTGAATAACTTTTTTGTTGTTGATTTATAAGTTGAAATCAAAATTTGGCAATCCGGACTGTCTACTAGGATAAAATTCAGGGGAGAAATTGCCATTTTTTTTCTTGACTTAAGAATTTAAGAAATAAATTTAGAAAAAAAATAATTTATTATTTTTTATACTTATAAAATTGTAATTAATGTACATTTTACATTAAACATATAAATATATATTCACTTACGTGAATGCACTTTAGATTACTAACACAAATTCAGCAATTTATTAGATTTACATGGTACTTAATTACATTTTTAACAAATACCATGACCAAGTAATGAAAAATTCTTTTGCATAAAACCAATCTGGTGAACAAAATCATTTACACCTTTTAAACCAGAAAAAAAAACTGTACATCTTTTTTTGGTCAAAGTAATTGTTTCCACTTTGAGAAGGTTTCTGACTCAAAGGAATATTTATACCATCAAAAAAATAATAAACCATGGGAGATCCTTTGTTTGCATGACCTGATATGATTAAATTCACTCTTCTTTTGTTGTCCAGGTAATAATTTGAGATTCCAAAGAGATGATAGAAGTGATGCATTATTTTGTATAGCTATTAATTGATCCATACCCTAAAGAGAAGACATTTTTTTAATTTTTAAGGGATATCCATTACCAATGGAGCCCAAATGACATAGTGTGGAAGCCAATTGAATTGAAGGATAACATTGTTGTTTTTGAGAGTTTTTGTGAAACATTAAGTGATCCTGAATAATCTCAACTAGTTTAATGAAAAATTCCTGGGAAGTTCTAAATAGCTGTCTAAAGCTGGGTGCAGATAAATTTAGGAGTGTTTTGATAGTGTACTTGGGGATTTTTGAGAGGAAGTTAATTTTTCCTGTCTGTTTTTGATAAAAAACAAAAATCTTATTCAAAATCAGAATCAGAATCCAAGAGTAGATCAAGATCTATAAAATTCATTTCTTGATTTAATTTATCAAAATTTGAGAGGGAGGAAGGTATTGCTCTTATATGATATGAAAATAAAAGTGTTATACAATGTTTTAGTTATGAACTTTTATGCTGTGAAGTGCTGTATATGGATTGGAAAATGCTGAAAATCAGTGAAATAGGAATCTATGGTGAAAATAGAATTTTTTTTTGAGAAAGTGTGGATTTGAGTGAAAAAAGTGATTTGTTACACTTTTTAAATACACCAGTTTTGAGGCTAGTGTGTATTAGAAATCTGCACCTAGATAAGTGCAGATTTTTAAATTTGGATTTTCCAGAACTGAAACCTCCTATTAGGGGGTGTCAGTTCTGGCAAATCCGCACTTAACTTAAGTGTGGATTTCAAACCAAATCAGCACTTACAAATCAGCACTTAAATTTTGCAAAAAAGTCACTTATTTCAAAAATGGGGTGTCAGTTATGACCTCCAATCAGCACTTTTTTCCTTTTTTTTTCACAACCACATGTTGTCCACAAAACATCCCTTCCTTTCTTACCCCATCCCTGTCACATGTGACACACTGACCTTCCTCGCTACCTACCCATCAATCTTTGGCACACACCCCTTCCTGACATTTTCAACATTTTGACCAGGCATGTTTACATTATTTTTTACTTATTTCTTCTACCTCTTAATCTTTTTTCTTGTTATGTGCCAGTTTCATAATGCCTCCCAGACATTCCAAATCTCAAAAGGTAACTCAAAAATCTGCTTCGTCACAAAAGTCTCCTCGTAAAGCAAGCCCTACACCTGAAAAATCAAAGTCAGGTTCAGGTCAGCTTAAAAAGGATGATTATCTCATCATAATCAACTTCCTTAAAATAAAATCAAATTTTGAAGCATGTTTTGGATGTGAAAAGTCCACTCGTATTGGACGTCCACCTTCTTCAAAGGTTAATGGCTACTTATTGATGGCCAATGAAGTAAGGAAGAAAACAAGGGGGAGAATCGATATCAATCCTAAACAAATGAAGGAGAGATTTAAGAGTTACCAATCAAAATATAAAAAGGCTCATCATGCTGCAAATGAAACTGGCTTTGGTATTGATGATGATGATTTGGAGATTGGAATTACTACTGTTTCCGAAAAGCTCAATGTCATGTGTCCTTTCTATGAGGAAATGGATAATCTTTTTGGCTCCCGAGTTGATGTAAACCTTTGGTTTCTACATGATACTACTAAGAATATACCCTCTGGATCTCAAACATCAATTAATCCTCCTGAAATACCTGTACATCAACAGGATCAATCCCCTCCACCTTCTAACCATAGTTCAGCTGAAGATGGTCCCGACTATCAAGCAGAACAATTATATCGCAGCAGATCTGAATCCTCAGAGGCCCAAAATTTAAATGTATGTTTACTTTTTGTTTTTTCTTCAATTCTTCTCTGAATTTCTCTTTCACTCTAGTCTCCTCCTACTCAAACTCAATCTCCATTAAATAATCTTGATTCTGGAAATGTGAATCCCACTTTAGAAGCTGCTTTAGATAAACTTCCTGAAGCCTCTTGCTCAAGCTCCAAACTAAAGAATCGAGCCTCAACTTCAATGAACTTGAACCATCTATTAAAACGTGGTAATACTTCAACAAGCTCATTTGGCTCCCTTGAGGATTATTTTGAAAAAAAAGATATAAGTAAGATTTGTTTACTATATATCTTAATCATTAACTCATTAATTTATTTATTTCAATTTTATTTTCTCAGCAAAATCAACTATTGCAAAAAATGCCCTTGACTTTGAGAAGATGAAGTTTGATCATATGCTAAGGAAAGATCAGCAAGCCTTAGATTTGGAAGAAAAAAATTTGAGGCAGAGCAGATGGAAAGAGTAAATGACTGTCAATTTCAAAGAGAAGACTGTCAATTTCAAAGAGAAATGGCTACTTGTGAATTGGAAAAACAAGAGTTTTAAAAAAAAGATTTCATTATGGAATGTGTAAAAAATGGCCAATCTTATGAGGACATTAAAAAATTACTTGACCTTTTCAATTGATAAATTTTTTTTCTAGTTAATTTAATTTTGTTTGATTTCTTTTTGGTAATATTTTCTTATATGTTTACTTATAAAAGGTCTTGAATATAGTACGTTATTTTTGACAAATTTTTGAAAATATCATACAATTTTTCTATCTTTACATTCAAGTCAATAAGTTTGCTTATACTTTTATTTTGAAAAAAATTTGAAAATATAATAAAAATTTTCTATCTTTACTTTCAAGTCAATAAGTTTTCTTATCTAATTTCTTCTAAGTCAATAAAATTCATTATCTCTTTCGAAAATTTGGAAATATCTCCCCTTGAATTTTATTGAAACAAGGGGTGGGTACCACCAAATTTTTCTAAGTCATCAATTTCACATGTCAGATTTAAAAAATTGGCAATACCCTCCCCTGCATTTTTTTGAAACAAGGGGTGAGTACCACCAAATTTTTCTAAGTCATCAATTTCACATGTCAGATTTAAAAAATTGGCAATACCCGCCCCTGCATTTTATTGAAGTAACGGGTGAAAGTCATCAAAATTTAATATAATTACATAAATTAATTAATATATAAATAAGATATGTCAAATTTACTACTTTTAAAGTAATGACAATTCCTCATGCCAAAATGCAGATCAAGTCTAGAAACTAGGTTTGGGACTTTCCACAGGTATAGGCTAGAGGAACCCCATGAAACAAATTAATTTTATCATTATTACCTTTTATACAACACATGGTTGTTGGCCCATTACTTTAATTTCATAAATTGAAATATCATATTTATTTATTAAAAATTTATGGAAGAATATTAAATATTTGGTGACTCTACAAATCCCCATACTTTTTAGATCTACCTAAATAATTTTTAAATTTATTACCTTTTTCTTCTTTTTTTAACTTGTTTATTTGTTGGATTAACTTTTGACTGATCTGGAAAGAGCAACCAAAATGCGTGAAGTCTTGACAAGATTCCAAACCTGGAGGAGCCTTTGTGGTTTGGTGATTATTGTAAGAAGAATTCCAGACTGTTTCAATGATTCCATTTCCTAATCCAAAATCGATTATACATCTATGATCCGGGAAATATAATCCATGTCCTTTAATTTTTGCAGGTGACAGAATAGGTTGTCCAGTGATAGGATTAATATATGTGAAAATTCCATAAGTGAGGTAATTTGCATTATTTGAGTTGGTGTGAATTCGGTTATGAAATCCAGAATTAGTGATTATAACATTTAAAAACATTAGATAATCACTGCTAATATCTTCCCATTCAGAGTCGCACCAATTTGGTATTCCAAGTCTTCTAGCAACTTCATTATTTGTTTCAAAAGCTTTATTACAGAGTTTTTTAAGTCAAAGAGCAAGAAATGAATTTAATGAAGGTAAAGTATTCCATTTTCGAAAATCATTATCTAATTCAGCTTTTAATAAAGATCTAAGTAAAGAATATATGCCTATTTGAATAAAATTCAGTAAAATGATATTAAAAAATCCAGAAAAATTTCTAAACATACCAGGAGAAAAACCTTTATCAAATCCTGGTCTCCATCCAATACCAATCATGATTCCACCCAAAAAATTCTTATTTCTTAAAGGTAACCAAACCAAAGCCATTTGATAGAGTGTTATGATGAGATCGCAGAGTTGATTAAATGTTTCATCTTTTAAACCATTAAAAGAATGGTTTTCAAAAATAAATTGAGGTTTGAAAGTATTATTAATAACAACTATAACATTATCACCTCCGATTTCAGTTAAATAATGTATATTTTCAGGTAATGTTTTCGGATATTGTTTTTTTTTCAACTTTAGTTTTTTATAGTAACTTAATCATCTGCTAACATAGTTTTATTTACTGTCACTTCAGCTCCCCCTTGATACTCATAATTTCTTTTTGATTGAAGGCGGTAATGGTAGTAAGTGGAGGAGGGGGAGGTGGAGGTGGAGGTGGAGATGGAGATGGTGGTGGCGAGAGGAGGTGGAGATTGAGATTGTGGTGGCGAAAGGGGTGGAGATGGAGATGGTGGTGGCGAGAGGAGGTGGAGGTGGTGGTGAGAGGAGGTGATGGTGGTGGCAAGAGGAGGTGGAGGTGGAGGCGGTGGTGGCGAGAGGAGGTGGAGGTGGTGGTGGAGATGGAGATGGTGGCGAGAGGAGGCCTCCACCTCCACCTCCTCTCGCCACCACCATCACCTCCTCTTGCCTCCACCTCCACCTCCTCTTTCCACCACCATCACCTCCTCTCACCACCACCTCCACCTCCTCTCTCCACCACCGCCTCCACCTCCACCTCCTCTCACCACCACCACCTCCACCACCATCTCCATCTCCACCCCTTTTGCCACCACCATCTCCATCTCCACCTCCTCTCGCCACCACCATCTCCATCTCCACCTCCACCTCTACCTCCACCTCCTCCTCCATCACAATCTCCAATTGCCACCATTGCCACCTCCCCCTCCTCCACTTACTACCATTACCGCCTTCAATCAAAAAGAAATTATGAGTATCAAGGGGGAGCTGAAGTGACAGTAAATAAAACTATGTTAACAGATGATTAAGTTTTTTTTCTGTAAATATTCCTGAGATTTTTGTTGATTTTTCTTTAGCTAAAGCTTTCATTTGCAATGAGAAATTGTATTTTTTAATTATTTGTTTGAATAACCTGGTGTTAACATGAATCCTTATCAAAGGCTATGTTGTACGTGAAAGAATAAGGATAAAGAAAAAGATAAAGATAAAAAAGAGTCAAGCAGAATGAAAGGGATGTGCAGGGACAGTAATTGCTGTCGCAAGATATCTTAATTGGTCCTTTGTAATTTTCAAGCCCAATTTTTGGCTTGCAATTGGCTGTTTCAGGACAGCCTGCAACACCACTTTCCCACATAGTGTAACAGCAAATTTAAAAACAAAATAAATATGCCAAAAAAAATTACTATTCTCAGTGAATAAAACATTCAAATTGATCATTTGAAGAGAATGAAAAAAAAAATTAAAATTTCATTGAAAAATGTTGGAGTTTTATTGGAAGAATTTTCACCCTTATACTAGTTGATTGAGAAATAAAAGTGTTGGATATAGTCGGAGGTGAATCAACTTGTTCATCTTCATACAGCTCTAACCATTGATCTTTGAGGTAAGCAAGTAGGTTATGAAGTATAGTGCAACACAGAATCCAGTTGATCACCGCCTCCATTTCAGATTTATTTCTAAGAGTACTTCTTAATTCCCTTAAACTAGAAAAACAGCCTTTCAAGATTCTAATAGAATGTTCAATACGGACTCTTGACTTTGCCAAATGATTGTTGAACTTGGCATTTTGACTGTCTTCTGAAGCTGCTCCCCGAAAAGCAGGAAGTACATACTTTCCATTCACATAAGCAGAATCTTCAAGAAGATACTGATCTTCATCAAAGAATTTTTCAGGTTCATTTGAAATTTGCATTCTTTGGAAGACGTAGGAGTCATGACATGAGCCAGGATAGCCAGCGAAGAATGATATAAATTTTTTTATGTCACATATAAGCTGAACGGAAATTGAATATCTATAAGGAAGATATATTTGTTTGTGTTAGTTTCAAAGAGAATGAAAGCAGTTAAAAATAATCTACCTCTTTTTACGGTCAAAGTAATTGTTTCCACCTTGAGCAGGTTTCTGGCTCAAAGGAATAGTAGTACCATCAACAAAACCAATACATCTTGGGAAGCCCTCTGCTTGCATAACCTGAGATGATTCAAGTTGCTCTTCTTTTGTTGGCCAGGTGAGAAGTTGAGATTCCAAGGAGTTGATGGCAGTGATACATCGTTTGGTATAAGTTTTAACTGAACCATACCCTAAATCAAAGACATTTTCTAAACATTTCAAAGCGGCTCCATTACCATTTGAACCCAAATGACATAGTGTGATGGCCAATGGAATTGAAGGATTTTGTTGTTCTTTTTGAGAATTATTGTGAAATATGGGATGTTCCTGAATAAGCTCAAGCAATTTAAGGAAATATTCCTGAGAAGTCCTGAACAGCTGTCTGAAACTGGGTGTAGATAGGTTAAGAAGTGTTTGGATGGTGTACTTGGGGGTATGAAGTACTTGAGGCTTTCTGGGAAGAAGGTAATGTTTCGTGGCCATTTTTGATAAAAAGACAAAATCTTCTTCTAGATCAGAATCAGAATCAGAATCAGAGTCCAAGAGCAGTTCAAGAGCCATGAAAGTCATTGCTTTATGTAATTTATCACAATTTTAAAGTGAGGAAGGCATAACTCTTATATGATATGATATGAAGATGTAAATGATGTACGATGTTTTGAGTTATGAAGTGTTATTCTGCAGAGTGCTGCGTATGAATGGGATGATGCTGACAAATCAGTGAAATGAGATGTTATAGTGAAATCAGCACTTTTGGTTGAGAAAGTGCAGATTTGAGTGAAATAAGTGACTTTTTTCACTTTTGAAATCCACCAGTATTGGGGCTAGTGTGTTTTGGAAATCCGCACTTAGATAAGTGAGGATTTTCCAGAACTGACACCCCCTATTATGAATTAAGAAGCAAAAGAAAAGGTGAAAGAACAAAAATTAAAAAAAATTAAAATTAAAGATTTGAAAGAGAAAAAATAAATCTTCCTTGGAATATGAAACACCTAGCAGTGGAAAGAGAGAGCTGTGGAAAATTCATTGCAAAAGCACTAGTGCTGATGTGTTGAAAGTATATTCTAGTTAAACAATTTTTTTGAAAAGAAAATTATTAGTTATTGATTAGAGTGAAAAAAAGATTTACGCATAACCCCCTTTTTTATTTCTTTGGGAAGTGCCAAAAATTAGGCTGAAAATTTTTTAATCTTACACCATCTAATTTATATATTGCTAATTGTTTAATTTTTTCTTAGGCTAGTTGGTTAGATGATGATCAGGCTGCAATTTGTATTTTACTTTTTTCCAAGTCATTATTACTTAAATATGGGTTCATTTTTATTAAAGTTTCTCATAATGATGCTTTATATTTGGTGATCTTACTCACATGATACAGAGTGATCAACCAATTTTAAGAATATTTTGATGGGTCAGAAGACTGAGCTACAGTTTTTTTGGGTAGCCTGCATTCCAAATTTGACATACTTGGTCAATTTTTGCCCATTATCCTCTCTCTTATTCATCAACTCATCTATACCTCTTCATCCACCTCAAATTGACTCAGTGTCCTTCAAGTGGCTTGCAGAGTTTTGAAAATGTATAAAAAAATTATGGGAAGTTATCTGGGATAAAATAAGCTTTAAATTACAGAAATCACCTGCATAGTATTATCCAGAAACAACATAAACTTCTAATTATAGTAAATTCCTGCTTATTACGGCCTGGAAACAACCCAAACTGTTAAATATAGTAATTATATGAATATTATACAACATGCTGCTGTATACAGCCCATTATTCATTTAAATTCAATGAGAGACAGTCTAGTATGCATAAAAACTTCTTTAGTAACAACCTACAGTAGAAAATTAACTAAAACTAATGACTAGTAACAGACAACTACTAAATATTAATGTCTAAAAACAATTGCTGTTACCACTACTACTGCTACTAAGGCTACTACTACTAATACTACTACTTCTACTACTACTAGTACTACTAATACTACTACTGCAAATAAAAATACTACTGCTACTAACACTAATACCACCTGTACTCCCACTACTACTTCCACTGTTACTTCCACTATAGCTACAACTTCAACTACAACTACAACATCTACAACTATGACTACTACTGTCAGCCTAAATATCCTTAGGAATGAGTATTTCTTATGCTTAAAATAAGATAACCTTAACTAGATTAAGCTTATATCTTAAAATTAAGGTTAAAATAATAATATATATTATTTTATTATATATATATATAATTATTATTCTATTATATAATTTGTAATAGTTTAAATAGCTTATCCATGGCCTAATAATACTTATTAAGGTGTTAATGGAGTCATAATATACTTATCTTAAGTGATATGAAGTAATTATTGACATACATAAGCTTATATGTATACATAAATCTCATATTCAGTGAAATATGCAGTATATTATGTATATTTAGGTATATAAGTGGGTTTTAGCCCCTTAATAGCCTATAACCTTTGTTTTTCTGCTTATTTTAGGTCATATGGACGAAATCAGTGGACTCACAACGCCTACAGAAGCATAGACACCTATATCAGGCGCATACACCCAGTTTGGACAACTAAAATTACTTCCTTGGATGGTTATTCACGGATTTATGGGTTGGAAAGATGTTTTTGGGTTAATGTGGATGCTTGGGGATGTTATTGGGGGCTTGGAAATTTTATTTTTTTCCTTTATATGCTTTTAGTTTCATTAAATCTCTTTTTGATCATTTATTTTACCTGTTTCTTTATGGTATCCGCTTTTATCTGGGTTTTCTATTTATGGTATGACTCTGTGTTATTATTAATAGTGATGGAGGGTCCTTACTGGAGGTCTGGGTGTTGAAACTGCTTGAAGTGGACGCCATGGGGAGGTGATGGGCCCTCACAGTGCTGTAATTGCCGGGGATAGCAGTGACATCATCTGGATTGAAGGTCTGTGCACTCCAGTGGATTTGGGTATAAGTAAGGAGGGATTTTGACGGTTTATTATCATCATTCAATTACTACACTTCAACCAAACACTATAATACAATTATTAGAAATCAGAAATATATTATAAAGCCCTTATAAATTGATATTATCTTTATAAAAGCTATAACTATATTTTATTCTTCTATTTTCCACCACTAGCACGCATTTAAATCCAAGTATTGTGAGTTTTATTTGAGTATAACTATTCTATTAATCTTCCCCTGAGGTTTAATCACTAAATCATTTATTAATAAGTAGTAGGACCATAAAATAACACTATTATATCATACTTATATACTAGACTATACTGACAATTGGGGGTCTTTCCTTATATTTTACTTATTATTTAGTATAAGCCTTGGGACGTGATTTTTACCTTAGTACAACTCAAAATTAACCAAATATTTGGGTCTGCTGCATATTAGTGGGTCATCATAACTCATTGATTGCGGAAAAGAACCCTTATAATAATTGTACTAATTTTTTATCATAAAAATTAGATATTTACAGTAGTAACTGTACCCAATATAAACCCAATTTCACTTGGTATTTGGACACCAATATAACACCCAATAAAATTGGTATTTGGCTAAAGCTTAGTAAGCTAATTATTCACCCTTATAGAGGTCTAGTTAAACTTATTATTATATTTTTAACAGATTTTTTCGAATTTTTCTTATATTTTATTTAAATAAATAAAGATATAAATTCAGGGTAAGCTCCATTGCTTTTTATTAGTAATATAATTGCTAATATTATTTGTCTACTAATTCCACAGAGTTTTTTCCTTTTGTAGACGTAAAATATTGTTATTCTGAACAATATGAGTGCTCCCCAGGATAGTGTAAGTGAACAGCCTGCTTATAATACCAGGTCTAAAGCTAATAAAAACTTTCCAGGACATCACCATGGAGGGACAACAGTACCCCCAGCCAGAAAGCATGAGTATAGAGGAAAAGGACGCCCTCTTAAAAAATATAACTATCAAAAAGACGTCTCCTCCTCTTCAGGATCAACTGTCCCACCTGGCCAAACAGGTTATGAAGCTAGAGGAATCAAAATCTCTCATGTTCAAAGAAGTAGAGCAGTTGCAAAACAATTGCAAGGTAGGATTTCAGCAGATGAATCAGGCAATGGCAGAATTAAAGGGAGGCCAGCCCAGTCAATCAAATCAGCAACCCCCTACCCAAGGAGGGTCCACTCACTCCCAGGAGAAAATCCTGGTAGACAAATGGAAATGGGACTGGTTTCACCAACAGTGGACAAGCCACACTTGCAACAGGGATCCGCCCCCTCATCTGACTTCCTCAGCTCACCCTTACAAGGGAAAAAAGTGCCAAAAATCAGGACTGGCAACCATCCCTTGGTAAGTAACTTACCCTCTCAGATTAGACATAATACTGATAATTACAATATAGGTAATTCTATTGATGTTAAATCTGTACAACAAATAGAGGAGGATTTAAGAAATTTAGGTTTTAGAGTAGATACACCTGACTTGTCTTTTGTCCATAATAACAGTACTATATACAATGATAATACAGTTAATCCTCAGTTGCAACCACCTACTAGTGAGATGAGAAGTTCACAGGAGAGTGAGAGAATTGAAAAGGAGGACATGGAATATTTTAACAATAATCCAACTGTCCATAGAATTGTTTCAGCATTGTGGAATAGAATGACTGATTGTGAGGAACAGACAGTTAAGCTCACTAGTGATACAATTTCATCCTTAACATTGAACATTTCTCAATTAGCAACACGTAATAAAGAATTAGAGAAAGAACATTTGTCTCTAACTCTTAAATATGATTCATTAAGTAATAAATATAATGACCTTTCAAACAAATTTTGTGAGTTAGAAAAAATATATGAAACACATTTATTGAAGACTGAATCAAGAACAAAGTTATCTTTTGCCCAGACAAATCAAAGTGTCTCTGAGTTGCTACAAAGATTAACTAAAGTTGAGATTGAAACTGCCAATCTACTGATGAACCAGGATAATCATAAGTATAATCAATATAATAATAATCCTTTCATTGGCAAAAGTGAATCTCATTCCTTCCCTGTACCACCACAATTAAAACCATCTGGTGGTAGTGTCAAATCTGAAAATGTAAGTCACAAATCCATGCAGGAAGAAATACAAGACCATTTATCAAAAGTAAATGAGTTGTTGAATTTACCTAAGATTAGTGAGATAAAATCCAATCAGAAGAACTGGCCTAAAATAGATCAGTACCCAACTTATGATGGGGAAGCCAGCTCTGATTGGCAACATTTTATTCAAAGAATTGACAACTTGAAATTCTCATATAAGTTACCAGATGAAGAGATAACATCAAAATTAATTTCTTTATTTAAGGATGTTGCTTTATTATGGTTTGAAGCTGTCTTAAGTGAGGGTAGAGACTACTCTTGGGCTTAATGGAAACAACTTATTGAAAAACAATTTGGAGGTTCTAAATTCAGGCTTACTCAGCAGAGACTGTATGAGAAGACTAGGTATAATCCGTTGAATGGTGACAAACCTATGGTATTTTTAATGAATTTAAACAAAATATTAAAAGCCATTGAGCCTCATATGGATTTTAACTTATGGAAAGATAATATAATATACAAATTACCTATATCTGTCAGAGACATTGTTGTAGCTAGAACATTAAATGTTACTGAATATTCTGACTTTATTAATATTTGCAATGAAATATTATTAAACCATAAGTATGAATCAAGGTATTCCACTTATAAGCAAAATATTGAACCTGTAAAAACTCAGAATTCAAAAACACTTCAGGAGAAGCAGAAAAAACCTACTGCACCTGTAGTACCTAAAAAGTATGAAACAAATACTTGTTATAAGTGTAACAAACCTTGGGTAAAAGGTCACAAATGTGAGAAAAACATAAATATTGTTGAAAATCAACGTGAATCTGAAACTGAAACTGAAAAAAGTAAAGAATCAAGTGATTATGACAGCAATATCTCATATAGTGATGAAAATGAAGTCTGTATGTTGGAAGATGATTTGTCCATCTTTGAAAATCCAATATTAAATATGGACTCAAATGAATCTTTAATGAATTTTGAGGATGCTGAAATCATTAAGGATATACAAGCTGATAACTTTAGAATGACACCTATCACGGTTCCAGCTATCATTTCTGGTGAAAATGTTAATATAGTATTGGACACAGGAGCTGCTGGTTCAGTTGTTTCCACTAATACATTACAGAAAATTGATAGTGAATATAAGTTTAAGCTTGAACCACTTCAGAATAAAAATTGGAGAGGTTTTGGATCAGTACTACACCCCATTGGTAAATACAAAGCTGCTGTTTTCTTTAAACACCAACATGGTTATGTAAGGGTAACTTGTGACTTTGTAGTAATGGATAATACAAATTGTAGTAACTGTTTTATCATTGGAAATGATATTCTGACTAAATTTGGTGTAAAATTAGACCCTGCTAATAATAATTTTACAATTGGCATGAATGGTAAAAGGAAATTTAAAATAAATTCTTTTAACACTGTCTTACACATTGAGTCAGTAACAAATTCCCCGTCTAAAGGAAGAGAATCCAATGAGTTGGAACTTCTGGAAACAGAAATTTCAAAAGCATCATTTGGCACTCAGATAAGTGAAACTGAGAAAGATAATATTTTGGAATTAATTAAAGCTTTTCCAATGGCTTTTGCACATGGTACAAATGAACTTGGCCTTGTAAAAGAACATGAAATGAAAATTAGTTTAACCTGTGACATGGATAATATTCCTGCTAGTCTTAAAAAGAAACCATACCCTGCTTCACCAATGAAGAGGAAAGACATAGAGGATAATATTAAGATGTTATTAAAAATGAGCATTCTTGAGAAGGTTGAAACTACACCAAAATATTGTGTAATATCACCAGTGCTGATTTCTTATGAACAAGATAAAGCAAGACTGTGCGGTGATTATAGAGCATTAAATACATTTACAGTAGATGATATTTATCCCTTGCCAAGGATTGCCTCTATACATGCTACCCTCAAAGGTGCTAAATATATAAGTTGCCTAGATGGAAATAAAGGGTACCATCAAATTCCTGTTGAAAAGAATTCACAGAACTTTTTGTTGATAACAACACACATGGGAATTTATAAGTATGTCAGAATGCCATTTGGACCAAAGAATGCTCCATCAGTATTTCAAAAGTTAATGGATATAACATTCCATAATGAAATGATTGAGGGATGGTTAATGGTATACATTGATGACACCATAGTGTTCTCTAAAACTTTTGATGAACACTTAATCCATTTAAGGAAAGTATTTCAGAAAATGGATGAAATAAAAATGACCCTTGCATTGAAAAAATGTCAATTTGGGTTTGAATCTTTAAAAGTGCTTGGTCATATTGTATCTGGCTTACAAATATGTGTAGACCAAAATAAAGTGGCTGCAATAAAGAATATTGGCATTCCTCAAAATGTGAAGGATGTACAATCTTTTCTTGGAATGTGTGGTTATTATAGACAATATATAAAAAACTACCAATCAATTGCTGCACCACTGAACACACTGATAAAGAAATCAGAAGCTTTCATTTGGAATAATGAAAGACAACAAGCTTTTAATAAGTTGAAAGAATGTTTAATGACAGCTCCTATCTTGGGATTACCAGATTTCCAATTACCTTTTGTATTATATACAGATGCAAGTTTTATTGGACTGGGTGCTGCTTTGCATCAAAAACAACTTATTGAAGGTAAAATGTCAGAAGTAGTAATCTGCTATATTTCACGTACTCTGAGAATTGGTGAATTGAAATATGGTGCTACTCAACTTGAATGTTTGGCAGTAGTATGGGCTCTTGAAAAGCTACATTATTACCTTGAAGACCAAAAATTTGAGTTAATAACTGACTGTAGTGCAGTTAAGTCACTCTTAAACATGAAAACTCCAAATAGACACATGTTTAGATGGCAATTAGCTGTACAAGAATACAGAGGACGGATGACTATTACACATAGAGCAGGAACCTTGCACTCTAATGTAGATCTGTTATCTAGAGTACCTCTGCCTAATAATGATGATAATCCTGCTTATGTTCCTGAGTCAGAGATTATTAACATTTATGGCATTTATATTGTAGATCTTGAGGATGAATTTATGCAATCAATTCTTGATAATTATAATTCAGATCCTGACTTAAGTAAATTAACTACAATATTAAATGATCCATCTAATGCTTCAATGAATGTTTTAATAAAAACATTACCAAATAAGTATAAAGAGGCATTAGAGAAAGGAAAATTTTCAATTGAGGATGGTTTTATATATTACAGGAAAAAATTAAGTAATGTAATTGTAATTCCCCCTTCAATGAAGGAGTTAATGTTAAGTATATGTCATGATGATATATTAGCAGGTCATTTTGACTACCATAAAACATTAACCAGAGTAAAAAACACAGCTTGGTGGATTAACATGTCTGAGGATGTTCAGAAATATGTTGAAACATGTGATTCTTGTCAAAAATCTAAAAGATTAACAGGAAAAAGAGCTGGTTTATTACAACAAATTGAGCAACCAAAAGCTCCATGGGAAATCATTAACATGGACTTTGTAACAGGTTTGCCAATAGCAGGGCATAAGAGTTATAACTCCTGCTGGGTAATTGTAGATAGATTTACAAAGATGTGTAAATTTATTCCTACCCACAAAGAGGTTTCTGCAAAGGACTTATCTTTTTTATGGTGGACACAAATGTTAAATACAGCAGGTTTCCCCAAAGCAATAGTTTCTGACAGAGATCCTAAATTTACTTCTGAGTTCTGGATGTCACTTATGGATGTTTCAGGGTGTCAATTAAAACTTTCTACAGCACACCATCCACAAACTGATGGGCTAGCAGAAAGAATGATACAAACCTTAGAAGATATGATAAGAAGATACTGTGCTTTTGGTCTTAATTTTAAAGACAATGACAAATTCACGCATGATTGGGTAACCCTTATCCCAGGTTTAGAATTTGCATATAATAGTACAGTACATTCTGTCACTGGCAAAAAGCCATTTGAGTTATGGTTGGGTTATGTACCTAATACCCCTGCTAAAACTCTTAAAAGTTACCTAGATTGGATATTCATCCAGGTACTAAATTTTTTCTTCAGATGCAGGAATTATGCAGAAAACATGCTCATGAATGTATAAATAAGGCTTTTGAGTATGAAAAGAAAAGATGGGATAAAGCCCACAAAGAACAAATGTTCAAAGAGGGTGATGAAGTCCTTATTTCAACGCTACATTTCAATTTAAATGGTAATGTTAAATTGAAGGATCCATTCATTGGACCATTTGTAGTTAAAAAGATGGTTGGTAATAATGCTGTTGAGGTTATTCTATATGCACCTTATGATAGAAAACATCCAGTATTTCCTATTTCTCTTATAAAACCATACCATTCTAATGATACTGCTCTCTTTCCAAGAAGATCAGGAAGGCATAAACAACAACCTGAAGAAATAGTGGAAAAAGCAGAAATTGAAAAGATACTTAAAAAGAGACACCTTACTAAAGAAAAGGGAGTTGAGTATCTATTAAGATTTAAAAATAAATCAAGTGAATATGACCAGTGGATTCCAGAAAATGAAATCTCTGATCTTAAAAATCTCTTGAAAAAATTTAAATCTAAATAATACTGTTCATTCAGTATATGTATTATAAAAATTTTTTTTTATTTTATTATTTCATTCCTTAAGATTAATTAAAATGTCTTAACATTTTTTTTATTGTTTTTTTGGGGGTGAGGGAGTGTCAGCCTAAATATCCTTAGGACTGAGTATTTCTTATGCTTAAAATAAGATAACCTTAACTAGATTAAGCTTATATCTTAAAATTAAGGTTAAAATAATAATATATATTATTTTATTATATATATATATAATTATTATTCTATTATATAATTTATAATAGTTTAAATAGCTTATCCATGGCCTAATAATACTTATTAAGGTGTTAATGGAGTCATAATATACTTATCTTAAGTGATATGAAGTAATTATTGACACACATAAGCTTATATGTATACATAAATCTCATATTCAGTGAAATATGCAGTATATTATGTATATTTAGGTATATAAGTGGGTTTTAGCCCCTTAATAGCCTATAACCTTTGTTTTTCTGCTTATTTTAGGTCATATGGACGAAATCAGTGGACTCACAACGCCTACAGAAGCATAGACACCTATATCAGGCGCATACACCCAGTTTGGACAACTAAAATTACTTCCTTGTATGGTTATTCACGGATTTATGGGTTGGAAAGATGTTTTTGGGTTAATGTGGATGCTTGGGGATGTTATTGGGGGCTTGGACATTTTATTTGTTTTCTTTATATGCTTTTAGTTTCATTAAATCTCTTTTTGATCATTTATTTTACCTGTTTCTTTATGGTATCCACTTTTATCTGGGTTTTCTATTTATGGTATGACTCTGTGTTATTATTAATAGTGATGGAGGGTCCTTACTGGAGGTCTGGGTGTTGAAACTGCTTGAAGTGGACGCCATGGGGAGGTGATGGGCCCTCACAGTGCTGTAATTGCCAGGGATAGCAGTGACATCATCTGGATTGAAGGTCTGTGCACTCCAGTGGATTTGGGTATAAGTAAGGAGGGATTTTGACGGTTTATTATCATCATTCAATTACTACACTTCAACCAAACACTATAATAAAATTATTAGAAATCAGAAATATATTATAAAGCCCTTATAAATTGATATTATCTTTATAAAAGCTATAACTATATTTTATTCTTCTATTTTCCACCACTAGCACGCATTTAAATCCAAGTATTGTGAGTTTTATTTGAGTATAACTATTCTATTAATCTTCCCCTGAGGTTTAATCACTAAATCATTTATTAATAAGTAGTAGGACCATAAAATAACACTATTATATCATACTTATATACTAGACTATACTGACAACTACAGCTTCAAATTCTACAAAAATAATAACTACTATTTCTGCTTCCACTCCTCCTCCTCCTTCTATTGATATTAAAACATCCACCAAAGCAAAATATAAAATTACAAAAATTTTAAATGAAAAATTCAATGTACCTCAAGTTAAAATATCAATATTTCATTTCCCTTTCCAATTTTTAACTTCAAAGTTTCAATCACACAACTTTGATCTTTTTTTTAAAATAAAATATCTTATTCCTTTTTTCATAAATTTTTCCTTTCATTTTTTTTCTTATTATAAAATAAAATAAAATAAGAATAAAATTTAAATAAGACAAGCTATATCATATACTGAGGACAAACACAGTCTAAGTCATTTAAGTTTAATTAAATTGCCAAAAATATTACATAATTCAGCAGCCTCTTCTATCAAAAACGATAGGGTTTGATAGTAATCTTATCCTTCAAACCTAGAATTTAAAATTTCTATGCCCCTTCCATGACAAACTTACAACAAAAAAAGAAGATGGGGTGTATTATCTAATAAGAGTCCATGGTAAGAGTAACTTTTTTTTGATAAAACACCGTAACTTGTGATTCAGTTTGTCCTGTTAATATAGATGGAAAAAATGTAAAGGAAAATGTATGACCAAATTTATCAGCTTTTAGCACAATTACTGGATAACCGAAAGTATCTGCAGCCAGTTAAAAATGGAAAGGTGAATGAAACTAATTTTCAGCTGGTGCTAGTCATAAAAAATATTTAAATTGTTACATTGACTTATTAGCTTCATCTAATTCAAGTATCAAAATGTAGTGTTCAATTTTTTATAATAGTTGATCTAGTAAAGCTTTCTGAACTGAAGCCCATTTACCTGGGATTACAAGTGCTTTTGTGAGACTTCAAAAACTATATTTTTAATTGGAAGAGAAATAATTTACTTCTTTAAGGCATCTATTAAGTGCTTTAATAATTTTACTGAAAAAATTATTTTGAGTTATTGAGGTTCATTCCTTGATCTGAGTAACTTCTTTTGTGAAAGAACTATTAGGTAGTATGTTTTTGTGAGAGAAATTTTGGCTTTTTAGACAGCTTTGTAAATTGTGTGTATTTATGCTTCATATTCCACATTTCAATGAAATTTAAACTCTTTATTTTTCCTCTTCTTTAAGAAAATGATTAAAGTGTGAAACATCTTGTTTCTCACATTTTTTTCACAGAATGCCCACAGGAGTTATGGCATAATTTAGGTTTCAATACTTGTTGAATATTTTACCTTGATAGATATCTATAATTAGTTTTTATATCTCTCTTAGATAAAGATATGAAAGAGTATCATAGTAGACTTTCACCTGGCCAAAAATTTTATAAATCATTTTTTCAGAAGCTTCTTTTGATTCAGCTATATAATTTATTGAATGAAGCCATCACTTCAGATGAAAATGAGCAAGAGTGTGATATTTATCTTTTATCTTAAAATTACTTTCAGCTCATGAGAGAATGGAAGCCCCATTTTCTATCAAAAATTTTATTATAAAATTGCAATTTTGGCAGTAAATGAATTGACCTTTAGTACTCTTCATAAATCTTTTTCAGTTTTGTGTGACTGAATTTTTTTTTTTGAAATGTTTTAAGAAAAATATAATTAGCTATGATGTATATTTTGAGCTGATAAATATGTGTTTTAGCTTACCTAATACCACAGTTTGCCATAATATATAGGGTAGAAGGTAGTGGCATTGTTTGCAATATCTATTGGAATTTTTTTCTTGGCTTAAAGAATGAAGCACATATCTTTATGTTGCCACAAGTAAATTTCCAGTAGATTTATGGAGCCAGATTTTGAGAGCTTCATGTGGACCCTCAATCCATGAAGTAACCAGGTTTTTAAAATTGTGGACATTTTTAGTGTGTGCTAAGAAAAATTAACATTTTAATCTGAGCCATAGTGTCTCTAAATACTGCATAATTTTAGAAGAGTATTTAGTGTATAAGAATACTTTACTTGCCACAAATACAGGCTAATTGTAAGAGTTAACAAGATTTTTGCAGTTAATATAAATTTTTTCCTAATTGAAGATTGATTAAAATTATTTCTTTAAATTTGAGAGAACATTGTTGCTGATATGCCAACAGCACAATAAATGCTGTTAGTTTGGATATTGTATATTTAAAGCCAACATAGGAACTTGATCTTTTTCAATTATAATTATACCCAGAAATTTTTCTTGAGGAATCATCACCTTTACTTGCTCTAAATCTCACTCATACTCTTCCTCTCCTTCTTTTCAAGAAAGCAAAAGAAAAAATAAATTGATTGGCCAGAGCAGCGCATTCTTGCTTCATAAAGTAAGGGAATTTAAAATATGTATTAAAATAAGGAATAATTGAATGAGTTTAATAATGTTTTTACATTTAATAAGAGTTTTTTTACTCATTAGTTACATATGGGGAATCTATGAGCAAAATATGTAAAAAAGTAAGGAAAAGAGCTATGCTGACTTTGGGCAAAATGAATAAATGAGTGATTCTATTTTCCTCATTTAATCTATAGTCATGCATTATGTGATTTTGCAGAAATTAATCAAGTTAACCTTCAATTGGAGATCCCCTATTCATTCAGATTTTCCTGTCTATTTCTGTAGCATATATTGTATATGTCTCTTGAAAAAGCTTTGGCATTCAAATCCTATTTATGCAATACTTTGAGCATCTGATTTGGTTCAACCCCACTGTCATAAAATTCCTTGAATGATTTAAATTATTTACTAGCCAGAGATTTCTCACAAAAATAGGCCAAAAGATTTCTCTCCAGCTCATGATTATAAGATGTATTGTAAAAAATGATTTCCCATACAAAAGGTGTGTTGTTAAACTGGTTTGATCATGCTAAACCATTTGGTAAAAATTTTAAAGCAGTAATTTTTCTGCATAAGATGTTTGCCTTCCAGGGGAAGCCACATCAGAATTTTTTTTTGTTTTTGAATATGTGATTCATCCACTAAGAAAGATGTGTTTGACTCATATTGACCAGAGTGAGCACAAACTATCCAAATGGGCTCTATCATCCCATCTCAGTCTTTATTTGATCATCTGCACAAAATTCAGGATCCTTGATTGGCAGAAAAGACTCTATAAGCACACTCTGCTTCATCTAAAGGTTCATACATGTAAGATTCAGAACCTGTATCCAAAATTTTTGTATGTATGATTATGTGTGTTTATAGTATAGCAAAATGATAAATTCAATAAGACAAATCTCCAATAGTAAGTGGCTACATTATTTATTCATTATTCAACTTCATATTAGGGGGTGTCAGTTCTGGAAAATCCACACTTAACTTAAGTGCTGATTTCAAAGCAAATCAGCACTTAAATTTTGCAAAAAAGTCCCTTATTTCTAAAATGGGTGTCAGTTATGACTTCAAATCAGCAGTTTGTTTCCATTTTTTTTCACAGACACATGTTGTCCACATCATTGCTTCCTTGCCCACATCATCCCTGTAACATGTGACACCCAGACCTCAATCCTCTCATCAATCCTTGGCACACACCCCTCAATGAGATTTGAAACATTTTATTGTGCAATTTTAACCAGGCTTTTTTTCTTCTTCTTTTTATATTTTTTCAACCTCTCAACCTTTTTTCTTGTAACATACTAGCTTCATAATTCCTTTCAGAAAATCCAACACTCAAAAGGCAACTCAGAAAAATTCTACTTCACAAAGGTCTTCTAGTAATGCAAGCCCCTCAGTGGATAAATCAAAGTCTGGACAGATAAAAAAGGAAGATTATCTCATCATCATCAACTTCCTCAAATTAAATAAAATTATTATGCATTTTTTGGATGTGAGATGTCCACCCAAATTAGAGGTCCACATTCATCAAAGGTGAATGGCTTCTTTTTAATGGAAAATGAAGTAAAAAATAAAACAAAAGGTAGAATCAACATCAATTGTAAGCAAATGAAGGAGAGGTTCAAAAGCTATCAATCCAAATATAAAAAGGCTCATCTTTCTTTCACTTCCACTGGATTTTGTATTTATGATGATGATTTGGAGATTTGAATTACTACTGTTTCCAAAAAGCTCAATTTCATGTGTCCTTTCTATGAGGAAATGGATAATCTTTTTGACTCCTGAGTTGATTTCCACCCTTGGTTTATACACAATACTACTAAGGATATGCCCTCTGGATTTTGTCATGCCAATAATCCTTCCAAAACACCTGAAACTCAAGGACATAAATCCCCTCCAGCTTCTAACCATAGTTCACCTGAAGATGATCCTGACTATCAAGCAGAAAAATTATTTCAGAGTAGATCTGAGTCCTCAGAGTCCTAAAATTTTAATGTATGTTTACTTTTTCTTTTTTCTTCAATTATTTTCTAAACTTCTCATGCTTTCTTTTCTAGTCTCCTTAATACTGATACCTGTGTGAAAATCCTCATCACCATCATAATTTTATCACCTCACCACTAATTTGTATTTCTAAATAGTGCTAAGTCAACAAAATTCTATATCTGTTTGGAAAATTTAGCAATACCCTTCCCTGATTGAAGGGATGGGTATCATCAAATTTTTCTAAGTTATCAATTTTGCATGTTAGATTTGAAAATTCGGCAATAACCTCCCCTGCATTTTATTGAAGTATGGGGTGAAAATCACCATAAATTAATAAATAAATACATAAGATAAATCAAATTTACTAGTTTTAAACTAATGAAAATTCCTCAAGCCAAAATGTGGACCAAGTCTAGAAACTAAGTTTTGGACTTTCCACAGGTATAGGCTAGATGAACCCCATGAAACAATTTAATTTTATCATGATTACCATTTATACAACACAAGGTTTTGGCTCATCACTTTAGTTTAGTAAATTGAAATATATTATTTATTTATTAAAAATTTATGAAAGAATAAAGAATATTTGATGACTTTACAAATCCCCATACTTTTTTGATCTACCTAAAGTTTTATTAAATTTATTAGTACAAGAGAGGAGACAGAATAATTATTTTTTTTCTTACTCAAAAAATTTTCACCTACTATGACTATCAACAGAAATGGAGTCTCAAGATCCCAGGTAAGCCCACTAAAATTAATGGAAAAATTTGAATACACCACTCTCATCTGAAAGTATTGAATAAAACTTGACTGAATATTCTGAATAGTTTGATATAGATGCACCATCTTCAGCAAGAACTATAAAACAAAGTAAAAACAAATGAATAAATGATAAATTGACTTGAAGGAGTTTAATGTGTGAAAATGGATTCAGGAGATCAATGACTAACTTTCCTCACAGTGCATGGATGGGAATATCAATTAGAAACCTTTTGGATTTTTGATAAATTGCTTAAAAATGTACTCTACAACATCATTCATCACTGCTGCTACCATCACATTATTTTCTTGAGGAGGAATAACAAGCAATGTGTTATTCTACAACAATCATGCACGATTTGATCATTTTTGTGTGAGCCATCTCCCTTCAAGCTTGTATACATATATACATGTTCTTTGCTTACCATATATATTAAAATTTGTTTAGCACCTTTTTTGTGTAAATTTTTTATCTTATCTGACATTAAGAAAGTCCTGTAAAAAAAAGTACATAATAAATTAAATAAACTTTCCAAGGTAAGTGGAGGGGGAGAGGTGGGGGGGGGGGAGGGTAAAGGTACTCCAAGTAGGCAGAAAAGCTGCCTAGCTGGGGTTTCCAAGGAAAGAGGTGGGGGAGGGTAAAGATACCCTGGTGGGAGATGGTGGTGCAGTGGGGGAGGGAAAGATACCCCAGCTATGCAGGAAAGCTGCCTGGCTGGGGTTTTAGAGGTGCGTGAGGTGGATGAGAGGTGGGGGGCATAAAATACCCCATTCAGGCAGGGGGGAGAGGTGGGAGGCAGCCAAGGAGGGGGGATGGGGGGATGATGGAGGGAAAAAAAGAAAGAAAAAAAATAATCTAACTTTGAAAATAAAAAAAAAGCACTTACAGAACAAAAAAAAGAAAGAAAAAAAAAGAAAAAAAAATAAGAATTAGTAAATATAAAAATAAAAATGAAAAAATGACTTACCTGGAGAGATGAGTTGAGAAAGGATGATGCTGACAAATCAGTGAAATGAGATGTTATGGTGAAATCAGCACTTTTGGTTGAGAAAGTGCGGATTTGAGTGAAATCAGTTATTTATATCATTTTGAAATCCACCAGTGTTGGGGCTAGTGTGTTTTTTAGAAATCTGCACATAAATAAGTGCGGATTTGGTCAAATTTAAGTGCAGATTTGTAAGTGCGGATTTGCCAGAGCTGACTCCCCCTATTGAATTTGTCAATTCTGCTCTCCCCTCTCTCAACACCCTTAAACATAGTGAGAAACGAGAGTGTAGAAGTCAATCAAAATAATGCCTTCAAAAAGTGAAAAACAAAAATAATATCTCTACACAATGACTCATAAATTTTTCATGTTCCAGAGAGAAGTTTTGATTAAATGAGGAATGTAGACATTAAGAAATGGCATGCTCTCTACAGCCATAAGTAGTAGTAGTAGTAGTGGTGGTAGTGGTGGTAGTACCCGTTGTTAGACATTAGAATTCGGTAGTTGTTTGTGAATGCCTATATTTAGAAGTTTAGGTTGTTGCAGACTTGTAATATGCAAGTAATTACTATAATTAGAAGTTTAGGTTGTCACAGGATAACTACCCTTTTATATTTTATTTCATTCTCTTGTGATCTCCCTGTACAGCCAGATCCGAAAACATTGAGTCAAAAATGAAAATTTTTGGAAACTTATTGGCAGCCCAAAAGCCGAGCTGAAGTATTTTTTGACAGCTTTAATTCATTTTGTGGCAAGTTGGTTTTTTTTTTTATTTGTTTCGCTCCTCTTCATCATCTGAGTTGAAAGAGAAGTCAACCCGATTGCCACAAAATGAACTGATTCTGTCAAGCAAATACTGCAGCTCAACTTTTGGGCTGTCAATAAATTTTAGAAAATTTTCATTTTTGTCTCAATGTGTACGGATCTGGCTGTATTTTGGTTTTGGGATGTCTACATTCAGGCTTATATTGGAAAACGTTGGTGCTTATTTGTAAAAAAAAAAAAAAGGACACTACTTTTAGGAAGAAAGATTTCCAATTGTCAGTAAAATTAACAAATTTTGATGAACTTGGGCTAATTTTGCAGTCAAATTTCAACCTTTCTGGCTAAACACTTTTGAAAATTTTAACACTGTACAGTCAAACCCGTAAAACATTGAAACAAAAATGGAAATTTTTGAAAATTTCTTGACAGCCCAAAAGTTGAGCTGCAGTATTTTTTGACAGAATCAGTTCAATTTTATGATAATTAGGTTGACTTCACTTTCAACTCAGATGGTGAAGAGCGGCGAAACAACAGAGAAATCAACACGATTGCCACAAAATGAATGGTAGATGTCAAAAAAATACTGCAGCTTAACTTTTGGGCTCTCAATAAATTTCAAAAAAATTCATTTTTGTCTCAATGTTTTACGGGTTTGACTGTACCAACCTTCTCTGAAATAGCTGTATCTCAACTGTCAATGATCAAAGGTTGAAGGAGAATTTTCAATTGAAATAGAATTCAGAAATGTTACTCCAAGATACGGCATAAATGTCCTTTCAGCAGTAAGTAAAGATTTGAGAAGGAGATCCATAATCAGAAGAATATTATAAAGGGGGGCTTGTCATGACAAGGCACTACTGGAGATATACTAGCCAAAATGAAAAAGGGCTGAAAATATGCTTGACTTTCCTCATTAAAATTACTTCCCTTTCCATTTCCCCATTATTTATTTGACTATGTCAAAAAGTTTTTGAAGAAGGCAAAAAGATAGAAATGTCTATAAAAATTTGATTTTTTTGCGACAAGCCTTGAAATATTTTAACAGCTCTGTAAAGTATAGTGACTCAGTCTTGTCAGCAAGGGGAAAAAGAAAAACTAATTATTGTCATTACCAAAAAACTATATCAAAAAAAGATATGTTCAGGACTGAACATGGAGTAAGAATGAGCAGAAATGAAATCCAACTGACCTCCCCAGGGCCCAGGCCACTGCCTTCGTGCAGTGCCGATCGGGCCATTCTCCTCTCAAGAATTACCTATTTCGCTCCAAAGCAGTGGACTCACCTCTCTGTTCCCTCCTCTCCCTCAATGCCTCAGACACGCCTGAGCACTTACTTTTATTTTGCCCGGCTCATGAAGCAGAGAGAAAAACTCTTTTTGATGTAGCCAAAAAACACAAAATTCCTTTTACTACTTTAGCTTTATTATCCCCTTCTCCAATAACCCAATACGTTGCTGTGTTCTTAATTAACTCAAATAGGTTTCTTAACAATGTCCCTTTTTCCCAGTAGTACTATTACATAGTTATCATCTAAATGCCCGGTTGGCCCTCAATTTATTCTTCCCCCTATTGTACCTATTTCCTTATACGTGTACCCTCTCCTTCATGCCCCTAATTGGGTGAGATTGTATGAAATTAAAAATAAAAAAATAAATAAAAACTCAACTGACAAGATGTGTTTGAAACAAAAAAAAATATCAGTAGCAAGCACAAAAAAGAAGTGAACCGAAAACTAAGAGGTGAACTATGATACGTAAGGTGAAAGTATAAAAAATACAGACTACCTCGGTTGCAAGGATAAAAAAAATGACAGAAAAAACAAGTAATAAGAGATCACATAAGAAAGAAAATTAAAACAAAAAACCATTAATCGTACTTTTATTCAAATAATTTTTCTACCTATTTAAGGTGAATTGCTTTACCTACAGCTATATTAGAAATGGTTTGTGCAAAAACAAAAAAAATGGGCAGAGATATCCAGCACTTTTAGTGCGAAAATTCTGTAGGATTTGCCGCCAGTGACAAATCCTCAGTGGTTTTGTACAGCTATATTAGAAATGGTTTGTGCAAAAACCCAAAATTGTGGACAGAGTTTCACAGCACTCTTGGCACCAAAATCTGACAGATCCTGACAGATTTTTGTCGAAAAAAAATTCAAACTTATTCAGCTGTTTGGGAAAACCTTGCTCTTTTTTGCCCCTCATTCCCCGCCAAAAGCGGCTTAAACTGATGTTTTTGGCAGGGAGTGGAAGGTAAAAACACAGCAAGCTTTTCCCAAATAGCTGTATGAAACCACGTAGGATCTGTCACTGGAGGCAAATCCTACAGGATTTCCGCACTAAACGTGCAGGATATCTCTGCCCAATTTTTTGGTTTTTGCACAAACCATTTCTAATATAGCTGTACAAAAATACTGCAGCTCAATTATTGAGCTGTCAATAAACTTTCGAAAATTTTCATTTTTGTCTCAATGTTTTCGGATCTGGTTGGATAAACTTGTCTGCACATTAGGTTTTTCAGTTGGAGTTATTGGTCATCAAAAGAAGGAATTTTACAAGTAATATATAACATAAATGAAATTCTGTTAATAGCAGATGTGATTAAAAAAAGATGGTTTTCTCCTGGCGTACTGGTCATATTCGATACGTACTACAGTAGGTAACAAAGGAAATGAACAGGCAACAATCAACACCTGCAACGATAACTAAAATATTTGTCTACACCACAATCTTATTCTCGTGTATCTGGCACCTGAGGAGTAGGAGAGAAGGGGGTGGGAGGGTCACTGCAAAAAAAAACATTTTTTGTTTTTAGTTTATCAACTTTTTGAGCTTCATCCAGGAGTTATTTCTGATTAAGTCTGGGCTATCTATTGATGAATGCCTATTTTTCCTTCTGATTGGATTGAGTGAGCTCATATTGCTGATAATTTTCAATTCTCTACTTTTTTTCTGGCTGTTATGGCTTCCTTTAATGATAAATATTGTCCTTGTTGCAGTCAAGCCTGGAGATTGGTTAAGCTTGGCGACCCCATGATAGGATTCTCCTTCTCCCTCTGTAGTCCTCACATACTCTCATTAATTCTTCAGATAAGTCTTATCCCTAGTTTTGTGTGTACTCACTTCTGATGAACCTCAGGTATTTTTACTTTACTTTTTTATAAGACATGAGAGCTTACTAATTTCTCTTTACATGATTAAAGCTAAGTCTTTTTACAATATATTCTACAAATTCATTTATTCCTTACAAAATAGAGACCTGATATAATTATTAACAAATACTTGTACCATAGCGTTGGATTATTAAAATTTAGAATAAATCAACTCATTTTGTCAATATCATTTATGAAAGGATAGGGGTCCTTTGATAAAAGTTTTGATTTTGTGTGCTCACTGGGTTTCAATTTGCAAGCTTTCTACTTTTACACCAATAAATTATCAACCTATGTTTCTATCACATTATTCATCTGCATGATCAACTTGACCCCAATCCAGGTGCCAAATGGCAGATCGCACCAGACTTGGCTAGATTGAGCTTAAGTTGGTGTTTGAGAATAAGCCATTAAGTTGACTAGTGCGTTGCTAGGAGAAGTATAAAAGGCGGCTGTCTAACACCTACGAGTAAGTGTGGCGTATAAAAGTGGGAATGGTGAAACTCAGTGAGGTTGAGTGTTTGGGTGTCCGTTTGCTTGGAATGGCTACCGACTCCCCAGGCCGACCGACATGTCCGACATTCCCAGCCAGCCGCACAAACGCCCCGCTGGCCGTGCTCTTCAATGCGCCATCGCTAGAGCCCTCTCGTCTTGCTCAGCCTCCACTTACCATGATTGAACAAATTCATCGACACAAGTATTACCATGATGAAGACGATAATGATGACCATGATGTTGATGTTGACGATGATGATTATGATGACGACGATCCTGATCGCACTTTTCTCTATTCGGACAACCACAAACAAAAACACAAAGACAATGGCAATGACAATAGCAAGGACGACAAAGAATACGACTTTCATAACGATAATGATAGTGACGATGATGATGATCAAGAATTGGGTTCGATGGTTCCTTTTTCTTTCTTCTTGCTTTTATTGAGACCCTCTTTCTTTCTTCCTCTTCTTTTCCGCTCCAGATCCACTGCCTTGGTCCGTGTATGAGGATCCTCCTTCACCGCCGTGTGGATTAGAATCTTATACTTCATCTTTCAAGCCACATCTTTCTTCTCATTTGGATGAACAGGAAAATATTCCTCCTGCTTACGACCAGCAACCTTCTTCGCCGTCTCCTCACAAGCCAAGCTTCTCAGAGTCCCTCCTTCTTACTCCCAACAATAAAAGATTGACGGAACAAGCCATTTCTGATTATCCACCAGTCGACTATTCGCCGACATCTGCCCCTCATCTTTTTTTCAATGTCACCCAAACACCTAACTCTACTAAGAGACCCAGATTTTAGTTTAAATCCTCTCTTACTATGCTATGCCATTCAATTCTTATCATATCGATATACCAGTTTTAACCTTTTTGTTTTCTCACTTATGAATATCTCTCTTCAATTTGCTTACTAAATTTTGTGTACCTTTTATTTCTTACTCAAGCGCCACGTGTTGTCTGTCCTATCTTCTTTCTCGCTTGTGATGAGTAAATAAAAGCGGCGGATAGGATATTTGAGTTGTCTTGGTTCTCATGTTTCTTTTTTCTTCTGTTCTTGTCTTTTCAGCTCTGTCAAGTAGTTTTCATTAAAAAGACTTGCCAAGATTGCATTAATGATATTTATTGTGGGTATAAATACATGCACTTTAAAAAGAGAAGGGGGAGCCAAGTCAGGAATGGATAAAATATCAATGTTTACTTACTCAACTTGATTAGATTTTATGAAAGATGAAATGAATTATGATGGCTATTGTGCTTACTCAGAAGAACCCACATGAATTTCATGAAAATCATCTGATCATTTTTGTCAATGAGTGGCATTAAAATAGTAAATAAATAGTACTTGTTGGGAGGAAATGAGCAAAGACGCAAATATTCGACAAAGAACTTTTTTAGATGTGTTTATGAAGGAAGTAGTGACTAGTTTATATTTCATTTATTTTGGTTTTCTCTTTAGTTTGTGTTTGTGCTCTTTGTTTTTCTCATTTATGTTTAAGGCAAAAGTGAAGCAAAATTAATTATTGATTATTTCTTGGTTGCTCAATCGCATGTCAGTTACTTCTCCTTTGTCTCAGAGAGCTTACTTTGCTTGCTTGATTGTATTACTGCTCTCTTCTATTGTGACAGATTAATATTTTCAACTTATATTTCAATTAACCTTTGGCCACTTTCTTTTTAATATATCAATTATTATATTGAAAAATTACGTATTATTTTTTACAGTTCAATAAGGTATTGATCTACTTTAGGTAGTAATGGTCTGTAATCATGGTAAAAAATATAGATCATTATTAATGATTTCATGTATATATATTATAAGACATAATTACTTGTTCGATAAATTAAACGTTGAGGCAGCCTCCCACATTAAGATACAATAGGCTTTTCCGAAAAGTAACATTTTTTATTCATGATTATATATATTTTCTTACGTAGAAAGATTTTTTGTAGTAGAAGTTTTCACTTCATCTCACACATTGATAATTATGTAATGAATAACTAATTTCAAGTTCTCAGAATTAGAAGAGCATATCAGCTTTCAGTTTGCTAAATAAAACTACTCATGTTGATCAAGGGAGTAAATCTAAAAGTGAATGATCTTCAAATCATATGAATTCATGAGTTGAGACAGAAGAATTTAGACCATTATTGACACTGAAATGCTATAGCAAGATTGCCTATATCTACTATTTCACTTGTTTCATATTGTTTCGACTTGTAGAGTGTAAGGAAGAATATTGAATCTAATTTTTTCATATAAAATTAATTGGCTGAGAGTCTTGAAGGAGGGATAAACATCTTTACAATACAGGAAAGAAATATGATGCTCTTATTAATATTATTATTTGCTAATTATTTGAAAACCCTAAAAAGTCACCCAAAATGCACACGTGAAGCTTAGACTGGTATAGCCTGATGAAATATTCAATGATGTGATTTTTATTTTTTATTTTTTTTGAAATCATAATTAAGAAGACTTAAAAATGTTAAATGGAAGTTAGTAAAATACATACCTCATTGTCCAATAATTTAATCGAAAAGAATGTATTTGTTAGGACCTGCTTGAAATCAAAAGATGCTCATTACTCTGATTCTTATGAGCTTTCCTAAAAAAGTGATAGAGATGAAACACTGAATACTAAAACTTCCTCATAAATTGCTTTAACATAAGTAATGATTTGGTGATCAGTCTCTGAGTGAATGAACAATATCCCCAAGCCGCGTTGAGCAGCCAAATTAAACCAGTGGCTGGAAAACTGCGCGCGCCTGGAATTGGGGTCATGCGGGTGCAAACCTAACCAAACCTAACTTCTGGTGATACTGCCCCGTTTGTTGATCATCTTGCGCTCTTCGCCGGTCATCCTCGCCTTCATCTTTCCTCTCAACACACTTCTCCATGGCTCCCAAATACGCAGCTGCACATCTTATTCCCCGGTCTAAAGGCACGGATGGAAAGACTGTTGAAGATCGCAAGGCCGTCGCTCGTTCCCGCTCTTCTCACCTCCGTGTACACTTTAAAAACACCTGGTTGGTCTTCTATTCTATTTTCTTGGTACCCCTTTTCGCTTCTTTGCTAATCGATATATTGCATTATATTCCCTACGTCTTCGGTTGCCTGATAGCGAAGCTGCAGCTGCGATTACTGGCTTGAAGCTCTCAAAGGCTCTCAGTTTTCTCAGCGATGTACAGGAGCACAAGCAATGTGTTCCATTCCGAAGATTTAATGGTGGAGTAGGTCGAACTGCCCAGGCCAAAGCCCACAAAGCCACCCAAGGTTAGTGGCACTACTAACTCAACTTTTTTCAAGTCTAAGAGCTTTCAAATCATAATCATGCCATAATATTATCATGACATCCTTTCCTGATTTTTTTGAATGACTCTATGCTCATTGCATTTTCTATTCTTCTCTTGTGACTCACACTACTCACAGGTCGTTGGCCTGTGAAGTCTGCCAAATACTTATTGCAACTTCTGAAAAGTGCCCAGTCTAACGCTGTAGCCAATGAGTTAGTTGTCGATGATTTGGTCGTGACAAGCGTCAATGTGAACCAAGCTCCCAAAACACGACGACGTACCTACCGTGCTCATGGTCGAAGTAAGCCTGAAGTTTTCGTGCAGTGAAGAATGAATACTTATACTTTTTGTCCCTTGAATTTTTCTTTGTTTAATTTCTTTTTCAGTCAACCCATATCAGGGCCACCCTTGTCACATTGAAATAATTCTAACACCTGTCACACAAGAGGTGGAGAAAGCAACTGATGTTATGGATTTGGATGTTGTCAACAAGAGGAGGGGAGCACGAGTTCCAAGAAGGATTGCTGCCGCATAAACAGTATACACCTGCAATACGTGGTATTACAGCATCGTGTTCCCATATTGCAACTCCGTAATATTTTTATTTTCGCCAATAAAATGTTGCAAAGAAGAATGTAGACTTAAACAGGTGATCTAAAGAAAGACGCCTTACTGAGTTGTGTGAGGTTGACAAAATTGCGTTGAATTTGTGTGATAATTATCTGGGTATGTTTTTGGCCTAGAATAATGATCTCAACCGTAAACTTTTTTGATCAAGTTCAAATAAAATCAAAGAAAAATGAACATTTTTTTTCTCTTGATGTAATGGTAAGAGTTACTTTATATAAAAATATCAGCCCTTGAGGATGATTGCGCAAACAGTAGTTTGCAGGACTAAAGAGCCCAGTCGTGCAATACTACTGAGTAGAGTGTCTTGTTCTTCCTGGTAAGACACATTCATCTGCAACCGAGTTTTAGTGAGCATGAAACAAAATTATGGCAGCCAACACAACAAAAATTATGAGATGACTGTATCAGAAGAAGGAAGAGCCAAATAGGGGGTATTAAGGTTAGCAAGTAAGCAATTAATTTCGACTGAATCAGCACTTAATTGATTTTCTATTTGCAAAGCACAATGGTACACCAACACTGATGTATTTGAAAATTGAAATGACATGCTATTTTTATTCAAACTACTCCACCACAAGAAAATTTGGTTTCAATATCTTTAAAATATCTCATTTATTTCAAAAACCAAAAGTTAGTTGGTGATGGCTGCTTTGAGATGAAGTCGGCACTTAACTTAAGTGCTTATTTGCCAACTTTGACACCCTCTCATATGAGGAAACAAATAAGTAAAACTAAATAAGACCATTAGAAAGATACTAATAAATTTATCACTGTGATAGAGGTAAACTGTTAGGGAAACTAGTAGTTTTAACTAAAAAGGATACCACATGAGTGATAATGGGAGAAGGACAAAGGAGGAAAGAAGTAGTAAAGTGGACTTTCTATTCTTTGGTCAACCATATCAGGATGGCCCAAGCACTGGCCAGTACCAGACAGAGCAGGAGGAGATGTTCTGTAATCTCCTTGTAGAAAATGAGATAAAACAGGGTCTCGAACCTTACAAAACATGCCCTAGAGTGTTTTATTTAAAAAACGCCACACAAACACACCATGAAACATGGCTGATTTGGTACTTGGGGTCTCAAACCTGAGGTCAAATATGTCCTAATTTTGTGCAATTTTCTAAACCACAATTCAGCCCACCTAAACCCACATCCTCCCAATCAACTACACATTGCCTTCCTTCCATCCTAACATATATACTCCACCTTACATCTTATCAGTGTATGCTAGTATATATGTATATTTAATAGTAAATATTAATGGCCAGACTACTTAATAAGATATTAATTAATGGTTAAAACCCTAGGGAAAGAGTTATAAAACTGCTTTACCCAATAATTAACTCAAAATATTTGGATTGGTGAATGGTGGTGAAAGAAAATAGACTAATAGAATATAATTTAGCTAGTATAAAGATAAAATCAATTCATAAGGGCTTTAATATATATATATATATATATAATTGTTTGTAATTGTTTGTTTAATGTCTAGTAAGTGAATAATGTCTAATAAGCCACCAAATCCTCCTTTAGTTATACCAAAATCCACTGGAGTGCACAGACCTTCCTTCAAGATGATTCCACTTCTCTCCCCAGCAATTACAACACTGTGAGGGCTCATCACCCCCCCCCATGACATCCAATTCAAGCAGTTTCATCACCCAGACCTCCAGTTTGGACCCTCCATCATAATTAATGATATCATACTAATATACCATAAACAGAAGAAACAGAGAAAAGTGTGAACCATAAAAGAAACAATTAAAATTGCTCATCTAAAGAGAATAATATGAAACCAAAAAGATATAAAGGAGAAAAAATAAGTGTCCAAGATCCCAGTAACATTCCCAAGCCTCCACATTGACCCAGTAACCATTGATCCATCCCAGAAATCCGTGATAATCCCTTGAAGGAAGCAGATTGAGTTGTCCAAACTGAACATAAGCATGTGTAGGTGTGGTAAATCCATTGAATACTTGCATATGACCTAAAATAAGCGGTATAATCATGCATATAGGCTATTTAGAGGAGTAAACCTGCATATAGTCCTATATATGTGTAGTATAGCTGCATATTTCAATGAATATGGAGGTTATACATGCATATGAGCTTATGCATGTGTCTAATTACTTAATATCACTTAAGATAAGCAAAGTAAGACACCACTAGCACCTTAATAAGTGTAATGGGGCCACATATAAGCCACTTAAACTCATATAAGTCCATATATCAGTATAATAAACATATATAAATATAATAACCATATATATAACCCATAGGCTTAATGCAATTAAAATTATCTTAATTTAAACATAAGAATTACTCAGTCCTAAAGATACTTAGGCTGACACTCCCTCACTCCAAAAAAAATAAAAAAATGTTAAAACATTTCTATTTATTCTTATTTTCATAAGAGGTGGATAGAAAAAATATATACATTTCTATATCACACATACTGTTTTATCAACAGTATTAGGGGGTGTCAGTTCTGTAAAATTGGCACTTAACTAAGTACAGATTTCTGAAACACACTAACCCAAACACTGGTGGATTTCAAAAGTGAAATAAGTCACTTATTTCACTCAAATCCGCACTTTCTCAACCAAAAAGTGCTTGTTTCACAATTCTCACCTCTCTCCCTCTCTCTCACCTCCCACTACCTCTCCTTTCCTTTTGTAACATTCTCCACTTGAAGCTCCTATCACCCCTCCCCCTTTTGTTCCTCCCCTTTTGATTTCCCTCTACCTCTCTCTCCTCTCTGCTCATCAATTCACTCCCATCTTTCACTCCACTCCCTCTCTTCATTACACCCCTTTCCCCTCACTCATGATTGATTTATAAGCAACCAAACATCCCAAACACCCAAAACTAACTGCATAAAAAAAGGAAGGAGCAAAATTTCTTCCTCCTTATGTACAAAACACTAATGAGCAATTCACCAAAGTTTCTTTCTCATGTCTCAAATATTTTAGTATATTTTAAATTCTAAAAAAAAGGATTTTAAAAGTATCTCAAACTTATGAAGTTCATTTTCTCTCACCTAGCTACAATTTTAGAGCATGTACAGCCATTTTACTAGCTTTAAGAACATTTTTATTATTTTTTCACTACGCAATATAGGGGGTGGACTTGCTAGCAAGTCCTCAACCTGAACTCAGATGGAACTCAGATGGAACTCAGACTGAACTCATACTGAACCCATACTGAACTCTACTTGAACACCCACCTAAAACTGTTCTACTGAGTGGTGTTCATCCCTGATTGTATGGTTCCTTTATCAATAGCTCAATGTGTGTTCAACCTGTGGTGAGTTTGGGTCCAAGGTTGCAGACTCGCTAGCAAGTCCGCCCCCCATATTGTGTGGTGTTTGATATTTAATTAGGCTAGTGTACCTTTTTCCACAGTTGAATAGTGAAAATGTCATTTCTCTTTTTCTTAATGCTGGATCTGGTGGTGCGTAAGATGGTTGTGGTGGTAGGTGAGGTGGTTGAGGGGGTGAGAAACGTGGTGATGGTTGTGTGAGTGTTGGTGGTGGTAGTAGTGGTACTGAGCAAGGTGGTGATGGTTGTGTGAGTGGTGGTGGTGGTAGTAGTGGTAGTGAGCAAGGTGGTGGTGGTGGTAGTGAGCAAGGTGGTGGTGGTAGTAGTGAGCAAGGAGCAGGAGGTGGTGGTGAGTGAGGAGGAGGAGGAGGAGTAGGAGGAGGAGGAGGAGTAGGAGGAGGAGGAGGAGGAGGAGGAGGAGGAGGAGGAGGAGGAGGAGGAGGAGGAGGAGGAGGAGGAGGAGGAGGAGGAGGAGGAGGAGGAGGAGGAGGAGGAGGAGGAGGAGGAGGAGGAGGAGGAGGAGGAGGAGGAGGAGGAGGAGGAGGAGGAGGAGGAGGAGGAGGAGGAGGAGGTAGTGGTGGTAGTGAGAAAAGGGGTGGTGGTGGTAGTGAGCAAGGAGGAGGTGGTGGTGGTAGTGAGCATGGTGGTGGTGTTGGTGATAGTGGTTTCAAGAGAGGTGTCAGAGGTGGAAGTGGTGGTGGTGATGTGAGTGTTTGCATGAGAGGTAGAGGGAAAGGGGGGAGAGGTGGAAAAAATTACCAAAATTAAAACAAAAAACATACCTAAATGATTAAGAAGAAAAAGAGAAAAATAAACAATACTTAAAAAAAATAAGTAAAAAAAACTTACCAACAGTCAGGAAAGGGGGGGTCAGATAACAATGTTTCAATTGGAAAACAATTAGTGGAAAGATGATCTATTAAGCAAAAACTAACAAGGGGAATGTGTAATGAAAAGTAGGTGAGCAAGAAAAGTTCTTATTTGAGGTCAGAACTGACACCCATTTTTGAAATAAGTGACATCTTTGAAAAATTTAAGTTCTGATTTGTAAGCACTGATTTGGTTTGAAATTTTCACTTAAGCTAAGTGTGAATTTTACAGAAATGGAACCCTCTATTATTTAGGTTTAATTTATTTCAAGAGGTTTTTAAGATCAGATATCTCATTTTCAGGAATCCACTGGTCAAACTCATTTGATTAATTTTTAAACTTTAGTAGAGACTCAACTCCCTTTACTTTAGTAAGGTTTCTCATTTTAAGTATCCTATTAATTTCTGCTTTTTCAACTATTTCTTCAGGTTTCTAATTATGCCTTCCTGTTCTTCTTGGACTTAGAGCTGTATCATTAGAATGGTATGGCTTTATAAGAGAAATAGGGAATACTGGATGTTTTCTATCATATGGTGCATATAATATAACTTCAACAGCATTTTTTCCAACCATCTTTTTCATTACAAATGGTTCAATGAATGAATATTTCAATTTGACATTACCATTTAAATTTAAATCTAGTTTTAAAATAATGACTTCATCATCCTCCTTGAACTCTTGTTCTTTATGGGCTTTATCCCACCTTTTCTTCTCATACTAAAATGCCTTGTAAGTACATTCTGGAGCATTCTTTCTGAATAATTGTTGTATTTGAAGAAAATTTTTTGTATCTGGATGGATATCCAATCTTGGTATTTTATTAAAAGTTTTAGCAGGGGTATTAGGTACATACCCCAACCATAACTCAAATGGCTTTTTGCCAGTGAAAGAATGTACTGTACTATTGTATGCAAATTCTAAACCAGGGATAAGGGTTACCCAATCATGAGTGAATCTGTCATTGTCTTTAAAGTCAAGACCAAAAGCACAGCTCTTCTTATCATATCTTCTAAATTTTGTATCATTCTTTCTTCCAGCCCATCAGTTTGTGGATGGTGTGCTTTAGAAAGCTTTAATGGAAAACCTGAAACATCCATAAGTGATTTCCGGAACTCAGAAGTAAATCTTGGATCTCTGTCTGAAATTATTTCTTTGGGGAATCCTGCTATATTTAACATTTGTGTCCACCATAAAAAAGCTAAGTCCTTTGCAGAGACCTATTTATGGGTTAGAATAAATTTAAACATTTTTGTAAATATATCTAAAGCTACCCAGCAGGAGTTATAGATTTTATGCCCTGCTATTTGCAAACCTGTTACAGAGTCCATGTTTACAATTTCCCATGTAACTTTTGGTTTCTCAATTTTTTATAACACACTAGCTCTTTTTCCTTTCAATCTTTTAGATTTTTGACAAGAATCACATGTCTCAACATATTTTTGAACATCATCAGACATGTTAATTGTCAGCCAGGCTGCTAGACTTACCCAGTAAAATAATTAATTATTTACTGGATGAAGCCACACCTTATTATTTTAATTATTTAATTATAAATTAGTTACATTAAAATTACCTATAATAAATTAACTAATTACAGAATGGTAAAATTAATGAATAATTAAAATTAAATATTAAAATGTCCCTTATATTTTTATTCTCTAACACCATGCTCATTGACAGGCTGAAAGAAATAAAAATTTATATTAAAAATAGATTTTAAATTAAAATAAATTTTTAATATTCAAATAAAAATAAATATATACAAAAAATTCAAATTACTTATTTAAAATTGACATTTACAGTAAATTTTAAATACATTAATTATTTTTGTCATATACAGTAAATACACCTTTTTGACACCTTCTTTTTAGAATAACTTTATTATTTGAAAATACTCCTTCTGGAATATTCTTTTTCTCTCTCTCTCATACTACTGTTTTTAGAATTTTATTGTCGTGCTTTGTCTCTCCTTTGCCTATATAAGGCCACTCTTTTGGTTGTTTTTCATTCATTCCATTACTTACCTATTTATTATAACTATTTAAAATCCATTCATTACTATCTATTAGTGCTTTAGTATTTACACCCACATAATTCTAATACATTAATTAAAATAATAATTAAAAATTCTACCTCTTTCTATTGAGTAAAAATCCTATAAGATAAGGAAATATGTACCCAAGTTTGAATTCCATAAGTCCCATTGTTACTGCCATTGGACCACCTTGAAAAACCTTCTAGACTTGAAAGACCCCTTGAAAACTGAGGCCTTTCCGAATAGTCAACAGCCCATTGATATCTTGAAGCTGGAGACCAAGGGACCATTGATGACGAGGTGCCGATAGGACAAGTATACAACAAAGACAACGAACATCATCAGCCTCGTGACTTACTTTTTGCTGCAACCGGGAATTGAACCACACTCCAAAAATTAGGTTCATATATTGACTATAGTCACATATCTTTGTGGTAATTATATTGATTACTATTTGTGGGTCACTTTGCACTTTTCATACTCTACGTATTTCTTTTTACTCAGAACTCTGTAAGTGGCATTAATTTTCTCATTTTACAGGGGGGGGGGGGGTGTCTGGTAATTTGAATTTTTTTTTTCCTAGTTGACAAAGATAGAACTATAGTGTTCTTAGTCCTAGAAGTAATATAAAATATTTTATTATTATTATATTGTATTATTTTTTTTTCAGTTGACTTTGTCCTGATAAATTAAAATAATATTGTTGTTCCAGTTGAAAAATTGTCCTGAAAATAAAAATATTAAAATTAATAAAATTAAATTATATTAAAATTATTTCAGTTGAAATCAAGTCCTGGTAATTAAATATCCTTCAGTTGATTTTAATCCTGATAATTATCAAAATTTAATTTGTTAAAAAATAAATTTTGTTTCTTCAGTTGATTTCTTTTAATCCTGGTTATAAAATTATTTTTAAATTAATAAAAATTGTGATTATTATTTCAGTTGATTTTTTTCCTGAAGATTTTTAAATTTTTTTTCTTATTTTTCTTTTAAAAAGAAAAAATAAAACTAATACATTTAATATTTCCTTACCTCAGTTCAAGTTAAATTTAAAAAAATGACTGATCAAGGTGTTTTTGCTACCTGTGAAGAGGAATTGTATCTGATTGATTATGATGAAGCTACTTCTGTAACTTCTCCCTTGACTACAAAATTGGCTCAAATTAATCAATTATTGAACCAATCAGGATGTGGAAATGGAGGAAGTGGAAATACTAGTGGAGGCAAATGCTCAGGAACAAAGCCTTCCACCAACTCCCTAAAAGGACTTCCCAAAGGCTTCAAAATAAAAAAAATTCCTTTATCTCAGCAAGTAAAGAATCTCTCCACCCACATAAAGGAACTGAGGACAGAGAAATTAAGACTGAGAGCAAGAATAGACTCACTAGAAGAAAAGGTAAGAAAAATAGATGCCTTTCTTCAAGAGAAGAGGAGACTTCCTACCCCCAGGGATCTTCCACAATTGGCTCCCCAGCAGCCAGAAAAGGTGGAAGTGTCAAAGTGGCAGTGGGATTATCTGTCTCAACAGCAGCAGCCTCAAATGCCTCAGGAAGGTCTGTCAAGACCCAGTCAGTTCAAACCAACACATCCTCAACCTTATCAAGGAGGAAGAAAAAGAAAAAACAATATTCAGATCTTTCCCAAGCCTTGGTAAGTCCCTCTATTGAATATCAAGTACCAATTCTTGTTACTGATCCAGTTCCTTCAGGTAATTCTGGCAGAGGGGATGAAACTATGAGACCAGCAGAGGTTGATAAGAGTAGACAAATCACTCAATATTCTAATGTATCTAATCCTTTAGTTTTAATTGCTACTTCAATGATAAATCCTGATATGGCTATTATTGATGAAACACTTGAGCCGGAGTTTTATGAGAATCTGGAAAGTTACTCTGTTTCTTTATTGAGAAACACTCCAGATGTAGCAATAATTAATGATGAATATTTGAGAGATATTATTGCTAAAAAAAATCATATAATGAACAACATGCAATTAACTCAGAAATATAAAAGTTTGTTAACTGAACAGGGTTATCAAGAATTAAGGAGTGAGTTACAGAGAGTTTATGATGATTTGTTTCATTACAAAGAAACTCATTAAAAGAAAGTTGCTTTATGGCAAAATATCAAAAATGATTTGTCTAAAATACAGGATACTGTGTCTGCCTGTTGTCAGGAGCTAGAGGTAGATAAGATGAACCTGAAAAGATTGAGTGATAATTATTCATCTTTTAAAAATAAAACCCAGTTATCTTTTCCAACAATCAATGAGAGTTTGTCTAGTCTTCCAAGGGTGAAAACCAGACTAAAAAACATTGAAGAAAAATTTAATTCATTGTTTGATGATCAAAAATATTCTGAAATTTCTTTGAAGGAACATATGGTACAGAATTCTCCAATTTTACCTCTTTCTAGTTCATCTAAAGTAAAATTAGATTCAGAAATGCCTGTTGATACCACTAAGTTTCCATCAAAAATTGTTGATGCACCATGATCATCACCAGAAGGATTAAACAATGAGATTACTGCACAATTTGTGAAGTTACAGCTTCTTCTTACTCAGAAACAAGATAATACTAAGGAGGCTCCTTCAAATCAAAAGAATTGACCAAAACTTGACCAGTATCCAACATTTGATGGTGATTCTTCTTCTGATTGGCAGCAATTCATTTGTGGAATTGATAACTTAAAAAATTCTTACAAACTCCCAGATGAGAAAATTGTGTCTAAGTTAATTTCTTTATTTACCAATGTAGCCCTAATGTGGTATGAATCTGTTCTCTTGGATAAGAATGACTATTAATGGGAAGATTGGAAGAAATTGATTAAAGCACAATTTGGTGGCTCCAAGTTTAGGATGGTTCAACAAAGGAAGTATGAGGAAACTAGATATAACTCTTCTACTGATAAACCTATTGAGTTCTTAATGAAACTTGTAAAACTCTTGAGGGCAATGGACCCAAATATGGAGTTTGAGTTATGGAAGGACAGGATCCTTTATAAATTACCAATGTCTTTGAGAGACTTAATAGCGGCTAGGACTGAGTTCTCCAGAGAACCTTCTTCATTCATTAATAATTGTAATGAGATCCTTCTAAACAACAAGTATGATGCTAGAAGATTCTTTCCTAGAACCTCTTTGGAGAAACCCTCCACTTACCAACAGAAACCTCTGGAAAAGGTTGGTAAACCTTCTGCCCCTGTTGCACCTAAAAAGTATGCAACAAACACTTGCTTCAAGTGTAAAAAGCCTTGGAAGAAAGGAAATTTTTGTGACAGGAAAATAAATCTTGTTGAAAAAACTGAGGAGCATGCTGATGACACAATGGCACTGGATGGTACTTCAAGTGATTGTGCCAGCAATACTTCATATGAATCTCAATAAGAAATCTTGATTCTAGAAGAGGATATTCATTATTTAAATACTATTGATATTTATAATAATGATTTATCTACAGTTGAGGATGCTGAGATCACAAGGAACATTGAGGATAGCTCAGTAGTTATTTCCCCTCTCAAAGCACCAATCTTGATCAATGGAACCAGCATTGAAGTTGTTCTGGATTCTGGAGCTGGAGGAAGTGTAGTATCTGAAAAAGCACTTGCTTCAGTGGATCAAGACTATAAATCAAAACTTATGCCTATCATTTCTGAAAATTGGAGAGGTTATGGCTCTGTTTTGTCCCCCATTGGTAAATACAAAGCCACAGTGTTTTTTAAATATAACCATGGTTTTGTAAGAGCTGTATGTGATTTTGTTTTCATGAAAAATGATAACTTAAGCAGTTTGTTTATTATAAAAAATGATATTTTAACCAAATATGGCATAAAATTGGATCCTTCAAACCAATGTTTCACAATGGGGATGAATGGGAAGAGAAAATTTAAGATTTCCTCCCCCAAAAATTATTAAAACCAGAATTGAACACATGTAATTCTGTGGTTCAATATAAAGGAAGATCCACAAAAGAAATGCATGCCCTTATGTCTGAAATTGACAATGCTTCTTTTGGAGAACAACTTTCTGGTGAGGATAAAGATTCCATCATTAAATTGATAAAATATTTTCCCATGGCCTTTGCTCATGGGTCACATGAACTAGGATTAGTTAAAGAAGAAATGAAACTTTCATTATCTTGTCAATTAACTGACATACAACCTAGTTTGAAGAAGAAGCTTTATCCTGCTTCTCCCACAAAGAGAAAAGATATTGAGGATAATATCTCTACCCTTTTAAAAATGAATATTATTGAAAAGGTAGTTGAGACACCTAAATATTGTGTCATCTCACCTGTCATAATTTCTTATGAGAAAGATAAAGCCAAGTTATGTGGTGATTATAGAGCATTGAATACTTATATTGTTGATGATATCTATCCTTTACCTAGAATTAGCTCTATACATGCTACATTACAAGGTTCTAAATATATAAGCTGTTTGGATGGTAACAAGGGATATCACCAGGTACCTGTTGAGAAGAATTCCCATAATTTTCTGATGATTGCTACTCATATGGGTATTTATAAGTATGTTAGGATGCCATTTGTCCCTAAAAATTCCCCTTCAGTTTTTCAAAAAGTTATGGATAACACATTCCATCAAGAGATAATTGAAGGATGGCTGATGGTTTATATTGATGATATCATTATATTCTCAAAAACATTTGAGGATCATCTTAACCACTGTGGTAGCCTAAAGTTTAGTACGGCACCTAAATACGCAAATGGAGTTATTACGGCGTGCAAGATTGGCGTTATTATTTTTTATAAAAGGGTTTTATTTAATTTATTGGAGTTTAAATTATGAAGAAATTGGTCACGAGCGAATGCCTACACAAAAAACAATTTATTTTACGGAGAAAGCTTATTTTTACGGTCTGAAAAATTTATAAGTATCAAGTCGAGTCACTCAAGAACCTTGGGAAATTTTCCCAGAATTTTTACTATTTTTCTTATATTTTTAAATGAATTTTAAAGTTTTATAGAAATATTTACGTTTTCAGAAATTACTTAACTTCGATGAATTTTCACGGGGTAATTAGAGCTGCGCAGACTACGAAAATTAGTTTGGTATGTAAAGGGGAAGTAGCTCTATTATGTGTAATTTTTTAGATTTTTTATTATAGTTTTAAGGTTCTAATTGAGTCCGGAAGTCCGGACGGACTCCGCTTCGACTCCGTACGGACTCCGTTCGGACTCCGCTTCGGCTCCGTACGGACTCCGTACGGGCTCCGGATTGACTCTGGAAGAGCTCTGGAGGGGAAAATTTAGGCACGTGACTAGGAATACTTAAGCGCTTCTCAAACTCGAAATTGAGAGGGGGGACACATCATACAGCTTAATCATTAACTACCACAGTCTCATTTTTTATTACTCAACAAATTAAATAAATTTGTAATACCCTTATAACTTTATATTTTTATATTTAACATTTTAGAAATACTATTCAACAATTTAAATCACACTTCATACAGGGTATCTTTAGAAAGGTCTTCGTCGCTGGGACTTGATTATTGCTGTCTCATAAAAATTCAAATTATTATAAAAACATAAAAGTCAATCTTTACAGATCTTTCACTGGTACACCTTAATTGTTGTTATCAGTATTTCTTTCTCAACAGCCACTTTCTTTTAATCTCAATAAGCGTTAAATATTTTAGAGTTTCATTATTTTCATCAATCAGATCCAAGTAGATTGGTTAGCTTAGTGATTTAGAATTCCCATTTTGTTATTTTTATTGGAAGGACGGGGTTTTCGGCTAAATTCACATATCTCCTCCGGATTCTGCTTACAGCAAGGCGACTGTAAGAGTTTACCTTACCATAGTTGGCGCCCAACGTGGGGGTTCAAATTCTCTAGCTTTCTTTAAAGACTTACTTGGATCAAGAACGTTATTAGCCTGCAAGAGGCTTATTCTTTGGAACTCTAATTGGATTTTTGTTATTGGCCTGCAAGAGGCTTGTTATTTTAACGGTTGTTAACGCTTTTCTTATGTTTTGGGATGTCTTCTATTATTGGAACTGCTGTGTTGGCTGCTGGTGTACCTGTTAAGGCATCAGTAAGGATTGTATCTTGGGTTGGGCCCAAGTTTTCTGGAGATGATTTAGAAGGATTTTTACATAGGTATGAAACTGCAGCTGCAATTGATGGTGCTTTACCTTTGGATATGGTGAAGCAGATTAGGTTCTTTATTTTGGACAGGGAGGTGGAAAAGGAGGTTATTTCTATGGATGGTTATAAAGATCAAGATTGGAGAAAGCTCAAGATGGAAATGGAAAAAAGGTGGCCAAAAGTTTATTCATTGGAGGATCTAAAGGATATAGCTAGTAAATGGGAATCAAAAGGTGGTGTAACATCTCTGCATCAGTATCATCAGTTTATGGTTGAATTTCAGGTGGTTCTGGATTATTTGTTGGAGTATGAAATTTTATTTCATGATAATGCATCAAAGTATATTTTTTGGGATGCTATGGGGGAAAAGGTTAAGAAAGATGTTTTGATGGTGCTTATTAATGCGAATTTAATGAAGGATTGCCCAGATGGAGAAACTAGGATTCCTGGTATGGAGGTGCTAAAGAAGGCTATTTTGGAACATCTGGATACTCATAACTCTGTTGATTTGGACTCTGAAGAAGACACTGAGGTCGCTCAAGAGATAGAAGAGGATGGTGTAAAAGAACTAGTTACTGATGAAATTTCGGATTCAGCCATTCCTGAAGATTTTGTCCAGCCTGAAGATATTATTTTTGTTGACTCTTCTGTTAGGAAAGAAGAGGTTTCTGAAGATGAAGATATTATTGTCACTGATGAAGAAAATTTGGATGTTGGGGATAATTTTGTTTTGGATAATTTGGAATTTGATTTAGAGGAATATTTACCTCAGGTTTTGTCTTCAAAAGCGGAGACTGTCTGCAATTCAGATGTGGATATGGTTTATGAATCTGGTATATGTATGGTGGATTTGTTTCAATCTCAGGAAGAGATTTTTATGGAGGATATGGTTTTCCCTGCACTAATAAAGAGTGTAGTGGCATTTGATAATAGAGTGCATAAATTGGATGCACTCATGTTTTGGAAAAGGGCTGTTTATTTTTTATGTCCAATGGTAGGACAAATTATGGGGGTTTATTTTTGGGTTTTATGGAATCGGTGGATAAGCCCTTGGGGCAAAATTATGGATTATCTCCAGGGGATATCAAGAATATAATTCCTCCGAAATGAGGATAAACTACCTAAACTTGGCTGAAATTTTTTTTTTATTGTTATGTCTTCAATTTATTCAGGATTCAAATTATTATGGATGCCCTCATTTTTTGGGGTAGCAGGGGCTGATCACTCTAATGTTGTAATCTCTCCTCAGGATGAGATCCCCGATTGCAATAGGTCAGCTCACTTGGAGATAATTCAAGTGGATTATCAATTATTTTCTGTTAATATTACTTTGGAGTGCAAATACGTTATGGACTTTTCTATATGTTTATTGGATTTACCCTGCTTTTCTATAAAATTTAAAAATGGTGAAAAAGGCAAAATGGGCCAAATTAGGTTGGATAAAAATTGGAAGGGTATGTTTGATTACCTCCAGCAAGAGGTTAAACTGCAATTATCTCCTTCTATTATGGACCTCCAGCAAGAGGTTAAACTGCAAGTATCTCCTTCTATTATGGGCCTCCAGCAAGAGGTTAAACTGCAAGTATCTCCTTCTATTATGGGCCTCCAGCAAGAGGTTAAACTGCAATTATCTCCTTCTATTATGGACCTCCAGCAAGAGGGTAAACTGCAAAAATCTTATCAAAACCAAATTAAAAATCTCGGTATAATTAAAACACAAAAAAATAATTTTTGTGAAAATTCTATTATGGACCTCCAGCAAGAGGTTAAACTGCAAGTATCTCTGTCTATTATGGACCTCCAGCAAGAGGGTAAACTGCAAATATCACATCAAAATCCGATAAAAAATCTCAGTATAATTAAAAAACAAAAAAATAATTTTTGTGAAAATTCAATTCCGGTCCTCCAGCAAGAGGTTAAACTGCCAACTTTCTTTACAGGTGATTTACTGTTGGATAAGGGAAGCAAAGGTGTTGGAAAATCTGTTTATAAATTAGACGAGGGAAAGGAGAAAAGGATAAAATTTAAAAATGAAATAAAATATTTTTCTAATTTTTCTTATTCCGATTCTGACGATGAAGAAGATTCATTTGATGAAAGTTTTAATGGCGATGTTTTACCTCAAGTTTATTTAGATGTGGACGCAGCCAAATATAAGAAAGTAGCAAATAAAGTTCGACCTATTAATGAACCGCTACCTGCTGAATTAAATCCACCCTTGAGAAGACCAAGGTTATCAAGAGATCCTTATGAAAGTCCCTTGGTAAAGAATCCGCCTGAATTTTCTGAGACGTCAAGAATCACTTTTGAGAGACTGGGTGTTGTTAATTTTGGACCTGATGGTTGGTTGTCTGGAGAAGAGAAGAAGTTGTTGTTGGATGTGATGGTCAAGCGAGAGAAGGCCATTGCTTTTGTAGAAGAGGAGAGGGGTGTGTTGAAGCATTCCTATGGGGAGCCTTACAAGATTCCTGTGGTATGTCATGAACCATGGCAGCAGAAACCGATTCCTATTCCGGCTGCATTGAAAGAAGCCTATATTGAAGTTGTCAGAGAACGGATACGCACTGGACTGTATGAGCAATCAACATCAAGTTATTCTAGTCCTGTATTTTGTATCAAGAAACCGAATGGCAAGCTTAGAGTTGTTCATGATCTTAGGGAATTAAATAGGGTTACAATAAAGGATGCTGGGATACCGCCTAGTGCTGAGGAGTTTGTTGAAGCATTTGCAGGGAGAGTGTGTTATGGTTTGGGAGATATTATGGGTGGATATGATGAGAGAGAGTTACATCCGGACTCAAGACCTCTCACTACATTCGATACACCACTTGGACGTTTACAGTTAACAAGATTACCTCAAGGAGCAAAAAATTCGGTTGCAGTTTATCAAGCTCAGATGGCTTGGATCCTTCAAGATGAAATTCCACAATATTCTGGAATCTTTATAGATGATGGAGGAATTAAGGGACCAACAACCGACTATGATAACCAGGTGTTGGAAGAGAATCCCGGGATACGCAAATTCATTTGGGAGTTTGCAATTACATTAGAAAGAATCTTGTTTCGAATTGAAGAGGCTGGGTTAACTATTTCAGGTTCAAAATTTTCATGTTGTGTGCCAGCCTTAGAAATATTAGGCCATGTGGTATGTAGAGAGGGTAGGATTATGTCCAAGAAGAAAGTTAACAAAATTCAGTCCTGGCCAAGACCCAAGAATACGACCGAAGTTAGAGGGTTTTTAGGCGTTTGTGTATATGTTAGAATGTTTATCAAGGACTTTTCTTCATTGGCAGCTCCATTGAGACGGTTAACAAGAAAGGATGCAGACTGGGAGTGGGATGAAGAGTGTGAGAAGGCGTTTGTGAAGTTGAAGGAGGTTGTGGGGAAGGATTTAGTCCTGCACAAGTTGGATTATGGAAAAGATGCTGGTAGAATTTATTTAGCAGTTGATTCAAGTCAGGTTGCAGCTGGGGCGGTTTTGTCTCAGATGGATAAAGCTGGTTACATCAGGCCAGTTAGGTATGAATCTGTAGTATTTACTGAGGTCAAATCAAGATATTCTCAACCAAAATTGGAATTATGTGGTGTGGCAAAAATACTGAAGAAACTTCAGCATATTTTGTGGGGGCAACATTTTGAGTTGCAAGTGGATGCGAAATCGTTAATCCAGATGATTAATTCCCCAAGTTTACCGAACGCACCCATGACGAGATGGGTAGCTTTTATTCAACATTTTTTGTTTGATTTAGTTCATAAGCCTGGCAAAACTTTCACTATGCCAGATGGTTTATCAAGGAGACCACCCACTGAAGAAGATTCAGACTCAGAAGAGTTCGATGAAGATATACCTATTATCAAAGCCAGCACTAAAGGAGCTGAAGACTTTCCATACCTCCCCCATGAGGTTAAACTGGCAGGACTATTGTGTTTAGATTATGGTGATGATGACCTCCACCAAGAGGATAAACTGGAAAATAGTTTTTATGTTAATAAAGGTGTTGGAAAAGGTGTAGATAAATTCGGCAGAGAGGAGGTAGAAGAATATGTGGTGTATGTAGAGGAAGATGGATTGGTAGTGTGGGATAGTAGTAAATTAAGGAATGGTGTATATGTTGGAGAATTAGAGAATTTAAATAAAAGGGTGGATAAAGAGAAAGAGGTATTTTCAAATACGGTTTTCAAAGGATCCAAAGGTTCAGAAGAAAAACGTCGACATAGCTCGATTAAAGATTTATTTAGGGGTCAACGATTATTGGCTCATTCATGTGCAGGTGATATTGGTGATAGAGAAGTCCCTATTGATGTTATATTAATCGATTTTCAAGATGAAGTCTGGGGTCAGACTGGTTTTTATTTTTTGTTAGTCAAATATTTGTTGACTTTAGAGAGGCCAGAAGAGTGTGAAGACGATGAATGGGTGGCTATCAAGAGGAAGTCATCTACGTTTTACCTATCTGGTCGACGTTTAATGAGGAGGAGGTATCCAAATCCTCAAGTAGTTATAACTCGACAGAAGGGGCAAGAATTAGTTTTGAAATCACTGCATGAAGATCTCGGGCATAGAGGCGTTGGAGAAACGTTTAGAAGAATTTCTGATCGATTCTGGTGGCCTGGCATGAAGATGGCTGTTAAACAGTGGGTTCAGTCATGTGAAGAATGTCAAAGACGAAGTTATTTAAGGCCGAAAGAACCTGGATGCGCGACCGGTGAATATACGCTCTTTGGAAGAGTTAGTTTAGATGCCATTCATATAAAAGAGGGACGGTATAAATATTTAATTGTGGCCAGAGATGATTTATCTGGTTGGGTAGAGGCAGCGCCTCTTATTAATTTAACTGCCAAAAATGTGGCAGAATTTTTTTTGAATAATTGGGTATATAGGTATGGGGTGATGAAGTTGGTAACGGTAGATGGAGGTCCTGAATTTGGGACAGAGTTTAAAGAGGCTGTATTGAAAGTTGGATCAAAGGTTAGGGTAGCAACCCCATATTATCCTGAAGCTGAAGGCATGGTTGAAAGAGGGCATCAAGTTATTAAGGATGCTTTAGTTAAAATGTGTGGGACAAGTGCCGAAAAGTGGAGGCACTATTTACCTTTAGTTTTATTTGCTGATCGAATCACTGCCAAAAGGACGACCGGATTTTCACCATATGAACTTGTTTTTGGACAGAAAGCAGTTTTACTGGTTGATTTAGAAGCTGAATCATATCTTGGAGTTGACTGGGACACGGTCAAAACTACTGAAGAATTATTGTGTGCAAGAATGATGCAGCTAGAAAAGAAAGAAGAATATTTAGAAAAGGCATATTCACGGATGATGAAGATCCGAAATCAATCAGTTAGATATTGGGATGAGCGGTTGGCACATCGATTAAGGAAACCTTTGAACCCAGGTGATATGGTCTTGGTGTATAATAGAAGTCTAGAGAGTCAGTGGGGAAAGATGTTTGCAGATAGGTGGAATGGACCGTATAAAATCAAGGAGCAAGTTTCCGGCGGTTCATATGTGCTAGAAGAGTTGGATGGAGTAGTATTAAAGAAGAGGGTAGCAGCCAATCAAGTGAAACGGTTCTATCCTAGAGGCACCAGGAGTGCCGAAGTCTAACTCCGAAATGAGGATAAACTACAATTTTAATGACATTTATCAAATTTTATACCTCCGCAATGAGGATAAACTATGATATCTACGAAATTTTATGGATTCCTCCGCAACGAGTATAAACTATCTTCTTATTTTTATCAAAAATACTTTACTATCGTTACACTGCATATGGGCAACGAAACTGTGATGAAACATAACGAAATGCGTGAAAACCTTCTTTGAAATTTTCAAAAAACTTAAAATTTCTAAAAATATGGGTGAAGATAGTGTTGGAAAATTTTAAAAAAAATTTATTGGAAGAAGTGTTCACAGGGGAACCTTCTTAATTTAATATTGGCAAGTGTGGGGGTAATTGATGGGCTGGCTGCTCTATACACAATTACCCCATAATGTTCATTTCTAAAATTTTCCCTGTTTCTAGTTGAATCCTGGCTTTGTCTTTTAATTATAGGAAGTCCACTAAGACTATAAACTGGAACGAATCAAGAGACACCGCTCTCAACGCCGGATTCAAGATTCTTTTTATTTTATTCTGTTTTTGATTTTTTTTATGTTAGATTGTGATTTCTTTTCTTTAATATATATTATGAATTATTGTAAAGGTGATGCTCACTGGTGGCCTCTAATCATTTTTATAAATTGGAGGGAGCCCACCCAGTGATCATCATTATAAAAATTATCTTCTAAAAACTTTCATTTATTTTCTTTTCTTTCAATTTCTCAAAATTGTGTAACCACATCAAGTTGCACTTGGATGTGGGTATGATGTCGAGGGTACGGCTCATCAAATGGCCGGGGGGCATCTTTTAAAATTTTATTTTAAAAAAAAATTTTTTTATTACTTTTTTTATCTTTCTTTTCACATTCATTTATCTTTCTTTAAAAATTAAAATTTAACTTTTATTTCAAAAACTATCTTTTCTAAAATCTTTTATTTTAAATTAAAAACAAAATTAAAAATAAAATTAAATAAAAATAAAAAATAAAATAAAAATAAAATAAAAATAAAATAAAATAAAATAAAAAATAAAAATAAAATAATAAAAATAAAATAAAAATAAAATAATAAAAAAAAAAAAAAATTAATTAATTAAATCAAAAATATTATTATATTTCTTAGTTTTATTTTTCAGTCTTCATTCTATTTTTTTTAGTTTTATTCATTTAGTTTAGACAGGAAACAGGGTCTAAAGGAACTCAATACCTATGGGATTTTACTTCAAGACATCTGTTAGTCCTCCAAGACTTTAAACTGGTTACTGTTCAAGACTTTCCTTAAGGGTTTTATACGAATTTTGGATCTGTTAGTCCTCCAAGACTTTAAACTGGCTACTGTTCAAGACTTTCCTTAAGGTTTTTATACAAATTTTGGAGCTGTTAGTCCTCCAAGACTTTAAACTGGCTAATTTTCAAGACTGTCATTAAAAATTTTATATTGGAGCTGTTAGTCCTTCAAGACTTTAAACTGAATTTCAAGGATGTTCAAGATTTTATGGATATTTTCGGAGACGGATTTTTTTGTTAAAATCAAATGTTAGGTCCACCAAGACCTTAAACTGGAGTGTTATCAAATGTTAGGTCCACCAAGACCTTAAACTGGACTGTTATCAAGCTGTTGGGTCCACCATGACCTTAAACTGGATTTCTTATCGATTAAATGTTTGGTCCACCATGACTTTAAACTGGTAGTTCATTCATTGTTTAGTCCACTATGACTTTAAACTGGAAAATTAATATCTGCAGGATAATTCAACATTCATTGGACCACTATGGCCTTATACTGGATTACTTGTCGATCAAATGTTTGGTCCACTATGACATTAAACTGGATTATCAAATTTATTCAATCTTTGGTCAAGCCTAGGCTTTTTTTTTTAGGAATATATCAAGTTATTTATGCACTTAAACAATCTTTGGTCCACCAAGACCATAAACTGGCAATCAATTATATGTTTGGTCCACCAAGACTATAAACTGGAATGTCAATCTTGTTTGGATAACTCAATTCAATCTTTTAATTTATCACTGTCCACTAAGACTCTAAACTGGTTATTCAATTATTTCTGGAATTGGGTGCTGATAAGCTTTAGGAGGTTAAAATTTTAGGTGGTAATGATGCTAAGGAAAGCATAATGGTTAATTAGGTGAAATTTGTGGCGCTTTAACATGGTCTAAAGTTGAAATTATTATTGGAAGCCTGGCAAAAGTATTTTATGGGTTTGCTGTATAGCAAAGTTTGAAAATTGTGATGAAGGAATCAGAAGTTAGGATGGTAGTTGGATTTTAGGGAATGATTTTTTTAGTGCCTCAGTGTTAGGCCATTTTTGGTGTGAAGCTTGGAGGACCTTATGGCGAGATTGGAATCATAGAATTCGGCTCAGTGGGGGGCCCTATGAGGTTGGAATCAGGAGTATTCGGCTCATAGGAAGATCCACTCTCTCAATGCTGTGACAAGAAGGAAGACTGGTATATGGGAGTCTGAAGGGATTCGAAACTTGCTCTCAGTAGTGGAATCATCACAAGATTTATATTATTTTATGTTATATCAAGCCAGAGAAGAAGAAAGAACGTTTTTATTATAAAGATTTAAAAGAAGACCAGCTAAAACAAATTTATCAAATTATTTTATTAGAAAAGATAATTCTTTTGGAATTGCTCAACCACTTATGCAAAGTTATAAGAATGGGGACATTCTCGATTGGAGGGAGGATGTGGTAGCCTAAAGTTTAGTACGGCACCTAAATACGTAAATGGAGTTATTACGGCGTGCAAGATTGGCGTTATTATTTTTTTATAAAAGGGTTTTATTTAATTTATTGGAGTTTAAAATATGAAGAAATTGGTCACGAGCGAATGCCTACACAAAAAACAATTTATTTTACAGAGAAAGCTTATTTTTACGGTCTGAAAAATTTATAAGTATCAAGTCGAGTCACTCAAGAACCTTGGGAAATTTTCCCAGAATTTTTACTATTTTTCTTATATTTTTAAATGAATTTTAAAGTTTTATAGAAATATTTACGTTTTCAGAAATTACTTAACTTCGATGAATTTTCACGGGGTAATTAGAGCTGCGCAGACTACGAAAATTAGTTTGGTATGTAAAGGGGAAGTAGCTCTATTATGTGTAATTTTTTAGATTTTTTATTATAGTTTTAAGGTTCTAATTGAGTCCGGAAGTCCGGACGGACTCCGCTTTGACTCCGTACGGACTCCGTTCGGACTCCGCTTCGGCTCCGTATGGACTCCGTACGGGCTCCGGATTGACTCTGGAAGAGCTCTGGAGGGGAAAATTTAGGCACGTGACTAGGAATACTTAAGCGCTTCTCAAACTCGAAATTGAGAGGGGGGACACATCATACAGCTTAATCATTAACTACCACAGTCTCATTTTTTATTACTCAACAAATTAAATAAATTTTTAATACCCTTATAACTTTATATTTTTATATTTAACATTTTAGAAATACTATTCAACAATTTAAATCACACTTCATACAGGGTATCTTTAGAAAGGTCTTCGTCGCTGGGACTTGATTATTGCTGTCTCATAAAAATTCAAATTATTATAAAAACATAAAAGTCAATCTTTACAGATCTTTCACTGGTACACCTTAATTGTTGTTATCAGTATTTCTTTCTCAACAGCCACTTTCTTTTAATCTCAATAAGCGTTAAATATTTTAGAGTTTCATTATTTTCATCAATCAGATCCAAGTAGATTGGTTAGCTTAGTGATTTAGAATTCCCATTTTGTTATTTTTATTGGAAGGATGGGGTTTTCGGCTAAATCCACATATCTCCTCTGGATTCTGCTTACAGCAAGGCGACTGTAAGAGTTTACCTTACCATACCACCTGTGTAAAGTTTTCCACAAAATGGATGAAATAAATATGACACTTTCTTTGAAGAAATGTAAATTTGGTTTTCATTCTTTAAAAGTACTTGGTCATGTTGTTCAAGGGTTACAGATATGTGTTGACCAAAACAAAGTGACATAAATACAACAGGTGAAGGCTCCTACCACATTTAGAAAGCTACAGAGTTTTTTGGAAAAGTATGGATACTATAGACATTATATTAAAAATTACCTAGTTATAGCATTACCCCTTACCCAACTGACTAGAAAAGATGTTGCTTTTGTCTGGAATAGTGAAAAACAGAGAGCTTTTGACACTATGAAACACTGTTTGATGTCAGCACCAATTCTTGCTTTACCCGACTTTAATCAACCATTTGTTTTGTACACTGATGCCAGTTTTATTGGTCTTAGTGCTTACCTCCATCAAAAACAAGTGATGAATGATAAAGTATCAGAAGTAGTAATTTGTTATATTTCAAGAACCTTGAGAAATAGTGAATTGAAATATGGTGCCACTCAGCTTGAATGTTTAGCCGTAGTGTGGGCTTTAGAAAAGTTATATTATTACCTAGATGACCAGAAATTTGAACATTTCACTGACTTCAGTGCAGTTAAATCCCTTTTAAACTTGAAAACACCTAACAGAAATATGTTCAAATGGCAGTTAGCTGTTCAAGAATACAGAGGGAGAATGACAATTATTCATAGGGCTGGTATTGTCCACTCAAATGTGGATATGTTATCAAGGTTACCTTTACCAAATGATGACTCTAATCCTGCTTATGATCCTGAGGATGAAAATATTCATATTCATGGGATATATATGGTTGATATGGAGGAAGAGCTATTTCAGCTTATTCTGGATTCATATGATAAGGACAATTACTTGAAAAAGTTGTGCACCATATTAAATGATCCAAAGAATGCTTCAATACAAGAATTAATTAAAACCCTTCCAAAAAAGTACCAGAAGGCTTTGGAGAAAGGCAAATATTCAATTGATGAAGGATATCTATATTATAGAAGAAAGTTGAGTAATGTCATTGTTATTCCTTCTTCTATGAAAGAAATCATCTTGAAAATTTGTCATGATGACATATTAGCTGGAAATTTTGATCTTGGAAAAAAATGATCAGAATTAAAAACACTGCTTGGTGGGCTAATATGTCTGAAGACACCAAATTATATGTTGAATCTTGTGATTCTTGCCAAAAATCAAAAAGATTGACTGGTAAAAGAGCTGGATTAATGCAACATATTGAACCTCCTGATGCACCATGGCAAATAATCAACATGGACTTTGTAACAGGGTTACCCATTGCTGGGAAAGACAGTTATAACTCTTTTTGGGTTATTGTAGACAGATTCACAAAAATGTGTAAATTTATCCCTACCAACAAGGATGTTTCCACAAAAGAATCAGCTTTCTTGTGGTGGTCTCATATGTTTAATACTTCTGCTTTTCCTAAGGCCATAATCTCTGACAGAGACCCTAAATTTACTTCAGAATTTTGGATGTCTCTGATGGATGTTTGTGGTTGTGATCTGAAACTTTCTACTTCCCATCACCCTCAGACTGATGGAATAGCAGAAAGAATGATTCAGACTCTAGAGGACATGATAAGAAGGTTTTGTGCCTTTGGCCTTGAGTATAAAGAGAATGACAGATTCACTCATGATTGGCTTGCCTTACTTCCTGGGTTGGAATTTGCTTATAATAGCACTGTTCATTCTGTTACTCAAAGAAAGCCTTTTGAGCTCTGGCTTAGATATGTTCCAAATACTCCTGCCCAAATTCTCAATAATTAAATACCTAAATTTGATTTACATCCTGGTGTAAATTCTTTTCTTCAAATGAAACAACTTTGCAGAAGTCATGCTCAAAAATTTATTAAAAAATACTTTGAATATGAGAAGAAGAGATGGGACAAATCCCATAAAAAATACAGTTTTAAAAAGGGTGATGAAGTACTGATTTTTAAAGTCCACTTCAATTTACAAGGTAATAACATATTAAAAGACCCATTTGTAGGTCCATTTGTTGTCAGAAGAATGGTTGGTGATAATGCAGTTGAATTTATTTTGTATTCTCCATATGACAGAAAACATCCTGTTTTTCCAATATCTCTTTTGAAACCTTACACATCCAATAGTGATTTATTTTATAAAAGGAGGGGAAGACCAAAAAAGATCCCTAATGAAATCACTGAGATAGCAGAAATTGATAAGATTATAAATGACAGAATAGTTACTGCTGAAAAACGTACTGAATACTTATTGAGATTCAAGAATAAATCTTCTGAATATGATTCTTGGATACCTGGGAAGGAGATATCTAATCTTCCTACTCTGCTAAAGAGATATAAAAAGAAAAAATCATAGCATTTTTTTTATTGTTTTTTTAGAGTGAGGGAGTGTCAGCCAGGCTGCTAGACTTACCCAGTAAAATAATTAATTATTTACTGGATGAAGCCACATCTTATTATTTTAATTATTTAATTATAAATTAGTTACATTAAAATTACCTGTAATAGATTAACTAATTACATAATGGTAAAATTAATGAATAATTAAAATTAAATATTAAAATGTCCCTTATATTTTTATTCTCTAACACCATGCTCATTGACAGGCTTAAAGAAATAAAAATTTATATTAAAAATAGATTTTAAATTAAAATAAAATTTTAACATCCAAATAAAAATAAATATATACAAAAAATTCAAGTTACTTATTTAAAATTGACATTTACGGTAAATTTTAAATACATTAATTATTTTTGTCATATACAGTAAATACACCTTTCTGACACCTTCTTTTTAGAATAACTTTATTATTTGAAAATACTCCTTCTGGAATATTCTTTTTCTCTCTCTCTCATACTACTGTTTTTAGAATTTTATTGTCGTGCTTTGTCTCTCCTTTGCCTATATAAGGCCACTCTTTTGGTTGTTTTTCATTCATTCCATTACTTACCTATTTATTATAACTATTTAAAATCCATTCATTACTATCTATTAGTGCTTTAGTATTTACACCCACATAATTCTAATACATTAATTAAAATAATAATTAGAAATTCTACCTCTTTCTATTGAGTAAAAATCCTATAAGATAAGGAAATATGTACCTAAGTTTGAATTCCATAAGTCCTGTTGTTACTGCCATTGGACCACCTTGGAAAACCTTCTAGACTTGAAAGACCCCTTGACATTAATACCCCAAGCTGTGTTTTTTACTCTGGTTAATGTTTTATGGGAGTCAAAATGACCTTCTAATATATTGTCATGACATATGCTTAAAATTAACTCCTTCATTGAAGGGAAAATTACAATTACATTACTTAATTTTTTTCTATAATATATAAAACCATCCTCAATGAAACATTTTTTCCTTTTTCCAATTTTTCCCTGTATTTTTTTGACAATTTTCTTATCAAAAAGCTCATTGAAGCATTAGATGGATAATTAAATATTGTAGTAAGTTTACTCAAGTCAGGATCTGAAGAATAATTATCAAGAATTGATTGCATAAATTCATCCTAAAGATCTACAATATAAACTCCATGAATGTTAATAATATCTGATTCAGGAACATAAGCTGTATTATCATCATTATTAGGTAGAGTCACTCTAGATAACAAATCTACATTAGAATGTCAAGTTCCTGCTCTATGTGTAATAGTAATCCTCCCTCTGTAATCTTGTACAGCTAATCACCATATAAAAAGTGCCTGTTAGGAGAGCTTATGCTCAAAAGTGAATTAACTGCACTAAAGTCAGTAATCATTTCAAATTTTTGGTCCTTAAGGTAATAATGTAGCTTTTAAAGGGCCCATACCACTTTCAAAAACTCAAGTTGAGTAGCATCATATTTCAATTCACTTTTTCTCAGAGTTCTTCAAGTATAAAAATTAATACTTCTGACATTTTCACTTCATTAAGTTGTTTTTGATGCAAAGCAGCTTTCACACGCCACATTGCACTTTAAGCAAAAGTCAATCTTTTAATCCATAAATCAGTACAAAAATCCATACTTGAAGTGCAGAAAGCAAAATCCACCTAGTAACTTTTTCCCCTTTGTTGACTTGATTTGAAAGTGTTAGAAACTGCTCTATCTAAAATTTAAATCTAAATTAGTCAATAATCTGCTTATAATTTTAAAATTTAAGCAAATGCGCAATGTATTAGTGCTTGGATCAATAGTACAGTTTCAATTTTGGGTTATTGTGTGTTTAAGGTTAAGTAAAGGTCTGTGAGTAGGAATAGGAGTAAGGTTAAAGGATATGTGGGTTATATTGGAGGGTCAGTGATAGATTAAGGGCGGGTTATTAAAGGGTTCAATGAAAGGTGGAGTTGTCTATATAATTGGGGGGATTTGGTTTGACATTCGTTAGAATTAAATTATAATATTAGGGGGTATCAATGTTGACCAATATTCAATTGAATTAATTGTGTATAAAAATCCTTATACCCCAATTATCTTCCACAATTATTTTTACTAATAATTGGGTTGTTAGAAATTTTACGTGTCAAAGTTGACCAATTATCAGACATTTTTCTACTCAACTTTTCACAACCACATCTTGGACAACTCTCTGGATATGTCAGTCTCCTTACAATTCTGAGCACTCCTAACCTCATCCCATTGCACAACTTTCTTTCATACCCACATCTTGTACTTTGTTCTGTATATGCCCACATCTTGGACTAATTTCTGTATATGCCTTCTACCTTGCTCCACACTCCCATTCTCATCCCATCCTGTCTATTCTCTCCCTTCAGAACCCCTTGCTACCTCATCTGCTTGTTTCTCCTCCTCTTCATCGTCAATTATCTTGACATGCCTCATCATCATAGATCTTCTCAAAGGCACCCTTCCCCCAGTTGTTCTTCAAATTGCACTTCTCCCTCTATCCCCTTCTCAGCCAATAAATCAAAGACAATTAAATTAAAAAAAGATGATCATCTCATACTTATAAACTGGCTGAAAACTAAATCTAACTATAATTCTTGTTTTGGTACTGAAAATACAACTAAAGTAAGACACCCCCCCCACATCAAAAGTTAATGGTTATCTTCTAATGGCCAAAAAAGTACAGAATAAGACCAAGGGAAGTGATGATCTTTTACCTCAAAAGATGTCTGAAAACTTCAAGAATTATTGAGCTAAATACAAGAAGGAAAAGACTCTTTCATCTTCTACTGGTTTTGGTATTACTGACCTTGATATTAGTAAGGGCATCAAATCCATAGACAATAAACTTAATTCTTTATGTCCTAACCTAAAAGAGATGGATGATATTTTTGGAAGGAAGCTGATGTTAATCCTTCAAGCATGTTGGATGGAGAAGATCTTATCTCCAAACATGATGTTGAAACCAATCTTTTCCCATCCTCTTCCTCAACTCATCCTTCCCCTGTTTTAAATTCAACAAATCAAGATATCCTTTCCATAGATCCTTATGGCAATAAAAACCAACCCAATCTAACTCAGGTGTGTTTTTTTTCTTCTATCTTACCATTTTTTTTTTTAAATTTATTTATATTTTCTTATTTATAAAAAGGCTGATGAACAAACACAGGACCCACAATCAACTGAGACTGAAGCTAGTGGCAATGATGAGGAGGACATTAATGTACCAAATACATCCAAAAAAAAGCAAGGGTCTTCAACTAGTCTAAATTTCCACACTAAAAGAAGACAAAAAATTGATACTTTATCTCAAACCCCTTTTTCTTCTATGGAGATTTTTTTGGAGAAATGTGATGCTGGTAAGTGATACCATACCTCTTAATACTTTACTCTTCTTTTCTTCTACTATTGTTAATATTTATTATCACTCTAGAAAAAGTTGAAATTACTAAAGAGAATATAAATATTGAAAAGAAAAAATATGAGCTCTCTTTGAGGAGGGTGTCACCGGACGACCTACGCACAAGGTCGAGGATGTTCCTGCAAGTGAGATAAAAGGTTCAGATACTTCTTCGAAGCACAGAGGGATAGTTCGAGGAAGTGATTTGAAGATGACTCGAAGGAAGAACTACTGCTTCGAGTTATGTTCGAGAAGGATTTTAATATAATTGAACAGTAATATTAAAATTCTTAAGATCTCACAAAGGGTTGGACACTCAACAATCAAAGATTTAGGATTTAGATATGATTATTGAGAAAATAAAGAAAGATACAATAATAATGATTTTCACTTAGAGTTTTATCACTATTAACTATAAATATGTTTTATAATTTATTTCTAAAGAATTTCAAACCAAAAACCCAGCCCCTTTTATATCCTTTACTCCTCCTCGCATTGACCTCATACTCATCCACCATTCTGCACACCACAAACCATTTAAAATATATCCGTTACACTTGGACCCTCCTCACTAACATCCGTCAACCCCCTTAATCCTTCACTAACCATTCCGTCCATGCTCACTACCCCTTAATAACCCACAAACATTTCATGAACCTTTTAATGTACTATTATATTAACTATTGCGCTGTGCGTTGCTTATTGGAAAAAAGACTAAGACACACTATTGAGAGATTGACTAATTTAGATTTAGAGTTTTAGGCTAGCACAATTGAATAGCGAGTACACAAAGGAAAGTCGCAGTTGCTATGGAGAGTTGCTTTCTGTGATTCGAGTATGGATTTGAACCCTTTAGTATTGATTTAATGAGCTACTTTTGCCTTGAGTGTCACGTGGCGCGTGACAGATGCCTGGGTATAAGAACGCGAGCTCCGTTGAGCGTAAAACATATTTCCCACACTAATTTCTCTTCCTATTTACTTAATTATTATTTTATTACTTTAATTCATTATGACAGATTTCCCTACACCGACTCCCACGCCTCCACACCCTGAAGCGGATGGGGGTGTTGTCACACAGCAATTTTCAAAGACTTGCACGGCTTGCGAGTCGATGGAGTATTTCTGCGTGGAGAGCACGGTGACACAAGGGCCTTGGCAGAAGTGCGAGTTTTGCCGATGGAGAAGAGTGGCGTGTGACGCCTTAGCAAAGAATGCTGATATTGAAAGTCGATTTACTAAGACGAAGTATTGGGTGATCCCTAAAACAAAAGAAGTAGTCGAGGACATCTGGGATGTGTCCATTGGGGACAATCAATCGGTGGGGGAAAATGAGGAAGAAGTTGAAGATGATGTGAAAATCTGGGTGGCTAGGGCTGAGAACAAGAAGGGGGTCCTCAAGGAGGAAGTTGACGAATTGGTCGAAGAGGAGGAAGAAATTCCCATCTCAAGGAAAACCCCGAAGAAACAACGGGTGGTCATCGAAGATGACAAAGAGGAAAGGGAGGTGACAGAGAAGGTCACTCCTAGATTATTTTTGGAGCCTGACCCAATCTTCGAAGTAAGTTCACCCTTTTATAATTTATAAATTTAATTACTAATGATTCTGTTTTTAGAATTCAGATGTCATCATCGAGGCCCCTACGACAGAAGCTTCAAATGTGGAAGAAACCCTTGTGGGGCCCATTGCGGTGGAAGTGGCAGTGGAGGATAGATTACCAACTGTTACCTCGAGGGAGGAAAATGAAGAAACCCTCGATCAAGTATGGTCGAAGAAACCTTGTCAGGTTTGACGAGCAAGATATATTGAAGAATTGAGAGGCGAGATTGATAACATTGTCGATGCTGCTTCCTTCGACGTAGCCAAGGAGTTACTTGAACTTGGGGAATTGATTCCGGTAGGAGAGGGGGAGAACTTTGAGAAATGTAGAAAGGAGATAAGTGAAATTTTGGAGAAGATGAAGGGATTGGTTCGGGAGAAGATAAAAGAGAAAATTTAAAATAAAAAGAGAAAAGAAGAAAAAAGAATGTAAAAACAATTTGTATTCAATTATTTTACTTTGTTATTTTATTTAGAATTTTTATTTTATTTTATTTTATTATTTTTTATATAAGATTTTGAGAGAAAGAAGGAAAAGACAGAAAAAAGATTTAAATAGAATTTGTTTTAAGATTTTGAAAGAAGAAGTTTAAATGAAAAAAAAAGAAAGAATAGTTGATTAAAGGAGTTTTTAGTTTTAAAGTTCAAAAAGAAAAGAATTAAGTAAGAAGAAAGAAATAATTGATTGAGATAAATTAGGAAAAAAAATTGTTATTTAAGTTTGTTAATTGAAGGTTTGAGGGATTTTAGTTATTTGAAAAAAGAAAAGAAAGAAAAGAAGAGACGAAATAAAATTTCTAAGAGGATTTTGAAGAAAGAAGTAATTTTTTTCAAAGAATTTAAAAAGGTGATTTAGAAGTTAAAGTGAAGTTTGAGAAAGATGGTCATGTAATGTTTGTGAAGAATTTTGATAGTTCGAGGAAAATAAAATTTTAAAGAAAAAATGTATATAGAAAATTGAGAAGAATTTTTTTATTTTTGTTTTATTTTTATTTTATTTTACTTTTTTTTTTATTTTTATTTTTACTTTTATTTTACTTTATTTTAATTTAATTTAATTTAATTTTATTTTAAAAGAAGATTGAAACATTTTGAAAAGAGAAAGAATAAAGAAGAAAACAAAAGAATTTTTTAGAAATAAAAATGTTTTAGATTTTTAAAAAAAAAAAAAAAAAAAAAACAGAGAAAAGAAAAAAAAGAGAGTTTTAACGTTTTGGTTTTAAAGGGTATTTAAGATGAAAAGATTTTAGGAGTTCAGGGGCGTTAGAAACATTGATGGCTGGTTCCCAGGATGTTTTGTCTGAGTCATCGAGGAAGCCTTCCCATTCCACGAGGTATTGAAGTTTCCCCTTGCGCATTCTTGAATCAAGGATACGGCTTACTTCCCACTCTAGATGGTCTTCTACTTCGACCGGTTCTGGAGGAGGTTGGTTCTTGCCCGGGTATGTTTCTTGAGCCAGTTCCAGGAGAGATACGTGAAAAACAGGGTGAATAGCCCGCCATTTAGGAGGTAGCTTGAGTCGAAATGCAGTTTTAGAGACTTCAGAGTCGATTTCGAATGGCCCCAAGCGTTTTTCAGCCAGTTTCTTTGATGGCCGAGTCGTTTGAATGTTCCGTGCGTCGAGCCATACTTTGTCACCTGGTTTAAAAGGAGGAGCAGTTTGTCAATGTTTGTCAGCCTGTTCCTTGTACCTTCGAACCGCTAATTCCAGATTTGATTTAAGTTCCTCTTGGAGTCGTGATATGGTTCAAAGATAATGTTCTGCAGGATGATTAATTCCTACATGGATTGAATTGAATCGAGGATGTATTCCATAAACATTTTCAAAAGGAGATTGTTGTGTTGAAGAATGAGTCGAGTTATTATAAGCAAATTCGGCCAATGGTAGCCATGTGGTCCAATTGTCTTGTTGGTAACTGACATACATTCGAAGGTATTGTTCAAGGATTTGGTTGACCCTTTCTGTTTTCCCATAGGTTTTGGGATGATAGGCTGTGGAGAGGTTCCTCGTGATATTGAGTTGTTGACACAGTTGAGTCCAGAATGTGGATACAAACAATGAGCCTCTATCTGAAATAATATCATTAGGTAAGCCGTGTTTGGAAAATACATATTCTAGAAACAATTTTGACAGATCTTCTGCAGTAGTAGTAGTAGTGGTTTTAATGAAAATAGACATTTTTGAGAATCTATCTACTATTACTAATATAGCATCAAAATTATTAGAAAGAGGAAGTTGAGAAATAAAATCCATCGATAAAGATTCCCAAGGTTTAGAGGGAATAGGAAGTGGTTGAAGCAACCCATACTTCCGGTGACGGGGAGCCTTATTCCTATTACATTCGTAACAAGCTTTTATGTAGGCCTTGATTTCCCTGGTCATACCTGGCCAGAAAAAATCCCTCGCTATTAACTGGTAGGTTTTATCAACACCAAAATGACCAGCTAATGGAGAATCATGTCGACTGTTGAAAATCCATAATTTTATCTCATTGTTGTCGGGTATGACTACTCTACCTTCGAAGACTAATAGACCTGATTCAATACTAAATCTTTTGGCCCCTTGCTCCGATAGTATTTTGTCTTTTAACCCTAAACAATAATCGTCCTTCGACTGAGCTTCGAAGATGTTTGATAGTGGATTTTGAAACGATTGAATTGTCATCAAATTAAGTTGATGAGTTGTTAACATTGATTTGTTGAAGATTGATTTCACATTTGCTGGATTTTTGTCAGCAAATGCATCCCCCCGCTGTGGGTAAACGTCGTCCCAACGTGACAAGATATCTGGGACAATGCAGTTTTTACCTGGGCAATAGGAAATAGAAAAGGGAAATTCAGACAGAAATTCAGCCCACCTGGCTTGACGCCTGGTTAACACTTTGGAAGACATAAAGTATTTCAAAGCATTATGGTCTGTTAAAATTTGAAAAGGACTATCTAGGCTGAGAAGAAAAGAGCGCCATTTTTTAAGACAGTGAATAATAGCTAAAAGCTCTTTGTCATGAATTTCATAATTTAACTCTGCTGCAATGAGTTTGCGTGACTAAAAAGCAACAGGATGAAACAGTTTTGTTTCCCAATTCAATTGAGAAATGACCCCTGCGATAGCATAATTGCTCGCATCTGTCTTGACTATTGTCGAAGCAGTAGGATCAAAGTGTCGAAGAATTGGAGCTGTGGTGAACGCCGTCTTCAATGCTTCGAATTCCTTTCGCGCTGTAGAAGTAAAAACAAAAGGAATATCTTTTCTAAGAAGAGAAGTAAGATTGGAAATAGTTTTAGAGTAATCTTTAATAAATCTTCTATAGAAATTTGCAAAACCCAAAAATCCTTGGAGGGATTTAACGGACTTGGGCTCAGGCCATTCCAGGACCTTTTGAACTTTTTTGTTGTACATGACTAAACCATCAGTGGATAATGTAAAACCCAAAAAATCAATAGATTTAAGATGGAATTCGCATTTATTATGCTTGGCTTAGAGTCCATGATCTTGAAGTCGATTTAAAACCTGTGAAACATGATGAATATGTTCATCCAGTGTCTTCAAGAAAATTAAAATATCATCTAAATAGACGACAACAAATTGTTTGACAACATCTTGAAAGATGTCATTGACAAAAGTTTGAAAAGTAGATGGTGCGTTACACAATCCAAAAGGCATAACTAAATATTCAAAACTACCAAATCTAGTGCGCATTGCAGTCAGGGGTTCATGACCTTCCGCAATGCGAATAAGATTGTAAGCGCCTCTAAGATCAATTTTAGAAAAGAAATTAGCACCATTAAAAAGGGTAAGAAGCAATGACATAGGAGGAACAGGATATGCATTCTTCTTAGTGACTGTGTTGAGCTTTCTATAGTCAACACACAACCTAAGACTACCATCCTTCTTTTTTACAAAGAGGACAAGGGAGCCAGTTGGAGATTTACTGGCTTTGATGAAACCTTTGGCTACATTCTCTGCAATGTAGTCTTGAAGAACTTGAGATTTGTCCTTCGACAAAGAATAGACAGGACCCGCCAGAGGTACTGGGCCTATTAACTCTATCTGATGGTCTTAGGGTTGATGAGGTGGTAACTTATTGGCCTTGCAGATTGAAAAAACATCAAGGAAATCATGATAGATTTCTGGTAGAGTTGATTTAATGGCTTCAACGTCGATTTGGTCGTCCTCATCATCTTTGAGAGAATCTGTTGAGGGAAGACCAGAATTGAGATAGCATAATTCGATTACTTCGAGGCAATTTAAATCCTCTTTGAGTGAAGTCATTGAGCTAGAAGGGTTAGCCAATTGCTCATTTAAAAAAAGATCAGATGCTTGCAAGTCATCTGGCAGAGGTTTGTCCTCTAGCAGGACATTTTCAGGCGGGTTGTTTAACTCCCTATTGACATGTATTGAAGAATTAGAAATATACTTAGTCCGTGGGGTGATCAATCCCTGTGTCCAGTCAATTTCAGGATTCCAATGCGTTAAAAAGTCATGGCCAAGAATGGTATTGTCCATCCTTGGGGCGTCCAAGACTGTAAGTTCCCACTCGAAGGGGGGAAAATTTGGAAAGTTGAAAACCCATAAAACTTTCTTACTGACCCAATATTTGGGTTCCTCTGATTCGACCAAATAAATTGGAGTTCAATCAATATCTGTAAATGTCATCTGTAACTTCTCGGCAAAAGATGAACTGACAAAAGAAATTGAAGCTCCAGAGTCTATAAGACAACTGAAGGGGATATCCTCCTTAAAAAGAATGAATCTCAAGCAGTTTAAGGCAACTCCAGTCCTTAAGACATGGAGGTTCTGTGCACTGGGAGATATAAGATAGTTTGCTTTGCACACAAGTAAACTATCTACTAGTTTTTTGGCTTTGAACTAGTACCTTCTCTTTCCTTCAACTTTACACAATCTTCCAGCTTGTGCTTACCCCCACAATACATACATAACCCATTATCTGTTCGCCTCTTCCTCTCAGCTTCTTTAAGTTCCCCTTTATGATCCAGTACTTTACTGATATCTCCTGGGGTCAAGCTTTTCAATTGAGGTTTGTCCTTTCCCTTAATAGGTTTGGATTGAGTCGAGGAGGATTGAGTTGTTTGTGGGTGGGAAGAAGGTCCCGATTAGAAATTTAAGCCTTGAGATTTGTTGGCGTATTGACAATGTTGAAGTTGTCCTTGGTAAGCGCTGTCAAGTTCGAGGGTTCGATCCATTAAATCTGTTAAAGTAGTCATCTTCTGACCGTGAAGATTTAACTGATCCAGAATCCTCAAAGGAAGTCCTTTTTTGAAATGATACTTAAGGGCAGCATCATTCCAACCTACTCGAGTTTGAAGCGCTCTGAAGTTCAAGATATATTCAGAGGCTTTCCCATTATCACTCATGCGAAGGAAATCAAGTTCAATTTCTGCGTTGTCAGTTTCATTAGGGTCACCAAACAACATGAAGAGTTGGTCTTTGAACTTTTCCCAGTTATTAATAAGTAAGTGGGTTTCGGTTGAAGAGAGCATGAGAAGATAAGGTTCGAACCATCTTGCTGCTTTTCCGGCCAGGAATGAAGAAGCATAAACAACTTTCGATCAGTCGTTATTGAAGGTTTGAGGGTCATTATGGAACAGGAGCTTGCAGGTTTGCAAGAAGGGTTGCAATCTGTCTGTATGCTCTCCATCGAATTTATCAGGAGATTTCATAGAAGGAGTTTTGAATTTAGATCCCTCTGAAGACGTTGAATTTGAAAGGTTCTTCATGAAAAGTCTCATGAAATCTTCCAGAGAATTGGATGGTCCAGGTTCTGAAGGTTGACCAGAAGGGTGGTTAGCAGGGGCGGATGGTGCCTCGTGCATTGTATCCTCTCCTTCTTCAACATGACTAGAATCATCGAAATATTGTGGGATGTCTTCTACCAATTGGACTGAATGTTGCCGTTCCCTAAGATCCAGTGGCTCCAACAAGTGAGTGCGGGAAACAGGCCTAGTGGCTGTTGGCCTGCCTCTGGCGTGAGCTCTAGTAGTAGCACCTGTAGGACGAGTGCGTTGAACAGGTGCCATTTTAAGAATTTAGAGAAAACACCTGAAAAGGAACGTAGTAGTGCAAAGAATGAGAACTACGGAGAATTAAATTATACTGTCACCGGACGACCTACGCACAAGGTCAAGGATGTTCCTGCAAGTGAGATAAAAGGTTCAGATACTTCTTCGAAGCACAGAGGGATAGTTTGAGGAAGTGATTTGAAGATGACTCAAAGGAGGAACTACTGCTTTGAGTTATGTTCGAGAAGGATTCTAATATAATTGAACGTTAATACTAAAATTCTTAAGATCTCACGAAGGGTTGGACACTCAACAATCAAATATTTAGGATTTAGATATGATTATTGAGAAAATAAAGAAAGATACAATAATAATGATTTTCACTTAGAGTTTTATCACTATTAACTATAAATATGTTTTATAATTTATTTCTAAAGAATGTCGAACCAAAAACCCAGCCCCTTTTATATCCTTTACTCCTCCTCGCATTGATCTCATACTCATCCACCATTCCGCACACCACAAACCATTTAAAATATATCCGTTACACTTGGACCCTCCTCACTAACATCCATCAACCCCCTTAATCCTTCACTAACCATTCCGTCCATGCTCACTACCCCTTAATAACCCACAGACATTTCATGAACCTTTTAATGTACTATTATATTAACTATTGCGCTGTGCGTTGCTTGTTGGAAAAAAGACTAAGACACACTATTGAGAGATTGACTAATTTAGATTTAGAGTTTTAGGCTAGCACAATTGAATAGCGAGTACACAAAGGAAAGTTGCAGTTGCTATGGAGAGTTGCTTTCTGTGCTTCGAGTATGGATTTGAACCCTTTAGTATTGATTTAATGAGCTACTTTTGCCTCGAGTGTCACGTGGCGCGTGACAGAGGGACAACAGGGTACATGACTTGGAAGAGAGGAAGTACAAACTCTCTTTACAGAAGGATGATAGGGAACAAGACTTGGAGGAGAGGAAGTATGAGATCTCTTTATGGAAGGATGATAGGGCACAAGACTAGGAGGAGAAGAAATTAGAGCTAACTCTTAGTATTGAAAAATCAAAGAAAGAGGAGAAAATGCTTGAGCATCAAAACTTAATGAAACAGATGAACTTTAAGCATGATCTCAAAGAAAATTCCAAGAAGAAATTTCTTTGATAGAATGTGTTAAAGCCAATAAATCTTATGAGGAAATTGAAAGTCTAATGAAATTTTTTGATGACTAGTTTGTTTTATTTCTTTCACAATTCAACTATTCATAATTATTTTTACATAAAGTTTTACAATAATTTCCTGTATTTTATTACTCTATCCATCATTAGTTGAATTTTTATATTTTAATGTTATAAATTCTTTTTTAAATAAAATTTTCAAAAATTTTTAATGTTAAAAATTCTTTTTTAGTTAAAATTTTCAAGTCACATTTGAAAATTTCCCAATACCACCCCTGAATTTGATTGAACTAAGGGGTGGGTATCACCAAAATTCTTTCAAGTAAAGAATTTTGCAAGTCTTATATAAAATTTTTGGTAATACTCCCCTCTTCCTCTATCCATAACTAGTTTAATTTTAGTATTTTAATGTTGAAAATTCTTTTTTAAATAAACTTTTCAAGTCTCATTTGAAAATTCCCCCATCCCCCCCTGCATTTGATTGAACTAAGGAATGGATATTACCAAAATTCTTTCAAGTCAATAATTTTGCAAGTCTTATATGAAATTTTGGAAATACTCCCACCTGAATTTTATTGAAGTAAGGGATTGGTATCACCAAAATTTCAAGTCAATTTTTTTTTGTAAGTCTGATATGAAAATTTGGCAATACACCCCCCCCTGTATTTTATTGAATTAAGTGAAGGGTATTGCCAAATTTTCACGTCAAAAATTATTTTTAAAGTCTTATATGAAAATTTGGCAATACCCCTCCCCCTGTAATTTATTGAATTAAGAGATGGGTAAAATTTTTCAAGTCAATTTTTTTTTAAAGTCTGATATGAAAATTTGGCAATACCCCCCCTGCAATTTATTGAATTAAAGAAATCAAATGGAAAAACAATTTAAAAATGAAAGTTTCATTAACCAATTATTTTCACCAGTCCAAATCAAGTTCTCAAATGATATATAATAGCCAGTAGAATGACCTAAGGCCAGATGCACCATCATATAAAACCAGAAAACTATCTTGACTTAACTTAAAAAAATAATTGGAAGAGACAAATCCAAATTTAAATGGAAAATGAAAAATGAAAATTTCATCAACAAATTATTTTCACCAGTACAAATTAAGTTTTCCAATTTTATATAATAGCCAGTAGAGCAACCTAAGGCCAGATGCACCATCATATAAAAACAGAAAACTATCTTGATGTAACTTTAAAAATTAACTTGAAGAGAAAAATCCAAATTCAAATGAAAAAAAAATTTAAAAGGAAAAATAAAATTGATAAAAAATGAAAATAAAAAGGTAAATTAAAAAAAATTAAAAAATATAAAAAATAAAATAAAATAAAAATTTAATGAATGAGAAAAAAAAAGAAAAAAAAAGGATGAGAATATTTAATGATGGAAAAAAATTTATAATATTTTGGTTACCATACTTGAAAGATCTACTAAGAATAATTTTGTTTTTGATTATTAATACAATTAATAAGACCTTCATTTATTTGGAATGAACAGCCAAAATTGGTAAATTCTTGACAAGAAACTAAAGATGGAGGTGCTTTAGTTTTTTGATGCCAATGTTGAGAAGAATTCCATATAGCCTCAACTATTCCATTTGAACTACCAAAATCAATAATAAATTTATGATCTGGAAAATAAAGGCCATGTCCCTTATCGGAAGAGGGTGATGAAATAGAAAGACCAGTCTCTGGATTAATATAAGAGAAAATTCCGAATGTTAGACAATTCTTATCATGTTTATCTAGATGAACATTATTGTAGAATCCTTTATAAGTGATAATAAAATTAGAACAAAAAATATAAGAATTTTGTCAAAGGGTCCTGATGGTCTAGAAGATTCTGACGGAGGTCCAACAGCAGTGGTAGGTAGATTTTTGGGGTTTCAAAGTCAAAGGTTCATATGGGTTATCTTTTATTTGATTTACTCAATTTCAAAGAGGTAAAAAATGCTATAAATATTATTATAATTAAGGTTTTAGAATTACGTGGTAGTAAGTACTAAAACAATAAATAATAGTAATAAATATTTTGATTGTAGTGATGTTTTTTTAATAAAATAATAAGTAAGTAATGAATGCTCAAAAACAACTAGAAAGGGAGGCCTTATATAGGAAAAGGAGAGACAAGTGAAAGAGTAAAAAAATTCTAAATACAAGTGTATGAGAGAGGGAAAGAAATTTCCATAAGAAAGAATGTTTCAAATTATAGAATTGTACTATAAAAATATTTTAGAATATTCTATTTACTGTATATGTCAAAAGAAAATTATATATTTAAAAATTCCGGTACTTGTTCTTTTTAATTAAGTAATTTGATTTTTTGTACATATTTATTTTTATTTTAAATTATATTTCAAATAAAAAAAGACTTTTCTTATTTTGATATTGTATTTTAATATTTTAATTTTAGTTTCCTTTAGCTGTCATTTGAGCACAGTGTTAGAAAAATAAAAATAAAATATATAGGACAATTAATATTAATTTTAAATTTCTACTAAATTTACCTCTTTGTAACTATTAATTTATTACATGTAAACTTAAAGTAAATAAAATAAAATAAATAATAATAGAAAAATAAATAGGCATGGCTTTGTCCCAGGAAATGATTAATTATTTTACTGGGTGAGTCTAGCAGCCTGGCTGACACTCCCTAACTTTAAAAAAACAAATAAAAAGTGATATGATTTTTTCTTTTTATATTTCTTTAGCAGAGTAGGAAGATTAGATATCTCTTTCCAGGTATCCAAGAATCATATTCTGAAGATTTATTCTTGAATCTCAATAAGTATTCAGTACATTTTTCAGCAGTAACTATTCTGTCATTTATAATCTTATCAATTTCTGCTATCTCAGTGATTTCATTAGGGATCTTTTTTGGTCTTCCCCTCCTTTTAAAAAATAAATCACTATTGGATGTGTAAGGTTTCAAAAGAGATATTGGAAAAACAGGATGTTTTCTGTCATATGGAGAATACAAAATAAATTCAACTGCATTATCACCAACCATTCTTCTGACAACAAATGGACCTACAAATGGGTCTTTTAATATGCTATTACCTTTTAAATTGAAGTGGACTGTAAAAATCAGTACTTCATCACCCTTTTTAAAACTGTATTTTTTATGGGATTTGTCCCATCTCTTCTTCTCATATTCAAAGTATTTTTTAATAAATTTTTGAGCATGACTTCTGCAAAGTTGTTTCATTTGAAGAAAAGAATTTACACCAGGATGTAAATCCAATTTAGGTATTTTATTATTGAGAATTTGGGCAGGAGTATTTGGAACATATCCAAGCCAGAGCTCAAAAGGCTTTTTCTGAGTAACAGAATGAACAGTGCTATTATAAGCAAATTCCAAACCAGGAAGTAAGGTAACCCAATCATGAGTAAATCTGTCATTGTCCTTGTATTCAAGGCTAAAGGCACAATACCTTCTTATCATGTCCTCTAAGGTCTGAATCATTCTTTCTGCTAATCCATCAGTCTGAGGGTGATGGGCAGTAGAAAGTTTCAGATCACAACCACAAACATCCATCAGAGACATCCAAAATTCTGAAGTAAATTTAGGGTCTCTGTCAGAGATTATGGCCTTAGGAAAAGCAGCAGTATTAAACATATGGGACCACCACAAGAAAGCTAATTCTTTAGCGGAAAAATCCTTGTGGGTAGGGATAAATTTACACATTTTTGTGAATCTGTCTACAATAACCCAACAAGAGTTATAACTGTCTTTCCAAGCAATGGGTAACCCTGTTACAAAGTCCATGTTGATTATTTGCCATGGTGCATCAGGAGTTTCAATACGTTGCATTAATCCAGCTCTTTTACCAGTCAATCTTTTTGATTTTTGGCAAGAATCAAAAGATTCAACATATAGTTTGGTGCCTTCAGACATATTAACCCAACAAGCGGTGCTCTTAACTCTGATCATTGTTTTCTCAAGATCAAAATGTCCAGCCAATATGTTATCATGACAAATCTTCAATATGATCTCTTTCATAGAAGGAGGAATAAAAATAACATTACTCAACTTTCTTCTATAATATAAGTAGCCTTCATCAATTAAAAATTTACCTTTTTCCAAAGCCTTCTGGTACTTTGGTGGAAGCGTTTCAATTAATGCTTGTATTGAAGCATTCTTTGGATTATTTAATATGGTACATAACTTTTTTAAGTCAGTGTCCTTATCATATTAATCCAGAATAAGCTGTAATAGCTCTTCCTCCATATCAACCACATATATTCCATGAATGTGAACTATCTCATCCTCAGGAACATATGCAGGATTTGAGTCATCATTTGGCAAAGGTAACCTTGATAACATATCCACATTTGAGTGAACAATACCAGCCCTATGAATTATTGTCATTCTCCCCCTGTATTCTTGAACAGCCGCTGCCATCTGAACATATGTCTGTTAGGTGTTTTCAAGTTTAAGAGGGATTTAACTGCACTGCAGTCAGTGACAAGTTCAAATTTCTGGTCATCCAGATAATAATTTAGCTTCTCTAGAGCCCACACTTCTGCTAAAAATTCTAGTTGAGTGAAACCATATTTCAATTCACTATTTCTCAAGGTTCTTGAGATATAACAAATTACTACTTCTGATACTTTATCATTCATCACTTGTTTTTGGTGGAGGGAAGCACCAAGACCAATAAAACTGGCATCAGTGTATAAAACAAATGGTTTATTAAAGTCAGGCAAAGCAAGAATTGGTGCTGACATCAAACAATATCTCATAGTGTCAAAAGCTCTTTGTCTTTCACTGTTCCAGACAAAAGCAACATCTTTCCTAGTCAATTTGTTAAGGGGTAATGCTATGACTTTATAATTTTTAATATACTGTCTATAGTATCCACACATTCCAAAAAAACTCTGGAGTTCTCTAACTGTGGTAGGAGCTTTTACCTGTTGTATGGCTGCCACTTTGTTTTTGTCAACACATATCTGTAAACCTGAGACAACATGACCAAGCACTTTTAAGGAATGAAAACCAAATTTACATTTCTTAAAAGAAAGTGTCATATTTATCTCATCCTTATTATGGAAGACTTTACACAGGTGGTTAAGATGGTCCTCAAATGTTCTAGAGAATATGATGATATCATCAATATAAACCATCAGCCATCCTTCACTTATTTCTTTATGGAATGTGTTATCCATAAATTTTTGAAAAACTGAAGGGGAAATTTTAGGGCCAAATGGCATCTTAACATACTTATAAATACCCATATGAGTAGCAATCATCATAAAATTCTGGGAATTCTTCTCAACAGGTACCTGGTGATATTCCTTTTTACCATCCAAACAGCTGATATATTTAGCACCTTGTAGGGTAGTATGTATAGAGCTAATTCTGGGTAAAGGATAGATATCATCAACAGTATAAGTGTTTAATGCTCTATAATCACCACATAACCTGGCTTTATCTTTCTCATAAGAAATTAGGATAGGTGAGATAACACAATGTTTAGGTGTTTCAACTACCTTTTCAATAAGATTCATTTTTAAAAGGGTAGAGATATTGTCTTCAATATCTTTTCTCTTTGTAGGAGAAGCTGGATAAGGCTTCTTCTTTAAACTAGGTGGTATTTCAGTTAATGGGAAATATAATGAAAGTTTCATTTCTTCTTTTACCAATCCTAATTCATGAGACCCATGAGCAAAGGCCATAGGAAAAGATTTTATCAATTGTATGATAGAATCTTTTTCCTCATCATAAAGTTGCTCTCCAAAAGAAGCATTGTCAATTTCAGACATAAGGGAATGGATTTATTTTGTAGATCTTCCTTTATATTTAACTACAGAATGACATGTGTTCAATACTGGTGTTAATAATTTCTTGGGGGAGGAAATTTTAAATTTTCTCTTCCTATTCATTCCCATTGTGAAGCATTGGTTTGAAGGATCCAATTTTATGCCATAATTAGTTAAAATATCATTTCCCACAATGAACAAACTGCTTAAGTTATCATTTTTCATGACAAAAAAATTACATATAGCTCTTACAAAACCATGGTAATATTTGAAAAATACTGTGGCTTTGTATTTACAAATGGGAGACAAAACAGAGCCATAACCTCTCCGATTCTCAGAAATAATAGGCATAAGTTTTGATTTATAGTCTTGGTCCACTGAAGAAAGTGCTTTTCAAGATACTACACTTACTCCAGCTCCAGAATCTAAGACAACCTCAATGTTATTTCCATTGACTAAGACTGGTGCCTTTAGAGGTGCAATAATAATTGAGCTGTCCTAAAAGTTTTTTATGATCTCAGCATCCTCTACTGTAGATAAATCATTATACTCAATGTTAATATTATTTAAATAATGAATATCCTCTTCCAGTATTAAAATTTTCTGGTGAGATTCATATGAAATGTTGCTGGCACAATCAATTGAAGTATCATCCAGTGCTACTGTGTCGTCAGCATGTTTCTCTGTCTGTTAAAAAAGATTTATCTTCTTGTCACAAAAATGGCATTTCTTCCAAGTCTTGCTGCATTTGAAGAAAGTGTTTGTTGCATACCTTTTGGCTGCAACAGGGGCAGAAGGTTTACCAACCTTTTCCAGAAGTTTTAGTTGGTAATTGGAGGTTTTCTCCAATGAAGTTCTAGGAATGAATCTTATAGAATCATATTTGTTGTCTATAAGGATCTCATTACAAGTATTAATGAAAGAAGAAGGTTCTCTTGAGAACTCAGTCCTAGCAACTATTAAGTTTCTCAGAGACATAGGTAAATTATATAGGATCCTGTCCTTCCATAACTCAAACTCCATCTTTGGGTCCATTGCCCTCAAGATTTTCACAAGTTTCATCAGGAACCCAATAGGTTTTTCAGTAGAAGAGCTATATCTAGTTTTTTCATACTGCCTTTATTGAGCTATCCTAAACTTAGAACCACCAAATTGTGGTTCAATTAATTTCTTCCAATCTTTCCATGAGTAGTCATTTTTATCCAAGAGAACAGATTCATCCCACATTAGGGCTACATTGGTAAATAAAGAAATTAGTTTTGACACAATTTCCTCATCTGGGAGTTTATAAGAATTCTTTAAATTATCAATCCTGCAAATGAACTGATGCCAATCAGAGGAAGAATCACCATAAAATGTTATATATTGGTCAAGTTTTGGCCAATTCTTTTAATTTGAAGTAGTCTCCTTATTACAAGCTTGTTTCTGAGTGAGAAGGAGCTGTAACTTCTTCAATTGGGCAGTAATCTCATTGTTTAATCCTTCTGTAGATGATCCAGGTACATCATCGAGTTTTGATGGAAACTCAGTGACATCTTCAGGCATTTCTGGCACTAATTTTACTTTAGATGAACTAGGAACAGGTTCAATTGGGGTATCCTGGACTACAGGTTCTTTCAAAGGAATTTCCAAAAAAATTTGATCATGTAAAAATGAATTCAATTTTTCTTCAATGGTTGTTAATCTAGTTTTCACTCTTGGAATACTAGATAAACACTCATTGATGGTTGCAAAAGATAACTGGTTCTTATTTTGTAAAGATGAATAATGGTCACCCAATCTTTTTAAGTTTACCTTATGTCCCTCTAGCTCCTTGAAATAGATTGACACAGTATCTTTCAATTTAGACAAATAATTCTTGATATTTTGCCACAAAGAAACTTTTTTGTCATGAGTTACTTTGTAATGAACAATTCATCAGAAAATCTCTTTAACTCACTCCTCAATTCTTGATAACCTTGTTCAGTTAACAAACTATTAAATTTCTGAGTCAATTGCATGTTGTTCATTATATGATTTTGTTTAGCAATAATATCCCTCAAATATTCATCATTAATGTTAGCTACATCTGGAGTATTTCTCAATGGGGAAACAGAATAACTTTCCAGACTCTCATAAAACTCAGGATCAAATGTCTCATCAATAATAGCCATATCCGGATTTATCATTGAAGTAGTAATCAAAACCTAAGGATTAGATACATTATAATATTGAGCAATTTGTCTACTACTCTCAGCATCTACTGGTCTCACAGTCTCATCTTCTCTTCCAGAATTACCTGAAGGAACTGAATCAGTAATATGGAATGGTACTTGAGATTCAATAGAGGGTCTTACCATGGCTTGGGAAAGAATTGAATGTAATTTTTTTTCTCTTTCTTCTTCCTTGATAGGTGTGAGAAGGTGTGGCGCTGAACTAACTGGCTCTTGATGGAACTTCCTGAGGTACTTGTTGTTGTTGTTGTTGGGACAGATAATCCCACTGGGTGTTCAGCCAATCCCACTGCCACTTTGAGACTTCCACCTTTTCATTTTTCTGGGGGGCCAATTGTGGAAGGGCTTTTGGGGGAGGAGGAGGTTTCTTCTTCTCTTGGAGAAAGGACTCTTTTTTTCTTACCCTGTCTTCTAGAAAGTCTGTTTTTGACCTCAGTTTGAGATTTTCTGACCTCAACTCTTTGATGTGAGTAAAGAGGTTGCTGAATTGCTGTTTCAAGGGAATCTTTTTTATCTTGAAGCCTTTTGGAAGTTCTTCTGGGGAGTTGATTAAAGGCTTTTGATCCAGAGAAGTTGTCTCCACTAATTTCTCTATCTCCTGCATTTCCACATCCTGATTGGTCCAGTAATTGATTAATTTGATCCAGTTTTGTAGTCAAAGGAGAACTTACAGAAGAAGCTTAATCATAATCAATTAAATACAGTTCTTCATCATGGCCAGCAGAAGCACCTTGATCAGTCATAGTTGTTATTAACCTGAGCTGAGAGAAAGAAATATTTAAAATTTAATCAATTATTATTTTTACTTATTTAAAGAAAAATATGGAAATTTTTTTTAGTATATAAGTAATTATCAGGATTTTGTAATCAGCTGGAATAATTAAAATATAATGTTTTTCAGGACAAAAATCAACTGAAATAATAATCACAATTTTTATTAATTGAAATAATTTTATAACCAGGATAAAAATAAATCAACTGAAATAATAAAATAATTTATTAATTAGTAATGTATATGTTGATAATTATCAGGACTAAAAGTCAACTGAAGAATTTGATTCCCAGGACATAATGTCAACTGGGAATAATTTTAACTACCAGGACTTAATTTCAATTGAAATAATTTATTTACCAGGACTTATTGTCAACTGAAACAATTTTAATATAACTAATTCAATTATTTTTAAATATTATTATTTTACTTCCAGGAAATTTTGTCAACTGAAGCAATAATATAATTTCTTATTTATCAGGACAGATGTCACCCAGGCTATACCAGGAGCCCAGTAAATGTTTTGTCAATTTACTGGAACCAAAGGAAGGCTTAAAATATGCCTATTATGTATATAAATTAATATTATATTGCATAATGAAATTATATAAGTGTTTTATTAAATATAAGTAAAATAAGTATTATATTAATTTTATTATTATATAAGTTATATATACATTTAAATTAAGCTTAATAAGTGTTATAGTCTATAAATTATGGCGCTTTTTTATGTATTTAATAAATATAAATTTATAATTAATTAATTATAAACATATATTATGATTATAAGTATAAAATTAACTTGTAATGTAATTAAATTAATTAATTAAATTTATATATTAAATAAAACCTTACATATGTTATTAAACAGTAATATAGGGCGATTTTTTGATTACTAATTGTTTCATCAAAGTATTAAACAAGTTAAAACACTTTATTAAATAAATTATTAATGTTTTATTCTAAATTTTATTAATTTTGTTATAATAAGTATTTGTTTTAATTTAAAATAATTATTACAGTAATGAAAGTAATTAAAATAGTTAATTACTCATGTTTTATACTAAATTAATTAATTACATTATTTATACGTGTTAAAATAAGTTTATTTTTCATGTTTCATTTAAATTGCTTATTACTTAAAAGATTATAAGACATGTTTTAAATTAAATTAATTATTTTTAGGTGTCTCTAACTTATTTAATTACTCACTAATTTTATGGTAACTTTTTGGATTTAAATTGGTGGATATCTGGGCTCTAACTCATTTGTCTTAGTTAATTGTGTCATATTTCCCCTTACATTTACTCAACATTAGTTATTAGTTATTATGTTTTTATTATTCTTTGTATATACTTTATTATGGCGCCTCAGAGGGCCCCTTGCCTATATAAAGGCCTTGGGTCCCCCCCTGTAGCCCCATCACTTATTATACATTCAACTTAAATACATTTTTAAATAAAATACATTTATTTTATTTTTATTAGCATTATGAATCTAATTTGATAAGTAAATAAATAATCTAAGGTTTCAGTAAGTCTATTAATAATAGTAATTGTTTGCCACGCATTGAAGATAAATACTTATTATAATAAATATATTATAATTAAATAAACCCTCACTGTTTTGTCAATCTCAAGAAATAGTTGTTGCCTCTTTATTAAATAACTCAATCCTTTTATTAATTCATTTCTTTTACCCTTTGTAAACCCTCTTCTTTATATTCTTCATTTCCTCCTCTTCATCTTTCCCTCTTATTCCCCTTCTTCTAGACAACCGGCCAACAACAGAGGTCAACTGAAATAATTAAAAAAATAATATAAAATAATTAATTTAATTTTAATATTACTTCTAGGACTAAGAACAATATAGTTCTATCTTGGTCAACAAGGAGAAAAAATTATTTTATTTACCAGGCACCCCCCCCCCCTGTAAAATGAGCAAGTTAATGCCACTTACAGAGTGCTAAGTAAAAAAGATGTACATAGACAATGAAATGTGAAAAGTGACCCACAAATAGTAATTAATATAATTACCACAATCATATACAACTATTTTCAATATATGAACCTAATTTTTGGAGCGTGGTTCAATTCCCGGTCACAGCAAAAAAAATAAGTCACGTGGTCGATTATGTTTGTTGTTTTTGTTGTCCACTTGTCAAACCGGTACCTCGTCGTTGATAGTCCCTCGGTTGCTGGCTTCAAGACATCAATGTGCCGTCAACAATTTGGAAAGGGCCTCAGGTGTCAAAGGGTCCTGATGGTCTAGAAGATTTTAATGGAGGTCCAACAGCAGTGGTAGGTGAATTTTTGGGGTTTCAAAGTCAAAGTTACATATGGGTTATCTTTTCTTTTACTTACTCAATTTCAAAGAGGTAAAAAACGTTATAAATATTATTATAATTAAGGGTTTAGAATTACGTGGTAGTAAGTACTAAAACAATAAATAATAGTAATAAATATTTTGATTGTAGTAATGTTTTTTTAATAGAATAATAAGTAAGTAATGAATGCTCAAAAACAACTAGAAAGGGAGGCCTTATATAGACAAAGGAGAGACAAGTGAAAGAGTAAGAAAATTCTAAATACAAGTTTATGAGAGAGGGAAAGAAATTTCCAGAAGAAAGAACATTTAAAATTATAGAATTGTTCTATGAAAAATATTTTAGAATATTATATTTACTGTATATGTCAAAAGATAATTATTTATTTAAAAATTCCAGTACTTGTTCTTTTTAATTAAGTAATTTAATTTTTTTTACATATTTATTTTTATTTTAAATTATATTGCAAATAAAAAAAAGACTTTTCTTATTTTAATATTTTATTTTAATATTTTAATTTTAATTTCCTTTAACTGTCATTTGAGCACAGTGTTAGAATAATAAAAATAAAGTATATAGGACAATTAATATTAATTTTAAATTTCTACTAAACTTACTTCTTTGTAACTAGTTAATTTATTACATGTAAACTTAAAGTAAATAAAATTAAATTAAAAATAATAGAAAAATAAAAAGGTGTGGCTTCATCCCAGGAAATAATTAATTATTTTACTGGGTGAGTCTAGCAGCCTGGTGAACACATTTATTGCTTCTTCCCATTCAGGATCAGACCAATTTGGTAAACCAGATTCTAAAGCAAGTTGATGGTTCTTTTGAAAATATTGAATACATAATTTTTCAAATCAATTTACCAAGTAAATATTAAATGATTCTAAGAATTCCATTGTTTTAGATCTTCTTCCATTTGCTCCAGTTTCAAATTTTTCAATAAAGAATAAATTCCTGAATTATATGACAAAATCAAAAATTACTTAAAATAAAAATAAATATTTACACACCAAAAGAAACTCCTTGATCAAATCCTAGTCACCATCCAAAACCTATCATGACACCAAAAATCAGATTTTTATTTGAAAAGGGTTGTCAAAACAAAGCCATTTGATAGAGAGTAGAAATAAAATCAGAAAGCTGGTAAAAAACTTCATCCTTTTTCCCATTAAATGAATGAAATTCTAAGATTAATTGAGGTTTTTATCCCTTATTGAAAACTGCAACAATGATATCTGTACTGCCTTCTGTAACTTTTTTGATGTTTTTGTAAAAATCTTTTCTCTTAACATTTGATATTGAAGTCTTATAAAATTTGAGATGGTCCAAATGTCCAAAGAAAGTTTCACAAAATATCTTCTTCCTAATAAACTTTTGATTTTGATAAAAAATTTTCTTTGAATTGCTTGATTTTTTAGCTGGTTCCATAATTTTCTGCTTTTTTTTTCTGGTAAGGAAAGCTCAGATTGATTGGAAGAAGGAATAGAATTGAAGGACATTGAAGAGATAGAAGAAAGTTAATATAAATAAGAGGAAGTTGAATATATTTGATGGTTATTCTTGGAGCTTTCATGATTTGAAGACAAGGAAGAAAGAGAGGATAAAGATGATTCAAAAGAATTTGATGATAATGAAGATGAGTGAGTTAAATTTTTTGTAGCAATGTCCTGGAAAAAAAAACCCAACAATAAAAAATTATCAGTAAAATAATTGAAAAGAAAACCTTTTTTTTGGTTAAAAATAGAAAAAATAAAATAAAAGTAGATTCAGTAAATTTAATTTCAAAAAAAAATAATAATAATAAATTACTTACCTGCTATTGGAAATACCACTTGATGTCCTTCAATCCAAGTTATAAAAAAAAAAATAAAAAATTGAATTCAGTAAGTTTCAGAATAATTATTTGCAAAAAAAAAGAGAAAAAAAAATAAATTACCTGATCTATTTTGGAAACAGGGGGAAATGTCCAGAAACTAAGGGAAGTAAAAAAATTTCTGCAAAAAAAATTAAAAAGCAGGGAGGAGTGTTTTTTTTTCTTGCTTCAAAATGCCCCATAAGATGCTTAAAAACCCGCAAAATCTCAAATTTCCCCCTATAAACCCTCCTTAGATGCCTATAAAACCACCCTTTACCCCTCCTTGGCTGCCTCAAGCCCCCCCCTTTATCCCTTCCTTGGGCTGCCTCAAACCACCCTCTTTACTCCCTCCTTGGCCGCCTCAAGCCCCCCCTTTACCCCCTCAAACCCACCTCATACTCCTCCTAAAACCCCTCCACAAGCCCCCCCACTCCCTACTTATCAAATTGATAGCCATTTGATAAGTAGGAATTGGGGGAAGTGGGGGTTTGAGGGGGTAAAGGGAGGTTTGAGACATCCAAGGAGGGGGTAAAGGGGGGGCTTGAGGGGGTAAAGAGGGGGGTTTGAGGCAAGAAAGAAGGGAGTAAGTGGGGGGGGCTTTGAGGACACCAAGAAGGGGAGAAAGGAGGGTATGGAGGCAGACAAGGAGGGAGAAAGGGGGATGATGGAGGGAGAAAAAAAAGAAAAAACAAAATTAGTCTAACCTTAAAAACCAAAAAAAAAGAACTTAAAGGAAAAGAAAAAGAAGAAAAAAACAAAAAGGATGAAAGAAAGGAGACAAAAGGAGAAAAAATAAATTATTAGCAAGTAAAAAAATAAAAAATAAGAAATAAGAAAAAAAATGACTTACCTGGAGAGATGAGATGAGAAAATAGAAGAAATGAAAATATTTGAGGGATGTTTGAGGAGAGGAGGAAAAGGATACAAGTGAAGAATGAAAAAAAGAATCACTGAAAAAATATGTGATTTCATTTTGAGCTGGTGAAAGAAAACCAATGAGCCATCCAAAAAAGGGATGTTCACCATAAATTCAAAAAAAATGAATATGCAACAAACAAAAATACCAAGACAAGTGAATAAAGTATACAAAGTGGACATTTGGAGAGTGTGAAAACAAAAAGTTAAAAGGGTTGTGTGTCAAAATGGTGGCGGGTGATTGGCATAATGACAGAGCATATGCTGGTTGAATGAATGTTTTGTGATTCATGGGAGGGGGGATCCGGCTCTGGTTCAGGATCCTCTTCTTCATAAATATCATTCCACTCATCCTTTAAGTCAGCTAGGATATTGTGGAGTATTACACAAGTCATTATCCAATGATTTGCAGTTTTTATTTCAATTTTTTTTTTGAAATTGGATTCTGAGTTCCTGAAGACTAGAAAATCTTCCCTTTAAAATCCCAATATCATGTTCAATCTGTACTCTTGATTGGGCAAGGTGATAATTAAAGTTGGTTTTGGGGTCACTTTCTAAATTTGCACCACAGAAAGCAGGTATAACGTACTTTTAACTTGCATATGCTGAGTCTACAAGGAGGTACTGAGATTCATCAAAGTATAAGTCAGGAATTTGAGAGATCCTCATTCTTTGGAAGACAGAAGAGTAATGACATGATCCAGGGCAGCCACTGTGAAAAGAAATAAATTTTTTACTGACATTTCATACAAGTTGAATGGCAATAGAGTATCTAGAAAAAAGATAAAAAGTTAGTTTATGAAAGATGTGAAATTGGAGAACATTTTGAAGAAACATATTTTTGAAATCAAAATAAAGGTTGCCATCATGAGCAGTCTTTTGACTCAAAGTTATAGTCATGCCATCAACAAATCCTAAACAGCCAGGGAAACCTTCAGCTTGCATTAATTGAGAGGATTCAAGTTGCTGTTGTGGAGTTGGCCAAGCAAGTGTTTGAGACTTGAGGGAAAGGATGGCAATCATACAGCACTTGATGTATAATATCACTGTCCCATATCATATGGTAAAGAGATTTTCCAAACGTCTTACAGCAGCACCATTTCCATTTGAGCCAAAGTGACATAGTGCAACAGCAAGTTGAATAGCAGGATCACACTGTTTATTTTGAGAATTATTATGAAAGATAGGATGTTTGAAGATAAGTTGTTAAATATTGAAGAAAGAATTGGGAGAAGTTCAAAATAGTTGGGTGAAGTTTAATTGAGGAATTGTGAGAATGGAGTGGAGATCATATCTGTGTTCATGAAGAAGATTTGGCCCCCTTGGTTTTATGTAACACTTTTTGGAAAGAAAACACATATAATCTAAAGCATCATCCAAATCAGAGTCAGATTTATAGTAAAGAACTAAAGGTAAAGCAATAGCATTTATATTTGAGTGAAGTAGCTGCTTAGTTGAGAGGTGTTTCATAGTTGTTGGTGTAAGGCTTATGTGATGAGGGAAGTGGGAATTCACTTCCAAATGTGCAGTTGGGGTGTGTAGATAGAAAAAAAATTGAAGTTTTTTCCACCAGAATTAAGTAGCATAGAGTGAGGATAGACTTAAGGATGGTATCAGCAATTATAAGTTATGTGACCTTTTTACAAATCCATCATGGATGTGATGAGTTTGGGATCAGGAATTAGGAATGGAAATTGGGGTATGAGAGGTGGGATAATGCATTATTGTGGATTCCTCATCCACTAGCCCTAAGACTAGTGGATTAGAATCTTCTGCAATTAATAATTTCTGATCCTAGGAAAAAAAATTCCTGATCCCTAATTCCAGATTGGTCAAAATTGATACCCCCTATTGTTGTGATAGTAGTTAAATTTATATGAGGCTATTATTGTTTCCAACCTTTCTTAATAATCAATTTATGTTCAAACTTTTAAGCTCCTAAATCTCTTTTAATTATTAAGTTTCAACCCTTTTTGAGATCCCTTGAATTTTAGTGTTACTCTAACATACATTATCATTCATCTCAAACTTACCTCAAAGCAAGTAATTTATCTTTGACGCATCTTCAAACCACTACCTCAAAATGTTCCTCTGTGCTTTGAAGTAGTCTTCAATTAACTTTGTTAATCTCACCTACTCAGGAATACCCTCAACCTTGTGCGTAGTCTGTCTGGTGACAGTATAATTTAATTCTCTGTAGCTCTCAATTTTTTTGTACTACTACATATTCTAGGGGCTAAGTCGAAATGGCACCTGCTTAACACACTCCTCCTATGGGTGCTAGTACTATAGCTTGCACCCAGGATAGGCCAACATATTTGCAACCTACTTCCCACACTCACTATCTTTAACCTCTCAAATTAAGGGAAAGGTAACATTCAATTAAATCTGTAGAGGACATCCTACAGGATTTTGAAGATTCTAGTGAGTAGGACGAAGGCAAGGATCCAATGCACAAGACACCATTATCCCTGGCTACCAGCCCTTTGGGCCAAACCTCTGAACCTGGTCCAGCTCCTTCATTAGAAGATTTCATGAAAGTATTAGTTGAATAAATTTCTAATCCTTCTCCTTTGGAGAACTCTAAATTCAAAACTCTCTTGATGAAATCTTCAGATAAATTCAATGGAAAGCATTCTGACAGATTGTGACCTTTTTTGAAAACCTGAAAATTATTGTTCTACAATGACCCTCAAACTTCCAATACAGATTTCTCCACTATAATTTATTCCTCTTCATTCTTATCTGGAAAGGCATCATGATGGTTCAAGCCATATTTTCTCATGCTTTCTTTAACAGAAACCTATTTGCTAATTGAAAATTGGGAAAAATTTGAAGATCAACTCTTTATGTTATTTGATGACCCTAATGAAACTGATAACACGGAAAGTGAATTATATTTACTTCACATGAATGATAATGGTAAATCTTCTGAATATATCTCAAATTTAAGGGCTCTACAAACTCAAGTAGATTGGAATGATGCAGCCCTTAGGTATCATTTCAAAAAGGGATTTTCTTCAAAGATACTTTACCAAATAAATCTTCATGGTCAAAAATTGGAGGATTTAATGGATATAATAGATGGGACCCTCAAACTTGATGGTATTCACCAAGGCCTCCTTCAACAAAGGCTTCATTCCACTAAATCTCACAGTTCAAAATTTAAATCATCCTTGAACCACTCAATCTTCATCTCAAACTAAACCCAATCAAAAGTGCAAAGAAAAGGCTTGACCCCAGGCAATATCAGTAAGGTATTGGATCCAAAAAGGGAATTAAAAGAATCTTAAAGTAAAAGAAGAGCAGATAATGGGTAGTGTATGTATTTTGGGGGTAAAATCAAGCTGGATGAGTGTGCCTAATTACAGGATAGAGAAAGTAACAGTTCCAAGTCAAAAAACTAGTGAATAGTTTACTTGTGTGCAAAGCAAGCTATTTATATCTTGCAGTGCACAGAACCTCCATTTCCTAAGGACTGGAGTTCTCCTTAACTTTTTGAGACTAATTCTTTTTAAGGAGGATATTCCCTTCAGTTGTATTATTGACTCTGGAGCTTCAATTTCATTTATCAGTTTATCTTTTGCTGAAAAACTTTAAGTGAAATTTGTAGACATTGACCAAATTAAAATTAATCTTGTTGTATAAGAGGAGCCCAAACAGTGGGTTAGTAAGATAGTTTCATGGGTTTTTAACTTTCCCAATTTTCCCTCCTTTGAGCAGGAATTAACAGTCTTGGATACCCCAAAGATGGATGATACCATTCTTGGCCATGACTTCTTACAGCATTAGAGTCCAAAAATTTATTGGTCACAGGGATTTATCACCCCTTTTTCTAAGTATATTTCTGATTCATCAATGCAGGTCAATAGGGAGTTAAAAAACCTGTCTGAAAAATTCCTGCTAGAGGACACTTCTCTCCCAGATGTATTTCAAGCATCTGATTCTTCTTTAAATGAGCACTTGGCTAACCACTCTAGATTGACTACTTTACCCAAAGAGGATCTCAATAGCCTCAAATTAATTGATCTTTGCTCTCTAAATACTGGTCTACCTTTAACAGACTTCTTCAAAGATGAAGAGGATGACCAAATCAATATTGAATTGATTAAATAAACTCCCCCTGAAGTTCATCATGACTTCATCAATGTTTTTTCAATATTTAAGTCCAAAAAAATACCACCTCATCAACCCTACAACCATCAAATAGAATTAATAGTTCCAGTACCACTGGAAGGTCCTCTCTATTCTTTGTTGAAGAACAAATATCAAGCTCTTAGAGACTACATTTCAGAGAATGTAGCAAAAGGTTTCATTCAAGCCAGTAAATATTCAACTAGCTCTTCAGTTCTTTTTTTTAACAAAAAAGATGGAAGTCTTAGGTTATTTGTTTATTATAAAAACTCAATGCAGTGACTAAGAAGAATGCATATCCAGTTCCTCCTATGTTATCACTTCTTACTTTGTTTAATGGTGCTAATTTATTTTATAAAATTGATCTCAGAGGTACTTAAAATATTATATGTATTGCAGAAGGTCATGAAACCTTAACTGTAATGCATACCAGATTTCGTAGTTTCAAATATTTAGTAATGCACCATTGAATTTTCAAAAAAATTTCAATGATATCTTCCAAGATTTTGTTGAAAAGTTTGTTTTTGTCTACCTAGATGACATGCTAATCTTCTTCAAGACCCTCAAAGAACATATTCAACATGTAAAAATGGCTTTCATGCAACTTTGAAAAGAAGGACTCTATGCCAAGCACGCTAAATGCAAATTCCACCTAAAATCTATCAATTTTTTGGGTTTTAAATTGTCTACTGATGGTTTAGTCATGGATGATAAAAAGGTTCAAAAAGTTTTGGAATGGCCAGAGCCAACAACACTAAAATTCTTACGAGGGTTTCGGGTTTTTGAAATTTCTATAGAAGATTTATTAAAGATTACTCTAAAACTATTACAAATCTTACTTCTATTCTTAAAAATGATACTCCTTTTGTATCACAGAAATAGCGCAAAAAAAATTTGAAGCATTGAAAAATGTGTTTACCACAGCTCCAATTCTTTGACACTTTGATCCTACAGTCTCAAAAATAGTCAAGATAGATTCTAGCAATTACGCCATAGCAGGGATAATATCTCAATTAAATCCTGAAACAAATTTTTTTCATCCTGTTGTGTTTTAATCACAAAAATTAATTGCAGCAGAACTAAATTATGAAATTCATGATAAAGAGTTATTAGCTATTATTCATTGTCTTAAAAAATGGTGATATTTTCTTCTTGGTCCAAATAATTCTTTCCAAATCTTAACTGATAATAATGCATTGAAATACTTCAAGTCTTCCAAAGTACTAACTAAACATCAGGCTACGTCAGCTAAGTTTTTATCTGAAATTTATTTCACTATTACCTACCGCCCAGGGAAAAATTTTCTAGCTCCAGATATCTTATCATGTTGGGAAAATGTTTATCTGCAGCAGGGGGAGGTATTTTCTGAAAAGAATCCAGAAAATGTAAAATCAATTTTGAATAAATCAATCTTAAAAACTCATCAACTTAATTAAATGACAAAAAAATCAATTCAAAATCCACTATCCAACATTTGAGAAGCTCAGTCAAAGGATGATTATTGTTTGGAGATTAAAGACAAAATACTCTCAAAGAAAGGGGCCAAGAGATTCAGTATAGAATCAGGTCTGTTAGTCTTTGAAGGTAGAATAGTCATACCCAGAAATAAGGATATAAAGTTATGGATTTTCAATAGTAGACATAATTCTCCATTAGATCATCATTTTAGTGTTGATAAAACTTACCAGTTAATAGAAAGGGATTTTTTCTGGCCAGGAATGGCCAGGGAAATTAAGGCATATATTAAATCCTGTTATGAATGTAATAGGAACAAGCTGCCTTGAAACAGGAAGTATGGGCTGCTTTAACCACTTCCAATTCCCTCTAAACCATGGGGATCAATTTTGATGGATTTCTTTTCTCAATTACCTCCATCAGATAACTTTGATGCTATTTTAGTCATAGTTGAAAGATTTTCTAAAATTTCTACTTTTGTTAAAACTAATACTAGTGCGACTGTAGAAGATTTACCTAAAATATTTCTAGAATTTGTATTTTCTAAACATGGCTTACCCACTGATATCATTTCAGACAGAGGGTCCATGATCCCTGTTTGTTTCTACTTTTTGGACTCAACTTTGTTGAAAAATAAATATTACAAGGGATCTTTCCACTGCCTATCATTCTGAAACTGAAGGACATACCAAAAGAATTAATCAAATCTTTAAAAAATATCTTTGAATGTATGTCAATTGTCAACAAGAAAATTGGACCACATGGTTACCATTGGCAGAATTTTCTTATAACAACTCAAGACATTATTCAACAAAACAATCTACTTTCAAAATAATCTATGGACTAAATCCTTGATTCAACCCAATTCATGTAAGAATTAGTCATGCTGCTGAACATTATCTTCAAACCATGTTACAAATTCAAGGCAAACTCCAATCTAACCTCAAGGCAGAAAATAAAAGATATAAGGAAAAGGCTAACAAACATTGACAATCTGCTCCACCTTTTAAACCAGGCAATAAAGTATGGCTCCATTCTAAAAATATTCAAAAACTCAACCATCAAGGAAACTATTGGAAAAGCGCTTGGGTCCATTTGAAATTGATGCAGAAGTTTCTAAAAATGCATTTTGACTCAAGTTACCTTTAAAATGGCAATTAAGTTATCCTGTTGCTCATGTATCTCTTATGGAACTTTCTCAAGAAATATACCTGGGTAAGAAACAACCCCATCCAGAACTGGTTGAAGTAGAAGATCATCTAGAGTGGGAAGTAAGTCAGATTCTTGATTCAAGAAGGTGCAAGGGGAAACTTCAATACCTTGTGGAATGGGAAGGCTACCTCAATGACACAAATAAAACATCTTGGGAACCAGCCATCAATGTTTCATACTCTCTTGAACTTTTAAAATCTTTTCATATAAAATATCCTAAAAAACCTAAACCTAAAATTCATTTTTTCTTTTTTTAAAACTTATAAAACATTTTTTTTCTTTTTTTTCTTTTCTTTTTTGTCTAAATCAAGTTTTAAATTTCATATATTTTTTCTTTTCATACCTTTTCTTTTCTAAAAATATCTAAATACTTAAAATAAATCAAACTCAAATTAAAATTAAAATTAAATTAAAATCAATAAAATAAAATTAATATAAAATAAATATAAAATAAATATAAAATAAATATAAAATAAATATAAAACAAAATCAGAATAAATTAAAACTAAATTAAAATGAAATTTCTGTATCTCTAAATCTTATTACACAAAATTATGTTTTTTTTCCTTTCATATCAATTTTTTTTATATATTTTACAAAAATTTAATTCAATATCAATTCAATTTTTTCTTTCTTTAAAACTCACAATTTATTTTTTCTTCTTTTTTCTTCTTCTCTCTTCTCCTAATTAAAAAAATTCTCCAACATCTTCACAATACAACTCAAAATCATCTTATTTTTTTTACCATAAAATCCAAAATTTCTTTTTCCTTATTTAAATAAATTTATCTTATCCTAAAAAATTACTTTTTCAAAAACACATCTTCTCTCTTTTAAATTTTTTTTCTTTCTCATTTCTTTTTTCATTTGAATTAATAAAAATTAAAATTAAAACTTCAAAACAAAATAAATTAAAATCAAATAAAAATCAAACTTTTTTTCTCTTTTTTCTCTCAATTTAAATTTCTTTTCTTTTTTAAATAAACAACTTTCAAAAAAATTAAAAAATATTCAAGATAAAACTATATAAAAACACTATACAATATTGGGGGTGGACTTGAAAGCAAGTCCCCAACCTGAACTCAGACAGAACTTAGATGGAACTTAGACTGAACTCATACTGAACTCTACTTGAACACCCACCTAAAACTGTTCTGTTGAGTGGTGTTCATCCCTGATTGTATGGTTCCTTTGTCAATAGCTTAATGTGTGTTCAATCTATGGTGAATTTTAGTCCAAGGTTGCAGACTTGCTAACAAGTCCACCCCCCATATTGCATGGGGAAATTTTCTTTCTTTCTTCGCTTTTTCTCTTTTACTTTTCCTTCTATTTCAAAATCTTATCCTCATTTTCCTCTGAATCAATTCTTTTATTTCCTCAACTACTCTTCAAATTTCTTTCTACCATTCTTGAAAACCACTTCCTTCCAAACTGTAACCACCTCTCTGATGTCCAATAATTCTTTGGCTACATCATAAGAAGCCTCATTGACTATCCCTTCAATCACGTCACATACCTGTTTGACAAAAATGGTTTTACAAGCCTTTCCCGGCTTCTTTGACCACACCTGAATCAACTTGAGCTCCTCATTTGATGCACCAGAAGTGGGTTCATTCAGAATAATTCTCCAGAGACCAGCTTCAACTTATTTTTCAGCTTTGACTTGAGGCTCAATCACCACTATCTCTGGTTTAGTGGAAAATTCTTTATTGAGTTATACCTCCTACAAAAAAGAATCAGCTAGCTACTTAAGTGAAAATAAAACTTTAAATTTTAAAATACTTACTTCAAACTTAGGATCAGCTTCAATAAATAACTTAGGCTTGGTGGACTCAACTACTTTCACCACCTTCATCTTCATCCTTGACAACTAGTTGACGTTTTTTCATGGTAGGATAAACACCCACTACCAGGTCCAATCCATCCTTGAAAAACTTGTTGACCTCTTTATCCAGAGCCATTGGTCTTTTCCCCTGATTCAGACCGGCTACCCAACTGAGGATTTCCTTCCTCTCCTCCTGATCCAATATCTCCTCATTACCGTCCAGCAATAAATCACTTTTGATGGGCACCTCCCAAATGTCTTTGACAATAGCCTGATCTTTATAAATTGAACATAATTTTGTTGCGGAGAAATGATCTTTTACAGCTGATTTCTTCTCCAAAGCATCACATGCTACTTGGTGCCATTGATAAAACTTGCACTTCTTGTGAGGACCTTGGGACCCAGTGCTCTCCACACAAAAAAGGTCCATAGCTATGCATGATGTGCATGCTATCTTGAATTGCCATGTGGATATCACACTATCAGCATGGGGGTGAGGAGGAGTAGGGGTGGGGTTATTATTATCAGTCATGGTAAAAATATTAAAATTAAATCTATTTACATCTCTATTAAATTTTTTTCAAGACAAGGAAAATGAAGAGTTCTCATGCTCAACAGAGCTCACAATTTATACCCAGGAATCTGTCATGCACCACTTGACACTTTAAGAAAAATTCAATCTTTTAATCCATAAATCAGCACACAAGTCCATACTCAAAGCGCAGACAGCAACATCTACCTAGTAAATGATATTCCCCTTTGTTGTCTTGATTTTAACGCACTAGTAACTACGCTTCTAAACCTTAAATCTAAATTAGTAAATAATCTGCTTATACTTTTTGACTTTAAGAAAATGTGCAATGTCTTAGTGCTTGGATCAATAGTATAGTTTCAATGTTGGGTTATTGTGTGTTTAAGGGTAATTAAAGGTCTGTGAGTAGGAATAGGAGTAAGGTTAAAGGATCTGTGGGATATATTGGAGGGTCAGTGATAAAAAAAGGGTGTTTTATTAAAGGGGTAAATGTGAGGTGGAGTTGTCTATATAATTGGGGGGATTTAGTTTGACTTACTTTAGAATTAAATTATAATATTGTTGTAATAGTAGTTAAATTTATATAAGGCTATTATTTTTTCCTAACTTTCTTAATAATCAATTTCTGTTCAAACTTTTAAACTCCTAAGTCTCTTTTGACTATTAAGTTCTAGCCTTTTGTGAGATTCCTTGAATTTTAGTGTTACTCTACCATACATTATTATTTATCTTGAACTTACCTCAAAGCAAGTGATTTTTTTTGACATATCTTAAAACCACTCCCTTGAAGCATTCCTATGTGCTTTGAAGTATTTTATAATCACCTTTACCAATCTCACCTACTCAGGAACACCGTAAACTTTGTGTTTAGCCTTTCTGGTGACAGAAGCACCCAAACCAATAGAACTTGCATCAGTATATAAGAAAAAAGGTAGTTGGTAATCTGGTAATCCCAAGATGGCAGCTTTCATTAAAATATCTTTCAAATTATCAAAATCCTCTTGTCTTTCATTGTTCCAAATAAAAGCTTCTGATTTATTTATAAGTGTGTTCAATGATGCAGCAATTAATTGGTAGTTCCTTATACATTGTCTATAATAGCCAAACATACCAAGAAAAGATTGTAAATCCTTAAAATTTTGAGGAATTCCAAAAAAAATAAACAGTAATGAAGATTAAGGGTAAGTGTATGATTAAGGGATTGATTAAGTGCTTGTCACTCACATACCTCACTTGTATAAATAAGCTCTTGAAGAATAGGTTAAATAAATATAGGTGTTTGAATTTTCATACCTATTTCTGACTAATCATTATGAAGAAGGGAAGTATTTTGATGAATTTTTTGATCCAAAAGAAGACATTTTTTAGGAAAAAAATGCTGATGAAATACACCTGTATAGGGCAGGTGTATTTGATTTTCTGATAGTGTGTTTGTTACCTTATTTGTGGTGTATTGAGTAGAGTTTGAGACTCTCTAATGCTAATAGTATCTGGAAAAGGTAATAAAAACCCTAAAAATGTGGTTTTATTACATTTTGCAATACATGTGACACAGAAATTTATAAAATAAGTTATTTTTTCTTCAAAAATTTAAAACATATAATTGTTACCTAAATTTGAAATTATTCAACTATTGTTCAATAGAAAAACTTTAACTATTGAAGAGTATCTTTTCATGTAAATAAAGTTATAAAAGATTTAAAACAAAATGATTCAATTTTTGTTGAAATAATAGAGATAGTATTGTCCAGAAAAAATAAAAAGAGATACTCATGTTGGTGAATAATTAATTATAATTAAGAGGAACTATTATTTAAAAAAATAATTTAAAAATTTTCAATACCAAACTTTGCACTTATACTCATGGTGATAGAAATTCATTGAAAATTTTGTAAATTTTCAAATATGCTTTTCATTAAAAGTATTAAGATATTTTTTAATAAAAAAATATGCTGATTGATTGACTATATTTCCTGAAAAAGAAATTTAGAACAAAATTAAAAATTTATTGATGATTTCTGATGTAAAATTTGATAATTTTCTTAATTTAAAATTATAAGATAAGTAATACATATATGTTTTGTTTTACATTTTATTACCTGAAAAAATTAAAAAAAGCTCAATAAAAGGTATACTAAAGAAATGAAATTGAAAAAATAATTTTGATATATGAAAAAATTTTCAGCATAAGTATACCCATTACTGAGTAAAATGAGCATATACATTAGTAAATTAATCATATAACAAAATATATGCCAAATAAATACCTTTAACACATGCATATACTTACCATTTAGAGATCTAATGCACTTAAAATTAAGTGGGAATAGTGTGAGCTGTACTTAAGATCTTTAGGATCAAGGTGACATAATTTATTAAAGTGACTTAATGTTTTTTTATTACTACCATAAAATAATAAAGAAATACATTTTAAATCCCCTAAAAGCTGGATATATAATTCAAAATAAAATATTTAAAAAATAAACTTTGAAAGATCAATTGCTCATATTTAGCACGATTAATTAAACTACTTTATAGTCTTAAAATAAGACTTGAAAATTAGTATTTTTTATACCAAAATTGGATAATGTGTGGTGGCATAATGCTTCCTGCATTTATCAAATGTGAATATCTGAATAAATCAAAAAATCTGTAAATATCTGCTTTCTTAATTACCAGAGTAAATGCAACTAATGTGTAATCATTTCAAAATAAGGATGAGACACTTATTATGGGGTATCAATTTTGACCGATCCGCTTAAATTAATGGCGGATAAAAATCCTAATACCCCAATTATCTTCTGGAATTATTTTTTCTAATAATTGGGTTATTAGACACTTTACGTGTCAATGTTCACCTCTTATCCAACATTTTTCTACTCAATTTTTCATAACCACATCTTGGACAACTTTCTGTCATAACCACATGTTGCACAACTTTCTGCCATAACCACATCTTGGACTACTCTCTGGATATGCCTTCTACCTTGCTGCGCACTCCCATTCTCATCCCATCCTGTTCATTCTATCTGCTCAGAATTTCTCCCCATTTCATCTATTTGATTCTGCTCCTTTTCATCTCACTCTCTCATCTGCTTGTTTCTGCTCCTTGTCATCTTGCTATCTCATCTGCTTGTTTCTTCTCCTTTTCATCTCGCTATCTCATCTACTTTTTTCTTCTTCTTTTCATCTTTAATTATCTTAACATGCCTTGTCATCATAGATCTTCTCAAAGGCAGCCATTACCCAGTTGTTCTTCAAATACCACTACTCCCTCTTTCCCCCTCTATGCTGAGAAATCTAAAATGGTTCAACTAAAGAAAGATGATCATCTCATTCTTATCAACTGGCTAAAAACTAAATCTAACTATGATTCTTGCTTTGGTACTGAGTATGCAACTAAATTAGGATGGCCCCCCACATCAAAAGCTAATGGTTATCTTCTAATGGCCAACAAATTATGGAATAAGACCAAGGGAAGGATACATCTTTTACCAAAACAGATGTCTGAATGCTTCACGCATTATCAAGCCAAGTACAAGAAGGTAAAGACTCTTTCATCTTCTACTGGTTTCTGTATTTCTGACCTCAATATCAGTAAGGGCATCGAATCCATAGAAAAAAAACTTGATTATTTATTTCCTTACTTTAAAGAGATGGATTCTATTTTTGTAGATTGAGCTTATGTTAATCCTACAAACATGTTGGATGGTGAAGATGCTATCTCCAAACATGATGTCAAAAGAAATCTTTTTCCTTACTTTTCTGCAACTCAAGCCTTCCCTCATTTAACTTCCACAAATCAAGATATCTTTTCGATAGATCCTTATGGCAATATAAACCAACCTGATATAACTCAAGTATGTTTTTTTTCTTTTATCTTATCAATTCTTTGTTTATTTACATTTTCTTATTTATAAATAGGCTGAAGAACTAACGCAGGAGCCACAATCAACTGAGTCTGAAGCCAGTGAAAATGAAGAGGAGGAAAATGTGACCTTGAACAAAAAGCAAAGGGCTTCAAGGAGTCTGAATTTCCACTCTCAAAGAAGAAGAAAAAGTGATACTTCATCTCAAACCCCTTTTTCTTCTATCAAAGAATTTTTGGAGAAACGTGATGCTGGTAAGTGATACCAAACCTCTTAATAATTTACTCTGCTTTTCTTCTACTTTTTGTTAATATTTCTTATCACTCTAGAACAAGTGGAAGTTGCTAAAGAGACTCTAAAGTTTGAAAAGCAAAAATAAGAGCTCTCTTTAAGGAGGGATGACAGGGTATATGATTTGTAAGAGAAGAAGTTTGAACTCTCTTCACAGAAGGATGATAGGGCACAAGACTTGGAGGAGAGTAAGTACAAACTTTCTTTACAGAAGGATGATAGGGCACAAGACTTGGAGGAGAGAAAGTACAAACTTTCTTTACAGAAGGATGATAGGGCACAAGACTTGGAGGAGAATAAATTTGAGTTATCTCTAAGTATTGAAAAATCAAAGAAAGAGGAGAAAACACTTGAGCATCAAAAAATGACGGAACAGATGAAATATAAGCTTGATCGTGAAGAAAATTCCAAAAAGAAAGATTTCTTGATAGAATGTGTTAAAGCTAATATATCTGTTGTGGAAATTCAATCTTAAATGAAATTGTTTGATGACTAGTTTGTTTTATTTATCTCACACTTCAACTGTTCATAATTAATTGTACATAAATGTTTATCTTAATTTCCTGTATTTTTTTACTCTATCCATCACTAGTTGAATTTTCATATTTTAATGTTATAAATTCTCTTTTAAATAAAAATTTCAAGAATTTTTAATGTTCAAAATTCTTTTTTAGTTTAAATTTTCAAGTCACATTTAAAAATTTCCCAATCCCACCCCTGCATTTGATTGAACTAAGGGTTGGATATCACCAAAATTCTTTCAAGTAAAGAATTTTGCAAGTCTTATATGTAATTTTGGCAATACTCCCCCCTACATTTTATTGAAGTAATGGATGGGTATCACCAAATTTTTAAGTCAATTTTTTTTTAAGTCTGATATGAAAATTTGGAAATACCCCCCCTTTATTTTATTGAATTAAAAAAAGGGTATCATCAAATTTTCAAGTCAAATTTTTATTTAAGTCTGATATGAAAATTTGGCAATACCCCCCCCCCTGTATTTTATTGAATTAAGGAAAGTGTATCATCAAATTTTCAAGTCAAATTTTTTTTAAAGCCTGATATGAAAATTTGGCAATACCCCCCCTGAAATTTATTGAATCAAAGAAATCAAATGGAAAAAAATTAAAATTGAAAATTTCTACAACCAATTATTTTCACCAGTCCCAATCAAGTTTTCCTATTTTATATAATAGCCATTAGAACAACCTAAGGCCATATGCACCATTATATAAAAAATTAATCTATCTTGATGTAACTTTAAAAAATAATTGGAAGAGACAAATCCAAAATTAAATGAAAAAAATTAAAAAGGATAAATAAAATTGAAAAAGAGGAAGATAAAAAGGGAAGTTTAAAAAAATTTTAAAAATTAAAAAATTAAAATAAATAAAAAATTTAATAAAAGAGAAAAAAAGAGGAAAAAAATTTTGGAAGAAAATATTTAATGATAGAAAAAATATAATATTTTATTTTCAATACTTGACAGATCTACTAAGAACAATTTTTTTATCTAATTTTTTTAGATTATTAATACAATTAATAAGACCTTCATTTATTTGGAATGAACAGCCAAAATGGGTAAATTCTTTACAAGAAACTAAAGTTGGAGGTGCTCTAGTTGTTTGATGCCATTGTTGAGAAGAATTCCATATAGCCTCAACTATTCCATTGGCACTACCAAAATCAATAATACATTTATGGCCAGGAAAATTAAGGCCATGTCCCTCATCAGAAGAGGGTTGTCAGCCAGGCTATACCAGGAGCCCATTAAATGTTATGTCAATTTACTGAAACCAAAAGAGGGAGTAAAAATATGCTTATTATGTATATAAATTAATATTATATTGCATAATGAAATGATATAAGGATTTTATTATATATATAAAATAAGTATTATATTAATTTCATTATTATATAAGTTATATATACAATTAAATTAAGCATAATAAATGTTATAATCTATAAATTATGGCGCATTTTTATGTATTTAATAAATATAAATTAATAATTAATTAATTATAAACATATATTATAATTATAAGTATAAAATTAACTTATAATGTAATTAAATTAATTAATTAAATTTATATATTAAATAATACTTTACATATGTTATTAAACAATAATATTGGGCGCTTTTTTTTATTCCTAATTGTGTCATCAAAGTATTAAACAAGTTAAAGCACTTATTTAAATATATTATTAATGTTTTATTCTAAAAATTAGTTATTTTGTTATAATAAATATTTTTTTAAATCAAATTAATTATTAAACTAATAAAAGTAATTAAAATAATTAATTATTCATGTTTTATACAAAATTAATTAATTACATTATTTTTCACATGTTAAAATAATTTATTTTTCATGTTTCAGTTAAATTGGTTATTATTTAAAAAATTATAAGACATGTTTCAAATTAATTAAATTATTTTTATGTGTCTCAAACTTATTTAATTACTCACTAATTTTATGGTAACTGTTTGGGTCTAAATTGGTGGATATTTGGGCTCTAACTCATGTGTTTTAGTTAATGTTGTCATATTTCCCCTAACACTTACTCAAAATCAGCTATTTGTTATTATATGTTTATTATTGTTTGTATATACTTTATTATGACGCTTCAGAGGGCCCCTTTCCTATATAAGGGCCTTGGGTAACCCACTGCAGCCTCACCACTTATTATACACTCAAAACTTGACCGTATTTTTTAATATAATACATATATTATTATTTTTATTAGCACTACTATTCTAATCTAAATTTTATATAAATATCTAAGGCTTCTCTAGGTCTGTTAATAATACTAATTGTGAACTGCTTATTGATACATAACTTAAAGAATTTAAATATTATATATTGAACCTCCTGTTGTGTCACTCCTCAAGCTTTTGTCATTGCATTTTCCTTATTTCTCACTCTAACTTTCTTACACCTTTTAAATCTAAATTTTTTTATATAAATTCTTTATTTCATTTCATTTCTCTATTCCTTTCTCCTTTTCCTCCTTCTTCTAGACAACTGGCTTACAAGAGTGATGGAATACAAACACCAGTCTCTGGATTAATATAAGAGAAAATTCCAAATTTTAGAGAATTCTTATCATTTTTATCTAGATTAACATGATTGTAAAATCCATTATAAGTGATGATAACATTTGAACAAAAAACATAATCATTTATTGCTTCTTCCAATTCAGGATCAGACCAATTTGGTAAACCAGATTCTAAAGAAAGTTGATGGTTTTTTTGAAAATCTTGAAAACATAATTTTTTAAAAGGATTTGCCAAGAAAATGTTAAATGATCCCAAAGAATTCCATCATTTCAGATCTTCTTCCATTTGCCCTGGTTTCAAATTTTTCAATAAAGAATAAATTCCTGAAATATATTACAAAATTAAAAATTATTTACATACCAAAAGAAACTCCTTGATTATATCCTGGTTGCCAACCAAAAACTTTCATTGCACCAGAAATCATATTTTTATTTGATCAGGGTTTTTGAACCAAAGCCATTTGATAGAGAGTTGAAATTAAATCAGAAAGCTGGCAAAAAACTTCATCCTTTTTCCCATTAAATGAATGAACTTCTAAGATGAATTGAGGTTTGTATCCATTATTGAAAACTGCAACAATAAGATCTATACCACCTTCTGTAAGTTTTTTGATGTTTTTGTAAAAAAAATTTCTTAACATTTAATATTGTAGTCTTATAAAATTTGAGATTGTCCAAATGTCCAAAGAATTTTTTGCAAGATATTTTCATCCTAATCAATTTTCTATTTTTATAAAATTTTGTCTTTGAATTGATTGATTCATTAGCTGGTTCCATGATTTTCTGCTTTTTATTTTCTGGTAAGGAAAGCTCAGATTGATTGGGAGAAGGAATAGAATTGAAGGACATTGAAGAGATAGAAGAAAGTAAAGATAAAGAAGAAGAATTTGAATATATTTGATGATTATTCTTGGAGCTTTCAAGATTTGAAGACAAAGAAGAAAGTGACAAGAAAGATGATTCAGAAGAAATTGATGATAATGAAGATGAGCAAGTTAAATTTTCCATAGTAACTTCCTGGAAAAAAAAATTATAAAACAAAAAAATTAAAAATTAAAAAATAAATATATTAAAAAAACCCCCAACAATAAAAAATTATCAGTAAAATAATTGAAAAGAAAAAAATTCTTTTTGGTAAAAAAAAAAAAAAAATCTAGTTGCAAAAAAATCAGTAAAAAATTTTGAAAAAAATAAAATTTCAAAATAAAAACCTGGATTATAATTAAAATACAAGGTAAAACAATATCACCCAAAAAAAAGAGTAAATAAAAAAAATTAAAATAAATTCAGTAAATTTAATTCAAAGATAAATAAATAAATAAAAGTTACTTACCTGCTATTTGAAATACTTATTGATATCATTTAATCCAATTTATTAAAATATAAATAAAAAAGTTGATTTCAGTAAATTTCAGAATAATTAATTATTTGAAAAAACAAACACAAATATAAAAAATTAAATTACCTGATTTATTTTGGAAACAGGGGGAAATGTGCAGAAACTAAGGGAAAGAAAATAAATTCTGTAAAAAAAATTAAAAAGCAGAGATTAGTCTTTTTTTTCTTCAAAATGCCCTCCTTGCCCACCTCAACCCCCCTTTTAGTCCCCCTTTACCCTCCCTTTACCCCCCCTTTACCCCTTCTTTACCCCTTCCTTACCCGCCTTTACCTCCCTTTAACATCTCCTTAGCCGCCTCAAACCCCCTTTTACCCCCCTTTAACCCTTCTTTACCCTCCCTTTACCCCCCCTTTACTGCCTCCTTGGCCCCCTCAAGCCCCCCCTTTACCCCTTCCTTGACACCCTTAAGCACCCCCCCTTTACCCCCTTAGACCCACCTCAAACCCCCCCCTTGAACCCCTCCAAACCCCCCCCCCTTCACCTAACTTATTGAATCGGTAATGATTCAATAAGTAGGTGGTGGTGGGGGGGGGGGGGGGTGTGGAGCAGTTTGAGGGGTGAGTTGAGGGGGGATTGAGAGGGCCAAGGAGGTGGTAAAGGGGGAAATGTGGGGGAGTTTGAGGCAGGAAAGGAGGGGGTAAAGGGGGGGTTGAGGTGGGCAAGGAGGGATTAAATGGGGGAGTTGAGGTGGCCAAGAAGGGGAGAAAGGGGGGTATGGAGGAAGACAAGGAGGGGGGAAAGGGGGGGACTTGAGGTGGCCAAGAAGGGGAGAAAGGAGGGTATGGAGGCAGACAAGGAGGGGGGAAAGGGGGATGATGGAGGGTGAAAAAAAAGATATAAAAAAAAACAAAATTAGTCTAACCTTGAAAGCCAAAAAAAGCACTTAAAGGACAAAAAAAAAAGGAAAAAAAAAGGAAAAAAAAGGAAAAAAAAAGGAAAAAAAAAGGAAAAAAAAAGGAAAAAAAAAGGAAAAAAAAAGGAAAAAAAGGAAAAAAAAAAGGAAAAAAAAGGACAAAAAAAAAGGGAAAAAATAAATTATTAGCAAGTAAAAAAAACAAAAATAAGAAAAAGAATGACTTACCTGGAGAGATGAGATGAGAAATAGATGAATGGAATAGAGGAATTGAAAATATTTGATGGATGTTTGAGGAGAGGTTGAAAAGGATATGAGTGATGAATGAAAAAAAAACTGACAAAATATGTGATTTCATGTTGAGCTGGTGAAAGAAAACCAATGAGCCATCCAAAAAAATCAGAAGAACCTCCCAGAATTTTAGCACCAAGGTGGGGGGTCCGCCCAATGTCAGGAGGCCCGCCTAGAGGCAGCTGGAACACCCTGAAGCCAGAAAACCACCAAAAACCTCCAATAAAGCCCAAAATACTTAGAAAAATCCACCACAACTACTAAAACCCTTAAAACACATAATTAAGCTATGACAACATTTAGAAATTAAATATAGAGCCAAATTAGCTCAACTTAATGGTACTAATCACTTAACCCTAAGATTTAAGGTTAGCCCTTAAAACACAAAACAAAATTAAACAGCTATCTTTTAGAAATGAAAAATGAGTAAATGACCCCTTAAAACTTGGAATATGAAAAATATCATAAAGACATCAAATATAGAGAAAAAACAGGGCTATCCAATGGTAGTACCCACATACCTTTAGTTCCAATATAAATTGAATAAAACCAGAAAAACACTCAATTATTTAACCAATACCAATTAAGACATACCAAAACAATTCCAAACAGAGCAAAAAAGGTTTTCTGCCAATGTTGGAAGACCACACCATAAATTCAAAAAAAAAAATGAATTTCATCAAACAAAAATACCAAACCAAGTGAAAAAAGTACACAAAGTGGACATGTGGGGAGCACCAAAATAAAATTTTAAAAGTGTTGTGAAGTGAAATTTTGGAGAGTGATTGGCATTATAATGGATTGTCTGCCGGTTGATTGAATGTTTTGTGATTCAAGGGAAGGGAGAGCTGGTTCTGGTTCAGGATCCTCTTCTTCATAAAGATCATTCCACTCATCCTTTAAATCAGCTAGGATATTGTGGAGTATAATGCAAGTCATGATCCAATGATTTGCAGTTTTGATCTCCAATTTTTTTTGAAATTGGATTCAGAGCTCCCGAAGACTAGAAAATCGTCCCTTTAAAATATGTATAGCATGTTAAATCTGTACTCTTGATTGGGAAAGGTGATAATTAAATTTAGTTTTGGGGTCATTTTCTAAGATTGCACCACGGAAAGCAGGTATAATGTACTTCCCACTTGCATATGCTGAGTCTGCAAGGAGGTACTGAGATTTGTCAAAGTATGAGTCTGGGGTTTGAGAAATCCTCATTCTTTGGAAGATGGAAGAGTCATGAAATGATCCAGGGCAGCCACTGTTAAAAGAAATAATTTTTTTATTGAAATCAAATATAAGTTGAACAGCAATAGAGTATCTAGAAGGAAGATAAAAAGTTAGTTCATGAATGATGAGAAATTGGAGAAGACTTTGAACAAACCTTTTTTTGCAATAAAAATGATGGTTCCCATCATGAGCAGGCTTTTGACTCAAAGGTATAGTTGTGCCATAAACAAAACCTACACAGCCAGGTAAACCTTTAGCTTGCATTACTTGAGAGGATTCAAGTCGTTTTTCTGGAGTTGGCCAAGAAAGTGTTTGAGACTTGAGGGAAAGGATAGAAATCATACAGCTCTTGGTGTATAATATCACCGTACCATATCCTATGTTAAATATATTATCCAAACGTCTTACAGCAGCAACATTTCCATTTGATCCAAAGCGACATAATGAAACAGCAAGTTGAATGGCAGGATTACGCTGTTTGTTATGGGAATTGTTATGAAAGATAGGATGTTCAGAGATGAGTTGATAAAGTTTCAAGAAATAATTGGGTGAAGTTCTAAATAGCTGAGTGAAGTTTAGTTAAGAAATGTTGAGAATTGAGCCGAGATCATATCAGGGATCATGATAAAGATTTGGCCCCCTGGAAATGAGGTAACACTTTTTGGAAAGAAAACACAAATAGACTAAGGCATCTTCCAAATAAGAGTCAGATTTATAGTATAGAACTAAAAGTAAAGTGATAGAATTGATAGTGGAGTGAATTAGCCATCTAGTAGAGAGGTGCTTCATTATTTTCAGTAGTATAGGTGTTGGTAGAAGGTCTAGGTGATGAGTGGGAAGTGGGAATTTGCCGCCAAATGTGAATTTGGGGTGTGTAGATAGAAAAAAACTAAGTGTTTGCCACCAAAATTAGGTAGCATAAAGTGAGGGGAGACTTGAGGATGGCATCAGAAATTATATGTCATGTGACTTTCTTAAAAACACATCATGAATGTGATGAGTTTGGGATCAGGAATTAGGAACAGAAATTGGGGTATAAGAGGCTAGATAATGCATTATCATGGATTCCTTATCCACTAGCCCTAGGGCTAGTGGATAAGAATCTTCCACAATTAATAATGTCTGATCCTGGGAAAAAAAAGTTCTGATCCCTAATTGTGGATCCCTGAACATTGATACACCCTATTTAGTGTCATGTATGCATAATGCATGCATTGACCATATTATATGCACTAACTAATGCATTAAACTTAATATCAACCCCCATAATTCACAATATTTGCATAAACTGAATGATTGAACTGAATTAGTTGAGATATCATGCTTCCAACCTCATGTCAAGACTATGCATATACTTACTCCATAGTTCATGCCTCATTTTAGTTTCTAGATTATTTTAAAGGCTAGATTGGTTATTTTTGACTGTGAATTTCATGAGGAAAATAATTATATTTAGTGCTACAACCTCCATTTTTGATTCTATTTAATGAGTTACTTTATCTGGTTCTTTCTTTCATTGTTTAATTGGCTCCTTATAAGATTGACAAGAATATATGCTGTTTTGGGGTTAATATTTCATTTTTATAGATTATCCTTCTACATTAGAAAATTTGGGAACTTTATTTGGTTTTTATTTTGTGAGGAGAGATTCTTTTGGAATCTCACCATGAAAAAAAATGTTGGCACATCCTAGCAGGTGCCAGGTTTTTTCTTCTGGTGTCTGGGCCTTTGAAGCTGCTTGAAGTTGAAGCCATGAGGTGATGAACACTCTGAAATTGCTTTAATGGCCAGGGATAGAAGTGTAGGAGGTCTGGGGAGTAAGGGGTGGACATCAAGGATTTATGGGTATATAATGATAGGTTTTTTAGCTATTAATCTACACTCTTGACTACATATTTTATTTTATATAACCTGTAAATTACAATAATATTCATTTGTACTGTTATAAGACTTTTTCATATTATTTTAATCATTTTACTATTTTACTACCACCTATAAGATTTGACCATTATAATAAGTGAGATTAAATTGCTAAGTCTATTTTTTTAAATTAGTTTATTATTATATTGGACCCTAGAAACATTCTATTCATACTGGACCATTTAAATCTTCTAGATAACTGACTAAATCAAGCTTTTCATGTCTCTGTATCTGACCTTAGCCAGAAATATATTTTTCATATTTGCAATGTTAACCTTTCTTTATTTGAAAAAGAGCCTAATTTTCTTCACATCAAAATATTCAAAAAAAATTTGATCTAATTGCCTTTAAAAAATTTTTACCATTAAATTTGGAGTAATTGAATTTTACTAATAATATATTTTATTTACTATTAAAAATAAATGTGAAACTTCTAGACACTGTAGCTTCCAATTAAATTTTCAGTGGTAGGACTTGCTACAAGTTTCATTCTCATATGTTGTGGAGATCTATTAAATATTGCATCTTACAATATTTTTTTAAGATTTAACCATGATTACAAAAAAGCTCACAAATATTATGATATATTTGAATAAGAAATTGATTAATATTTAACAGGGAATCATAATTAAAAAGAAATATTTGAAAATCTCTTGAATTAATATAATTTCTTCTTTGGTATTAAGTTGTCTGAAGTTAGTATTTGTGGAATTTATTTTTGTAATTGATAACAGTTAATCTGTACTGCAAAATAGCTTCAATGATGTGATTAGAGTTCAAATTTAGTGCTTGACATTTTGGATCTTTTAGAGTTTTTCAGTGAAAAAATTAATAAGCTAAAAAAATGCAATATTAGCAAAGGAAAAGTATGTAACTTTTCTTATAAATTCTTTCCTGAAACTTATTTGATGAGTATACCTATTAAAAACTTCAAAAAAAAGAAAAAAACTGTAACTATTAGAAAGAATTATTGACCCTTGATAAAAACTAAAACCAAAATTCAAGCTACATCCTTCCAAATGAGGATTAGAATAAATTTTTTGACTGTGAATTTTCTATGGAGTGTTGATGTTCAGGTAAAAAATGGCTTTCACCATCACACTGCAATATTCCAGAGATAGCTAGGCTTGTGTTGGTGATTTATTGTGGTTTTAATATAGTATACTTGTTTATTTTTTTTCTATATTGGTATATTTTCATGTGTATGATTTGGCTGTTAGGTGTGGAAGCTACTTTACAGTCATCTTTGGTCTGCTCCAGTGCTTCCCAAATACACCCATTTTTGGCTTGTGTTGTATAGCTTTGGTTTTCTCTGGTAGAATCAGAGACAAGTTTCCTACTTTTTTCTCTATCATTTTTCTCTGTTCTTGGTTTCTCCAGTCTACTCTGGCTCTCTCTGTTCAGCCTGCTTGCCTCAAACCAGGTAGTTTGAAAATGTGATAAGGCAAATAGTATGCATATCTAGGGATAAGAGGATGATAGACTTGATAGATTTAGGTGTTCTGTGTGTAGATATTGAATAGGAGAATAGACATATATGGATTGGGTTGAGGTAGCTTTATCCATCATCTGATCAATGTATCTAGATACCTTTCCTTCTTCCCTCTTCATCTCTTCATCTCATTAGTCTGGTACCAAGGCAGTCTTTTAAATGAATATCATCTTGACTTTTATAGAAGTCAAGAGTGTTGGTTGAGGGGAAATAGGTAATAGTATTTCAAATTTCTGTAACAAGTTAATCTTACTTGGGTCTTTGGATGTACAGTAGGTATTCTTTATAGTTTTTCTACTAAGATTTTATTGATCTGTGCTGGGATTTTGTTTTGTGTTTTTTTACTTTTATAGGTGTTCAACCAGGTAAGTAAGATATCTTAACTATTATAACTTTTGACTACTAACCTATAAAGAGAAACAAAATATGAGAAAAAAAATAAGCAGAAAAGACTTTGAGCACAAGATGATTTAATATTCATTTCATAAAACATAATATACCAACCTTTATAGGGGTTCAACCAGGCAATTAAGATATCTTAACTACTATAAATGCTGACTACTAACCTATAAATAGAAATATGATATGATAAAATAAACAAGCAGAAAAGACTTTGAGCACAAGATGAGAAAACTAAACAGTATTTTTTACATGTATATATAGTCCTATCCTACTTTACTGAAAGAAGTTATTCTCATGTACATGTTTTGATAGAATATACTAATTATAATTAATACAAATGTATTTTAATAGATAAAATGAAAAAGATGAGCAAAAAAAGTTTTAGTATAATTAAAAATATAACTACACTTATTTTTACACCCTCCCTCATTAACTGAAACTTGAGAGTTATTTAGTTCTATAATCCCCATTGAGTCTTGGAATCTTTGAAATTTGATTCTGTGTAGTGGTTTTGTCATGATGTCAGCTATCATTTCTTCATTTTTAAAGTATTTTATATTGATTTTTTCCAAGGTAACTTGTTCTCTTATCCAGAGAAAGTGTACTTCAATGTGTTTTGCTTTGAAATGTGCTACTGGGTTTCTTGAGAGAGATATTGATCCTTGGTTTTCACCATACAAAAGGGTATAGTTTCTTTCTATAAAGCCTATTTCAATTAATAGTCTTCAAAGCCATATTCCTTCTTTACCCATGTCCAGCAGACCTCTATATTCAGCCTCTGTGGCTGATAATGCAACTGTGTTTTGTTACCTTCTTTTCCATGATATGGAACCACAGTTGAGCATGAAAACATAGCTGGATGTTGACCTCCTTGTGAGTTTGCATCCATCCCAATCTGAGTCACTGAATCCTGACTCTTCATTGCTTGGTTAAGTGAGTTGTGACACATTTTTTAATTTTTTTTGTGATCCCATAGACTAGTTGGTGATTGACTGTTCTTTTCAGATATCATAGTATTCTTTTGAATGCATTCCAGTGTTTAATGCTTTGTTTTGCTATAAATAGAGACAAAACACTTACAGGTAAGACAAGGTCTGGACTATTACATTGTGCTAAGTACCTAAGTTATCCTATTGCTGACAAATAATCAAGGTCCAATAAGACAAATTCATTATATTCTTGATCAGTTGCTGGTTTGAGCTGAATATTTGATTGCATTGGTGTTGGGTTTTGTTTACAGTCTTCCATCCCATACATTTGAGTGTTTAATTAATATACTGGCTTTGCAATAGTGTTATTTTATTAGTTTCACGGTTTCTTGAAATCTTGATTCCAAGTAGAAATGTTTCTGGACCAAAATCATGGACATTGTGATCCTTTGACAGTTCTTGAAAATATTCCTTACCTCCATGACCAACAATGGCCATATCATCTAACCATATGTAGACATATAATGGCATATTGTTGTGATGCCTGATGAATAAGCATGGATTGGACGTGCTGACTACAAATTTTTGTCTAAGGAACCAAGATTTGACTTCATTGTACCAGCACCTGGGTGCTTGTTTAAGTCCATATAGAGCATTTTTCAATTTGATTGCACATGAGTTGTTTTATATGCTTAAAATTTGTTTGTTCAAGTACTTTCCTGAGTTCTTCATCCTATCAACTAGCCCATCTGGTAAGGTAATAGATACAGTTTCTTTAGTGAACTATTTATAAATGCTGTCATTACATCTAGTTGATAAAGATATAAGTTTTTCATGTGCTGCAATTGCTGCTAGTACTCTTAATGTAGTTATTTGGCCTGTTAATGAGAAAGTTTTGTCAAAATCAAGTCCTGCTTTTGAAGGAAACCTTTCACTACCAGTCTTACTATGTGTTTTTATATGTTTCAATTTTCATAAAATTTATTTTTGAAAACCCATCAACATGTAATTGGTTTCTTATTGGGATTACCTTTTTCAAATGACCATAATTTTTTTTTAAATAATTAATCAAATTTTTTATTGATTTCATTTATCCATTTTTGCGCATTTGAACCATTTAATGCCTTTTTATAGTGATTTGGATCAATAATTTGTTGGGTTAAAAGATTTTCTAAGGCATTATGTTTTCCTTCAAGCACTTGAATTAGTGCCATTGATTCATTGAGTCTTGGTGATCTTCTCAAGGTTGCTGGTTCAGTTGGTGGTTGGTCAAGGTCAAGTATTAGGTGCCTTTTTGGTTTGGTGTTGGTGTCTGTTACTTCTTCTTGCTCCTCAACTGCATCAAAAACTCATCATCTTCTTTTTCTATATTATTGTAAACTTCTGTGTTGTTAACAATAATTAATTGATTTGATGATTTATTGACAGCTTTGAATGGAAAGTGTTTTTCATTGAAGTGCACATTATGATAAATTATAATATTATTTTAATTGATAGAGAGTAGTCTATAATTGTGATTTCCTTCTGTGTAACCCAGCATAACACATGGAATTGATGTTGGGTAAAACTTCCCCTTATGATTTGCTTTGGGTCCATGAGCATAGGCTGCACATCCAAATGACCATAGGTGTTTTAGAGTAGGTGCTTGTTTTGTCCACATTTCAATTGGTGAACTTAGATTTGTTGCTTTACTGGTGGTGAGGTTTTCAAGATATACCGCAGTGCAGACAGCTTCTCCCCAATATGATAAGGGAAGCCCTGACTGTTGTAACATGGCTCTGGCTCTTTATGTAGTGATCTTGTTCCCTAGCTCTAAAACAGGATTTTGTTCAGGTGTATGGGGGCCTGTGATTTGATGATGGATACCATTTTGTGTTAGATATTCTGAGAATAAATTTGAGGTATATTATCCTCTACCATCTGTTACTAAGCTTTTTATTTTCTTACTACTCTCTTTTTCAACTAACTCTTTATAATTTTTAAATAAATTTAAAGCTTCTGATTTATTTTTAAGAAGATAAATTGCTCTGAATGAGGTAAGTCTATCTGTAAACTTAATGTAATATTTGTAGCCACCTCTTGTTTTTGGTGATATGAGACCACATCAAGTTCTTCATTTGGAGGTCTTATTTTCCCTTTGAATGGGAGTTTACAAGATTTTGGGAGTGCACATGCTTCACAGAAGAAATCATCATCAACTTTAACATTTTTAATCACTGTTTTTACATATTGGGTACTAGCATGGCCTAGTAAATTGTGCCATAGCTGGAGCTCTGATATACATGCATATGACTGTGATAGCTTAGAGTTTGTTGGAGGTTTAAAGGTTCCATTCAATCTTGGAATGCTATTTTTGATTATAGCTTTGAATTTTTGATCTCCTTTTGAGATAGTGACATAACTCTCTGATGAAGTATGGTGAGTAATTTGGTATCCTTTTTTCCAAAGATCATTTTCAGCCAATAAGTCATACAGTAAACCTGGGATGTGCATTGCTATAACTGAGACTGTGTAATTATTGTCTGTATATAAAACTACACCAACACCAGTACTTTAAATATCTCTATCACCAGTAACTATAGTTTCTTTATGACTGCAATAAGAGTGAAATAATGATTTGTCTCTAATCATTGTCATTGAAGCACCTGAGTCAAGTACAATTTTGTCATTAGATTGATTTTTTTCACTGTTTGAAATTAGGACATACTTTGAGATTGCCATGACTGAAGCTTCCTTAACGGTCTTGTGCTTCCTTGACTGCTCTTTTAGCTTCATCCATTCTGGTTTGAGGTCTGGAAATTTGAACCAGCACTTTCTTGAATCATGAGGCTTTTTTCAGTGTTTGCATTTAATTTTTGGCTTGTTTGAGCTCAAGGCTGTGAGTGCCATAGTTTTCTCTTGGTTTTGGCCTCTGAGTTGTGCCATTGACTTAGTGTTTTTGAGTTGTTCAAGAACATATTTTGTTGTCAGGTTCTTGTGAGTAATAAGAGTGTAGAATGTTGCATCAAATTCTTCTGGTAGTTGCACAAGAATTTTGATTGCCAGAAGATTGTCAGTGTATTTAGCTCCCAGAAGCTTTATCATATGGATAACATCATAGGCTTCAGTGAGAAAAGTTTTTGTGTCAGATGTGAAGGTTAGAACCTTCAATGCTCTTGATTCTCCGGCTTTGTTTATTGCTGTATTGCCTGTGTGATGATCTTTGAGTAATTGCCATGTTTTCCAGGCATTTGATTCAACTTCAGGATGATCAAATATTAGTTGCATGTTTAGGTGGTCAAGCTGTCATATTATAAGATTATATGCTTTTCTTTCTGACTTATTTCTTTTCTTTAATTTATCAGCCGATTGATTATAGGTAACATTTCCAACTTCATCAACAGTTTTGGTAAGGCTAAATGGCTCTGTAACCATTTCAAGCAAATCTGCATTGTCAAGCAGTGACCACATGTACATAGACCAGACAACATAACTTTTGTCATTGAGTCTTGTAGCGCCTCCTTTGACTGCTTTCTTTAGTATGTCTTGAACTTCTGTGATGTTCATGAGATTATTGGTACTGATAATGACTAAGATTTTATTGATCTGTGCTGGAGATTTGTTTTGTGTTTCTGTACCTTTATAGGGGTTCAACCAGGTAAGTAAGATATCTTAACTATTATAACTGTTGACTACTAACCTATAAAGAGAAACAAAATATGAGAAAACAAACAAGCAGAAAAGACTTTGAGCACAAGATGAGAAAACTAAACAGTATTGTTTACATGCATATATAGTGCTATCCTACTTTACTGCGAGAAGTTATTCTCATGTACATGCTTTGATAGAATATACTAATTATAATTAATACAAAAGTATTTTAATAGATTAAATGACATGGATGAACGAAACAAGTTTTAGTATAATGAAAAATATAACTACACTAATTCTTACATTTCTACAACTCTCTAGTTCTATGGATTATAGTTAGTACTATAAGATTGTCTACAGTGGTGACATTCCACTTATAATTTCATACAAGACAGCTTGACATATCTTCAATCTCAGAGGGATTCAGGCTGATATCTGTTCAGTATGATTTCAGTCTGACTTTCATCTGAGATCCATCTAAGTTCAAGTTGAGGACTTGCTAGCAAGTTCCCAGAACATCTCCTTCTGCTCTGCCCAGTGCTGATCAAGGTTTGGGCGCTCCTTATAAAGGTGGGCCAAAGTGTGCAAATTCCACTTTACTACCTCTACACTCCTTTCCCCTTCTCCCATTATTGTTGATGTCATATCATTTTTTTTCTTGAAATTACCAGATTCCTAAACAATTTACTTCTTTCACAGTACTTAATTTATTTGTATGTACATTCAGGTTGCAAAAAGCTTGCGATATTTTTGGCCAAAAAAAAAAAAAAAAAAAAAAAACATAGCTTCACTCACAAAAAAAATAATTTAGTTATTCACAAAGGGAGCGCCCCGATTTATCCCTTCAACCCATTTATTTGAATTTTCATATCATCTTTTTGTGAGAGAAATTTTAATTTAATTTATTTTTTTTTGTCAAAAATTCTGCAAGCTTTTATAACCTGGTTGTATCTTGCCGATGGCGCTACTTACCCTTACCTATTTGTTTCCTCACATTACGTATATAGCCTAATCTTATGTTACATTTTCTGTCATGTCCCAAATTGGATGGGATCGTAAGTAATAAAAAATGGAACGCGTCACTGATCGTATGATATATCTTCAGTATAAAAAAACATTTCTCATATCTTTCACGCTTTTTAATGTTCAATAAAGCAACCATGATCTTACTCGATAAATTATTCACTTTGCTGTTAAACCTTATTATATTTTTATTTATCTTTCAACATTGTGCGATAATACTAAATAGTATCACCATCATATTTGATATAGAATTCGTTTCAAAATAATATAAATTATCCAATGAGCATAGCTGCAGATTTTCAAAAAAAAAAAAAAAAAAAAAAAAAAAAAAAAAAAAAGCCTATAAGAAACAGCTTTACTAAACAATTCCTACAACCTAGACTACTTGACGACAAATGATTTTCAAGAGATATTTTTAATAAACAAAATAATACATTATGAACACATTTTTCTTGACAGATTGACTTGCTCAAGTGTTTTCCAGAATGGAAGTTTCGTCCATTGGCTATCTAACTTGACAGCTCTGACTCTTTGGCGCGGGTAAAATACAAAAGGGTCATATTTCCCTTTAATCTTGATTTGATTGTTTGAAAATATGGGTTCTTTAGCATTGAATTCTACATCAATGGAAGTTAAGTTCATATCAGGGTTTGAATTGTTAGAAGTATGAATTTTCTGCTTGCGAGAAGGATCAGTAGATTCAAGTGTCCAGAGAGTTGTGACACCATTAGCTTTCAAATACTCCATCGCAGCTAAGTAGCCGAACCCAACAGTTTCTGGGGAATGGGAATCATCAGATAGTGTAAGACGACCACCATGTGATAAAATCAACTATGGAGGAATTGAAGTTGAAGAAATTAGTCAAAAATCATGATTAGATTCACTAGAATATCACAAGAAAAATAATATTTACGCATTGATGCATGCCTAAAAAAGATAATTACTAGTAGATGAGGAAAACTGACTTGCAAGATTTCTTGATTGGGATAAGGTGTTTTCCAATTTTTTCTTAGAGCGGCTGTATTTATTTCAAAAAGAGCGCCATATGAGATTCCACGAAGAATATTTCTGCGTAATTTTTCCCATATCTCAGGATTAGACGAAAGGGATAGATCGGGTGTAAAAAGTAGGATGAGGTCAAAGTGGGCAATAACTTCAGGGGAATAGCGCTCAATAATGTCCCATTGAGCGTCAAAATAAAGATGGAGAAGAGTGTTAGAGGAATCGCAAGATTGTTTTGCTTTTGAAAAAGTGGGTGGATCGAAATCAATAGGGATTTCATTGACATGATGGACGCTGCCGACAATGTAATCGATCTCATGAGCATGACGGACTAGAAGTTGATCAATGATGTCAAATGAATTGCGTCGATTTATACATTCGGTCTCAAACCCAATTAGAAGATGAATACGGCTAATATACTTGTGACGCAGCGTGGTAGCCTGTGCGATGAAAGCCTCAAATTGTTTTTGAAGATCAGCTGGCGAAAGATGTTGCTTTGATTGAGGGGACGGACGGTTTCAATATTTTGCATGGTGGATGATAGAATTGATGAGCACAATATTCAAAGAAGACGATTTCAAGTCAGAATCAAAAACAATCAACATAGACAAAATATAACTGATGATGACAACAGTATTTATAATAGTACTGCCGATTCCAAAACGCTTGCGGTTTTTTTAAAAAAATGCCCACTCTTCCCCTGCCAAAATGTGCTTGCATGTCAGCTGACCTGGCACATCCAAGCACATTTTGACGGGCAGTGGGGGTTTTTTTTTTTTGTGAAAACCGCAAGCGTTTTGGAATTGACTGGCAGTATTAATTTTAGTGAATCGATAGATATAAAATATTCTGTTACCTCTTCAGGATATAAGTCTTCAACACGGTCTCTGGGCATGTGTTCTGACATCCCATAAGTGGTGAACCCACACTTAATCGCTGCTTCAACAACAGATTCTAGTGTTCCTCGGGCATGTTGGCAGAATTCTCCGGAATGGGAGTGCAGACAGCTTGGCATTGCCTAATCTTTAAGTTGGCCTTGATTGTAACAGTATGTTCTTTCCTCTTTTAAGTCTATGCATATAAAGATACCATCAATCTTACAATGTCAGAATGAAAACTTAATAAAGTCTTGATGCTTCAATAGAGTCATCTTTATCTACAAAAAAAAAAAAAAAAAAAAAAAAAAAAAGAGTAGCTCACCTATGGGCCTTCCAAGACCTGAAAGATACGCTATAATCTCAGACTCACTATAATTCCAATAACCGTCAATGAGGCTAACAGAAGGGACTGAATTGCTTGACTAATAATTTATTGTGCTTCACAAACTGTCTAATGCAGTAGTACAAAGTAGAAATGCAAGAGGCCAGTTCAAATTTTCATCTCGTGAATGTTTTATATGCAATATTCAAGATACATAACCTGGAAGATACCTTGATTTTATGATATTTATTTAGGTTGACAATAAAGACACCAGGTCGATTTTTCAGTTTTAGCAAACGGTCACTGACTTTCGTACCTCTTTCAACTCAATTTTTATTTGCGGAGCTTGGAATAACATGTAAAGCTCCGGATCATATACTGCGGCCTTTGATTCGAGCCTCCCCTCCCTGTATGTCTGTCGCCTGGGTGATGTCCCTCTATAACCAGTCTTTTTTTTTGTCCCCCAGCAGTGAATAATAATTGTCATGTATTTTACACCGCCGTTGCGCAACAGTTACGCTGTGTGGCGTAACAAACAATTTTGGTAGTGTATGAAAGAATAGGAAATCCAGTAATGGCTAAATACAGGAGTGAGAGTATTCATAATGTGAGAAGAAACAGCGCCATTGGCATGTAGCAAAGATAATATTAACGAGCATGAGACACCTTATTAGGGATTCAACCGGAAGTAACTAAAAAAGAAACAACATATGCAATATTTGGAGAGGTGGAGAAGAGCGATATAAATCTTTGAGATTGAAGTCCTGGGCCTGGGCCTGCACCACTATCTCAACAACCCAATCTGCCTACTTGTAAATTCACTCACCATCATGATTAACACTCAATCAATCATCTTTTCCCTCTCCTCCCTCTCACCTATTAGAGCTACCCTTTCTGCCATTGTGTTAGCTGTTTTACAGCTCTTCCAAGCCAACCCTACCATTCAGCTCATTCTCCGTTGGTTTTCCCTATCCTATTTTGACTTCTTCTCCCCTACCTCCCTCTAACTAATCCTTGAAAACTTTTCTGAGAACCTGCTCTCACTTACAGATTTTGTCTTGTCTCAACTCAAGTGCTCTTAAGAAACTCTGAGGAAGATACACCACTTTCCTCACTACCCCAAGTGCAAATTGTAAAATGCAACTTTGGCCACTCCTTTCTCAGAGACTATCTTTTCCGGTTTAAGGAAGCAGACTCTCTAGTTTGTATGCTATGTAACATGAGCTCTAAAGACACCCTTGAACATGTCATTTATTTTTATCCTGATCACTTAGCGCCTACAGCAGCTTTTAACCACACTGCCTAAAAATCATGACTTCCTTTTTCATACCTCTGCCTTACTCTCATTGTCTCCTGTTATTTTTCTAGTTGCCACTTTTCTTATTAAAACTTTAAGATTTCCTAACAACCTTCCTCTCACCACTTAGTTTCATCACAAAAGTCTCCTTCTTATTTTAGTTAACCTTTTTTCATCATTGATAGCTTGTAAAATGAGGAATAGAAAAATATTGGAAGGAAATTATCAGGAAAAGAAATAGAAGGGAGGGGAAAGATGTCATTTTAATGTCTTCATAATCAAAAGTGGACCTCAAGTTACCTCTGGTGTTTCTAATTTTTGAGCTACATTTATGCTGTGCTTTAATCAACAAAAAAATTTGTATCAACCTATTATACTCTTGTTTAATTCATACATCTAAACAAACTGACTACAATTTTTGGACTCATGTATATCAATTTGTTTACACAAATCACATTTTCCTCTTCTGCAACTATTCAGGGACAAAAAGATTCATCCCGTTACATTTTTTAAAATGCATCCTACCACACAATCTCATCACCTTTATAATTCAAAAACTTTCCCCCATCGTCACGATCCTTGAGAGATCCAATCACTTTGAGGAGTTGTTCAACGGCTTTTTCTGTATCATGTACACCTTCCTTTGTGCCACTCATGCTCTTAGGAATAAAATCTTTTGAAAGCTCAGTTCCCGCAACTGTACCAGGGTGTAACGCCACTGCAAGGGTAGGATAGAATGAGCTACCGGAATTGGTTAGCTCGCGTTGGAGAGTTACAATCACTTGATTTAACGCAGCTTTTGAAGCGCGATAGGAATACCATCTAATCCAAAAATGATAAAGATTAGTGGATAATTCAGACAGACATGTGAACGAGAAAAGCTGGCCAGACATTATAATTAATGAATAGATCTCACCCTCCAAGACTATTATCACCAATGCTGCCAACTTTGGCACTCATGCTAGCTAAAACACACACATCTGGGTTGACAAGTCCCTTTGCAGGATCCTCCTCCCTTGGAAGTGATGTTTTAGGCTTTGAAGGTAGCAGTTTGATAAAATGTTTGAAGCTAAGAATGTGTCCAAAAGTATTTATCTTAATAAATCATGAAGAAATGAAGGGCATCAGTCAAGGAACGTGTAGATGAATATTGTGCATTTTTCCGGTTCAAGTAGCGCAAAGGCCATGACAGTAAACTCACTTGAAACGTCTCATTCAAGTCTTCATGGTCCACTTTGCGTATAGTTTTTTCAGCCCTAAGCTTAAGTTGTTGTATGGTTTTTAGAAATTTGTCAAAGTCATTCAATCAATCAATCAAATCAAAAATAGAAAGTAAAAACTTGAACTCACTATTCCTGAAACATTTATCAAAAGACGAAGGTTGTTTCCAAAGCGGTCTCCGATTCTCTCTGCAGCGGAGGCAATGGTAGATTCCTTTTGGACATCCATTGGGCAAACCATCAAACGCTTATCGAGTGCTTCTCCATGCGTGGCGCTAAGATCTTTGAGAATAGCGCTTTTTGTCTCATCAGGAGTTCTCGTCGTGGCCACAACGCTGAGCTGCGTGCGAGCCAAAAGATGGCGCACAAATGCCAAGCCGATACCTCTGCCCCAAGAGAAAATGTGATGAGCATCAAAGTGCTGGCTACCAATTAAAGAAAGTCAACTGCCAACCGAGAAGATCCTTGGACGATTGCAAGATGAGGAAAAGACATGGCAAAGTTTCCGTGGATGAATAATGCAGGGCGACAAGATATTTAAGCGTCCTGAGCATGACGTCATGACTTTTGAAATCGGAAAATCTAACAAATTTGGGGTTAAAAACCTGAAAAAACGCAAGAAGGTTGAGCAATTTCTAGATAATTATGCCTGACCCGTTAAGTTAAACTCCGTGCAAATCGAGGAGGATTGTGCGTCATGTCCACCCGCAGAAGGGAGGTGAAATTCGAAGATCTTTATGTTTCAATTTCACTTCTCTGCAAAAATTAAAAATCCTACTCCATTTTCTAGGGTGAGAATTATTTCACAACTCTCTCGAGTTAGATTAAGTGCCCGAGAGAGATCAAGTAACCGATATTATATGTCCTGGTTTGACGATTTGAAGGTACTTTTTCATTGTAGTGATGATGAACTCAACTTCAACGATGTTTAATTTTCTTACACCTTGATAAGAATACTCATAGAATTTGACGTGTATCAAATCAACATTGAGAAAATAAATGTAGATGCCGAAAACTTCAGGATAAAAGATTGATATACTCTCCAGGTAGATCACATCAGGATCACTCCAGTAAAAGCCCTGGCCCTCCTCCCCCCTTCAACAATGTACAGCCTTACACTTTCAGTATTTCCTATTCTTGATTATCAAAGCCACATGGACACCCCTTACCTCCCCTTTCAACTTTCTTTCTGTAGCCTGAACTGCCTTCATTCTCCCGTTGTGGTGGGTAGGTTTAAGTGTGAATAATTGGAGCAGGTATTCGATATGGTTTGCATATTGCATACAAATCAACAGACAAGATAAAGTATTGAAATGTCCTAGAAATATACCCAACTGCCTTGGACGATAGACGTATTTGGTAAATCTAGTGTGGTGATCGTCAAGCCAGATCAAGAGATGCCATCCTCGCCTTCACCCTCACCACCATCTTCATCATCAGCTACTACACTTCGAGCACTATTCGCCCTCCAGATCATTGGCCGAGCACTTACGTTTGGACTTAATTCAGCACTAATCAGTCGAAAGCTTTCACCAGGGGTACTGGCGACAGCTGCTATTCATTATGACGTGACAATTCATGCAATATTCTTCCTTACCCGACAGTCAATCCGCGTCTTCATTGCGAGGCATCCTGCAATCCAGAAGGTAGATGAGAATCTTAATGCAAAGTCAAGCGCTGATGCAATATCATATTCAATCCGCAACCTCCTCTCCCTACCTTTGCTCTTGACTTTCATGGTTGCTCCTCCAGCTTTCTTCTTTCTTCTTTACTCCCATCATCCATCAAATGCTCATTCACATCCAATTGCCATCTTACTCTACTTTGGAGCCACTCTCATAGAATCTTTTGCAGAACCTTTTTATCTCTCTTTTATTCTCTTTCCTTCTTCAACCCCTCAACGTGTCAAAATTGAAGCTATTGCTTTATCTCTCAAATCTTTCTCAATCTTGGCTATTGTATATCTTGTCCCGCCTTCATATCTGCCCCCTATCATTGCTTTTGCTATCGGCCAAATTATCTATGCTTCCTATCTACTCTTTGGTCTTGCCTGGTCCACTCCCATTCAATTATCTCCTATTAAATCTTTACCCCAATCTAGGTCTTCATTCCTATCTCCTTATCATTGGGTTACTCATCATGATTTATCTCTTGTTCACGATCTCATTCGCCAATCTATCATCTTACAGTTTTTATCAGAAGGTGATAAATTCATCATTGGTCGCATCTCCTCTCTTAATCATCAAGGCGCTTATGCCCTTGCCTCAAACTATGGTGCTCTTTATTTCCGCTTTTTCTTCTCCTTCTGAAGTTTTATTTTTCATTGTCATCCCCCACAATAAAAGTAACATATTGTATGTCCACATACATTGCACTGTATGTTTGTCTTTTAGGCTCTCTTGTTGCCCGTCTACTCTTTCAACCAGTTGAAGAAACTCTCAGGCTCCATCTAGCTAAATCTTTAGCCATAAAAAAACCTCTTGCCCTGCTTGATGCAGCTCAATTACTCTCAAACCTTTTCCTCCTATATTCATATTTCACTTGTTTTTTACTTGCTTTTGGACCTCCCTTAATTCCAATGGCTCTGTCTATCCTTCTTGGATCTCATTCGCCTTATCTTTCAGACTCTGGCCAGCCTATCGTTCATATCCTCAAAGCTTATTGTTTTTTACTTCCTTTGTTTGCATTCAATGGCATTCTAGAAGCTTTTGTCCAATCCGTTGCGGCGGGATCTGAACTTGGCCGACACAGTCGCTCAATGGTCATCTCTAGTATTGTATTTATCATTGGGGTATCTGTTTTTGTTAGAAAAACATTCCTCAGTCGACATTTGATGATCAGCCCAGAGGTGGGTATGGTTATTGCTACTGGGATGAACATGATCAGTAGAATTGCCTGGTGTGGCAAGTTTACGGTTGACTATTTTATTCAACATGGTGGACAAACAGCATTTCAGCATTTGATGAAAGGACTGATTGATAATCTGTGTGTAGCTGTGCTTCTGGCATGTGGGGTTTTATTGAGGTATGGGGCTCCAGCCTTGAGTTGGATGATTGTACTCCAAGGTATTGGCTTGGCTACTGTATGCATCATAATGGTGGCAATCAGAGAAAAAGATAGAATAATAGTGGGACTGAAAGATTTTAAATCCAAAAAGGAATAAAATCATGAGGGTTGATGCTGGTAGGGTTTTCAAAACACTGTGACTATTGTTTGCATTTTCTAAAACTGATGCTTGTAATAGTAAACCCCTCCACTGCTAAGAAAAAAACAATATTTTTGGGGAATTGTGAGCAACATCATTTCTTCAGAGTATAGACCTATATATAATAAAATAACATATATAGCATCGCACAAAATCACATGAAAATGATGGTGGGATCTCAACCAGTCACATTATGGGTTCATTTGATTCTTGTAGCTCATGCATATTGAACATTGAGTAGCCATCAAGAGCCAATTGGATTGCGCCTTAAACACCAATACAAAACATAGGTAGAACTATGCTAATAATAGTAACTGGGAAAATTAAAGTTAACATATCTGCCATTAAGAATCAACTATTTTTAATGATGGAAGATTCTAATCTACCAGGCTCAACTAATGAATAATTTTTTTAAAATTAACAAGTTATTTTGTTTTGATTGCCACAATCTTTTTTGGTCTTAATGGTGACAAATCAAAAATCAAAATATGAATATAAAAATATGAATATAAAGATAAAAATAAAAATGAAAAATAAAATAAAATAAACATGAAAATGAAACTAAACATAAACATTAACATTAACATAAAAATATGAATTAAAATTAAATTAAAAATAAAAATACAGAGCATGACATGTCTATTGCAATAGAAGCCAATAATAGCTATTATCTATTCTATTATTGATTTTGCATAATAGCTATTCCATTATGCACAATAGACTATTATCTATTATTCTATTATTGAAAGTGCATAATAGAAATTCTATTGTGCATAATAGATCTATTGAAATAATAGCTATTATAATAGCTATTCTATTATTCATACACCAATTTCTGCACAGATATTCATTTTCATGTTGCATATTGAATACATAACACTGCGACAACTCAATTTACTACTGTCCTCAATGAACTTTAGACAAATTTCAACCACAGCACAAAAAGTATCATAAATTTACATTTCAAACGGGACATCATATCAATTTATTTCATGAAAGCATAGTTTTATTTAGCTCCACGGAACTAGTGATGCCTTACTCAAAAGACCCTGTTGCAGTCAATTTCTTAGGCACATGCCTGCTTTGACTGCACCTTCAGCTAGAGAAGTTTGACATACTGAAATCATATTCCCAGATGATGAAAATGTTCTTCCACTGGGAGCAGAGGTAGCAGGTATAGAAAAATAATCTTTAGCAACTAGCAAAAGAATTCTGAATGTGCTCTGATACTCTTTCCACCACAATAGAATGTCTTGACTTTTTGGAGCATGACAAAGCTTCAAATAATCTCCAACTTTGTCCTCTTGTTTGTCTACATAATCATCAAATCGATTGTAAGGAGTTTTGAAATAAGATTTATCTATTTTGCAATCAATTTTTCTTGCCTCAGAAACAACATTGTACTGTTCATAGATTAGTCACAAATAGCTCTCAGCTTTTTTCTTGTCATTATAAACTTCACGATCATCCTTTTTGGGATCATTGTAAAAATCTAGCTTCAAGCGTGGATCCAGAAGAATTGCAATGGTGTAGTGCTCCAAACTGATGTTGTAATATTTTTCCAACTTGTCAAAAGCTGCTGAAGCTGAATCGTGCAAAAAGTAATCTTCTCCATATTTATCACAGACAAACTCAGGATGATTAAGCAATAAATCGTACCATGGGAGAACAAGAGTTATTGTTGGATATCTCTCAGCTTGTACAATCAATGAGGCTTGTTTGAAGGGCTCAAGAAATTCACATATCTCCCTCAAGTCATTCCATTTTGAAGCTGAAAAATCAATCTGAAAAATTAAATTAGTATGATAAGTTATTATGACAAATTTTTTACAAATTTAACTTACTGAATCATCAATAATCCCATCTTCTTTAAAATCCAATATCTGTCTGTTGTACGCTCTCTTTTGCAGAAGAGCAAGCGAAAGCATTTCAAAAGTTGAATTCCATCGAGTTGCATTGTTCAATATTGGTTTGACAGCTTTACACTTTTTGTCATTACATATCTCCCTAAATCTTGAGGTTCTTTGATCATTTTCCCGAATCAGAACTATGATTTTTCAAAGATCAATAATATCATCAGAAAAATATTTCAATGAGCTTTCAGCAGCAAGGTTTAACACATGAGTAAAACATTGAATATGATGTTCATCATCAGGAAAAAGTCCCTTCTCAACACCTATCTCAACAAAAGCATCATTATTACTTGCATTATCCATGGTGATGCCCAAGATCTTATCTCCATGTTCTTGTATTAGCTCGTCTCCTTCAGTGAATATATCTAAAATATCCTCCTCATCTGACAAACTTTGATTACTTCCTTCATATTGGTCTTGTTCAGAGTTTTCATCCACAATTGTATCAGTATTTTTGATATTTTCATTATGCTCGCTAGCACTGTCATCTTGAAAAAATACTTTTAAGAGTGAGCAGATTTTGATGAATATCTGAGCACCTGTGTGGCAGCCATGAAACAAACTGAATCCAACCAAAGCCCATTTAACTCTCCACTCTTCATCAATCCAATGCACCGTTAAAATAATGTAAGGGGTTCCTCCCTGAGAAGTCCCGATATCTGTTGTGAAAGCAAAGTGATGAGCTGATTTTTGTATAAGATGCATTACTATTTTCTGTGAAGAAATATGTAAAGCTGATATCCTTCTAGATATTGTGTGAGCAGATAAGAAAGTGATTTGAGGGTCAAGGCATGCAATCATAGAACGAAAAGAGAGATTTTCAATGACAGAGAATGACTGCTGGTTGTCAATAATAAAATTAAGAAGATTAATGTTGAATTTTTGTTGCTTTTCTCTTTGCAAATATTGGCTGAGTACTACATGACTATTAGATTCAAAAGATTAAGCCTGAGCTTCATCTTTGAAATCATGTGGGCCCATTAGACCATCATATGCAGCTATTGCAGCTCTCCACTCTTCAACATGTCATTTTGCATGCGTAATAAGGTTGGTTTTTGTCTTTTTATTGTGCTGAATCGTACTTGAGCATCCAGGGTGAATGCACTTTTGTTTTTCTCCAATTACAGGGCCAAAAAAACTTTCTACAACAGCACTATCTCTTCCATGATCTGATCTGAATATAACACTACTGTAGTTGAAACTTTGACTTGGTAATTGATTAACATTTAATTGAGACATTTTTAAACTTTAAGATGTATAATATAGGCAAGTCTAAAACAATCACTATGAAGTTATGACAACTAAAAGTACTTCAGCACAACTGGAAATTGAGTCGAATGCTGTGTTTTGCATCAAATATGCAACATGAAAATGAATATCTGTGCGGAAATTGGTGTATGAATAATAGAATAGCTATTATAATAGCTATTATTTCAATAGATCTATTATGCACAATAGAATTTCTATTATGCATTTTCGATAATAGAATAATAGATAATAGTCTATTGTGCATAATGGAATAGCTATTATGCAAGCTGATAATAGAATAGATCTATTATAGATTTGTCATGCTATGTAAAAATAAAAAATAAAAAATAAAAAATAAAAAATAAAAAATAAAAAATAAAAAATAAAAAATAAAAAATAAAAAATAAAAAATAAAAAATAAAAAATAAAAAATAAAAAATAAAAAATAAAAAATAAAAAATAAAAAATAAAAAATAAAAAATAAAAAATAAAAAATAAAAAATAAAAAATAAAAAATAAAAAATAAAAAATAAAAAATAAAAAATAAAAAATAAAAAATAAAAAATAAAAAATAAAAAATAAAAAATAAAAAATAAAAAATAAAAAATAAAAAATAAAAAATAAAAAATAAAAAATAAAAAATAAAAAATAAAAAATAAAAAATAAAAAATAAAAAATAAAAAATAAAAAATAAAAAATAAAAAATAAAAAATAAAAAATAAAAAATAAAAAATAAAAAATAAAAAATAAAAAATAAAAAATAAAAAATAAAAAATAAAAAATAAAAAATAAAAAATAAAAAATAAAAAATAAAAAATAAAAAATAAAAAATATATAAAAATGATGAAATAAAATAAATAAAGTAAAAAAACATATTTGATTACTATTTCATCAAGTGAAAATAGGGCCACCTCAAATCAAATAAGATGTGATCATGAGTGAATGATGGAAACTCTCCCAGACTGAATTCAAGTACAGAGACTTGAATAGCTTGATTAGTCAGTTTCATAGAAGAGTTTGAAGGTCCAGTAAGAATAGAGTTGTCAAAATCTAATTAAGTATTAAAATAAAATTCAATTTAATGGTCTCAGTAAGTTAATTTCACATATTATAAATGTTTTACAGTTTACAGTTGGTAGAAAAATAGAAATTATTATTTAAAACAATATTTAAAAGACTTATACAGTAATAATGAATATGATTTGTAATTTTTTGGCTATATGTTCAAACTTTGAAGTAAAGAATGTAAAATAATAACCCAAAAACCTCCTTTTTATATACCCATAAATCCCTGATGCCCACCCCTTATTTTCCAGGCCCTTTGCACTTCTATCCCTGGCCATTACAGCACTCTGAGGGAGCTCATCTTGTCATGGTATCTACTTCAAGCAGTTTCACATGACTACTAACTAAAGGACTTTCCCCTCACAAAAGAAGAGCCATTTCACAAGCCAAAATGTAAGAATCTCATGGGATAATCCATCAAAAAATAGAAATGACCCAAAACTAGAATATATTTGTTTTCTTCTTTAAGTGAACCACTAAAAAAGGAAATAAAATAACCCAAAAATAACTTCTAAATAAGTGATATTAACAATAGAAATCAAAACACTAATTATAACAATTTTCCCATTGATATTCACCACACAATATGGGGGGCAGACTTGCTAGCGAGTCTGCAACCTTGGACCCAAAATCACCACAGATTGAACACACATTGAGCTATTGATAAAGGAACCATTCAATCAGGGATGAACACCTCTTATCAGAACAGTTTTATGTGGGTGTTCAAGTAGAGTTCAGTATGGGTTCAGTATGAGTTCAGTCTGAGTTCCATCTGAGTTCCATCTGAGTTCAGGTTGAGGACTTGCTAGCAAGTCCACCCCCTATATTGGGTAGTGATTCCAATTTAAAAATATCCAATATAGCCTTTAAGCCAATTAAGAAGCCAAAATAGGATGTGTCTGTGGGGTAACTGAATGCAGAGTTTTGAAAGGAACTTTCAAGGGTAGGTCCTTGACTATTTTAGTGCATGCAGGAAATTTTAGGTGTGATTGTTAATTGTGGCCATTGATGTTGAGGTTAATGCAATTATTAGTGCATATAATGAAGTCATTGCATGTGTAATGCAATTAGGAGACTAAATAAGTGCCTCTCACCTATTTTAGAGTGATTACACATATATTGCATGTACCCAAGTGAGTAATAAGTTTGAAATTACTAACTTTTTAAGTAATCAAGATATGCAGGTGGGATAAGCACACTAGCATAAGGCCAATACATATAAGCCGATTCTAGCATAAAAAACATCTATTATTAGAAGTCTTATTTTAAAGCAAAAACAAACCAAACAAATTGTTCTGATTAAAGAAAATTGATCTGTAAAAGCACATTTTTAATATTATTAAACTTATAGTGCATATATCCAGCTTATAAGTAATTTAAAGTGCATTTATCAATTATTTCACTATAATAATGAAAAATTCAACTTAAATCCACTTAATAAATTAGGTACTCTTAATTAAAAGGTACTTAAAACTACCTTTAATTATTACCACTTAATATTAAGTACATAAGATGTATAAAAGGTGAGTATATGCATGTATAAAGGTATATATTTGGCATATACTGTAGTATATGACCTATTTCACTTATGTATACTTATTATATATATTTAAAAGTTCTTCACATACTTATTGAATGTGTCTAGCCTATTTTATCTGTTTAATTCATTCAGTCCTGGTTATAACCAGGCTAACACTTTCACTCAAGATAACCAACAAAATGGAGACTCACCAAGGATGTGTATCAATTTTTAATACAAAAATGCAGAGGAAAATATCCAACCAATATACCAGAGCCACAATAGGATGAATAATTTGAATTTTCCAAGTCAATGAAGGTAAAAACATGGGTTTATGGGGTTTTAAAATTGATGGCTACTGGAAATAATTTTCAACTCTGGCTTTGGAAAGCAAGACAGCTGATGGAGCAAGTCATCAGGAACAATGGCTATTTTCAAAAAAAAAAAAAAGTTCACACTTCAACATCCGCAAAAACCACATTTTTTGAAAACTACTAATTAAATCAGTTGAAAATAGTATTGAAGAATTGATTTATAATGGTAGATGCAAAAATATATTATGAAGTTTTTATTTTCCTTGTTGTACAATTCAACTAAATGACAGGAATGCACAATATTAAATTATGGGAAGAAGAGCTGGCTCATTTTCTTAGTGACTTACTCACTTCTGTGGAAAACACTGGAAAGTAAAAGAAGAAAATACAAGCACTCAGGGATGCTGATTTTGAATTGTCTATTGACAATATTTTAGGCTTGACAATACACTTTAGAGCCAATGGAAGTGAAGCTTTAAAAAACAATGTGATGAAAAAAATTGGAAAATTATAGTGAGAAACTGATTGAGTGCTGAATTTGAAAGTCATCACAAGAGTCATTATCAACAGTCAAAAATATTAAAATATAAAAACTAAAGAAAAAGCAACAAACATAACCACATTGAGACATACAGAAGTCTAAAAAAAGATTAATGATCATGAAAATATTGAGGGAAATATGGTATAATGTCAAAATATGTATTTTATTTCTGCAACAAGCTTCACAGAATGACCTCTCAAAAGCGAAAGTTTATAAAAATTATCATAAATGATAATCAATTTTTTGTGTTGATTTACCCTAAGTGCCATGGCTCACATATTTCCCAATCATGCCAAGGGAATAATAAAATTTCATTCAAAGTTACTCTTTAAATGAAAGGATGACCCAAAAGATGATTTTGAGTAGAAATATAAGTAATTATAGGCAGATATGAGGTAGGATAAGGCTTGGAGGAGTGTGGGTAAGGCAAAAAAAGTTTAGTTGCATAAAATGAAGACTTTGAAAGTATTTCCATACAAGAAAAAGGTTTGGGTTTTATGTATGAAGCTTTGATAAAGGCAGGGAGTGAAAAAAAGTCTTGAAAAGGAAAAAGGATGAGGATCATTAAATGGTGAAATAGAAGGTAGTTTCAGTGAAAAACATGCAAAATGAATGAAAATTCTGTTCACAGACATTTTTTGGGCCACTATAAATTTGGGAAATGTTTAGTATTGATAGTTAGAAAATGGAACATTAATTTCACAGGCAGAAATTTCACTTTTGGGTGGTAAGCTATCTTTCCAAAATCAGGATATTTCCACTGAATCTAACTATGGTGACACACTTTTCATTTCTGAATTCAATAACCAAATCTGGAATATTTCAAGAAGTGTCTTGTAAAATATAATAACTAAAATTCTTGATGATAGTGCTATTTTAATTATTCATGCTAGTTTATATTCTGATGAGAACATTTCAAATTATACTGACAAAAAGAATTTTTAACTATTACCAAACAAATCAAATCAAATTATTCTTGACATAATTACTGATGAAATAATGTGATACTTGCACAGCTTCTTTGCACATAGAGGCATTCAAAGTATACATGCATCAGGAGAAAAATCTTGGCTCCTGATAGAGGGTGCCTCCCTTGAATGGAAATACCATAGTTCAGCCAGGGATGGACACCTGTAGCAGGCTCCAAATTTTTTTTTCTGGTGCATAAATTAATCAACAAAAAGTTTGCTGGTGTCTTACCATGGATTATTCCAACAGGTAGGTTTGAATGTGGAGATTAAAGATTAAAATAATAAAGGAGAGGAGATCATCTTCCACTCAGTAAATGGCAAAATGAAATAGGTCAAGTTCTAGAAGTAGACCTGATGGGTCTGTTAGAGGTGGAATTAGTTGAAGGTGATTTTTAATTACTGGAAATGCTGGATTTAAGATCAATTTAAAGAAGTCTAGAAGTAATAAGAATAAAATAAAAGGCAAGTAATATAATTATAATTTATAAAAATTAGCTGGAGAGATGTGCTGATTTAAAAATAAAAATACTAAAGAGTGAAAATGAAGGAGAATCTATGAGTGAAAAATGAACACTTACCTAGTAGATAAAGGTATCACTCACAAGAATTCTCTTCCCTATTACCATGAGTAGGACAGAGACATAGAAAAATTTCACAACAAATTTTACAAAATGGGATGGACACTTCTTCTAGAAAAAGGATTAACAAAAGCTTACCAGGGTTATACTTTTAAATTTACAGCTTACTTACATAAAATAATACCAAAAACATGCAGCAACAATATGAGATAATTTGAAAAAATACTAAAAAAACCCCCCAAGATATGACAACCAGTAAGTTTTTGAAAGTATGGCTTATGTACATGTCCTAAAAGAGAACCAAATAGATTTAGATTTACACAGTAACAAATATAAATTAATTGGTAATCTAGAAAAATAAAAGGGGTTGATTTTCTTGGAAAAATATAACAGTAGAGTTTTCTCATCTTCATATTAAGCCGCAACCTATAATAGAATAGGTAAGTCTTGTAAGTCTCTACTCTAGAGTAGATAGAGACTGACCAAGTTTGGAAAACTAACTATATACATACAGGCATTGTTTCACCCTAACCTAATTTGGTTATATCACTATTACCATGTCACAACACCCCTCCTCACAATAATGACAGTATTTCTATTTGAAAGAAAGAAATTAAAAGAAAATAATAATAAAAGTCTTAATTAGAAAAAGAATATATGTAGTTGTAAAGAAAATGTCAACACTACAGCACCAGAACCAAAAACTTTATAAAATTAATCATATTAACTTTTTTAAGCCTTTAGTCATTCAATCTGACAATTGTTTGTTTCCTAGGATCCAGAACAATTTTAGTTATTTTTTGTATATCAGTTGATTAATGAAGTAAAAGTCTCTTGTTGAATGCCTTGTGTCTATTTTAGACAATCTTTCATGTCAAATATCAACAGCTTTTCTGTTGTTACAATTTAAGATAACTTCAACATCCTTCCCCAAAAAATCCTTCACCAAGTTACTCACCCATAACCCTGCCCTGGTTCCCATCCCTAAAGCCATATACTCTGCGTGTGATGTTGCCAGTACAACTTATTTTTGTTGTTTTGCCATCCAACTTACCAGTACCCCACATAACAATTAAATGTTCCCATTTCCAGCCCTCCATCCCTCTCCTCTCCATGCTGCATCCACATATATCTCTATTTTTATTTAACTCTTCATATCTAGATATATACTTAGTTTCAAGTCTTTTGTTTTTGTCACATATTGTATTCAATGATTAAGAGAATGCCAATGATCTTCATTTGGGTTAATAGAAAATAAAGCTAAGAAATTCATGGCAAAACTAATATCAGGCCTTGTAACATGAGCTAGAAAACTGAGTGCTCCTATACAAGATAGAAATTCTGTTGATTTTAAAGGTTTAATTGTTTTGTTGGCAGTTTCAAGGTTACATTTTGATGGAAGCAGTGTGTTTGAGGGTTTTTTTGATGGGTTAAATCTCTCTATAATTTTATTTATAAGAGTATTTTGAGAATGTAAATAGCCATTTGTTTGTTTTTAAACTCTTATTCCAATAATTATATTCACATTATTTTCCCATTTTAGATCCATGAAACTTGCAAGATTGGATTATAGTTTAATAAGTTCATTTTTATCATTGCATGCTACAATTCCATTGTCAACTTGTGCCATATTACTGATGTTGAGTTGTTACTTTTTAGTGTGTAAACTGAAGAATAAAAAAAATGATTTGTAACCCAGATCATTTAATTTTTGTGACAAAAACTTCCACCAACATTGGCCTTCTGGTTTTGTACCATACAGGGATTGTTTGAGTTTTCATACAAGGTTAGGATAATCTGTGAAACCTTCTGGTTGAGTTTTTTATACTTCCTCCTCTAAGGTACTATTTAGGTATCCACCCACTACATCAAATGAGTTTATTTTCCAGTTAAACCTTGCCACAAGAGTGAATATTATTTGTAGAGATGTGAAGGTGGCTGTTGGTGCAAATGTTTCATAAAATGAATCTTTGTATCTTTGAGAAAAACCTTGGGCAACAAATCTTGATTTATGTTTAATGGTATTTCCATCAGCATCTTTTTTTAAGGTGAAAAACCACTTTCCTCTTATAAAAATTTTCCCTTTTGGTAAAGGTACTAGATCCCATACATCCTTACTTTTTAAATTTTCCATTTCATTTTTAAAAGTGTCTTTTCATTTCACAGCATCTTCTGATTTCATAGCTTTTTTGAAAGTGTTAGGAGTTGTCAAGACATTCTCTGAGCATTAATTATATATTTTTTCAGTAAGTAGGTCTTTCTCATCAAGTTCTTTGTCAAATGTGTGTTTGCCAAGTTTTAGTGAATTAAGTAGAAATTAGATCAATGCTTTGTTGGGCTCTATGCTCTTGTTGTTTGAAGGAGTTGTTTTATTTTTTCATGTTGGAGAAACTTCTGTTGCTGATTGTATTACTGTGCTCCTTTCATTATCCCAAAATAACCAACACTTACCTCCTTTAACAAAACCAATCACTTGAAATTTTACCACTCTCAGATCTAGTTTGCATCTCACTTCCTTGTGTATATGTACCAAAGAAACTTCTCCAAAATTTCTGAGCATATCAAGGCTTGGTTTTTCATTAAAAAGAGCTTGGAATGGAGTGATTTTGTCAGTACTTGTGTTTGGTAATATTTTATGGAGGTATACTTCCCATAGAAAATCTGCGCCTCAAAATGATTTTTTTAGACAGCTATCAAAAAAAAATAGTCCTACCAATATCATCAATGGTGCGGTTTAATCTTTCAGCTAAACAATTTTGTTTGTGATGATATGGAATATTGTGTTCCCAAGAAATATCTAATTTCTTAAGGTATCCTTGAATTTTTTGCTTCACGTATTCACCTCCATTATCCAAATGTAAAATTTTGATTTTTGATTCCTGTTTTAAGTTCCATCTTCACTTGAAATCTATGAAATGCATCTGAAACCTGTGACTTAGAGGTTAGCAGTTCACAAACTGTGTAACTGGTAGCAATATCATGAAGTGATACAAAATATAGGGACCCTTCAAAAGTTGGTTCTTTGAAAGGTCCCATTACATCAGAGACTATTATCTCCATAGGCTTAGGTAATTGTTCTGTGCTTTTTAAAGTGCTAGAATTTAAACTTTTTGCAATTTGGAATTGTTTGCATTGTATTTCTCCCAGTGATAAATAATCTGGTAGCCCTATTGCAGATTTGTTGTTTATTAGCCTTTGTATCACCCTCATGCTTACATGTCCAAGCTCTTAGTGCCAATGCATAAGAAAAGGATAGTTCCTATGTATATTCTCAGGATCAGAGCTACATGGAGGGTTCAATGAACTTGGAACCTGGGCACTTGAAATTGCTTTATATGGCGGTACAATAGACATTGCATTGCAAGTGGGTAAAGAACTATTACTAATCACCTCTATTTTCCAAGAATTTTGATTTGTAGATCACAACACAATATGGGAGGTGGACTTGCTAGAAATTACGCAACCTTGAGCCCAAATTCATATCTAATTGAGCAAACATTGATGTGGTCTTGAAAAAATCATGAAGAAATATTGATTTTAATTTGAACACAACTTGAAATTAATTCAAACATTTATTGAAGCACAGTTGATTATTAGAAGAACAAATCTTGATGCTTGACTTAATAGAATTTTTGTAGGAATATTGAAGTAAGTGAACCAAACTACCAAAAAAAGTGGGCACATTCATAAGATTGTGAAAAATCATGTTTTTTGTTCTTTCTTTGAAAATATAAAAATTATTATATAAATCAAACTAAAAACCCTTTTGAATGCTTTTACAGGATTTTTCACTAATCAATTTATAAAAGAGTCTCCAAATACTATAAAAAGTTATTCCAGAAAAAATATTATTAAAATGATACTTTTCATCAAAATTTTATTAGTAAAAATTTCCTGAAGTATATATTTGCTCTCATTGTATGAGTATATATTCTTAAGTATTTCTTAAGCTTAAAAGTACTATTGGAAGCTAAATAAAGCTCAAAATTGATGGTTAAAATAATTTAGTTAATTGTACAATCCAAAAAGTTAATATTTATACCATAATTTTAGATTTGAAAATATTTTATTCTCACTATTTTTCAAAAAAATAATTTATCATTACCTTCATTATAGAAAAAAAATAAGTGTCAAATTTCAACAAGAATAAAATATTTGGCTAAAAAATTTTGCACAATAGTTATAAGTTTTTTTTTGTTTCATGCCATTTCATTTTCAATTCTCTATAATTTATTATATATGTTTATTATTGATTCTCTTTAAAAATTATCCTTCCTAATACTTCCCTCCTCTCTTTTGTACTTCCTATATGCTTCTCCTCACACATTCTCTCACTCTCTTAAATTTTGTGCTACTCTCCCCAGTCCTCTCCCCTCACCACCCCTTGTATCCCCCTTCACCACCCCTCTCCCTCCCACCTCACCTCACCTAAATCAATTTTTTACACATGTCACCACTTTTGATCCCCTATCCACCCTTATATTTCTCATATCACTATTAATAAATTTAAATGATCTCCTTCTCACCCCTCTTACTCTATATGGAAAAAAGGGGTGAATTTACAAGCCAAAGAGGTGGGGTGAGCAGAAAAAGGATCAAGATGCTTTTGAGGTTAAATGGTTGAGATGGGGAACAATAAGTTTGGATTTGGAAGCAAGAGGTTTAGGATATCTTAAAAAGGGCTTGGTGGTATAAAGGGTGGAAAGAAAGGTTGATGTGGGAGGTGAAAGGGGTGGAGTGGGGTAGGGAGGAGTGAGAAAGGGGTGAGTATAGATGATGAGGGAAGTAAGAGTAGTGGAGTGGGGTGACAAGTAAAAGGGGAGGGGAGGGGAGGGGAGGGGAGGGGAGGGGAGGGGAGGGGAGGGGAGGGGTGAGGAATATGGAAACTTACTCATGAATTCTCAATACTAATGTAACTGCCTTAGGTTGTTTATCAAAAGAGGAGATATGGGAATGAAGTCAGAAGGAATACAAAGGCAGAGAAAGGCATGTATAGAGCTCAAAAGGATGCAAAATGAGGCAGAAAAAAACTGAAGGTGGACTCTATCTTTCAGCCAAAAAACAGAGTTCACCCTGTCTGATTTCAGCACTCATTTTCCACAATCAAAAACAACATGTAAAAGTGGTTTATTTCTATTCGTAACCCTCAATACATACAAGCTATTGGTTTATTCAATGTTTGTAATAAGTACCAAGCATTGAGACTGAAGATCTACAGGAGTGTAAAAACTAGCCTTTAGATACTATTTTGATTTTTTACCAAGTCTTTTACAGAATGTTTATTAAGAATATACATAAGATAGAAAACCAATAAAATGGGTATACTTTTGGGACAAATTGGGAAAAAGAAAAAAAGCCTATATTAAAATTTTGAGCTAATGCACTTTTTTCTTTTGTTAGATGAATGTATAGAGCTTTCAATTTAGTTAAGAACAATTTGAGTGAGTTGTATAATATTTTTAAATTCAAAAATAAAATATAAATAAATATTTAAAATGAAAAGCATTGACATATATAGTAAACCTTTTGCTTTATTTTATGTTCTATGATTAATGTACATGAAATAATAATTAGTCATGATAACCAAAAATTTAATAAAATGAATATGTTAGCTTCCTCAATATCTTCTCTATAACCTATTAAATAAAAGAAAAAAAAATTTGAGTCATTTTTTTTACTAAATTTTATTCATTTCAATGACTATATACATTTTCCAAAAATAATATATCTTAATTTTGGTGGAACTTAGATTGTACTCACAATTAGATCCTGTTTTAAACTGTGGTTCATGCTAAGTTAAACTGTGAGAAAATTTATATCAAATATTTTTAAATGTAAACATAAGTATATTCTTATATCAAAATGATTTATATTAAATACTTTAAATTTCCAGAAACAAATACAAATGATGAATAATTTTGGAAAAAAATTTTATTAAAAATGTTTGGATGTTGATTTTCTAATATTATGAAATTATTCTTTTTTCTCCATTAAAGATTAAGAAGATAACTGAAAATTATTTTAATACAACTATAAAATATAAAAAAGGTATCAGATCTTTTTAGATTCATACTAACTCAAAAAAAAAATTTGTTCATTTTAAGTACATATTATGTAGATACTTCAAAGCCTCACATTTTTTTCTTGATTTTCATGTGTAAATTAAAGGGAAATCTCATAGGATAAAAATGGTATCTTTTTTAAAAACTAAATAAATAAATTTCAAATAAATAAATATTGTTGTAAAAACTCAAAGTTCAACCTTAAGTTTCTATTTCAAATGTGTACTGATGAGTTGAAATATTCTCTATCCAAATTCTTTTTTTTTTAAATATATTCATTCTAGTATTTCTTATTAATAAGGCCAATTACAAGAAGATTTATAAAATTGTCTATTTACATATAATATCAAAGGGATTTTACTTTAAAGAGTTGGAAATTTAATAGCAGAATAATATAATTTTTACCTATCAGTGTGAATATCATTTTTCTAATAATTGATTTATAAATTGTTAACTCATATATTCTATTTAATAAGTATGTATGAATGTTCAGTTGTGAATTATTCCTGTCAAAAACCTTTTTCTAAAGATTATAAAATCAAACCTGAAACTTTTTACTAAATTTTTTGATCAAAAACATAGAATTGAAATATTCTGTCTATTCATTTAAAATATGCATCATTATTTATTTCAATTAAAATATAATCCCTTTAAAACTAGCTTTTTTATATGAGTATAGCACAAAATACCTATTGTGTCTTTTTTACAAAATAATTATCATATGGTAGTTATTCAATGAGAAAATATTATAATGATGAAAAATTACCACCTCTACCTATTAATTTCAGCTCTTGCACAATATTTTACTCAGAAAATTGACCTGAACCACATTTTTTGACATGAGAACACTTTTGAAAATCTATGGTGCTTATTCCCAGGTGGACATAGCAATTATCCCACAATATAGCATGGAATAACACTTAAGCATTAATATTAAATTTAAAGAATTTTATGCTTTTTTGTTGTGTTTTATCTTTAAAATTTTACTTCTAGTTTGAATTTCAGTTTTTCATATGGAAAATTTATTGAGTAGTGATTAATTATTTTAACTCATGATATCACTCACTAACTGACAATATTTTCATAAAATTTCAATGAACTAAATCATGAAAAGTTCTGGAATATCATATATTTATTATGTTAAATAAATGCTGATTAAAAAACTACTTAGTATTTGAGGAATAAACAGAACAAATAAAAGTTCAAAAATGAACTTCCTTTTGATTTTAATCATTGACTTGCATTTAAAAATTTCAAAATCTGGATTTAATCTACTATTATAAGAGATATACTCTTTTACACACATATAATCAAATAATTTCTCATATATTAGTGTTGAGTATAAGGAATATATTACAGTACTTCATTTAGTGAGAGATTTAGAAAACACATTGAATTTTTTTTTGTTTATTTATATCTGGTTAAACTATATTCTAGAAGTAAAAATATAAGATATTTAATGGTTCAATATTTTTTTTGGATAAATCAACTGAATTGAAAATAATTATATTGAATGAACAAAAAATATAAAAATACATGAAATAAAGAGTCAGGTCATATGGTTTAAAATTAAAAATCAAAGCTTCGAATTCTGGGCTAAAAGGAGTTTTCAATAAAAAAGAGCCACATATATAATTTTATATTTTTTCTCATAAAATTAATTAACTCATTAGAAAGCTTAGAAGTAATAGTTTTGAAATATGTACTATGATTTCCAGTCTTTTTACTAATAAAGTGAGATTCAAAATTAGCATTAAATTGTGTTTTATTAAAAAATACTGTGGATTTATAAGATTCTTAAGCTCCCCAATTTTGTGTTTCTATTAATTTTTCATTAAATTCTCAATATTATTTCAGAACAGTATCATTCATCCTTGGTTGAAAGCTCAATATGAGTTCAAAGTTAATTTCAGTATCAGTTCATTATAAGCTCAGTCTGAGTTCCATCTGTGTTCCATCTAAGTTCAAGTTGATGACTTTCTAGAAAGTCCCCCCCAAATATTGCGTGGTGAATGTACCTCTAAATATTATTATGTTATTTTTTAAAACATTTAAATTGTGAGCACATTTGAATTTCATTTATGCTCCCTGTTTAAAAAATGACCCCACAGAAATAAGTGTACCAGTAGCTTGTGGACAATAGAAAACTCTTCTTATCAATATATCAGACAAAACACCCCTAACCGTAATCACTCCTATTCCTGTCAGGTGGACAGGAGAAGGGTTTTTGGTTGCCACCATAAGAGTTATGGGATGTGTTAGTGTTGTGAGCCATAGGAAGATGTTTTTATTGCCGCTTACATGTTCAGAAGCCTCAGTGTCAAGAATTGCTGAAGCTTCCTCTGAAGACCAATTTGTCATTTCAACTTTCATAGCAGATGGAAATGGTATTTTGGTATTTTGTGGGTTGTAGTATTCTATCTCTATGAATTGGGCTTTTAATTTCTGTTTTGGATAAACAGGGCAGTAGCTGTCTCCTGTAGGTTTTTTATTGATTTTTTTCAGGTATTGGAAGGGTGTGTTGCAATAAAAGTTTAAATTTGAAGGGTTTTGATGGGGGTTTTGAATTGTTGTTTTAGATGGGCAATTGAGAGTTGAACATTGTGCTTTAAAGTGGCCTTTTTTTCCGCAATGGAAAAAACCTGCACCCCAATATTTTATTTAGGCAGAATTTAAAGTAACAACTTCTTCAATTGCTGGTTCAGACTCTTAATCATTATAAAACGTTAGACTCACATTCATGGCTGTTACCAAACCTGATATTGTTAAATTTTTGAAGAAAGTTTCATTGTTTTTTTCAATTTGCCAGAAATATGGTTAATTTCTGAAGGTTTCAAAGCTACATCTGAAAATTGGATCTTGTTGTCAATTGAATTTATGACATCAGACAAATAATTGTGGGGGGTTTCTAATGTAAAAGTCATAAGTGGATTGTGAAGCAAATCCCTAGTCAAGGTAAAACCATTCACAAATAATTCATTGATTTTATTTCTGAAATTTGATTCCTGTTTGACATAGACCATTGAGTCAGGATTATTTCATTGTTACCATATCCTTTAGCAAACTTAATTGTGAGCTGATGGAGTTAGAATTGAGTTGTCTGTGTAAGAATTGGTAAGCTACATAGGCAGGATGCATTTGCTTAATTTGATCTATGTGGGAATTTGATACAGAGCTATATATGGAAACATGGGTTAATTTGTCTATATCATGATAAAAATAAGGCAATGGAATTGGAAAGTTAAGATAGTTTTGGACCCATAAGTATGTCAAAAGTGCTGATGTCAAATCATGTTGCCAATGGACAAAATTGTTGCCACTGGGGGAAAGAATTGTTCCTATTTTGGCTCTTTTTCTCAGATGTTCTTTGTATTAATAGTAGTGTTCACCATGAAGTAAAGGATTAATGCCTTGATAATGTATAGGGACACTCAAAGGAGGCTCATCTCTAGCCTTCCCTTTTTCTGAGATGGATGCATTAGTTTCCATTTTGTTGAAAGATAAGTATTTTTTATGGTTTCAGAAGATAATGATGTTACTGAAAATGAGGAATTTGATGAAGAAGATGATGATGGTAATGATGATGGTGGCGGTGATAATGATTATCATGATGTATTATTCTTTTTTTTTGAAAGTGATTGTGTGATGACCATCCAAGCATAAAATTTGCAAGACTTTTACATGGCAGTTTTTTTTGTCAGAGGTGTTATCACTACTAAACGCCCATAACCTATTAAGTTTCAGCCCAAAATAGACCAGGTAAGTCTTGTTGGTCGCTACTCAGAATGTATATGTACTATTAACCTATTTAGCAGCAACCTGCAATAGACCAGGTAAGTCTTGTTGGTCTCTACTCTAGAATGGATAGAGACTGACCTGGCTTGGAAAACTAACTATATACATACGGGAATTGTTGTGCCCTAACCTAATTTGGTTATAACACTATTACAATGTCAAAACACTTCATGGGAAGATTTAAAAAAACCCCAATACTAGATAGTAAGAAAAAAAATTTAGACCACAAGAAAAAACGTCAATATAGTTTGTGATTAAAAGCTTAGTGCTTAAAAATTTTAAAGCTGAAATTTTTTTCTTTGATCAACAAAATATAGTTACAGAGATTTTGAAAATCATAAATTTTTTTCCTAGACATGTAACAAAGACATACCAGGAAATGCTAAAATATGAACATCAAGAAGAATGGCTAAAAGCCTGAAAAAAATTAAATTTATAACTTAAAAAAATCAATGTGTGGAAAGAAACTATGCCTCCCAAAAATACTTCAAAAGAAAACTCTAAATGGGTCTTTCCAGAAAAAGAAGACCAAAATGGGACTTGAATGTAGAGAAAAGCATAGTAAGTATCTAAAAGATTTTCTTAAAAAGAGAGTATATATTATGCAGAGACCTTTAATCCTACTGCAAAATTCACTTCTTTAAGACTTTCAAAAATAATAGAAGCCACTAAAGACATGAAAGTTTACAGTTTAGAAGTATTAGAAGCATACCTTAATTCACCAATTGAAGAGCAGATATGAGATAAAGCACCAAATGGTTTTGATAGAGAGGGAAAAAAGGTAATGCTTCTAAAAAATTATTATACAGCACAAAAAAAGGAAGCTAGGTGCTGGTGGAAGCCCTTAGAAAAAAGCTATAAGGCATTGGTTACTATTCAAGTATGTATGATATCTCACTATACATACTAAAAACTAAAAAAAATAGTGGAATGCTGTGGATACATGTTGATGAAAGCATGATAACTTAAAATTCAGAAAATGAAATGGAGGTGTATAAGGAATATATGAAGATTTTAGTAGATATTACATGGAAAAAAGGTATTAATAATATCTTAGGCTTGAAGGTAGATAGAACAAAATATGGGTTAGTAATTTTACAACCAAGTCTTATAAATAAAAGTGAAGGAGAAATCTAAGATCACCAGTCAAAGAAGATAAAAACCATTTTACCAAAGGACTAATCTGAATATTAATTCTGACAGTAAAATCAAGGGCATGGAATTTCTGAGCCTGATAGAGTGCTTAAACTACCTAGAGATAGGGAAAAGACTGGATATAGTGTTTGTGGCTAACTATCTTTCCAGGTTTGTGAATAACCCAGATGAGAACAATTGGAAAAATCCATGTCACCTATTAAAATATGGGTCATATAATAAGGGCATCTACCACTGTTGCAGTAAAATATAGGTATATAATTGCATTTTACCTTGGTCATTTCATATTGAATTACCAAATTCAACCACTCTATGCAGTATCTTTTACTACTCACTAATTTTAGTTATTATTCAAACATGGGACTTGGAACTAATTAGTTAAACTTGAATTCTAATTTTTTTCATGTCATTCAATGTTCTCAATGAATAACTTGAAATGGAAGTAAAATAGTATATTATTTTCTATGTATTTTTAGACAACACTTTTTCTTGCAGTAACTTGTCATCTTTTAGTAATTGAGGTTTGAATTATGCATTCAGTAGTGTAAAATAGTGAAAATAGATAAAATTTAATGATGAGCAGTGAGTATAGTGTCTTGTAATTTTAATTTGAGAAATTGTGGCAGATAAAACAATATGATAGTAAGTATCTCCAAGTGAGATACAAAAAGAAAATAATTGGCAGGTAGAGGTGTGACTCAATGACACAAAGTTAGTATCTGTAAGTAAATATACTTAGGTATAACCAATATTTACTGCAATGAATAGCTCATGAGGGATGATAATGCAAGGGTGAATGAATATGTCCTCAATTACTAGTAAAGTAAGCATACCAATCCATCTTAAAGATATGGTTTTAGATTCCCTAAAGAATTTTTTCATGTCAAAAAAGAAATCACAGCAGGCTTAAAGTCTCTTAAAGGTTCAACTTGGGTTGATGAGTTTTCTTGGTCAAAATTTAATGTAGCAAGAAATTTCAATGAGTTACCAGTGCTATGGTACTCAAAAAGACAACAAGTAGCACTGAATTAAACATTTCAAACATAATTTGTAGTTCTTGGGATATCAAGAAAGCCATGCATGTGGATTCAGGAAATTTTCAAAGACATAACCAGTACAGTTTAAATGGTAAAATTACACTGAAATAACCAATTGAACATCAAATAAATGACAGACAAGCCAGAAAAAAGAAGAATACAACACATGAAATGAGAATTTTATTACATAAACTCACTCATTCATAACAAAAAAGCAGAGAAAAAATTGAAAGGACAATAATCTGATGTAATGACTATAAAGTTGGGACAAAATTTGGTAGACAAGGTTAGATTTTTATTATCTTTATATGAAACAAAAATTGGATGGAAAAATGTAGTTGAGGGGAATTTTGACACATAGATATAGATATAAGACTAGGTAGTCAACTACATAAGGAGATACAGCCATTGAAATAAAACTTGCAGTTATTTACAAATTTAAAAAACATATGAGCCAGTTGGCCTTCCCACTCCCCACATTTCATCCATTCTCATGCATCTTTTAAGGTTTTCAGAAAGATCAAAAAAATTCTTCATTGTCTTTGACATAAGAAAAGCTGATTTTTCAATCAGAAATTATTCTTTCTGAATGGCTGGTGATTTTCTCTGTCCATTATACCAGGATATGGAGGTGAATGGAGAAGGATAGGGGGAAGGGTGTCACCGGACCACCTACGCACAAGGTCGAGGATGTTCCTGAAAGTGAGATGAGGGATTTAGAAACTTCTTCGAAGCACAGAGGAATGATTCGAGGAAGTGATTCGAAGGTTACTCGAAGTAGGAGCTACAGGTTCAAGGTATGTTCGAGAAGAATTATAAGATAGTTTCAAAGGTAATAGGAATTCTTAAGATCTCACAAAGGGTTGGAAACTCAATAATCAAAGGTTTAGGATTTAGAAATGATTTATTGAGAAAATAAAGGAAGATACAATAACAATGATTTAACTTAAAGAATTTACCACTATTAAATGTAAATACGTTTTATAATTTAATTCTAAGGAATATCGAACCAAATACCCAACCCTTTTATATCCTTTATTCCTCCTCGCATTGACCTCCCTCTCATTGCACCATTCCCATACCATTGACCATTACTAACATACACTTAGACCCTCTTTGCTAAATATCCGTCCATGCTCAATTTACCCCTTTTTATTAATTAACAAAACTTTTAATGAAAACTACTACTGTACTATTACGTTGATCCTAGTGCTGTGCGTCGCTTATTGAAAATGAGACTAAGGCACCCTATTGGGAGATTGACTAATTTAGATTTAGAGTTTAGGCTAGCGCAGTTAAATAGTAAGTACACAAAGGGGAATCGCAGTTGCTATGGAGAATTGCTTTCTGCGCTTCGAGTATAGATTTAGGACTCAATATTATTGATTTAATGAGCTGCTTTTGCCTCGAGTGTCACGTGGCGCATGACAGATGCCCGGGTATAAGAATCGCGAGCTCCGTTGAGCTTGAGCCATCTTCTCACACTAGTTTCCCTTCTTCTATATATATTTTTTTCCTTATTTATTAATTTCCCTATTATAATGAATTGTCCTACTCCCACACCTACGCCTCCACACCCTAAAGTGGATGGGGGAATGATTACGCGACAGTTTTCCCAAGCTTGCACGGCTTGTGAAAGTATGGAATACTTCTGTGTCGAAAGTACGGTGACTCGAGGCCCTTTCCAGAAATGCAAGTTTTGCCGTTGGCGACGAGTGGCGTGCGATGCATTGACGAAGCATGCAGAGATCAAACAACGGTTTACTAAGACCAAGTTTTGGGTGATCCCTAAAACAAAAGAGGTGGTCGAAGACATTTGGGATGTCTCGGTTGGAGATGATCAATCGGTGGGGGAGAATGATAAGGAGCTCAACAACGAGATCACAACCTGGGTAACCCAGGCCACAAGTTCGAAGCGGGGTGTCGAAGAAGAAGTCAACGAATTGGTGGAGGAAGATGAAGATGAAGTCCCTGTTCCAGGGAGGGCACCCAAGAAACAAAGGGTGGTCATTGAAGATGACGAGGAGGAAAGAGAAGCAGAGGTAGAGGTAGAGGTGGCGCCAAGGTTATTCTTAGAACCTGACCCCATCTTCGAAGTAAGATTTTAGTTGTTGTTTTTTAAGGATGAGGTTACTGATGAGTTTTGTTTAGACATCGAATACCATTGAAGACCCGATTGGGGAGCCTGCATCGCTTTTACCAACTGAGGCAAACCCTCCGGTCACGGGTGGAAACGAAGAACCTGAAGACACGCTGGACCAGGTGTGGTCGAAGAAACCTTGTCAGGGTCAATGAGTAAGGTTCGCAGAAGAGTTGTGTGGGGAGGTCAATACAATTATCAATGCGGCTTCCTTCGACGTGGCAGAGGAACTCTTGGAGATTGGAGAGGTGGTTCCGGTAGGAGAGGAGGAGGTATTTGAGAAATGCAGGAAGGAGATAAGGGTAGTTTTGGAGAAGATGAAAAGATTGGTTTGAGAAAAATTAAAAGAGAAAAATTTGAAATGAAAAGGAGAGATGTAAAGAAGTAGAAAAATAGAATTGTATTTAAGTTTTATTTTATTTTATTTTTTTATTATTGTAGGTGAATATTATTATTTTTATAAGATTTGGGAGAGAGAGAAAAAAAAAGAAGTTTTAAATAAAATTTTGCTTTAGAATTTGAAAGAAGAAATTTAAATAAGAAAGAAAGAAGTTATTTAATTGAAGGAAGTTTTAAGTTTTTAAAAGAAAAATTTATGTAAGAGAAGAGAGAGAAAAAAAAACGGTTGGTGATTGAGATGAGTTTGTTGAATTGAGAATTTAATGAAAGAAGAATTTGTTTTTTGCAAAAAGTTGTTGATTGATTTTTTTAGGAAATTTTAGTTGAAAAGAGAGGAAGAAGAAAGAAAAGAAAAAAACAGAATTTGAAAAGAAGAATCATTTGTTCAAAGAATTTTTATAGGAAGATTTAGAGGTTGAAGTTAAGTTCGAGGAAATGGTCGTGTCATACAAGATTTGATGATTTGAAGGAAAGAAAGTTTTTAAAGAGAGAATAAATTTTTAAAAAAGAAATTTTTAAAGAGAATTTTAAATTTAAGAAAAGAATGTATTTAGAGAATTGAAAAAGAAAAGAAAGAAAATATTTAGAGAGATTTAAGAGTTTTTTATTTTATTTTATTATTTATGTTTATTCTATTTATTTTATTTTATTTTATTTTATTTATGTTTATTCTATTTATTTTATTTTATTTTATTTTTATTTTATTTTATTTAATTTTAATTTTGATTTTACTTTTAGTTGGTTTTGGAGAAAATTTTATAGAAGGAGAAGAAAGAAAAAGAAGAGAAAAAAAAAGAAAACAAGGCTAAGAAATTTAAGAGGTGTTTTAGATTTTTTACGAGAAAAAGAAAGAAAGAAAAAGAAAAAAAAATTTAAAATAAAAGAAATTTTAAGGTTTTGGTTTTAAAGGATATTTCAAATGAAAAGATTTTAGGAGTTCAGGGGCGTTAGAAACATTGATGGCTGGTTCCCAGGATGTTTTGACTGAGTCATTGAGGAAGCCTTCCCATTCCACGAGGTATTGAAGTTTCCCCTTGCGTATTCTTGAATCAAGGATACGACTTACTTCCCACTCTAGATGATCTTCTACTTCGACCGGTTCCGGAGGGGGTTGGTTCTTTCCCGGGTATATTTCTCGAGCCAGTTCCAGGAGAGATACATGGAAAACAGGGTGAATTGCCTGCCATTTAGGAGGTAACTTGAGTCAAAATGCAGTTTTAGAGACTTCAGAGTTGATTTCGAATGGTCCCAAGCGCTTTTCAGCCAGTTTCTTTGATGGTCGTGTTGTTCGAATGTTTTGTGCGTCGAGCCATACTTTGTTGCCTGGTTTAAAGGAAGGAGCAGATTGTCGATGTTTGTTGGCCTGTTCCTTGTATCTTCGAATCGCTGATTCCAAATTTGTTTTAAGTTCTTCTTGGAGTCGTGATATAGTTCGAAGATAATGTTCCGCAGGATGATTAGTTCCTACATGGATTGAGTTGAATCAAGGATGTCGTCCATAAATGGTTTCGAAGGGAGATTGTCGTGTCGAAGAATGAGTCGAGTTATTATAAGCAAATTTGGCCAATGGTAACCATGTGGTTCAATCGTCTTGTTGGTAACTGACATACATTCAAAGATATTGTTTGAGGATTTGGTTAACTCTTTCTGTTTGACCATTGGTTTCAGGGTGATAGTCCGTGGAGAGGTTCCTCGTAATATTGAGTTGTCGACACAGTTGGGTCCAGAATGTGGATACAAACAATGAGCCTCTATCTGAAATAATATCATTAGGTAAGCCGTGTTTAGAGAATACATATTCTAGGAACAATTTTGACAAATCTTCTGCTGTAGCAGTAGTAGTGGTTTTAATGAAAATAGACATTTTTGAAAATCTATCTACTATTACTAATATAGCATCAAAATCATTAGAAAAAGGAAGTTGAGAAATGAAATCCATCGATAAAGATTCCCAAGGTTTAGAGGGAATAGGAAGTGGTTGAAGCAACCCATGCTTCCGGTGACGGGGAGCCTTATTCCTATTACATTCGTAACAAGCTTTTATATAGGCCTTGATTTCCCTGGTCATACCTGGCCAGAAGAAATCCCTTGCTATTAACTGGTAGGTTTTATCAACCCCAAAATGACCAGCTAATGGAGAATCATGTCGACTGTTGAAAATCCATAATTTTATCTCATTGTTGTCGGGTATGACTACTCTACCTTCAAAGACTAATAGACCTGATTCAATACTAAATCTTTTGGCCCCTTGCTTCGAGAGTATTTTGTCTTTTAACCCTAAACAATATTCGTCCTTCGACTGAGCTTTGAGGATGTTGGATAGTGGATTTTGAAAAGATTGAATTGTCATTGAATTAAGTTGATGAGTCGTTAACATTGATTTGTTGAAGATTGATTGCACATTTGCTGGGTTCTTGTCAGCAAATGCGTCCCCCCGCTGTGGGTAAACGTCGTCCCGACGTGAAAAGATATCTGGGACAATGCAGTTTTTTCCTGGGCGATAGGAAATAGAGAAGGAAAATTCAGACAAAAATTCAGCCCACCTGGCTTGACGCCTGGTTAACACTTTGGAAGACATGAAGTATTTTAAAGCATTATGATCTGTTAAAATTTGAAAAGGACTATCTAGGCTGAGAAGAAAAGAATGCCATTTTTTAAGACAATGGATAATAGCTAATAGCTCTTTGTCATGAATTTCATAATTTAAATCTGCTGCAATGAGTTTGCGTGACTCAAAAGCAACAGGATGAAACAATTTTGTTTCAGGATTTAATTGGGAGATGACCCCTGCAATAGCATAATCGCTTGCATCTGTCTCAACTATTGTCGAAGCAGAAGGATCAAAATGTTGAAGAATTGGGGCTTTGGTGAACACCGTTTTTAGTGCTTCGAATTCCTTTCGTGCTGTAGAAGTAAAAACAAAAGGAATGTCTTTTCTAAGAAGAGAAGTAAGATTGGAAATAGCTTTAGAGTAATCTTTAATAAATCTTCTATAGAAGTTTGCAAAACCCAAAAATCCTTGGAGCGATTTAATGTTTTTGGGCTCAGGCCATTCCAGGATTTTCTGGACTTTTTTGTCATCCATGACTAAACCGTCAGTGGACAAAGTAAAACCCAAAAAATCAATTGATTTGAGGTGGAATTCACATTTATTATGCTTGGCGTAGAGACCATGATCTCGAAGACGATTTAGGACCTGTCGAACATCATGAATATGTTCATCTAGTGTTTTCGAGAATATTAAAATATCATCTAAATAGACGACTACAAATTGTTCAACAACATCTTGAAAGATGTCATTAACAAAAGTTTGAAAAGTTGAAGGTGTGTTACATAATCCAAAAGGCATAACTAAATATTCAAAACTACCAAATCTAGTGCGCATTGCAGTCAGTGGTTCATGACCTTCTGCAATGCGAATCAGATTGTAAGCACCTCTAAGATCAATTTTAGAAAAGAAATTAGCACCATTGAAAAGGGTAAGAAGTAATGACATAGGAGGAACAGGATATGCATTCTTCTTAGTGACTGTGTTGAGCTTTCTATAGTCAACACACAACCTAAGACTACTGTCCTTCTTTTTTACAAAGAGGACAGGGGAGCCGGTTGGAGATTTACTGGCTCTGATGAAACCTTTGGCTACATTCTCTGAAATGTAGTCTCGAAGAACTTGAGATTTGTCCTTCGACAAAGAATAGACGGGACCTGCCGGAGGTACTGGGCCTATTAACTCTATTTGATGGTAGTAGGGTCAATGAGGTGGTAACTTATTGGCCTTGGGGATTGAGAAAACATCGAGGAAATCGTGGTAGATTTCTGGTAGAGTTGATTTAATGGCTTCAACGTTGATTTGGTCGTCCTCTTCATCTTCGAGAGAATATGTCGAGGGGATACCTGTATTGAGAGAGCAGAATTCGATTACTTCGTGGCAATTTAAATCCTCTTTGAGTGAAGTCATCGAGCTAGAAGGGTTAGCCAATTGCTCATTTAGAGAAAGATCAGATGCTTGCAAGTCATCTGGAAGAGATTTTTCCTCTAGCAGGACGTTGTCAGGCGGGTTGTTTAACTCCCTATTGACCTGCATTGAAGAATCAGAAATATACTTAGAGCGTGGGGTGATCAATCCCTTAGTCCAATAAATTTCGGGATTCAAATGCGTTAAAAAGTCATGGCCAAGAATGGTATCGTCCATCCTTGGGGCCTCCAAGACTGATAATTCCCACTCAAAGGGGGGAAAGTTTGGAAAGTTGAAAACCCATAAAACTTTCTTACTTACCCAATATTTGGGTTCCTCTGATTTGACCAAATAGATGGGAGTTCGATCGACATCTGTAAATGTTAGTTGAAGCTTCTCGGCAAAAGATAAACTAACAAAAGAAATTGAAGCTCCAGAGTCTATAAGACAACTGAAGGGGATATCCTCCTTAAAAAGAATGAATCTCAAGCGGTTTAAGGCAACTCCAGTCCTTAAGACATGGAGGTTCTGTGCACTGGGAGATATAAGATAGTTTGCTTTGCACACAAGTAAACTATCAACTAGTTTTTTGACTTCGAACTAGTACCTTCTCTTTCCTTCAACTTTACACAGTCTTCCAACTTGTGCTTACCCCCACAATACATACATAACCCATTATCTGCTTGTCTCTTCCTCTCAGCTTCTTTAAGTTCCCCTTTAGGATCCAGTACTTTGCTGATATTGCCTGGGGTCAAGCCTTTTGGTCGAGGTTTATCCTTTCCCTTATTGGGTTTGGATTGAGTCGAGGAGGATTGATTTGGTCGTGGGTGTGAAGAAGGTCCCAGTTTAAAATTTAGGCCTTGAGATTTGTTGGCATATCGACGATGTTGAAGTTGTCCTTGATAAACGCCGTCAAGTTTGAGGGTTCGATCCATTAAATCCGTTAAAGTAGTCATCTTCTGACCGTGAAGATTTAATTGATCCAGAATCCTCGAAGGAAGTCCTTTCTTGAAATGATACTTAAGGGCAGCATCATTCCAACCTACTCGAGTTTGAAGTGCTCTGAAGTTTGAGATATATTCAGAGGCTTTACCATTATCACTCATGCAAAGAAAATCAAGTTCAATTTCTGCGTTGTCAGTTTCATTAGGATCCCCAAACAACGTAAAATGTTGGTCTTTGAATTTTTCCCAATTATTGATAAGGAAGTGGGTTTCTGTCGAAGAAAGCATGAGCAGATAAGGTTCGAACCATCTTGCTGCTTTCCCGGCTAGGAATGAAGAAGCGTAAACAACCTTTGATCGGTCGCTATTAAAGGTTCGAGGGTCATTATGGAACAGTAGCTTGCAGGTTTGTAAGAAGGGTCGCAATCTGTCAAGGTGATCTCCGTCGAATTTGTCAGGAGATTTCATAGAAGGAGTTTTGAACTTAGATCCCTCTGAAGACGTTGGATTTGAAAGGGTTTTCATGAAAAGTCTCATGAAATCTTCCAGAGAGTTAGATGGTCCAGGTTCTGAGGATTGACCAGAAGGGTGATTGGCAGGGGCGGATGGTGCCTCGTGCATTGTATCCTCTCCTTCTTCTTCATCACTAGAATCCTCAAAATCTTGTGGGATGTCTTCTACAGATTGAACTGAATTTTGCCGTTCCCTAAGGTCGAGTGGTTCCAAAGAGTGAGTGCGGGAAACAGACCTTGTGGCTGTTGGCCTGCCCCTAGCGCGAGCTCTAGTAGTAGCGCCCGTAGGAGGAGTGCGTTGAACAGGTGCCATTTTAAAACTTTAAAAACACCTAAAAGGATGTAGTAGTGCAAAGAATGAGAACTACGGAGAATTAAATTATACTGTCACCGGACGACCTACGCACAAGGTTGAGGATGTTCCTGAAAGTGAGATGAGGGATTTAGAAACTTCTTCGAAGCACAGAGGAATGATTTGAGGAAGTGATTCGAAGGTTACTCAAAGTAGGAGCTACAGGTTTTAGGTATGTTTGAGAAGAATTATAAGATAGTTTCAAAGGTAATAGGAATTCTTAAGATCTCACGAAGTGTTGGAAACTCAATAATTAAAGGTTTAGGATTTAGAAATGATTTATTGAGAAAATAAAGAAAGATACAATAACAATGATTTAACTTAAAGATTTTACCACTATTAAATGTAAATACGTTTTATAATTTAATTCTAAGGAATATCGAACCAAATACCCAACCCTTTTATATCCTTTATTCCTCCTTGCATTGACCTCCCTCTCATTGCACCATTCCCATACCATTGACCATTACTAACATACACTTAGACCCTCTTTGCTAAATATCCGTCCATGCTCAATTTACCCCTTTTTATTAATTAACAAAACTTTTAATGAAAACTACTACTGTACTATTACGTTGTTCCTAGCGCTGTGCGTCGCTTATTGAAAATGAGACTAAGGCACCCTATTGGGAGATTGACTAATTTAGATTTAGAGTTTAGGCTAGCGCAGTTAAATAGTAAGTACACAAAGGGGAATCACAGTTGCTATGGAGAATAGCTTTCTGCGCTTCGAGTATAGATTTAGGACTCGATATTATTGATTTAATGAGCTGCTTTTGCCTCGAGTGTCACGTGGCGTGTGACAAAGGGGAGCACCAAACTGGAAAGAGAAAATTAGCAGCCAGGAAGAAAGAATAATTTCTGATTGAGAAAATAGTGTTACTCATTTCAAAGGTGAGTGTCACTGGAAAACCTACACACAAGGTCAAGGGTGTTCCTGTGTAAGTGAGATTGGAAAAGTAAATTGAGGACTAATTCAAAGAACAAAGAATTACTTTAAGGAAGATATTTGAATATATGTCAAAGAAAAATTGATACTGCTTTGAGATAGGTTTGAGAGGAATATTAATGCATGCTTAAAGTACCACTCATTATTTGGGCTAATCTTACAAAGGGTTGGAACTTAATAATCAAAAAAAGTTTTTAGGAACTTAATATTGATTAAAATTGATTTTTAAGAAAGTTAGGAAACAATAATAGGCTTATATAATTTCAACTATTATCACAAAAATATTATAACTTAATTCTAAGGAATGTTGAACCAATCCAACCAACTATTTAGATAACACCACCATGGATTGACTTCTTTAATAAACCATAATTAACCTATCACAGACCCTCCAATAGAAAATATAGATACTTTAACTGTACTCTCTACACCTATTCAAAGACCCTTAATTACCCTCAGATACACAATAACCCACATTTTAGAATATTCTAGTGACCATAGCACTAATACATTGCGCATTTACTTAAGATTAAAAAGTATAAGCATTTGATTGATTAGTTTAGAGTTTAAAATTTTGATAGCATGGTCAAAGCATAGCCAAATCAAGAAACACAAAGGTAAATGCAGTTGCTAAGTAGATGTTACTTCTGCACTTTGTGTATGAATTTGTGTATTGGATTATGGACTAAAAGGTTAAATTTTACTTTGAGTGTCATGTGGAGTGTGACAGATTCCTGGGTATAGAATGCAAGCTCCATTGAGCATGAGAATTCTTCATTAACTTTATAAATTCTAACCTCTTGAACTTAAAAAAATAATAAATATAGTTTTATGCATGAACATCAAGATCCTTCTCCAACTCCACCTCATCCCCCTGTGGACAGCAGTATTCTCACTTGAAAATTTTAATTACCATGCAAGTATTTTACAGCCATGGAAATATTTTGTGTCAAGAGTACTTCTTCTAAAGGTCTTTATAAGAAGTGCAAATTTTCTCAGTGTCAGAAGGGAAATTTACTTCAACTAAGTTTTTGTCAATTTCTAAGGATAAAGCTGTTGTTGAAGATATATGGCAATCTTCTACTGAGAATGATTTAATAGTGGATGGTGCAGATGATGCGATAAGTCAGGGGGGGAGGAAGGAGATTTCTTTGAGAAAATGTCCAATAGATCAGGAAGAAGAGGTTAATGAGATCATCAAAGATGGGACAGAGTAGGTATTTGACATAGATACTAACCCAAAAAACAATGATTGGTTATTGAGGATGAGGATGATGAGGCAGCGGAGGTTGTTGGGCCCACCAATCCCACTCTGTTTCTTGAGACAGATCCTGAATTTGAAGCAAGTAGTTTTAAATTTGATTTGTTTTGATTTAAAATATGAGTGATTCTTTTTATTTTAGAAGGTATAAATCATTGAAGAACTGCCTGTAAAGTTGGTAAATGATCCTGTCATTGTAGAAAGACTCTTAAAGTTGCCTTGCTAAAAGCAGAATCCAAGGGAGTTGGATAAACTAAATAAAACCCTTTCCCTTTGAGTAAATAAAGAGTTCACAAATATCTAAGCTATAAACTCTACTTTATAGGAAATGACCAATAAACTATTTGGAAAATCAAAGTGTTGAGATGTAGAATCTGTTTTCTTTATAATAAGGTTGAAAAACACAACAGTGAAGCTGCATTTAGAATATTTATATAAATTATTGAATAATATATTTTTATGAAGCTTTTATTTTATGATTAATTTGTTAAAATCAGACCCCTGGTGATGAGACATTTAAAATGGTACCCTATAAGTTAATATTTATGATGATGAGTGAAATTAATTAATTTTTATTAAAAGTGTTATATTTATAAGGGTATTAAAATTTTATAATTGGTTATGAAATATAATTAATTACTGTTATATACACATTTTTGGTTGGTTGTTATATGATGTTATGATTCCCCTATATCCTTTAATTTTGAGTCTACAGGCTTTATATGCATAGTAAGTCACATGCCCTACTTTCCCTAACCAGAGCATTTGGGAGCTTGTCCAGACCTTGTCCAGAGATTTTACGGACCTCTGGACTCAATTAGAAACTTTAAAATATCAATAAAAATCTAGGAAAATTACAGATAGAGCTACTTCTTCTTTATATTCCAATCAAATTTTTGTAGCCTGCACAACCCTATTCACTTCATAAAATTATTAAAAATAGAAGAAAAACAGTAAAACTTCCACAAAAATCCACAAAGGTTCTTGAGACTCCTGAATTTTAATCTCCATGCAATTATAATCCTATACTTACATTTTCTGCCCAGTAACTATTTGTTAAATCTTGAACTTTAAAAGTAACCCTTTTCAACCAATTTTAATACTTAATTTATTTAATATAACCATTTTCAAACTAGATTGGACTTCCCAATCTTAATGATAACTCCCCAAAAATCCATTTTTAATAAACTTAAGTGCCATTCTAGACTTTTGACTGCCACATCCCCCTCCAATGAAGAATGCCCTCATTCTTTAAAGTTGCATAATTGATCAAAAAAATATTCATCCTCTCTTCATCCTCTTCCACCATTTGCCTTAACTAGTCCTGAAAAATTTCAACTTTTATTTTTAAATCAGTATCATTGTCAAGATGTTATCAAAAGACCTTTCTGTCCCACGTGAGCTTTGCTCCAAATACCAGGTTCCTTTTTCGATTTCTAATGCTGGTTATCCTGAAAGATCTGCCTGTTATCTTTGCAGGCTTAATAAAATCAAGTGTAATTTCCCAATTATACCTTCCAGGACAAATGTCTATACTGCACCAGCCGCTCTTCCTGATCCTACTGTTCTTAAAATGAGATTATTGAAAATTCAAACTTTGTTTTGTAATATAAAGGCCAAAACATCTTCTTCATCTAAAAATCCCAATCCTGAGCTTCCTCCTCCATCTCAAGATCCCAATACTATTATGCCAGTTTCTCCTTTGAGTTTTGCTGAATCATTATTTCCTAGCTCAAAAAATTAGGCTTTTAATTTTAATTTAATAAATCTCCTACTAATTCCAAATCCAACTACTATCTCTTCCAACTCTTAAGCTATTGGAATCAACAATACAGATGAATTGGGCCAGGTTCAAAATGATAACATAAATCATTATCCTAAATTTCATTGATATCTCTTTCTTGAATTTTGTGATGATATGAAGCATAAATTTTTAACTTATTTTCAGGAAACTCCTGCTAATAATACTTAAGATTTAATAAAGAGATGAATTTTGATGCAAAGATTTGACAATGATGTTGAAAGATTCAAAAGGGATTATTTATTTTAATTGTTTTCACTTGTTTAAAAATTTAATAGTTTGATTCTTTTTTATTCTTTTAGTGCTAATGATCATTATTATTTGGTTGATTTTAATTTTTTAAATTTTTCATATATTTTGAAATAAAAATTTATAAGCTGTGTTTGCCTTGTCATGATTCCACTACTGAGAGTAAGGTTTGAATCCCTTTAGACTCTCCTCTACCAGTCTCCATCATTCTTCACAGCATGAGAGAGCGGGCCTCCCTAATAAGCTGAATACTTTTTATGCCATTCCCATTGGGCTTCCCCCTGATACAAATACTATGATTCCATTCTTTCCATAAGGTCCCCCAATAATGACATAAAATAGTCTACCAAAGAGACCCACTAAATCCAGATCCTATCCTTCTTCTATGATTCAGCATCACAACATTCAAATATATTTCCAGCCCTTTAAAATCACTTCTAACTTTACCATTAACCATATTTATCTAGACCTTCTTAGCACCTTTATTTTTGACTTTTAACAATCTCCATTAATAAACTTTAAAATCTCCATCTTTCTTTAAACCTTAAAATAAATCCATTTTTAATGAAATCTTCATCCCTAAAGTTAGTTGCACTGTTTTCATTAATGACTGAGTTGTACAAATGATTGAGTAACATCTTGAGTACTGATGAACCAGTGATAAATTAAAAATGACTGAATTGAATATTCAACTTTATTAAAATTCTCTCCTAATATTCTTAAAATCCATACTTTTAATTGATTTCTAGTTTATAGTCTTGGTGGACCAAAGTGAAAGTAATTTTCCAGTTTAAGGTCATAGGGGACCAATATTTAACATTTTGATGTTTGTTTCCAGTTTAAAGTCTTAGAGTACCAAATCCTATAGTTCATTACCAGTTTTAGGTCATAGTGGACCCGAAATTGTGTTGATTTCAACTGCCTACTACTATCCTTGAGCCCATTTTCACCACATTTTTCTCTTCTTTCTTATTTTCCTTTCCAGGTTAACCTTTTCATCCTACTTTTCAAATTTTGAAGATGAATCCTTCCAACTTCACTTCTTCTAGTGACCAAGCCTGTGATTACTTCTCCTTTACCATGAAGAGTGCACCTTCACCTATAAGCAGAAAAGATATAACTACAATGGGGCCTGTTCCAACTGCTTTGAGAAGAAGAGAAAATTCTCTGGCATAAAATTATGGTTCATTCCCCCTTCCTGCTACCAGCTTTGCCTCTCATTGCAAGACTTACACTCCTTCACCAAATTCATCCTCCTCTAAAAAACCTACTCCTTTCACACCATCAGCCTTTTTAAATATTCCTTCTGACTCTGAGTCTCTGGGTCCACCTCCTTTTGCTCTTTATGTTTCTCCTTCTCTCCATTCAAGACTGTCTTCTATCGTCCCTAGAATCCCCACAGCTCCAAAAGCAATGTTGAATCCACATAAATCAGTTCTGGATGTATCTCCTTTCCCTTTTTCTTTCTCTTCACCTCCTATAAAAGAGCCTATTCCTCCTCAACCTAAATTTAGAAGCCCTCATTGTCTTTATTCATCATTAAAAAGACCCAGATCTCCTAGTCCTCTAATAGTTCTTTTTAAGAAAAGAAATATTCCTTCAGTTAATGGATCTCTAATTCCTGCTCCTTCAAGAGAAATATTAACTTTCCTAAAACCACCTTCATATCACAACATTTAAAATCCATACTCTTCCCTTCTTGAAGAAAAATTTCTACCAAGCCTGCCTTTAAATCTCAAGATTGACACAGTTGACTCTAGTAAGCAATTAATATTTTCATTTTTCTTTATAATCTTTCTCTTAATTTTTACTCATGACCTGATCTAGATTCTTCTGGATCTTGCTATTCTCCATCCACTTATTTTATCCCTGATCTGGAGCCCACTTCAACTATGGTGAAATGTAATGAGGTTGCTTAACAATTATATTCTATTTTTAACATTAACTTGGCTCATTACAAAGAATATCTTCCAAAAGATTGTGCAGAAGTATTTTCTAGAGAGCAAGTTTTAAGATGTCATTTTAAATTAGCCACTTGGCTGGACCATAAACAATGTTTTAAATTTGAAGAGATTGAAATATTTCATAGAGCCTCTCCTGGAACCTTCACTGTGCCATCTTCCTCAAAAAAAAACTTCCTTAATTCTTCAGGCTCCTGCTAGAAATTTTAAAAAAACTAAAAAAAACTATATATATAAAATCCTAAAACTACATACCACTTATTTTATTATTAGGAGGTATCAATGTTAAAGGATCTGCAATTAGGGGTCAGGAATTTTTTCTCCTGGGATCAGACATTATTAATTGTTGAAGATTCTTATCCACTATCCCCAGGGCTAGTGGATAAGGAATCCACAATAATGCATTATCCTGCCTCTTATACCCCAATTTCTGTTCCTAATTCCTGATCCCAAACTCATCACATCCATGATTGATTTGTAAGAAAGTCACATGACATATAGTTGCGGATGCCATCCTTATTTATCTCATCACTCTATGATACTTAATTTTGGTGGCAAACACATAACATTATTTTCTATCTGCACACCCCAACTTCTCATTTGGTGGCAGATTCCCACTTCCACTTATCACCTAAAACTTCTACCAACAACCTTTTATACAGAAAATAATGAAGCACCTCTCTACTAGGAAGCTAATTCACTCAGCTATGAATGCTATAACTTTAGTTTTAGCCACTGACTCTGATTCTTACTCTGGTTTAAAAGACACTTTAGCTTATATGTCTTTTCTTTCCAAAAAGTGTTATGTCATCCCAAGGGGGCCAAATCTTTATCATGATCCCAGATATTATCTCTGCTCCATTCTCAACATTCCTCATTTAAACTTCACACAACTTTTTGGAACTTGTCCTGATTATTTTTTCAAAATTTCTCAACTCATCTCCAATCATCCTATCTTCCATAATAATTCCCATATCAAACAGTGTGATTCTGCCTTTTAACTTGCTCTTGCACTATGTTGCTTTGTTTCAAATGGAAATGGTGCTTCTGTAAGACGTTTAGATAATCTCTTTGCCATAGGATATGGTACCATCATATTATACACCAAGTGCTGCATGATTGCTAAACTTTCTCTCAAGTCTGAAACACTTGCTTGGCCAGCTCCACTACAGCAACTTGAATCCTCTCAAGTAATGCAAGCTGAAGGTTTCCCTGGATGTGTAGGTTTTTTTGATGGTACAACTATAACTTTGAGTCAAAAGCCTGCTCATGATGGCAATCATTATTTTGATTTCAAAAAATGTTTCTTCAAAATGTTCTCTAATTTCACATCTTTCATTAACTAACTTTTTATCTTCTTTGTAGATACTCTGTTGCTGTTCAACTTGTTTGTGGCATCAACTAAAAGTTTATTTCTTTTAATAGTGGCTTCCCCAGCTCATGTCATGACTCTTCTGTCTCGCAAAGAATGAGGATTTTTCAAAGTCCTGACTGATACTTTGACAAATATCAGTACCTCCTTTTCAGACCTAGTATATGCAAGTGGAGATTACATTATACCTGCTTTCCATGGTGCAACTTTAGAAAATTACCCCCAAACCACCTTTAGTTATCACCTTTCCCAATCAAGATTATTGATTGAACATGCTATTGGAATTTTAAAGGGAAGATTTTCTAGTATCCGGGAACTCAGAATCCAATTTCAAAAAAAATGGAAATAAAAACTGAAAATCATTGGATAATGACTTGTGTTATACTCCAAAATATCCTAGCTGATTTTAAGGATGAGTGGAATGATCTTTATGAAGAAAAGGATCCTGAACTCGCACCAGCTCTCCCCTCCCTTGAATCACAAAACATTCATTCAACCAGCATACACTCTGTCATTATGCCAATCACCCTCCACAATTTTGACACACAACACTTTTAATTTTTTGATTTCATACTCTCCAAATGTCCACTTTGTATATTTTATTCACTTGGCTTGGTATTTTTGTTTGTTTCATATTCATTTTTTTTTGAATTTATAATGAATATCTCTTTTTTGGATGGCTCATTGGTTTTCTTTCACCAGCTCAACATGAAATTGCATATTTTTTCTGTGTTTCTTTTTTTCATTCTTCACTCATATCCTTTTCCTCCTCTCCTCAAACATCCCTCAAATATTTTGGTTGCATTTTTTTAACTAATCTCACCAGGCAAGTCATTTTTTTCATTTTTGTTGAATTCATATTTGCTAATCATGAATCATTTTTTTTCTTTTTGTAAGTGCTTCAATTTTTTTTTCAAGTTTAAACTATTTTTTTTTGTTTTTTCTCTCCATCTTTTCTCTCTTTTCCTGCTCTTTTTCCCTCCTTTTCATTTTCTTGACTACCTCAATCCCTCCTTTCCCCCTCATTCTCTTCCTCACCCCTCATTCCTCACCTTTCCCCACCTTTCCCCCCTTTTATCCCCTTAAGTCATTCTTTTTCCTCCCTTTAGGCACCCCTTTTGCCCTCTTTAGGCCCCCTATACCCCCTTTAGGCCACCTCACCCCTCTCCCCCCCCTCATCCTCCCTTATTCCTTTCACCCCTCCCCCCTCCCCCTTTTAATCCCTAAACAAATCGCTAAGAAATTTGTTTAGGTATCTACCTATGGGGAGGACGCAAGGGAAGAAGGAAGGGTGGAGGGGGGAAGAAGTGGAGCGGAGAGGGGGATGAGGGGGGGAGAGGGGAGATATGGCCTAAAGGGGGAGAAAGAGGTGCCTGAAGGGGGAAAAGGGGGGTTTTGAGGAGATCAAGAAGGGGGAGGGGGGTTTGAGGACACCAAAAAGAGGGAAATGAGGCTGACAAGGAGGGGTAATATGGGAGTTTGTAAAAGATAATTATTATTATTTTTATTCACCTTATTTTTTTTTTTTTTTTTTTTTACAAAATATTATAAAAAAAATTTTTTACAGTTCAAAAATAAATTTGGTGTGTTTATAATTTTGATTTTTTTTTTGGGAATAATTTTTCTAATACAAATTTTTTTTTTGGTTTAAATTTTTGATTATAATTTATTTTTATCATTTTTTTAAAGGACTTTACTTGGTATATCTAACACCAAACAACTTTAAAATTTATTTTTTTGAGAAATAATTACCACACAATATGGGGGGCGGACTTGCTAGCAAGTCCTTAACCTTGAACCCTAATTCATATCTTTTTGAGCCCACATTGAATTTGTCAGGCTGAATTCAAGTAAAAAGACGTGAACTAGCTTGAAAGGTCAGTTGTCTAGAAAATTTTAATGGTCCTATATGAATACTGTAGTACAAATCCAATAAGTATTAAAATATAACTCAAAATAAGGGTCTCAGTAATTCTAATCTCACTAATTATATATGGCTTACAACCTTTATAGTTGGTAGAAAAATAGATTTTAATAAATTCAGATACTATTCAGAGACTTTATAAGTACTATTGATATGTATTGTAATTTTATTGGTTATATTTTTAAATTTTAATGATAAAGAATGTAGAAAACAAGACCCAAAACATCCTCCTTTTATACACATTGAGTTCCCCAATGAATCCCTTGATTTACCAGTCCAATAAAAAGTTAATGAAGTCTCCATCCAACTAATAGACACTTCCATCAACATCCCTAGTGACCCATAACATAATTAGAAGAGTAAATACCACCAAAATCCTGGAATAATAGGGAAAATCCATCAAAATTAAAGAATAAGTAAAAAAAGAGAGTATATGCGTATTATACATCAATATAAAAGACTACAGAGGGAAAATTAAATTTAATAAGAGCTTAATAATAAGGGGGACTAACTGTAGAAATGATGGGGCAAATACTGACATTATACTACGTGAAATTCCCATTCAAAAATGACCAAAATTGACTGAGAAACCACCTAGAAACCCAAAAAAGGGTGTGAGATGTGGGGTAACAAGATGCAGTCCTTGGAAGGTGCTTGGACGGGTAAATCCTTGACTAATTTGAGGCGAATTTAAGCGTGGTAGTCAAATAAGGCACCAAGAGTGAGGTTATCAATGAAATTATTGCATATAAAGAGGTTCAATGCATTATTAATTAAGCTAGGACACTAAATAAGCACCTGTCGCCTATTTTAGTGTATTTCCCCACAGTGGGCGTAGAATGTGGGGTAATTATAGTGTAAAAAATCTAACTTTGCTAAAAATGAAGCTATTCACACGGAAAAAATGCAGGCAGTATGTGGCCAGTACACAGAAGCCATTTCTGGCATAAAAGACACCAAATTTGAAAAGTGTTATTTTTATGCATTTAAGTAGCCAAATCAATAGTCCTAAATGAGACAAATTGAAATGTCAAAGCGCATTTTTAATATTCTTAAATTTATAGCGCATATAATCAACTTTTAAGTGAAGTAAAGCGCATTTCTTGTTTTTTGCATAAAACAATGAAAATAACAGCTTTAAGTATACTTAAAAATTATGTAGCCTTATAATTAAGGTTCTTAAGGTTACCCTAGCATATTTCAACTTAATATTAAGTACATAAGACTTATAAAAGGTGGATATATGTGTGTATATAAGATGTTATAATGGCATTTTTTGTGTATTATCATAATTTTACTTATGTATACTGTTTGTGTACTCTTCTTTATTGTTCCCAAGTATATTTCATGTGTTTAAAATAACTTATAAGTACTTTCTACTCATTTCTGGGGATATACAGGCTAAAACTCGCCCACCCAAAAAAAATAAAAAAATGATAAGTTATACATTTTCTTTATTTATTTGTAATTTTTCAGGTATTCAAATTAATTCTGTAGAATTAAAGATTATTCTTTAAAGAAATAAAACATAATATAATATTATGAGTACTGGTTTTTTTTTAACCCCTCAGCTGGATGAACAAAAATTTATTTCTGATTAAATTTTTTAAGAAGAGAGGATAAATTTGAAATTTCTTTTTTAGGTATCCATTTATCAAATTCATTTTATTTCCCCTTAAATCTTAATAAATACTGAGTTCCTTTTTCCTTAGTAAGGATTCTTTTCTTGAGTATTTTTTCAATCTCTGCTTTTTCCACAATTTCTTCAGGTTGCTTTTTAGGCCTTCCCCTTCTTTTTGGAAATAAGTCAGGATCATTTACATGGTAAGGTTTCAATAATGAGATAGGGAAAACTGGATGTTTCCTATCATATGGGGCATATAATATGACTTCCACTGCATTATTACCAACCATTTTTCTTACTACAAAAGGTCCTACAAAGGGATCCTTTAATTTAACATTACCTTGTAAGTTAAAATGTAGTGTTGAAATTAGGACTTCATCTCCTTTTTTGAATTCAAATTCTTTATAAGACTTATCCCACCTTTTCTTCTCATATTCAAATGCTTTTTTAATGCATTCTTCTGCATGTTTTCTACACATTTGTTGCATATGAATAAAGGATTTAGTACCAGGGTGTATATCTAACCTTGGTAATTTATTTAAATTATTTACTGGGGTATTTGGTATGTATCCCAGCCAGAGTTCAAATGGTTTCTTCTCTATTAAAGAATGAGTTGTGCGTTATAACCAAATTCAAGTCCAGGAATTAATGTTACCCAGTCATGTGTGAATTTCTCATTGTCTTTGTATTCTAATCCAAAGGCACAATATCTTCTGGTCATGTCTTCAAGAGTTTGTATCATTTTTTCAGCTAAGCCATCAGTTTGTGGATGGTGTGCTGTAGACAATTTCAATTGACAAACTGATACTTCCATTAAAGATGTCCAGAACTCTGAAGTAAATTTAGGGTCTCTGTCAGAGATTATGGCTTTGAGGAACCCAGCAGTATTCATCATTTGAGTCCACCATAGTAATGCCAAGTCTTTTGCATATACCTCTTTATGGGTAGGAATAAATTTACACATTATGGTTAATCTATCCACAATTACCCAGCAAGAATTGAAACTTTCTTTTCCTGCTAATGGCAAGCCAGTGACAAAATCCATGTTTATAATTTCCCATGGAGCTTTTAGCTGCTCTATTTGTTGTAACAACCCAGCTCTCTTCCCAGTTAATCTTTTAGATTTCTGACAAGAGTCACATGTTTCAATGTATTTCTGTACATCTTCTTTCATGTTTATCCACCAGGCTGTATTTTTAACTCTGGTTAATGTTTTGTTAAAATCAAAATGACCAGCTAAGATGTCATCATGACAAGTACTCAACATCAACTCTTCCATAGAAGGTGGTATTACTATTACATTACTTAGCTTCTTCCTGTAATATATATATCCATCTTCAATTGACAGTTTACCTTTTTCCAATGCATTTATATACTTTAGAGGCAAGGTTTTAATTAACGCACTCATGGAGGCATTAGTTGGATCATTTAGAATGGTAGATAGTTTAGTTAAATCTTTATCAAATGAATAATTTTCCAATATAGTTTGCATAAACTCCTCCTCTAAATCCACTATATAAATCCCAAATATATGTATAACCTCTTTTTCAGGTACATAAGCTGGATTGTCAGAATCATTTGGCAAAGGACTTCTGGATAATAAATCCACATTAGAATGCAATGTTCCTTCTCTATGAGTGATTGTCATTCTTCCTCTGTACTTTTTTACAGCTAGTTGCCATCTAAACATGTGCCTATTAGGAGTTTTCATGTTTAGTAATGATTTTACTGCACTGCAATCTGTTATTAGTTCAAACTTCTGGTCTTCCAGATAGTAATGAAGTTTATCTAAGGCCAAAACCACAGCTAAACATTCCAGTTGTGTGGCACCATACCTTAATTCTGTCTTTCTTATGGTTCTGGATATATAACAGATAACTACTTCTAATAATTTTCCATTTATTACCTTTTTCTGCTGTTAAGCAGCACCTAACCCTGTGAATATTGCATCATTGTACAAGTTAAATGGTAGGGTGAAATCTGGAAGTCCCAATATTGGAGCTGACATTAAACATTCCTTTAATTTATTAAAGGCGTTTTGTCTTTCATTATTCCAAATGAAAGCCTCATTTTTCCTGATTAATGCTGTTAAAGAAGCTGAAATGGATTGGTAGTTTTCAATATACTGTCTATAATATCCACACGTACCCAAAAAACTTTGAACATCTTTTACATTCTTAGGTATACCAATGTTTTTAATTGCTGCCACCTTATTCTGGTCAACACAAATTTGTAATCCATATACAACATGTCCAAGTACTTTCAAGGATTGAAATCCAAACTTACATTTCTTTAATGCAATTGTCATATTAATTTCATCCATCTTTTGAAAGACTCTCTTCAGGTGATTTAAATGTTCATAATATGTTTTTGAAAATACTATGATTTCATCAATATAAAGAAAAAGCCATCCTTCAACCATTTCTTGATGAAAGACACTATCCATCAATTTTTGGAAGACTGAAGGCGCATTCTTTGGGCCAAATGGCATTCTCACATACTTATATATTCCCATATGTGTGGTTATTAATAAGTAATTTTGAGAATTCTTTTCCACAGGAATCCGGTGGTACCCTTTGTTTCCATCCATACAGAAAATATATTTTGCTCCTTGTAAGGTAGCATGGATAGAAGCTATCCTTGGTAGAGGGTAAATATCATCTACAGTGTATGTATTCAGAGCTCTATAATCACCGCATAATCTTGCCTTATCTTTTTCATAAGAGATTAATACTGGTGAAATAACATGATACTTGGGTGTTGTGTCTACTTTTTCAACAATACCCATTTCCAAAAACATTTTTATATTGTCTTAAATATCTTTCCTTTTTGCAGGTGATGCTGGGTAAGGTTTCTTTTTAATGCTGCCAGGAATATTATCCAAGTCACAAATTAAAGAGATTTTCATCTCATGGTCTTTGACTGATCCTAGTTCATTTGAACCATGGGCAAATGCCATAGGATAAGATTTGATCAATCTCAAAATATTGTCTTCTTCAATTTTTGAGAGTTCAGGACTGAAAGAGGCCTTTTGGATTTCATTGTCCAATTCTACCACTTCAGTGTTGGTTCTTCCACCTTGCAGTTGTTCCTCTCTAGGAGAAATGGAATACACTGAATTTTCAGAACATATCTTGAATTTTCTCTTACCATTCACGCCTATAGTGAAGCAACTGTATGCAGGATCTAGTTTAATGCCAAATTTTGTCAATAAGTCATTTTCAATAATAAACCAATCACTGAAATTATTATTATCCATTACTACAAATTCACACACTGATCTTAAATATCCATTACTATACTTAAAGAATACAGCAGTTTTGTATTTTCCAAATGGATTTAAAACTGAATCAAAACCCCTCCAGTTCTTTGTCTGTACAGGTTCTAGTTTCTTTTTATACTTACTGTCAAGTTTCATTAATGTATTAATAGAAAATCAACTACCTGCAGCCCCAGTGTCAAGAATTGCATTCATTTCTCTTCAACATATAATAACAGGTGCTCTGATAGGTGTTATCTTGTAAGTATCATGAGATACATCTTTAATTATTTCAGCTTCCTCAATGGAAGTTAAAGATGTATCTGTATGAGGTATAGTATCATTCAGGAACATAATATCCTATTCTAATACAAATATCTCATGTTCATCATCACTGTAAGAAATGTTACTTTTACGATCCTAACTAGATTCCATGTTTTCATCTTCATGATTACTTGGTTCAGAATTTTGTGAGGTTTCAATAACATTAATTCTTTTCTTACACATGTGACCCTTAACCCAAGGTTCATTACATTTATAACAAGTGTTATTTTCTTGTGTTTTAGGGACAAGGGGAGCTGAAGGTTTTTTCTTCTCCACTGGTAATTTACTTGTAGTAGGTTTTACTACATCAACATATTTTTTGTAATTATTATACTTGGTTTCATATTTGTGGTTTAATAATATTTCATTGCATATATTAATGAACCCAGAGGTATCTCTGATGGTTTCAGTTCTAGCTACAATAATGTCTCTAACTAATATAGGCACCTTGTATATTATTTTCTCTTTCCACTCATCATAATCAATTTTTGGATCCATAGCTTTCATGATTTTTATTAAATTCATTAAAAAGACCATGGGTTTATCTCCAGCATTTGGATTATATCTGGCTCATTCATACAATCTTTGTTGAGTGATTCTGAATTTTGGGCCACCAAATTGCCTTTAAATTAGTGCCTTGCATTTATTCCAAGATTAGTTAAATCCCTCACTCAATACATATTCAAACCATAATAAGGCCACATCTGTAAATAAAGATATTAATTTTGATGTAATTTCTTCATCAGGTAATTTGTATGAAAACTTTAAGTTATCAATTCTTTGAATGAATTGTTGCCAATCAGATTTTGAATCCATGTCAAAAGAAGGGTACTGATATAACTTAGGCCAGCTCTTTTGGCTAGTTTTTGCTTCCCTAACCTGAGGAATATTGAGTAATTCACTTACTTTAGAAAGATGATCATTTATTTCATCTTTTACTGATTTTATATTCTCAGAGCCCATGACACTATGTTCATTTTCAATCATTTGTTTATCATCTGAGTGCTTCATGAAAACTGGTACTCTTTCCACATAAGAGGTATTATCTTTTACTTTCTCAGTATTTTTCAAAATGTTTTCTACTTCAATTTCTACTCTTTGTAACCTATCTTTTATTACAGGTACATGAGTCAAGGTATCATTTACATTTGAAAAGACAATTTTACATGTCCCTCTATGGTAGCCATAATATTGTGAGGGTGTTCTAATTTACTTTCTAAATTTCTAATCTCAGAGTTCAATCTTTTATTTTCATTGTTTAATTCATTATTTGAATTCTCAATAATTTTTAACCTATTGGCTGTTGTACTCAATGATTGTGTGAGTGTTAATAATACAGTTTCTGTATTATTGTTTGACTGTTTAGAGAACTCTTCCAATTTTTCAATTCTTAATAATAATTTACTTATTATCTTGATTTCATTGGATTTTCTTTAAAAAATATTCAATTTTTTCCATGTCTAACTCAGAAGACTCATCATCAGGTTCAAGATTTAATTCATTTGGTTCCAATTTTATATTAATAGCATTATCCTGGTTATCAATAAAACTATTCACATTGTCTTCATTTAAAGACAAGTTTAACATATTATTATCAAATGAATAATTCTTCAGATCCTCATCAATTATATCTAACAACTCCTAATCAATCTCATTAACTATAAGTAATTCATTGTTAGGATGATATAGTTGATCATGACTTACCAAGGTCTTATCCCACTTCCCCTGCCTCTCCTTGCCTTTCCCCTGTAAGGGTGACTTCTGGGGCCCTGTTGTTGAGGAGGGTTGTTGTAATTTTGGGCGTACCAATCCCACTTCCATTTTCTCACTGTAATTTTTTGGTCCTCCTCTTGGACTGGAGGTGTTGCTATGGAATTGTTTTGTGCCACTGTTTGTGGTTGAGCCTTTATATCCACTAGAGCCTGGTTGACTTCTACAAAACCCTGTGCTGCCCTTTTCTCCAGATTGTTTATCTGGTCTACAATGTTGTTGAATCTTATGGTGAGGGTAATAAGTAGGGTGGAGAGGGAGTGAATTTGCTCTTGTAATGTGTTTTTGGTTTTCTTTATAGATACTTGTTTTAATAGTCTTTCCCTTTCCTCCAAGGACATTGATGGGAGATTCCTGTCACTCCATTTGAATGTCCTGAAACAGGTCTTTCAGCTCTAGTTCTTAAGTTATAAGGTTTTGCCTTATTACTTACAATGTCATTGTTGTCACACATATTGTATGTGAAATTTATTTAAAAAATTGAAATTTAGATATGAAAATTCAATGAAGGAGCTTTATCAGTATTTATAAATACCTGAAGACAATTATATTGCTTACTTATAGGTATGAAGTGAATCTTTAAGTGCCAAAATTCAAATATGCTTTTATGTGGTCAATTGATTTAACTGGTCTACAGTATGTAGCCGTGTCTTTATATTTAAAAAAGAAAATTTTTCAGTAAGTTTCTTTCTAAATATTAAATGAATTTTACAAACCAATGAAAGGGGACTAAGAGTCCTTTTAAAAGAAGACAATCAATCAGTTTAATTGGTTATCATCTGCAAACATCACAAATTTAATTGGTCTATTGACAGACTCCCACTAAGAACAATTTTATGTTAAATTAGTGGTAATAAATTTTATCTGCAAAGATCACAAATTTAATTGGTCTATTGACAGACCCACTAATAACAATTATATGTTAAATTAGTGGTAAAATTGTTGATTCAATATCACAATTTTATTATATAACAGGGCTTCTTTTCCTGAAATTACTATATAAGTGACCCCAACCTGTTGTAATTATCCAAATATTTCTATAGGGATTTTATTTACTTGTAGCCTCTTTTTTGAATTTTTTTACTTACTGGAAGATAACCAACAGAATTCTTGACAAAAGGCCCCCAATTTTCAGGCTGAGGTCAAGTAAAAAGACGTGAACTAGCTTGAATGGTCAGTTGTCTAGAAGATTTTAATGGTCCTATATGAATACTGTAGTACAAATCCAATAAGTATTAAAATATAACTCAAAATAAGGGTCTCAGTAATTCTAATCTCACTAATTATATATGGCTTACAACCTTTATAGTTGGTAGAAAAATAGATTTTAATAAATTCAGATACTATTCAGAGACTTTATAAGTACTATTGATATGTATTGTAATTTTATTGGTTATATTTTTAAATTGTAATGATAAAGAATGTAGAAAACAAGACCCAAAACATCCTCCTTTTATACACATTGAGTTCCCCAATGAATCCCTTGATTTACCAGTCCAATAAAAAGTTAATGAAGTCTCCATCCAACTAATAGACACTTCCATCAACATCCCTAGTGACCCATAACATAATTAGAAGAGTAAATACCACCAAAATCCTGGAATAATAGGGAAAATCCATCAAAATTAAAGAATAAGTAAAAAAAGAGAGTATATGCGTATTATACATCAATATAAAAGACTACAGAGGGAAAATTAAATTTAATAAGAGCTTAATAATTAGGGGGACTAACTGTAGAAATGATGGGGCAAATACTGACATTATACTACGTGAAATTCCCATTCAAAAATGACCAAAATTGACTGAGAAACCACCTTGAAACCCAAAAAAGGGTGTGAGATGTGGGGTAACAAGATGCAGTCCTTGGAAGGTGCTTGGACGGGTAAATCCTTGACTAATTTGAGGCGAATTTAAGCGTGGTAGTCAAATAAGGCACCAAGAGTGAGGTTATCAATGAAATTAGTGCATATAAAGAGGTTCAATGCATTATTAATTAAGCTAGGACACTAAATAAGCACCTGTCGCCTATTTTAGTGTATTTCCCCACAGTGGGCGTAGAATGTGGGGTAATTATAGTGTAAAAAATCTAACTTTGCTAAAAATGAAGCTATTCATACGGAAAAAATGCAGGCAGTATGTGGCCAGTACACAGAAGCCATTTCTGGCATAAAAGACACCAAATTTGAAAAGTGTTATTTTTATGCATTTAAGTAGCCAAATCAATAGTCCTAAATGAGACAAATTGAACTGTCAAATCGCATTTTCAATATTCTTAAATTTATAGCGCATATAATCAACTTTTAAGTGAAGTAAAGCACATTTCTTGTTTTTTGCATAAAACAATGAAAATAACAGCTTTAAGTATACTTAAAAATTATGTAGCCTTATAATTAAGGTTCTTAAGGCTACCCTAACATATTCCAACTTAATATTAAGTACATAAGACTTATAAAAGGTGGATATATGTGTGTATATAAGGTGTTATAATGGCATTTTTTGTGTATTATCATAATTTTACTTATGTATACTGTTTGTGTACCCTTATTTATTGTTCCCATGTATAGTTCATGTGTTTAACATAACTTATAAGTACTTTTTACTCAGTTCTGGGATATACAGGCTCACAGAACTAGTGATGAAGCCACCAAGAAAAAATATCGACATTCTGGTGAACTCAATATTAATACAACTTGAACATTTAATGAAGCATAGGTAATAATACTTTTAACAAATCTTGAGATATGAAGAATGAGATTTTTTATAGAAATTTAAATACAGTGCAGACCGCACTCAAATTAATCTGAAAAATATATATTTTAAACTATTTAAGCAGTTTCTTTGCAATTTAAAAAAAAACATCAATGTATAGATCCGGAAAGATACCATCTGACATTATTATATAGGTTTCTTTGGCCAGAAATACATGGAGAAACTACAATAGGGGGTATCAATGTTCAGGGATCTGCAATTAAGGATCAGGAATTTTTTTTCCCAGATCTGACATTATTAATTGTGGAATATTCTTATCCACTAGCCCCAGGGCTAGTGGATAAGGAATCCACAATAATGCATTATTATGCCTCTTATACCCCAATTTCCACTCCTAATTCTTGATCCCAAACTCATCTCATCCATGATGGATTTGCAAGAAAGTCACATGACTTATAATTCCTGATGCCATCCTTAAGTCTTTCCTCACTCTATGCTACTTAATTTTGGTGGCAAACACTTAACCTTTTTTTCTCTCTACACACCCTCATTTCTTTTTTACATTCATGGTTTATTCCTTTTTGTAAATATTTCCTTTGTAAATTAACATAAGTTTCTTATCGTATCCTTCCCTCGTGTTCCCACCAATTCCACTACACCTCAAATCTTCCATTCTCCCTTCCCTTCCACCTTCACTAGAAACCCCACTCCTCAAACTTACCTCGCTCTCCATCTCTTCATCTCCACTAGACACCCCAGAACACCCTTTCAACTTTAATTGATGCCTCACCTTTCAAATCCACCTCGCTTTACTCCCTTTTGCCTCCAATAGAAACCCCACTCCTCAAACTTACCTTTCTCTCCATCCCTTCATCTCCACTATACACCCCAGCACACCCTTTCAACTTTAATTGATGCCTCACCTTTCAAATCCACCTTGCTTTACTCCCTTTTGCCTCCAATAGAAACCCCAACACACCTTTTTAACCAAACTTGATGCCCCAAGCATTAAATTCACCTCTCTCCCTTCCTCTTCACCTCCAATTGACAACTCATCACCCAAAAATTAGCTCGCCACCCTCTTATGTGCTTCTTTAGTACCTTGAACATATATTTAATTTGTCCACATTAATCAAGATTTGTAAAAAAAAGTTAATATCAATACAAACTATCACATTAACCTTTACTCATAGACATCATTATAGAGAAAAAATATATATTTCAAAAATTTTGAATGTAACAGGACTGTAATTTTTGTATTCAGGAAGCTTAAAAAAGATTCAGGTCAATAATTTTCTAATATTTTTTGGGAACAAATTTACTTTTTTACTTATTTATGGCATGAATGATAACTCTTGGCCCTTTTGAAATTTTTTTGTGGACATTTTATACTGGTGTGGCATCTTTTATGTTGGATGCATCACCCAAAAAAGCCTAAAAACCCCTAATTAGGGTCGGAAAAGTGCTGATACAGGCAAAAAAAGTATTATATAGTTTTTGGCAAAAAGGCCAAGAATTTATTGTTTTGCCAAATATATAATTGTACAAATTAAAGTGACTGTTTGTCAGACTTTTAGTTACTTTTTGGAGATGCTTAATGGTGTGAAATATAATAATTTTTTTATTCATTGGTTCATAATTTATTTATTTATTAGCTATTTTCTTCAAATAATGTTCATTTTTATTATATTGGGCTATTAAATCATATATCTTGTCCCATAGACTATTTCAGTTATTGCAAAACAGTTGTCTGTATCATGAACTTATTTTGATATATTTTTATTACTTTTCTTTATTCATCTCTATAAATTTAATATTACATACTTTAAGATTATCATTTTTTTGTTGAGATGAAGTGAAGAAGAGAATATTGGATGTAAAGGTGGAGGGTTTTTGGTTGGAGGCTATGGAGAGGGTGGCAAGTTAATTTTTGCATGATGAGGAAGGGAGCAAGATGGATTTGATGCTTGGGGCATCAAGTTTGGTTAAAAAGGTGTGTTGGGGTTTCTATTGGAGGCAAATGGGAGGCAAGCGAGGTGGATTTGAGGGGCCAGGCATCAATAAAAATTGAAAGGGTGTGTTGGGGTGTCTAGTGGAGATGAATGGATGGAGATTCACTACGCAATATAGGGGGTGGACTTGCTAGCAAGTCCTCAACCTGAACTCAGATGGAACTCAGATGGAACTCAGACTGAACTCAGACTGAACCCATACTGAACTCTACTTGAACACCCACCTAAAACTGTTCTGCTGAGTGGTGTTCATCCCTGATTGTATGGTTCCTTTATCAATAGCTCAATGTGTGTTCAATCTATGGTGAGTTTGGGTCCAAGGTTGCGGACTTGCTAGCAAGTCCGCCCCCCATATTGTGTGGTGATTGTGGTAAATTTTAGGAGTGGGGTGTCTATTGAAGGCAAATGGGAGTAAAGTGAGGTGGATTTAAGGGGTGGGGCATCAATTAAATTTGAAAGGGTGTTCTGTGGTGTCTAGTAGAGATGAAGAGATGGAGTGCGAGGTAAGTTTGAGGAGTGGGGTTTCTATTGGAGGTAAATGGGAGGCAAGCAAGGTGGATTTTCAGGGTGGGGAATCAAGTAGAGGTGAAGCAGTGAGGTGGAGTCTCTTTTAGAGGAGGAAAAAATAAAAATAATACAGAAGTATCCTGGTTAGAAGCAGTAGCTTGTCACATAAAATAGAAAATCTATTTACCATCTACTTCTCATAAGATAGATCTAACACTGCCTCTCAAGTCTGGAGGTTGAGAAAGATCATACGATTTCTGTTCAAAATATTCTATGAAATCATACAATGCTAAATTTTTTGATTCATAGATCAAAAATATTCTCTTTCTTACCACATAGGGGAGGTTCTGGCCCAGAATTCAAGATGTTGGTGAGAGAGATTGTCTATGGTAAAGAGGATTGGACATTTCAATGAAAAATTTTTCAGGGTAGATGACAGGATGGGATGAGGGTAGGAGTGCGCAGCAAGGTGAGAAGGATAGGATATCCAGAAAGTGGTCCAAGATGTGATTATGAAATATTGAGGATAAAAATGTTGGATAAGAGGTGAACATTGGCACGTAAAGTGTCTAATAACCCAATTATTAGCAAAAATAATTGTGGAAGATAATTGGGGTATAAGGATTTTTATCTGCAATTAATTTAATTGCTGATCCCTGAACATTGATACCCCCTATTATATATATACTAAATAAAAAATTCATCCATTACTAGTTTATAATTAATAAATACCCCTAAATAGTTGTTTCAGCCACATTTAATAGGGGGCATCAATGTTCAGGGATCCACAATTAGGTATCAAGAATTTTTTTCCTTGGATCAGACATTATTAATTGTGGATAAGAAATCCACAATAATGCATTGTCCCACCTCTTATACCCCAATTTCTGTTCCTAATTCCTGACCCCAAACTCATCACATCCATAATTATTTTTTAAGAAAGTCACATGACATATAATTGCAGATGCCATCCTTATGTATCTCATCACTCTATGATACTTACATTTTGTGAGGAACACATAACATTTTTTCTCATCTTTATGTGCCTCTTCACTCTATGATACTTAATTTTTGTGGCTAACACATAACATTTTTTTCTATCTACACACCCCATCTGCTCATTTGGTGGCAAATTCCCACTTCCCACTCATCACCTAAACTTTCTAATGGCAACCTTTTCTACCAACAACAATGAAGCACCTCTCTACTAGGAAGCAACTTCACACAGCTATGAATGCTATCACTTTAGTTTTAGCTGCTGACTCTGACTCTGGGTTGGAAGACACTTTAGCTTTTATTTCATTTCAATGATCTTTATGAAGAAGAGGATCCCAGACCTGCACTGGCTCTCCCCTCCCTTGAATCACAAAACATTCTCTCCACCAGCATATGCTCTGTCATTATTCCAACTACCCTCAGGCATTTTGAAACACAACCCTTTCAATTTTTTTTCATACTCTCCAAGTTTTCAACTTCTGTGCTTTATTCACTTGGTTTTGTGTTTTTGTTTTTTGCATATTCATTTTTATTCTGAATTTACACTTAATGTCTCTTTTTTGGAGGTATCATGTGTTTTCATTCACCAGCTCAACATGAAATTGCACATTTTCCGCATTTTTATAACTTTTCCCTGTTTCTTTCTTTCATTCATCCCTCATATCCTTTTCCTCTTCTACTCCAACATCCCTCAAACAATTTGGTTTCATTTATTTTCTCATCTCATCTCTCCAGGTAAGTCATTTTATTCTTTTTTTGATTTTTTGATTGCTAATTATATTTTTTTGTTTTTTTTCTGTTTTTTTATTTTTTGTATCTAAATTTTTTTGAAATGGTTATTTTTGATTTCAATGGTAAAATTAACCTTTTTTTCTCTCCCTCTTTACTTTCTATTTTAGCTCCATCACCCTACTCTTCATCCCTCCCTGGAATGGTCATTATCCCCCTTTCCCCTATTTCACTTTTTTTTGCCTCCATGTCATTAAAACACATACATTGCACATACTTTATGCATTTCACTTACTCCATATTCAATTTCTCCCAAATTCAAACATCAATCTTTCTCACACTATTTTTCCTACTTTTCAATCAAGATAAGTTTCATCTCCTTTTTCTCATGCCTATATGATATCTCATTCCTTATATGAATTTTTCATACTTAAATATATGTATAACTGTTATCTGGATAAAAGTGAACTTAGTAAACTCCTCTTGTTCTCATCTCCATTACCACTTTTCAATTTTTTGTAAAATTTTGAAAATCAGACTCTGAATTAGGGTTAGGTTTATTCAAATCTAATTTCCTTTTAAGTGAAGATTCTTCTGAAGGCTAACTTTAATTTCCCACAAACAGATTTAAATTTGGTTCAATGGTTGCTGAGATATTGACCGTTAAATTTGAGCCTTTGTTTCCCAATTTAAATATTTTTGTTTTATGTTTTTATGTAAGAAATTAGGGTTATGTTTATTTAAATCACATGTCCTTTAACTGAAGATTCTCCTGAAGCCTATCTTTTATTTCCCATAAACTGATTTTAATTTGTTTCATTGGTTGCTGAGATATTGACGTTTAAAGTTGAGCCTTTTTTTCCAAATATTACATAATTTATTTCATGTTTTTATATTGCATAATTAGAGAATAAGGCTTCTGAAACTCTTATCTGATGATTATCTAGGAATTTATCTCCCAAATCTTAGGATAACTCAATTATTTCTTGACCAATTGCTTGAAAAAATTACACTCTGTTTTTCATAACAATATTTATACTGATAAGAATGACATCAATTATCTTACTTTGGGGATTTTCTCTTATATTAATCCTATTACTGGACAACCTATTACTTCCCAAGCTAAAATAAAAGGTCATGGGTATTTCTTCCTGGATCACAACTGTATAATCAATTTTGGATTGGGAACTGGAATCACTGAACCTATTTGGAACTCTTCTCAGGATCATCAACAAACAACCAAATCTCCACCTGGCTTGGAATCTTGTCAAGAGTTCACACATTTTTGATGTTCTTTTCAAATCAGTCAAAACTTAATCCACCAAATAGGGGGTATCAATGTTGACCGATCCACAATTAAATTAATTGCGGATAAAAATCCTTATACCCCAATTATCTTCCGCAATTATTTTTGCTAATAATTGGGTTATTAGACACTTTACGTGTCAATGTTCACCTCTTATCCGACATTTATTTACTCAATTTTCCATAACCACATCTTGGACAACTTTCTGGATATCCCAGCCTTCTACCTTGCTGCGCACTTCCATTCTCATCCCATCCTGTTCATTCTATCCGCTCAGAATTTCTCCCCATTTCATCTATTTGATTCTTCTCCTTTTCATCTCGCTATCTCATCTGCTTGTTTCTGCTCCTTTTCATCTTCATTCATAATAACATGCCTCGTCATCCTAGATCTTCTCAAAGGCATCTATCACCCAGTTGTTCTTCAATTCCCACTACTTCCTCTTTTCCCCGCTCAGCCAAGAAATCAAAGACTGTTCAATTAAAAAAAGATGATCATCTCATTCTTATCAACTGGCTGAAAACCAAATCTAACTATGATTCTTGTTTTGGTACTGAGTATGCCACTAAAGTAGGACGGCCCCCCACATCAAAAGTTAATGGCTATCTTCTAATGGCAAATGAATTACGCAATAAGACCAAGGGAAGGATTGATCTTTTGCCTAAACAGATGTCTGAACGCTTCAAGAATTATCGAGCAAAATATAAGAAGGCAAAGGCTCTTTCATCTTCCACTGGTTTTGGGGTTACTGACATTGATATAACTAAGGGTATAAAATCCATAGACAATAAACTTGATTCTTTATGTCCTTACTTTAAAGAGATGGATGCAATTTTTGGAGAGCGAGCCGATGTTAATCCTGTAAACATGTTGGATGGAGAAGATCCTATCTCCGAACATGATGTCGAAGCAAATCTTTTCCCATCCTCTTCCTCCACTCAAGCCTCCCCTCTTCTAAATTCTACGAATCTAGATAGCTTTGCTATTGATCCTATTGGCGATTTAACCCAACCCAATCTAACTCAGGTCTGTTTCTTTTATCTTATCAATTCTATTTTTTTATTTACTTATATTTTTCTTATTTCTTAAAAGGCTGATGAACAAACCCAGGATCCTCAATCAACTGAGTCTGAAGCTAGTGACAATGATGAGGAGGAAAATGCTACGTTGAACAAAAAGAGAAGGGCTTCAACTAGTCTAAATTTCCTCTCCCAAAGAAGACAAAAAAGTGATACTTCATCACAAACACCTTTTTCTTCGATGGAACAGTTTTTAGAGAAATGTGATGCTGGTAAGTGATATCATACCTCTTATTACTTTACTCTGCTTTTCTTCTACTTTATGTTAATTTTTATTCTCACTCTAGAACAAGTGGAAATTGCTAAAGAGACACTGAGCTTTGAAAAGAAGAAATACGAGCTCTCTTTAAGGAGGGATGACAGAGTACAAGATTTGGAAGAGAGGAAGTATGAGCTCTCCTTACGGAAGGATGATTGGATCCAAGATTTGGAGGAGAAGAAGTTTGAGCTCTCTTTACAGAAGGATGGTAGGGCCCAAGATTTGGAGGAGAAGAAGTTTGAGTTAACTCTTAGTATTGAAAAATCTAAAAATAAGGAAAAAACACTTGAGCATCAAAACTTAATGGAACAGATGAAGTATAAGCATGATTTCCAAGAAAGTTCTAAAAAGAAAGATTTCTTGATCAAATGCATTAAAGCAAACAAATCTGTTGAAGAAATAGAACGTTTAATGAAATTTTTTGTTGACTAGTTTCTTTTATTTCTTTCACACTTCATGTGTTCATATTTATTTGTACATAAATTTTACAATTATTTTCTGTATTATACATACAATGGGGCTGGGAGGATAGCGAAAGGCATGGGGAGAGAAGACAAGCATGTGTTGATAGAATTGAAAGGGATGGAGATTGGTGCAAACAGAGTGTGAAAATAGGAGGATGAACTCTGTTCTTCGGGCGAAGAACAGAGTTCACTTCCATAAAATATTGAAAGCGATGGAGATTGGTGCAAACAGAGTGTGAAAATAGGAGGATGAACTCTGTTCTTCGGGCGAAGAACAGAGTTCACTTCCATAAAATATTGAAAGCGATGGAGATTGGTGCAAACAGAGTGTGAAAATAGGAGGATGAACTCTGTTCTTCGGGCGAAGAACAGAGTTCACTTCCATAAAATATTAGCTGAAACATAGTTTTCAATTCTGTAAAAACAGTTGTAAGTAATAGAAAAAGTCACTGATTTTTTTTATATTTAATCTGAAATTTTTTAATAAAATTATTGTATTTAAGAATTGCAATATTGTCAATCAATTTTTATTGATAAACTTAATTTAATAAAGTATTATTTAAATAAGTTGCTTCAAAAAATACTTTGCATTGAGTAGACTCATGGAATGATTTTTTCTGGCTTCCATTCAGTTATCCTCACACTTTCACAATGTTTTCAATATAGATCCATTATTATTTGCGTGATACTTCAAGTGAAAGTTCAGTATTACTTCAGTCTGAGTTCCATCTGATTTCCATCTGACTTCAAGTTGCGGACTTGCTAGCAAGTCCGCCCCCCATATTGCGTGGTGTCTGTTTAAAGGAGGATATAATGATTAGGTAGGGGGGGAAGGGGGGTGTTTGAGGCGCCTAAAGAGAGGGAAAGGGGGGGTTTGATGTGGGTAAAGAGAGGTGAAGGGGGGGTTTGAGGCGCCAAAAGAGAGGTGAAGGGGGGGGTTTGAGGGACATAAAGAGAGGGGAAGGGGGGAGTATTGAAGCACCTAAAAAGAGGGGAAAGGGGGTGATGAGGGACCTAAAGAGGGGGGAAAGGGGGGATTTGAGGCAGCTAAAAAGGGGGTAAAAAGGGGGTCAGAGACAGGTAAAGAGAGGGAAAAAGGGGGGCCTTGAGGATCATAAAGAGAGGTGAAGGAGAGAAAAAAAACAAAAAAATAAAAAGATAAAAAAGAGAAAAAAGCAAAACAAAAATTAGTTTACCCTAGAACAAAAATAATAGAAGCACTTACAAAAAAAACAAAAAAACCAAAAAAAAAGCAAAAAAAAAGCAAAAAAAAAGCAAAAAAAAAAAATCATGATTAGCAAGTAAAAAACCATGAAAAAAGAAAAAAAATGACCTACCTGGTGAGTTGAGTTGAGAAAATAAATGCAACCAAAATATTTGAGGGATGTTTGAGGAGAATAGGAAAAGGATATGAGTGATGAATGAAAAAAAAAATCACTGACAAAATATGCGATTTCATGTTGAGGAAGTGAAAGAAAACCAATGAGCAATCCAAAAAAAAGATATTCACCGTAAATTCAAAAAAAAAATGAATATGCAACAAACCAAAATACAAAACCAAGTGATTAAATTACACAAAGAGAACATTTGGAAAGTATGAAAACATAAAAATTAAAAATTAAAAGGGTGAAGAGAAATGTTGAAGAGTAATTGGCATTATAATGGGGCGTATGCCGGTTGATTGAATGATTTGTGAATCAAGGGAGGGGAGTGCCAGTGGTGGTTCAGGATCCTCTTCTTCATAAAGATCATTCCACTCATCCTTTAAATCAGCTAGAATATTGTGGAGTATTATGCAAGTCAAGATCCAATGATTTGCAGTTTTGATCTCCAATTTTTTTTGAAATTGGATTCTGAGCTCCCGAAGACTAGAAAATCGTCCCTTTAAAATACCTATAGCATGTTCAATTCGTACTCTTGCTTGTGCAAGGTGATAATTAAATTTAGTTTTGGGGTCATTTTCTGAAGTTGCACCACGGAAAGCAGGTATAATGTACTTTCCACTTGCATATGCTGAGTCTGCAAGGAGGTACTGAGATTCGTCAAAGTATGATTCAGGGGATTGAGAAATCCTCATTCTTTGGAAGACGGAAGAGTCATGACATGATCCAGGGCAGCCACTGTGAAAAGCAATAAATTTTTTATTGGCATCGCATACAAGTTGAACGGCAATAGAGTATCTAGAAAGAAGATAAAAAGTTAGATTGTGAAAGATGAGAACTTGGAGAAGATTTTGAAGAAACCTTTTTTTGCGATCAAAATAATGGTTGCCATCATGAGCAGGCTTTTGACTCAAAGGGATGGTTGTGCCATCAACAAAACCTATACAGCCAGGGAAACCTTCAGCTTGCATTACTTGAGAGGATTCAAGTCGCTGTTCTGGAGTTGGCCAAGCAAGAGTTTGAGACTTGAGGGAAAGGATAGCAATCATACAGCGCTTGGTGTATAATATCACGGTACCATATCCTATGTTAAAGAGATTATCCAAACGTCTTACGGCAGCACCATTTCCATTTGAGCCAAAGCGACATAGAGCAACAGCAATTTGGATGGCAGGATTACGTTGTTTGTTATGAGAATTGTTATGGAAGATAGGATGATTGGAGATGAGTTGATAAAGTTTGAAGAAAGAATCAGGAGAAGTTCTAAAAAGTTGTGTGAAGTTTAAATGAGGAATGTTGAGAATGGAGGCCAGATCATATCGGGGATCATGATAAAGATTTGGCCCCCTGGTGATGATGTAACGCTTTTTGGAAAGAAAACACATATAAGCTAAAGCATCTTCCAAATCAGAGTCAGATTTATAGTAAAGAACTAAAAGAAAAGTGATAGCATTCATTGTTGAGTGAAGTAGCTTCCTAGTAGAGAGGTGTTTCATTGTTGCCGGTGGAAGGGTTAAGTGATGAGGGAAGTGGGAATTCACCGCCAAATGTGCAGTTGGGGTGTGTAGATAGAAAAAAAACTTAAGTGTTCGCCACCAAAATTAAGTAGCATAGAGTGAGGAAATACTTAAGGATGGCATCAGCAATTATAAGTCATGTGACTTTCTTAAAAATCCATCATGGATTAGATGAGTTTGGGATCAGGAATTAGGAATGGAAATTGGGGTATAAGAGGCGGGATAATGCATTATCGTGGATTTCTTATCCACTAGCCCTGGGGCTAGTGGATAAGAATCTTCCGCAATTAATAATGTCTGATCCCGGGAAAAAAAATTCCTGATCCCTAATTGCGGATCCCTGAACATTGATACCCCCTAATAAAGAAAGTAAAAAAAGAAGGTAAATTTAACAGATATAAAAAAACTTTATGTAGATCTAATAAGTATGGGGATTAGTAAAGTCATCAAATATTTTTTATTTTTTCATAAATTTTTTATAAATAACTCTTATATTTCAAATTCTTAAAGTAAAGTAATGGGTCAATGACCCTGTGTTGTATAAATGGGAATCATGACAACATTTAATTTTTTTCATGAGGTTCTTCAGCCTACACTTGTGGAAAGTCCTAAAAATTTGTTTTTAGATTTATCCACCTTTTGGCTAGAGGAATTTTTGTTACTTTAAAACTAGGGAAATTGATATATATTAGTTGTTTATATATAAATTTATGTAATTATATTAAATTTTGGTGATTTTCATCCCTTACTTCAATAAAATGCAGGGGAGGGTATTGCCAAATTTTTAAATCTGACATGTGAAATTGATGACTTAGAAAAATTTTGGTGATACCCACCCCTTGCTTCAATAAAATGCAGAGGAGGTTATAGCCAATTTTTAAATAAGATATAGAGTTTTGTTGAAATATCTGAATTTAGAAAAGTAAATTTAATGATTTGAATGTAAAGAAGAAAAAATGTATGAGTTTTTCAAATTTTTGCAAAAAAAATCATCTAGAATCAAGACCTTTAAAAAGTGTTCACATATGAAATTATCACTAAAAAGAAATAAAACAAAACTTATTTAACCAAAAAAACAAATATTCTAATATGTTGCAATGAAATGCTTCAAATCTCAGTGAGGAGTGTGTGCCGAAGGTTTATTATTAGCTTTAATGCATTCTATCAAGAAAACTTTGTAAACAAAATAAAAAAAACTAGTCATCAAACATTTTCATTAAGCATTCAATTTCCTCAATAGATTTATTAGCTTTAACACATTCTCTCAAGAAATCTTTCTTTTTTGAAGCATCCTCAAGTTGATACTTGAGTTTCATTTGATCCAATAGGAAATTGTACTCAAGAGCCTTCTCCTCTTTCTTTATCTCAAATTTCTTCTACTACAAATCATGTTCTCTCTCATCCCTCTTTAAAGAAAGTTTGAATTTCTTCTCCTCAAAGTCATGTGCCCTCTCATCCCTCTATAAAGAAAGCTCAGATTTCTTCTCCTCCAAGTCTTGTGCCCTTTAATCCCTTTGTAAAGAGAGCTTGTATTGTTTCTTTTGAAAGTTGAGAGTATCTCTTGAAAATTCAACTTTACCTAGAGTTAAATAGAATATTAACAAAAGAAAAGAAAAGCTCACTTAATTATTAAGTGGTATGCTATCACTTACCAGATTCATGTTTCTCCAGAAAATCAACAATAGAAGAAAAAGGGGCTTGGGAAAAACTATCTCTGTTTGGTTAATATGACTGATGAAATTCAAAGTAGTTGATGGTCTTTGCTTTTTTTTGGAGGTTACATTTTCATCTTCATAATTGATGCTAGCTTCAGACTCACTTGCTTGAGGATCCTGGGTTTGTTCATTAGCCTTTTTAGAAATAAAAAAAATTAAACAACTAGACAAGAAATAAAAACTTACTGGAGTGGAACCACGTTGGTTTATATCACCATAAGGATCTATTGGAAAGCTATCTAGATTCATTGAATTTAGAACAGTGGAGGCTTGATTGGAGGAAGAGGATGGGAAAAGATTTCTTTCAACATCATGTTTGGAAATAGCATCTTCACCATCCAACATGTTGGCAGGATTAAAATCAGCTTGCTCTCCAAAAATAGCATCCATCTCTTTAAAGTATGGACATAGAGATTCAAGTTTATCATCTATGGATTTTATGCCCTTACTGATATCAATTTTGGTAATACCAAAACCAGTAGAAAATGAAAGAGTCTTTGCCTTCTTGTATTTGACTCAGTAATGCTTGAAATGTTCAGAAATCTGTTGAGGCAAAAGATTAATCCTTCCCTTTGTCTTATTACATAATTCATTGGTCATTAGAAGATAGCCATTGACTTTTGATGCAGGGGCCATCCTACATTAGTTGTATTCTCAGTACCAAAACAAGAATCATAATTAGTATTTATTTTTATCCAGTTGATAAGTATGAGATAATCATCTTTTTTTAGTTTAATGGTCTTTGAGTTCTTATCTGAGCAGGGCAAAGAGGGAGTAATGGGATTTGAAGAGCAACTGGGGGAAGGCTGCCTGTGAGAAGATCTCACAGCGGGAAAAAAGTGTGCACTAGACGTCTAGTGCTTTTTTCTATCCCTTGTTGTGATTTGGCTTGGGACTTCAGTCTATGTCACTTAATGACTGTGTTCTATCTCATTGCTCCCACCCCCCTACCTTATGCCCCCTTCCTGTATTTCCACTCTATTCTTACAACTCTCCTCAATTACTACTAGACTAAGGAGGGGCAATGTATTAGGCAGGCTCACTTGGTAGTTTTGGGTCACTTTTTTTTTGTTTATTTCTAGGTTGTTCTAACTATTTATATACATGCTACTGCGGCGCAGTTGAGTATTCAACACCCGCCCCTCAACAAGATGCTGACAATGTGTGTGAATGAGAAAAAGTTTTTTTTTGTATCTCTTATAAAAAATATATATATATTTATTGTTATATAATAATGAGGAAACATGAAATAGAAGGAAAAAGAAAGAAGTAGAGAGAAAAATAGAAAGAAAAAATATATTATGTAATCATAAGGCTATTCATTGATTTGTTGTGTAGTTGAGGAGTGAGTGGTTTTGTAAGTAGATCTGCAAGTTGATTTCCTGAGTTTACCCATGTTAGAGTGGCTTGCTTGCGAAATAATTGCTCGTTGACGTAGTAAAATTCCCTATCGCAATGTCGTGTCCTTTTATTTGATGATTGGTCAGAGGAGATATTAATGGTTGATTTATTGTCGCATCGTAAGTCTAGTTTACCTTTGAATTGAACCATGTCTTCTAGTAGATGTTTGATCCAGATACCTGTGCAAGTTGTAGCGCTTAGTGCTATTAATTCTGCATAGCTTGTTGAGTTTGCCACGCATGGTAATCGTCTTGAAAACCAGCTTATTGGGCATGTTTCTAGTGTGATGAGTGTCCCGCCTGTTGATTTAGAAAATTGGCCTCCCCAGTTAGCATCGCTATAGCCCATTAGTGACATTGTGGGGGACAGAATTCTCTTAGGATATAAGTGTAGGCAATAATCTTTTGTGAGGCACAGGTATCCTAACAAGTGCGTGAGGCTTTGCCAATGTTCATTTGTTGGTGATTTTGAGAAACGTGCCAGGTAGTTCACACTGAATGAGAGATTGGGTCAGCTTCCGCTTGCGACATAACTCAGTGATCTGATTATGGATAGATATTTTGTTGGTTCAATTGGAACGGATTTAGGGTCTGCCAAAGTTAGGTTGCAAAAATGTGGAAGAGGTGTAGATCTGGTGGTGTTGGATGGGTGGTGTTTTGAGAGTATCTTATTGATTAGTTGTTTTTGAGAGAGGATAAATCCATTGCTGTTGCGGGTTATCACTACGCAATATAGGGGGTGGACTTGCTAGCAACTCCTCAACCTGAACTCAGATGGAACTCAGATGGAACTCAGACTGAACTCATACTGAACCCATACTGAACTCTACTTGAACACCCACCTAAAACTGTTCTGCTGAGTGGTGTTCATCCCTGATTGTATGGTTCCTTTATTAATAGCTCAATGTGTGTTCAATCTGTGGTGAGTTTGGGTCCAAGGTTGCGGACTCGCTAGCAAGTCCGCCCCCCATATTGTGTGGTGTATGTTTATTCCAACTATTGAGTCAATACTGTATTGCCATTTGATAGTAAATTCCTTATTCAGTAGTGTTTAGAGTTTCTTTAGTGTTGTTTCAATGTCCGCCATGACTAATCTGTCGTCTACATGAATCCATATGACAGTGGAGCTATGATCATCATGCAGGAAGTAGAGACTCGGGTCGTAAGTTGAGAGTGTATACCCATTTAGACGCAGTTTTGAGGAGATGTGGAGCCACCAGCACCTTGCTGCCTGGCATGTGTCATAGAGCAATTTTTTTAGTCTTAATGCTTTTCCGTCATTTTTGGTGAAACCGGGGGGATCCTTCACCCAGATATTTTCCTGTAAATCACTGTGGAGGTAAGCAGCTGTCACATCGAAGGAGTGGACTGGCCATTTATTTAATGCGGCAATTGTCAGCATGAGGCGCTGTGATGTAAATGTGGTGGTTGGGGCAAAGGTTTTGTTATAGTCAATACCTGCTATTTGTTTGAAGCCTTTGGCAACATACCTTGCTTTTTGTTTTACAATGTTCCCACTTTCATCAGTTTTTTCAGTGAACACCCATTTGGCATCTGTGATTCTTGTGCCAGGAGGTGGAGTTTCTCTTGACAAAACATCCATTCTACTCATATTGTTCATTTCTTCAATGCAGGCCTGCTGCCATAAGTTTCGTTCAGGTAGTTTAGATGCCTCCTTGAAGGTTTTTGGTGCTGACAATGCTAGATGGGCGGCTACTTTTTCAATGGTGTCAATTAATTCTTCCTGTTCTTGGACTAGTATTTCAGCAGTGAAGTCACCGAGTTTTGTTGGAACCGCCAGAGGCGCAGAATTACTGCTAGTTGACAGAATAGTTGAGGATGTTTGTATCTTGCTGTTGTTGAGCAAGAAATTAATGTCCATTTTCTTGGGGGTGATCGGATTGTCTGGGAACATTGCCCAGGCAGAGGCTATTACTTTTTTTGACTCTGGGTTCCAGAAGAGCCAACCTTTCAATGCGGAATCCAACTAATATGCATTTATTTGCTCAATCATCTAGTTTTCGTCTTGTCTCTCTTGGTATGTGAATGTAAGCTATGGAGCCAAAAGGACAAATTAGGTGGAGTGAGAGCTGTGTTCCAAAGAGTGACTCATAAGGGGTGACGTTGGGTGAGTTTGTATTTGGAAGGCTGTTGAGAATGTATGTGTCCCATTTGTAAGAGAAACCCCAAAAGAATTTTGGGAGTTGGCTGTCAAGTAGGATGGTGCGGCCCATGTCAGAGACTGAACGATTTTGTCTTTCAATTTTTCCATTTTGTTTATGATAGTGTGGTAGGGATAGCTTGTGTATGATGCCTTTGTTTGATAGGTAGGATTCCAGTTTATTGTTGGTGAATTCACCCCCATTATCTGATCAGAATATCTTTACTTTGGTTCGGCATTGATTCTCAAGTTGTTCAATTGTGTTCATTAGTTTTTTGGTTGCCTCAGATTTCTGTTTAAGAATATGGCACTCAGTGTATGTCTTACACACATCTTTGATAGTCAATGCATACAAACCATTGTCAAAAGGTACTTCCTCAAGTGGCCCAATTAGATCTGCAGTAATTAGTTCTAATTTACCAAATGTTTGGTTTGTCAATATTGTGGAGGCAGTTTTTGTACTTTTGGATATGTGAAATATCTCACAAGATATATCACCTGGAGGAAGGGTGGATGGAAGTCCTATTGCCAGACCGGAGCTCATCAGTTTTCTTATTTGTTGCAGACTTGCATGGCCAAAGAGTCTATGGTAGTAGAAGAGCGTGTCACAATCTGTGTCGGAAAGTTTCTTGTGGGGTTTTATTAGTGATGTGGATGGTGTAGCGGAAATTAGGTTGGTATCTGGTAGAGATATCTTGTTTATTGTGATGGGTGAGATTGTTGGAATATTTTTGTTGGTTTTTGGGAAGGGAAGTAGCCATCTTTGGACCGTTAAAGTTGCTTTTAGAATATATTCATCTTGAAAAAATATGTACACATTATTCTGTTCATCAAATGACATGTTAGCACCTGCCCGTACAAGTGATGCTGGTGATATTAACGTACAGTTTGCTTTGTCACAGAAATAAACTTTTTTAATTAGAACTGTCGTCCCAGCCAGTCCAATGAAACGCATAGTCCCTTTCCCTGTGATAAAATTGGGGCCATTGTTAGTTGCGACTTTTAAAGGAATCGGTTCACTAAGTTTAATGAAATCAACTAACTCATTTTTAGAGCCAGTTAGGTGGTGTGTTGCTCCTGTGTCATAAACAGGCTGACTGTTTGTGGTACTTGCATTATTTGACAGATTGAGTTTTTCAAAGTCAGCCGCTGCTTCTTCGTGAGAGTCGTCCAGCTCCATGATTTTAGCAGATCTAGGTTCGGGTTTTGCTTGTCGCTGGGTGTCTCTTATTTTTCCTTGACTCAGGTATATAGGGCGATAAGAGTCCATCTTCTGAGGTGGTTTGTTTTCAAAGAAATGAGGAGGTGGATGATTTCGAGGGTTACGAGGTATAGGGAATGGGTGATGAGTGTTTTGGAAGGACATTTGGAAGTTGGTAGAAGGGGGAGGATTTTGATAGAAGTGTTGCGGATTAAATCTTGATCCTGATTGAAATGTGTTTGTAGGAAAGTGAGGATGTTGGTTGTTTGGTGGAGGATAAAGACAGTGTTTCTGTATGTGTCTTGTTGAGTTACAGTTCCAGCAATTCATTTGTCCATATGCATCTGCCTCGTGTGTTTCTTGTGATTCAGGGCAAGGTGTTGGCATGGTAGGATTGGTTACTACCGTGTTTGCAATTGGTGGAGTTGTAGGGTAGTTGTCCGGTTTGGCACCATGTATGCGTACTCTTTCCCATGACGTTGAAATAAGTCTGTTCATTTCAATACCAGTCGGAGGCTGACCGTCAATCCGCATGTGGTATTCATATTCACGAAGGACTTTGTGCCGTATGTTTGTGTTGTCGTCCACAGCATGCTGTAACATCATGGAGAAAAAGCTGTCTTCATTGAATTTGAAGGATTGGTCTTTTAGGTCATTGAACAGTGTTCTCATCTTCAATTTTAGAAGGGACGGGTCTCTTATTTCACTGATTTTTAGGCTCCAGATTTTATCAATGATGTTCATTTGAGCAGCACGTGAAGCTGAGGAGAAAAGATCATGGAGGTGTGCATAAGCGACAGTGGTGGGTTGCTTGTCTAAGATTTGTTTTCGGAGGTTTTGACTGACAGAGTTGAGTAGTATTGTTCTTCCTATTTTTTCGCGGTTGGAGCCACGTGAAGGTCGAGATCGAATGAAGAAGTGTTCATCGCCAATATAGTCAATGAGCACAAGTTCCAATTCTTGCAGCCATGAGCGGTAGTTGGAGCCATCAGATTTCAATGCATGAGGCCAGTCTTTCATTTCTGCTTTGACATTTGCTAGAGCAGTGGCCGTTTCTTTTCTGGCTTCTCTAGCTAGTTGGTCATTGTCTTTGTTAGGAGAGTTATTGCCATCTTCTGGTGCTTGGGAAGGTGGTCGGGGTTGTTGTGTACTTGCGAGAGGCGTAGGTTGTGGGGTCGATATTCAAGGAGGTTTTCCGGTTTCCATGTTGGCTAAAAGATTTTTTTTTGTTAGTATATAAAACTACGCAGAAAAGAAGAACTACTCAAAAAACTGTCGGTATGTCTCCCTCAAACCAACATCGGCACCCGTAAGGGGATTAGCGTGGTAGTCTTGGCAAAAAAATGTGAAAAGAAGAGTGAAACAGGATAAGAAGAGAAAAAGGATAAAAAGAAAAAAGAAACGATTCCAGATTTGAACAAATGGAAACTGGTCTTTAGGAAAGTTGTTTCCAATGGAAACTGTCTTGTTTATGAGGTTGAGTCGTGAAGAAATGGAAATTGCCAACGGAAACTGGTCAATATTTTTGAAGCGGGAAGTCTTTAAGGGCCCATAACCTATTAGGCAGGCTCACTTGGTAGTTTTGGGTCACTATTTTTTCTTTTATTTCTAGGCTGTTCTAACTATTTATATACATGCTACTGCGGCGCAGTTGAGTATTCAACACAATGTGCATCATCTGAGTTGCTCGCTGAATAGTCTAGAGGCACTGAAAAACAGGTTACTGAAGCAGTGAAGAGTTTCCATGTGCATACCAAAGAAAAGCAGCAGAAGTAGACAAAAAGGAAATGTAAGAGCTAAGTGGTGCAGTAATAAATGCAGTGAAAGTCACTCACCATAATGGTGATTTGTACAACTGGAGTTGAAGCTGGTGTAAAGGAGAATAGGGCTCAAACAATATTAGCTTCACTTAAGACTCTACTGTGTTAGCTTAGTGGTGGAAGCTATACTCAGTATTTTTCTCACTGCTTGTCCTAACTTTTTTCCCCCAATTCTATTCTCAAAAGTGAAAAGTTGTGAAGGAGAATGAACAATTATGCTTGCCAGTCTTAATTATGCAATATGAATATCAATATTGAATATCCTCTTTATTGATCCGGTTGATATAATATTTTCAACAACAAATTAAGAATTAAGTAAGCACAACTTTGTCATTGCAATAGATAGATAAGTCAATATGGTTGTTGCAATCCAATGAGGTATTCAGATTTATAATCGAAGTGAAAATGGCCAAGTTGTAGCCATTTCAACCTAACATGTGATTTTCACTAAGAAGTGCTATATCTCACTCAAATTCTTAAATACAATAATAATTTTAAGATATAGAAAGGTTAATATGATGATTCCGAATCCAATGAGCTATTCATATTTAGAATCTAAGTAAAATAGGTAAAGTTATAGCCATTTCAACCTAACACTTTTTTTTTACTAAGAACTACTATATCTCACTTAAATTTTTAGCTAAAGTAATAATTTTAAGATACAGAAAGGTTAATATAGTGATTCCGAATCCAATGAGTTATTTAGATTCAGAATCTAAGTAAATTTGGAAAAGTTATAGCCATTTCAACCTAACATGTGATTTTCACTAAGAACTTCCACATCTCACTCAAATTTTAAGTAAATATAATCATTTAAAGATATATAAAGTTTAGTATAGTAATCGCAAGCCAATGAGCTATTCAGATTTAGAATATAAGTCTTATTGGCCAAGTCATAACAATTAATGAGATGTGTTAATTCTCAGTAAAAATTACATGATAGGTTCATGTTAGGTTGAAATGGCTATAATTTTACCAATTTTACTTGTATTCTAAATATGAATATCTCATTGGATTCGGAATCACTATATTAATCTTTCTATTTCTTAAAATTATTATTTTAGCTAAAAAATTGAGTGAGATATAGCACTTATTAGTAAAATAACATGTTAGGCTGAAATGGCTATAACATAGCCAATTTTACTTATATTCTAAATCTGAATAGCTCATTGGATTCGGAATCACTATATTACCATTTCTATATCTTGAAACTATTATTTTAGCTAAAAATTTGAGTGAGATATAGTACTTAATGAAAATAACATGTTAAGTTGAAATGGGTATAACATTGCCAATTTTACTTACATTCCTAATCTGAATAGATCATTGGATTCGGAATCTTCATATTAACCTTTCTATATCTTAAAATTATTATTGTACTTAAAAATTTGAGTGAGATATAGCACTTCTTAGTGAAAATCACATGTTAGGTTGAAATGGCTGCAACTTGGCCATTTTCACTTTGATTATAAACCTGAATAGCTCATTGGATTTGCAACAACCATATTGACTTATCTGTCTATTGCAATGACAAAGTTGTGCTTACTTAGAGCATCTACCTCCGTTGCAGTAAAATTTCAGTAGATAATTGCATAATTGCTGTGTCAATTGTTACTGAAATGGGGTTTGACACCCTCGTATGCAGATTCAGTTAGCAAACACAAGTTGGGCAAATTTCCTCACCCTTGTGTTGACTTGCCAATTCAGTAAACTCTACTTTTTTTTCTTGCATTCTCACTACTCATTTCACTCTCCTCAACTTTTCAGATGGAACAACTTATACTTGATGAACTACTCACAATGGAAGAAGAAATAATTGTACTTACTGAATTGGTAAACTCATATGATACAACAAGGCCTAAAAAAATAATTAAAAAATCATGACCATGTTGAAGGACATCATTACTTGATGAATGATTATTTCAATGTTAATTGTACATACAACAACCATCTCTTTGAACGACAATTCCGAATCAGCAAAGAACTATTTTAAAAGCTGTCTACAGATTTACAGGAACATAATACCTTTTGGGTTTGGAAAAGTGTAAGTCAATTAACATATAATAGTTTTCTGACTCTAATTTGTTATTCTACAGGACTTTTGTGGCCAAATTGGTTTATCACCAGAACAAAAAATTACTTCTGTTCTACATCAATTGGCCTATGGAGTCTCTGCTGATAGCACTGATGAATATGTTTGGATTGGTGAAACTACAGCACTAAAATGCCTCAAAATATTGATCAAAGATATTATTACATTATATAAATCTGAATACTTACTTTAACCTATGCAAGAAGAGAAGAAAATTATTCTCTGAGAATATGGGGAATGTGGTTTCCCAGGATGCCTTGGCGCAATTGATGGCATGCATTGGGCTTGGAAAAATTGCTCAGGAGCATGGGCAGGTCAGTTTCAGGGCAAAGAAGGTTCACCTACAATGATTTTGGAGGTGGTTGCCAGCAAAAGCTTAGGTTTCTGGTACTGTGTTTTTGGCCCCCCTGGCTCCTTGAATGATATTAATGTGCTTCACAGAAGCAGTATTTTTGATAAACTTCTTTCAGGAACACAAGATACGATAAAATTTAAAATTAACTGACACAAATATTCAAACACCTACTATCTTGCTGATGGAATATATCCTTCCTGGTCATCTTTGGTCAGAACTATTCCTCACCCACAAGATTCTTCAAGTAGATCCTTTGCTAAGCTTCAAGAGGCTGCACAAAAAGAAATTGAGCATGCTTTTGGTGTATTGCAAGCCTGTTGGGGAATAATCACCCAACCTTGTGGTCTATGGGACATTAATTCTGTAAAAGATGTCATGACATGTTGTGTCATTCTTCACAACATGGTCATGGAATCTAAGTCAGAAAATGATCCTTTCATTTCAAATGAATCAATCAGCAGTCAAATAATTACCAACCACAATGCTCCAATCCTCTCCAATACATTATCAAACTACATCCACCATAATCAAGAGTTACATAATTCAAGTATACACTTCCAGCTTTGAGAGTACCTTAAAGCACATAACTGGGCATCTAGAGGGAGTTTAAATATCTGAAGTAAAAAAAATGAAATATAAGTGATAAATTTATGGTGCACATAAAATTTAATACCATGAATATAGATATAGAACATATAAAATAATAGAGATAAAAGAAACTTACCTTCAGCAAGAAAATATTTAGTGTTATATAGTCTACTCAAAAGGCAATAAGGCTACTAGTATAAAAAGGGAAATGAATATTATATTGCAAGATGAGAAAAGATGTGAGTGAAAATGGGCATTTGGAAGAGTGTTTTTATATTCAAATCAGGGTCTGGTGGGGTAGAAAGACACGTCCAATCTTTCTCTTTGCTCTGGAATTTTTTTCGGCTGTATATAATTTGTGGTATTAGCTTGAGCCAAGGGTAAAGAATAGGAGATAATGAAAATTTAAAACAATAATAATAAATAAATAAGAAAAGGTTGTATACATACTTTATCAAAAGAGTGTAATTGTTAGGTGAGATTATAAAGCAAGAGATAAGATTGAGTTGATTTATATTTAATTATTATTATTTAGATGAAATAACATATTTTTTTTACTTATATTTAAATACTTGCATGTAAAAATATAAAAAAACTTACCTAACCATAAAAATAAATTATTTAATGTCTTATAGTCTACTCAAAAGGCAATAAGGCTACTAGTATAAAAGGGGAATTGGATATTATATTTCAAGATGAGAAAAGATGTGAGCCAAAATGGGCATCTGGAAGAGTGTTTTTATATTCAAATCAGGGTCTTGTGGCATAGAAAGACATGACCAAGCTTTCTCCTTCTTCTGGAATTTTTGTTGGCTGTAAAAAAAATAAATGAGGTGTTAGCTTGAAGCGAGATTAAAAAATAGGAGGTAAGAGAGAAATAAAAATAAAGTAGCAAAATTAAAAAAAATAAGAGAGTGAAAAAAAAATTAAAGTAGCAAAATTTAAAAAAATAAGAGAGTAAAAAAACTAAAGTAGAAAAATTAAAACAAAAGAGAGAAAGAAAAAAATACTCACCTTGTGGGAAGATTGACTATTTGCACATCCTCTTGGACAAGGATGAACCGGCAATAGTCTATGGTTGGATAGAAAAAATACCTCATTCAGGAGTGAAGTATTTTCTCTTTACATCCATAGGCTGTTTTTGGATTTTCCTTGTCCATGAGGATGGGAATAACAGATTTTTTGGGTGTATCACACTAGCAGGAAAAATTTGTTATTCCCATAGGGTTGTGTAGTAATAGTTGTGAATTATGATATGAAAATGTTTTGCTACAATAAGTAGTGACATGTCAAAGTGTTCAGCAGCTACAAGATGGAGTGAAAAGAATTGGCTGGCAAAATATTGAATTACCAAATGAGGTCAAAAGGAGCTCAGTAACTTTAGTTGACAGGCTACAGTACATGCTGAATTCACTAGCTAATAGAGGCCTTTAATGAAACAAGGGTTAAGGTTCACGTCAAAATGCAGTAAAATATGCATACCGAACCAATTTACCGACACGGAGGTAGATGCTCTAAGTTCCCTTCATGCCCCAAGCTGGGTGAGATTGTATGAAAAAAATAAAAAATAAAAAATAAAAAAACCGGCCATACAGCCTGTCAAAAAAATTGACAGATCAGCTTTCGGGCCTGTCAAAATATTTTTTATTTTTTTGCGATTTTGTGTCATCCTTTTCAGATGTCCCTGTATGTTGTGAGAAACTCGCTTCCTCTAACATTACAACTGGCTTGCAAAAAGAACAAAAAGCTTGCTGTCTTTTTGTTTTCCATTCCCCGCCAAAATCATTTTTTATTTCTTGCGTTTTTATTCTGAAAATTGAAAACTAGACGCTCCACAAGTTTCACTTGAGTTCATTTTTAATCTCATCCAAACAAGTTAGGTTTCTCTTCTTCCCCCGCTTTACAGGTATATAAAAAATTGAGAAACAGTGAAGAATTGGTCGGCATTTTCAATCTTAGCGACCATAAATCACCCGTATCAATATGGAAACTTTTCGAAACGCTTCAGCAAACTTATCTGCAGCTAGCTATATCCCAACTTTTAAACTGCATGAATCATGTATCCCGCCAGATCGCAGGCTAGGACTAATCCTGTTAGCAACTTTGTTCCAAAGCTCCTTGTTATATCCCAAAATCTCCAAGGCACCATTAGTAGGTTGGCTTCGTTTCTTCATGGCCCCAATATTATGTTACTCTTGGTTTTCCGCATCCTTTTCATTCTGTTTCAAACCTCTTATTCCTAATGCGGTCAAGAACCTTCATGTGGTTGGCATTTCATCTTATTTTATGATAAAATGTTTTGAGTGGGGATGGGCAGATAGTGAAGAGTTCAGAGCTCGGATAGTGAAGGTTGGCAAAAGAGGGATAACCTGGGAAAATGATTTGACTCCAAATGATGACAAGAAAAACTTGGATGATATACCAGTTCCAACTCATCCTATTTCTTGGATCTTGACAAATTTTACTTCGTGAGCGCGCTACCAACATGAAACATTTAACATTTTATTATGTTGATTGACAATTTTCCTCATTCCCTCAGTTTTCGTGGAATTCAATTTTACTGGGGGCCAGAACTGAATGCGCAGATCCCTACTCTTCTTGGATGGGTGAAAAGGATTTACATAGTCCATTGTGCAGCACTCCCATCTTTAATTTTTCTTTTAAAAGTTCGCGAACATGGTGATGCTTCTAAAATGCTCAGCTTGATGGGCGTCCCACACTTCTTAGGCTTTAATCTAATTGCAGAAGGACTGCATACATTTTTTTTTGGAGTCTTTGTAGCCGCCTTCTTTGACACCAATTTCAGCTTGTTTTCTTTGATCTGTAGAGGAATTTATCACCTTAGCATTTTACTGAAATTCCCAGTTGAATTTAGAAAGTTCTTTCATCCGTTCGCTTACCCACCTGCTTTTAAACCATTGCATCAAATCACATCAGTGGCACAGTTGTGGGGAAGATCCTGGCACCAGCTTTTCCGGCGAGTTTTCATAGTACTTGGGGCAAAACCGTCTTTTTGGCTGTTAAGATGTTTGGGTGCAAGTCACCAAATAAGCTCAATTGCTAAACTAGTTGGGACATTTGCAGCCAGCGGACTAATGCATTTCTATTGTTGGTCTTATTATTATTATTTTTTTTTTGAAAATGAATTACTAATATATTGAAGCATAAATTTTTTCAATCCATATTCAAATTTTCTGTAGGTTTTACTGCTATTACGTATAATTGGAAGGAGCCACCAATAAACTTCGTTGGGCGAACGACTTCATACTCACCTCTTAAAAGTGGCACATTTTGGTTTTTTACTCTACAGCCTCTTGGAATATTTCTTGAACCTTATATTGTTCCTTTGATACCCAAGAAATTAGGAGGGGGACTTTTGTGGGTACTCCTATTTTTAATTTTGACGGCACAAAAATTTCGTGAAGAATTCGGAGACTCCAACATTGTGTTGGGTGGTTTTAGATCAGTTTCGCAGTGGAAGTGGTGGTATCCATTCGTACCTGTGACGATACAAACATTTTCTTAGCACATATCCTTTTTTTTTCCTTTTGCATTTTTATAAAAAAGTAATGTTAGCTTTTGAGTCTTAAGCTCAGTTGTCTCCATCAGACAACTTCTTTTACTATTATCACTATTATAAAATTACACAAAATGTCACTTCATGTCACTCGTTCAATTATATTTATATACACATAAAACATATTAATGTTAGGTCTCGACTACGCCGCAGTATCACCATGTATATAGTTAGCTAAGCACCAGAATGATTGAGGAACAATTTTTGGATTGATATCCTCTAAAAAGTAAAACCCTGTTAGCCTGCCAACAGGTTATGGGCCCAGCATTATCTGGCTAATCCCCAGGCTGTGGCAAGGTAGTTGCCTAGTCAGCTCAGTGCACAGGAGGGTGTTGCGTGTACACCTTGCACTGGTTTCCTTAGCTCACTTGTTAGAGCAGCTAACATGTCATAAGAGCATCCACACTTGCGGGTCAAATTAGCTTCGGTATGCATGTTTTACTGAAAATAGCGCCTAATATTCCACACTCATCATGTTTTAGTCATTTGGTAAAGGGTCAAATTCATGGATCTTGATACAGACCACCACGATAAACATGTCAACACATTGCTTTCACCTCTGCCCCCTCCCTCACGCTCCCACAAGATCCGCCCTACCATCCTCCACCCCCTTCAGTCACTGTCCCACCAGGACCATACCCTGCCCCCAAGAAGAGATGGTATGTTTCCCCTCCTCCATCCCCTACAAGAGGTCCCAGGGAAAACACAGTTGCCTCCCTCATGGAAGCTGCTGCCACCCACCCAGAACTCTTCTTCACTGAATCTCAGGTATGCTCCCCTCTTCCCCCCCTCCCCAACACACCCCCCAACAATCCCAATCCCCCAGTTAATAACTCCCTCCAAGACTCTATCCATAACCCCTTCAACCCATGCTTTGGCCCAGGCCTCTCAGCCACTCCCCCTCCCAACATGGAACTGAATGCCTCTGTAGTCCGCCTCACAAGATTAGTAGGCCAAGAAAACTCAGACAACCCCCTTGCACTCATGATCTTCCCCAACAACCTGATTGGCACCTTTAAGGACCCCCCCCCCCCGCAAAGGGTCAAAGATATCAGTGCACACCTCCACCATGGCTGACATCAGAGCCCTTTCAGACGCCATCCTCCCCCTCATGAAAAAGGCCATATTCCAACATTCTCCCCCTCCTCCCCCTCAGACCTCTGACTCTATCCCCTCCACTCTTGCCTCAATGAACAAAAAGATTGACCAAATCTTAGAAGGCATGAATAACCCCACCACTCTCCTCCCTTCACCTCTCCCTGCATGTTGATCCTTTGCCCAAGCTGCCTCTGCCTCAATCGCCCCTCCAAAGGTCCAACCTAACCGTAATGCCCCTCCACCACCACCACCCATGCCTTTTAACACAATTAAACAACTTGAACCTAGTTCACCAGCTATAACTAAATATAGCAACACACAAATTCTCACCTTCATCAACAATCAAATCTCATCCCAAAAAATCTCACTGGAAAATGCAGCAGCACCAATCTGCATAAGAAGTGCATTCCACCATCGTTCAGATGATATCAAACTAATCATACACTCAGAGGACAACAAGCATATCCTGATCAATTCTTGGCAGAAGTGGATCCCTCAAGGCATGATCTTTAAACCATTGTCATTCCCAGTAGTTTCTCATGGGATTCCAACCAGCTTTGACCTGAAAGACCAATCCTGTATTGACTCAATCATAGCAGAGAACCTGGAAACTCTCCAATCTTTGTACTGCCTTTCCTGGCTGAAGCATGCTGAAGACAGAGAGGGGAAAAAACACTCCTCAGTCATTCTTCACCTCTTGAACAAATCTAATGCTGACAATCTCTCTTCCTCCACCCCTGTTTTCCCTTTCATTTGTGATGGCCAGGTATGGCACACAGAAGCAGTGAATAGAGAACAGAGTACCTGCTTCCAATGTTGGGGCAAGGGTCACTTATCTATCCACTGTTCCCTTCCCCCCAGGTGCTCCAACTGTTCTGGCCACCACAACACCAAAAATTGTGACAAACCTCCTCTAAACTCCCCTGTGTACTTCAGATGTGTGGACAACCTCCCCCTTGACCACCCATTAACTGCGGGAACCACCTCACTCCAAGACGTGATGCAAGATCCAACTGCATCAAAATTCCTCTCTCATCTACCTCACCACTCCATCTTGCCCTGCCACAACAATAAATAGATGACTCCCAACACACAGCCCAAAAGTTCATCCTCCTTCCTGAAATTTTTCAGCTTAAATTCCACAGATCTTTCAATTGTTTTCACTCAATATTTAATGACCGTCTCATCTCATCATACAACATACTAGAATTCTAAGAGCCCTACCTATCTGATGACTGCCTCTCTCCTGCACAAGAATAAAGCTGGACCCTTATCAACCCAGTGAATGTCTCCACACACCTGTCAAACTCCCCAGTCCACTGTTGTTTCTACATCAATAAAAGACTCCCCCATCTATTTTCCACCCCACCAAGCCCCTGTTCAGATATTGCTCTGCTCATCACTAACATCCTCTCTCCCCCCTTACTAATAGAAAACATGTAAAAACCTCCAGTCACCTTCTCTTCCCTTCATTTTTCCTGCAATCTACCCCCATACACACATTCCCAGCATCCTTCTCACTGACTCCAACCTCCACCATAATCTATGGTCAGATCCTACTAAACACACAACTAATCATCCTGAAGCAACCAATCTCCTTAATTCAACAATTGAACTGAATATGACTTTAATCTCACAACCTGGAGTTGCAACATTTTGCAACACTAGAAACTTTACATTAGTAATAGATCTAGTATTTGCTAATGATAAAGCTGAAAGCCTTTTCATTAAATGTGTCACTTACAGGGACGGAAACAAGTCATATCTCTCTGACCATTGCTCAATCAACTCAACCCTCCTCCCCCTCTTCCCCAACGCCCTTATCAAAACTGGAACAAGTTTGATAAGTGTTCCCTCCTTTCTGCACTCTCCTCACTCCCTTCCCGCCCTATGTCCTCTCCATCCCAGATTGATCTGGCTGCTGAAGAACTTACCTCCTCTCTTATCAAACTATTGGATGATTTTGTTCCACTGCAGCAGCCCAGCACATTGTGCCAGGAATGGTGGAATTGGAGTATCCTGGATCCCCTCAAGCAATCTTGCTATCAGGCCCAGTGTTGACTAAAATTATTCCAGGCCCCCCACCTTGTAGCTGAGTTCAAAGCTGCTCGCAAAATCTTCCAAGCCAAAATTAATTTCCTAAAGAAACAACATTGGAAACATAACCTCGCAACATTCACACCTCAAACTCTCCACGAAACAGCTAAGTACTCAAAATATCTCTCCTCCCCACACACTAACCCCCCTCTTGTTGATCAGGTTGGTAACACCATCTTGGAAAACTTTGAAAAAGCTAAAATCCTGTTTGAAGGTATATCAGTTGCATCTATTCAATGCAACAACTCAGACTCCCCACACCCTTGTCCCTACCCTTTAATTCTGCCATCCCCACCTTTCTCTCAAAAAGAATTCACCTCAGCCCTTCTCCATACAAAACTAAAAAGAGCCCCTGGCCCAGATGGGATCCCACCCTCATGCAATGTGTTTGTCCCAACACAACTTCTAGGCTTCTCCTTCCCATCTTCCAGGCCTTTCTTGAGGTAGAATATTACCCCAAGGCATGGAATAAATCTAAGATGGTTATTATCCCAAAGCCTCAATGCCCAAACTACTCAGTACCCAATGCATAACACCCCATAGCATTACTAAACACTATGGGTAAGTTTCTTTATTCTTTACTAACTAAAAGCCTTTTATATCTTCTTGAAACAGGTAAACTCCTACCTGATACACATTATGGAGGCCGCCCTATGAGATCAACCTCTGATGCTCTCCTACACTTCACTTCTTGGACCAAAGACCAATGGAGAAGAGGTAAATTTGTAGGAGCGCTCTCCCTAGATTTAAAAGGTGCCTCCCCAACATTCAGCCTCTCATGCCTGGCATCTATCCTGACCTCTCTCCCTACCCCCCATAACCTCTCTTCACTAATTCTTAATTCTTTACAAGACAGATGCACAAGAATCTCATTTTCCTCCTACAAATCCCCCCTCATCTTCTATCCTAAAGGCCTCCCTCAAGGCTCCCCACTCTCTCCAATCTTATATATCACTTATGATTTATCTCTCCTCAGCCTCCCTTCTATATCAACAAATTTCCTTGCACTTGGGTATATTGATGATGTGGATTTCTTAGCAGCACATAAAGACCCAAAAATAGATCTTTGAAAAACTAGAAACCATAGGATCTGATGCCTTGGCCTGGGGCAGGAGACATGCTGCGGTCTTTGATCAGTCCAAGACTAAGTGACTCCTGCTATCCAAAAAAGGCTCAATCCTAAGTGAAACCCATAAACTAACCTTTAACAGCTTAAAATTTCCCCCTTCCCCACTGCTGAAATGTTTGGGAACCATTCTGGATCTCACCCTCTCCTTTAAGGCAAATAGCACCAAAATCTTGGCAACAGGTCTGCGTGCTGCAGATAGCATCCACCACTGGGCATCCTCTGGATGAGGCATTCCTCTGAAAAATTTCAAATCTCTGATATCCTCACTCACTCATTCATTCCAGAACAGACTATGCCACAATTGTCTGGCATCAACCAAAGAAAAACTTTAGAACAACTCAAATGCAGCAAGTAGTCAACAATAAAGCAACCAGGTGTGCTTTGAGATGCTTCAGAACCACACCGGTATGTCTCTTATTGCATGAATCTGCATCACTGAAAAGTTTTCAGCAACTAGACCAAGTAGTGTACAAAGCCTGGCTATTTCTACTCTCCATTCCCTCAAATAACCCAATGGCAAGACTGGAAAATAGCCTCATCAACAGTCCCCTTCCCAAAACTCACTGCTCCCAACTGAAACTCCTCCCCTCTTCTCACATTTTCCAATCATCTGCCTCTCTCAACAACACAGACACAAAATGTCCATGGCCAATCCCACCATGGGCACCAAACCTGTTCACAGCCATAATTGATGACTCCAAAGAGGAAGCCATTAGGGAAGTATCTCACACACTTTCTTCTTCCTCCCTCTCACATCATTTCATATTCACAGATGTATCAAAGTCTCCTAAAAGAATTTTTGCAGCCACCTTTGATCCCTGTCTTTCTTTCCCGTATGTCACACACCTAGGGGAAACCCAGTGCTAAACTGTGTTTGAAGCTGAAATTATTGCCATTCTCCTAGGGCTCAATCTTTTCCTCTCCTACCCCTTATGAAACTAAGTCAAAAGTCTCACCCTTATGGTTGATAATCAAGCTGCCATCAAATCCCTCTCATCTCCTTCAGCAACCACCAACTCTTCCACCCTACAAATCATAATTCAAGCTGTTGTTGCCCTGAAAAACATGAAACCCTCTCTCCAAATCATCTTCCATTGGTGTCCCAGCCACTCAGGAATAAAAGGAAATGAGTTAGTGGATAAACTAGCAAATGGCTCACATCACCTGGCCCAACAAATGATTGAAACACTGCACTTCCCCCCCACCTTCATCAATCTTGTCTCTCACAACCATCCATCTTAAAAACCCATTACAAAACACCCTCTCTGTCTCCACCTCCCCCAGACACACTCTGTAAGCTCAGAGTAACTTTTGGTCCTCTAATCATGTATAACCACCTAACCACCCTCACCAGAACTCAAGCAAAAGCTTTTTCTCAATGCCGCTCAGGACACTTACCTCTTAAAAACTGCCTCTACCACTTCAAAATAGTGGACTCACCAATGTGCCCTACCTGTGGTCCCAACAATAAAGACACCCCAGAACACCTCCTCCTTTTTTTCCTGGCACATGCAACAGAAAGATCCAAGCTAGCCCATTTAGCTAAACTACAAAAAACCCCTTTCAAAACATCCTCTTTACTTTCACCATCCTTTATTATTTATGAAGTTGCCAAATTTATGATATCAACAAACAGATTCACTAATAATCTACCCCTCACATGTTAAATTTCATTGTCCAGTTTCTTCTATAAATAAGTTACCTCCCCCCAAATTTAATTAGTCTAAAGTAGTAGTTATTGAGTAGTGGTCCTTCATGCCCCTTGCTGGGTGAGATTGTATGAAATTAAAAAAAGGGTCGAATAACTATTTTTTTTCAGTAATTTTTGGAAAGATCCATGAATTATTGAACCATTTGGGTAACTCATTTTCTGCCCTGCCATTTTTTCAGTAATTATTCTTTACAGATCACACTTGCAACACCTCAATATCTCCATTTCATTAAGACTTCACTTTTACCAAACACTACTTTTCTCACTTCTCATCATCACACAACACCTAAAATTAACATTTTATTATACAATAATACTTCCTAAACAATTTCCACACCTCAAAACTCTAGCACAAATGAAAATAAGAGAAAATGGGCACCCAATTGGTCTCAACATGAGGAGGAACAACTTGCTATCTCTTGGATCTTTATTAGCAAACAAACTAAATTTTCAACATATAAATCTGGCAAGACATTTTATAAAAAAATTGAATTTTTTTTTAATCATTTCAGTAAGGCACAATATAGTGATCATGAACAGATAAGAATACATTAAGTTGTGTTTCATTTCTAGACTTAAATTTTTATTAAAACTTTTGTCTTATATTTTTCAATCAACCTTAGATGGCAAGCCCTTAACACATCCACCCTGAAGTTTAAAGCTATCTAAAATTTGATTGAAAGAAACCCACATAGTGGTCTACCTCACCTAGCAACTGGATAAGGCTTCCACTATCTCTTTATCAAGAAAAAGCCAAATCACCTTTTAAAAGCTTGGCTGCTTGGGACAAACTTAAGCATGTCCCTAAATGGCAAATGGATTCAAATAAGGAACAAGCAACAAACACACCCTCACGTGACAATATTAGATTGGAAGACCCCAACAGCAATGTGGAAATAGAAACAACTTTTGGAACCCCAAGTTCATCCTACACTGCACATCCTCCAGGTCCAAAAACCACAAAATGACTTCATCTTAGTGAAGCAAGCAATCTTGATGAACAAAATCACCCTGGCATTAAAAATGGGTAAAATGGCTGATAATCAACTATCAGCAATAAAAGAAACCAAAAAAAATGAGCTGACTGAACAGAAAATTCAACTTATTAAAGAGAAACTATCTATTCAAAAAGAGTGCCTCCAGATAGACAAAGAAAAAGTTTTAAGTGAGATGAGATGTAATTATATGAATCAACTTTTAATATTAAATAGAATTTTTTTGTACTGAAGAAGAATTAGAGCTTTTACAAAAAATGAAGTAGGACATGAAAAGGAAGTGGATTGAAAAGGGTGGCTCTTGATTTAAATTTTGATATTTTTTATGTAGTAAGAAAAAGTACATAGAAATTAGGTAAATAATACAATCAAAAACCTATGGTAACTATTAATAAAGATGTTAAATTTTTAAAGATAAATAAGTGAGAAAAGTGAAATGAGTAATTAAAAAATTATTTACAAATAATTACCCTATAAAAATTATTTTGTATTTACCAAAATATTTTTATAAAATTTTATGTTTATTTTCCCAGTAAGGAGGAGAGATGAAAGTTCTGTACTTGCTGTGAAATTTTAAAGAGAAATAAGTTAGATGAGAAATACAAGATCAGAAAGAAATACCTGTTTTGTTGTATATATTTTATTTATTTGTGTATGATACTCAAGTTAGGATATATATTTATTATTTATTACAGTATGATATTCAATTCTAGGACAAAAAGAAGGATACAGAAAAGACCAGCTAATATTATTTATTAATATTATATATAATTTAGTTATTGGTGTAAGATTTACATGATATGTTAAACATTATATATTATTTGTTACTGTAAGATAGTCACAATATATTTATCTTACTTATTAGTTTATGGTAGTCAAGCTATGTTAAATATATATTATTTATTAAATAAAGATTGTAATTTTATATTTATTTTATTTTTTAGTGTATTATACTCAAGCTATGATATATATTTATTGTTTATTACAGTATGGTATTCAAGTCTGGGACAAAAAGAAGGAGACAGAAAAGGCCAGCTTATATATTACTAGGTCTTTCTCCTATATACTACCAATATATTTTCTTTTCCCAGAAGAAAAATGCACTAAAAAATGTAGAAGTATTAAAAAAAAAATTACTTACTGCTAGATCAATATTCCACACAGATTTTCTGGCTTGGCTGTAAGAGACAGGAAAAAATGAGAAAAAAAATTAATTAGCAATAAGAGAGACAAGAATATCAGGGAAAATGGAGGAGAGAAAATAACTCACCACTAAATTAAAATTTGCTAAAATTTTGGAAGCACCTAATACAAAAAAAATAATTAAACATGGGAGTAGCAAAAAAAAAAGTTATCTAAATTATTGGGAGTGCCTATACCAAAAAAAAAGGCAAGAGGAGAGCAGGAGAGCACAGATACTTTTTGTGAAAATATCTCCTCTCTCCTATTGCCTGTTTTTTAAAAAAAAGTATACTAAATTTTCGGTGCCTTTTTAGTATAGGCACTGCTGAAAATTTAGTATACATTTTTTAAAAAAACAGGTGAGAGGAAAGAGGAGATATTTTCACAAACAGTATCCGCACTCTCCTTCTCTCCTCTTGCCTTTTTTTTTCTGTATAGGCACTCCCAATAATTTAGATAACTTTTTTTTTGCTACTCCCATGTTTAATTTTTTTTTTTTGTAATAGGCGCTTTCAAAATTTTAGTAAATTTTCATTTACTGGTGAGTCATTTTTTCTCCTCCACTTTTGCTGCTATTCTTGTCTCTCTTATTGCTAATTAATTTTTTTTCTCCTCTTTTCCTGTCTCTTACAGCCAAGCCAGAAAATCTATGTGGAGTATTTATCTAGTGGTAATTAATTTTATTTTTTACTTCTCCTAAATTTTTTAGTGCATTTTTCTTCTTGGAAAAGGAAAGCTATCAGTAGTATATAGGAGACAGACCCAGTAATATATAAGCTGGCCTTTTCTGTCTCCTTCTTTTGGTCCCAGACTTGAATACTATACTGTAATAAATAATAAATATATATCATAGCTTGATTATCATATACTAATAAATAGAATAAATTTAATGTTAAAATATTTATTTAATAAATAATATAAATTTAACTTAGCTTGACTACCATAAAATAATAAGTAAAATAAATATATTGTGACTATCCTACAGTAAAAAATATATATTATTTAACATATCATGTAAATCTTACACTAATAACTAAATTATATATAATATTAATAAATAATATAAGCTGGTCTTTTCTTTCTCCTTCTTTTTTTCCAAGACTTGACTATCATACTGTAATAAATAATAAATATATATCATAACTTGAGTACCATACACTAATTAATAAAATAAATATGAAATAAACGTAAAACTTTATAGAAGCATTTTGGTAAGTAATTCTTGCATACCTCACATTTCTCATCTCACTTATTTCTCTTCAAAATTTTATAGAATCTACAGCACTTTCATGTCTCATCCATATGGGGAAAATATACTTTAAATTTCAAAAAAAAACACTTATTCCTAATATCTGGTAAGTGCACAAGATTTATTCCTTGTTCTTTCCAAAATTTCTCTATTCTTCCAGTTATGTGTCTTTAGATTCTCTTGCAATTCAAAGTGCTCACTAGAATTGTGAAGTTCATTTGTGTGTTGGATAAAACTGAAAAATCTATTTGTCAAAGTGGAATCTCAGTGGTTTGTCACCAGTTGACATTGAAGAGATTTTTCATTTAGTTAAGGATTGGTATGTGAATGAAATTCCACAATAATGTTGTGAAAAATTACACAACAGGTCATAGTATCCTTGACTTCTTCAATACAACATAGACAAAATGGCTGCTTTAGTATACCCCATCTACTTTACAACACCCCAAAAGCACGTTCTATGTCCTTACTAGCACTTTCTTGTAATTTAGAGTAATATCAACTTGCCTCATCTAGTGGATGAGTAATTTTTTTCACCAGGGTCTACCATGGTGGGTAAATTCCATCAGAAAGGTAGTAACCATTTCTATACTTTTTATTATTTATCTTAAATATTACATCATCTTGACTCCCTGCCAATAGTTTATCAAACAACTTTCTGTGTTGAAGAACATTAATGTCATTTAAAGCACTGGGTGACTCAAAGAAAGCATGCCAAAATCATAAATTTTTTCTTGCTACAGCCTCTAATATCATTGTAGGTGTTTTTTATTTTCCATGGTACTTAACTTCCCAGGCTGTGGGGCAGTTTTTCCACTCCCAGTGCCTTCCATCAATACTTGAAAGACATCCCAGAAACCCGCTATCTTCATATTCCCTCAAAATCTTGGTTTTCTCCAGTAGATTTGGTTCTTGTAAGTACTCATCCTGATATAAAGATATTATGTCTTTAACAAAGGTTTTTAGTTCCTTTAGTGAAGTGGTTTCAGACATGCAAACATATTTTTCAGTAGAATTGGCAGATGTCCCATAGGCAAGCTGGAAAAGTACACTTTTTAACTTTTGGCAAGGTTTCAAACCAAGTTTCCCACAGCAATCCTGCAGTAAGTGAAATATTCATTATAAAAATAATGATAAATCTTGATATTAATAAAAAAATTACTATTCTTACAGATTTTAAAATCAATAGTTATTGTGCATATGTAGATTGTGAATAAATTTTGTAACTAGATCTTTGCTAATTCTAAATTGGTGTTCAAAAATAATATTGTTGTAGGTTGGGTTAATGTCAAACTAGTCTTTCATTAAGTGCTCATTACCAGTCCTATGATCTTGTTAAATCATTTTTTTTTAGGTTTTTGTGTAGTTTAATTGGATGTTTGATTGTTGTATTATTTATTTAATAAATAAGTAAGAAGCAGATCTTCTTCTTCCATGTCTAGTAAATTATCAATGAAATTGAATGGCATGGGAAATATAACAGTTGAGTGAATAAAAATGAGTGTGTAAGGAGGGATAGAGCAATGAGTGCAGTAAAAGCAGGTATGTTATTGAATAAACCAAAAAACACAAGTGTTGAATATTTTGTGTAACTTGAAAAAAGTGAAAATTTTCACTAATGAGTGTGAAATAACCTCATTAATCAGTGCAACTCAGAACTAATATGCAAGTAAGCAGGAGTTACACACCCACACAAGTGTGGATGCTCTAAGTGATCACAGATTTGACTCCTGTAGAGGACACTATCCTTTTCCTCCTAAAAAGGTTATGGGCCTCTAAAAAGTGCCTTTTATTTTATTTTGTATCCCTCTTCTTTCATTTCCTTCTTAAAATCAACTTGTGCCCTGTCAGCATACACCTTCTCAGCAACAACTTCTTTCTATCTCCATTTCCAGTTTCTTGTTTTTCTTCCTTTTTTCTCTGTATTTTTTCTTTCTCCTTTTCTTTTTTCCTTTCTTCTTTCTTTATTTCAAAAGAGACAATTAGGTTGGGATCCTTTCAAGATCCTGAACTTACATGTTTGTGGGCACACATTTTCCCAAAAGGTCTTTTTCTCTTTCTCTTTCTCTTTCTCTTTCTCTTTCTCTTTCTCTTTCTCTTTCTCTTTCTCTTTCTCTTTCTCTTTCTCTTTCTCTTTCTCTTTCTCTTTCTCTTTCTCTTTCTCTTTCTCTTTCTCTTTCTCTTTCTCTTTCTCTTTCTCTTTCTCTTTCTCTTTCTCTTTCTCTCTTTCTCTTTCTCTTTCTCTTTCTCTTTCTCTTTCTCTTTCTCTTTCTCTTTTCTCTTTCTCTTCTCTCTTTCCTCTTTCCTCTTTCTCTTTCTCTTTTCTCTCTTTCTCTTCTCTTTTCTCTTCCTCTTTCTCTTTCTCTTTTGTAATTTTTTAAATTGATTTTATTTTATTTTATTTTATTACACTCATTCTATTTAATTCATTAACTCAAATTAAATTAAATTAAATTGTATTGTGTTGTGTTGTATTTTATTATATTAGAGGGTGTCAGTTCTGGAAAATTGGCACTTAACTTAAGTGCAGATTTCAAACCAAATCAGCACTTAAATTTTGAAAAGAAGTTACTTATTTCAAAAATGGGTGTCACTTCTGACCTCAAATCAGACCTTTTCTTTCTCACCTACTTCTCACCACACATTCCCCTTGTTATTTTGTGCTTCATAGATCATGTTCTCAATATTGGTTTTCCAATTAAAACATTGTTATCTGACCAATGGTAAGTTTTTTTTACTTCTTTTTTTTCAGTATTTTTTCTTTTTCTCTTTTTCTTCTTGATCATTTAGGTATGTTTTTTGTTTTAATTTTGGTAAATTTTTCCACCTCTCATGCAACCACTAACACCACTTCCCTCACCTCCTCCCTCACTACCACTGCCACCACCACCTCCTCCTCCTTGCTCACTACCAGCACCACCACCTCCTCCTTGCTCACTACCACTACCATCACCTCCACCGCCACCTTCTCACTCACTACCACTACCACCACCACCACCTTTCTCACTACCACTACTACCACCACCACTACTCACACAGCCATCACCAACTCGCTCACCCCCTCAACCACCTCACCCACCACCACAACCAGCTTGCTCACCACCACAACCACCTTTCTTACCACCAAATACAGCATTAAGAAAAAGAGAAATGATAATTTCACTATACAACTGTGGAAAAAAGCGAACTAGCCTAATTAACTATCAAAAAATAATAATAATGTCCTTATAGTTAGGAAAATGGCTGTACATGCTCTAAAATTGCAGCTAGGTGAGAGAAAATGAACTTCAGAAGTTTGAGATACTTCTAAAATCCCCTTTTTTGAAATTTGAAATATACTAAAATATTTGAGACATGAGCAAGCAAATTTGGGGACTTGCTCATTAGTGTTTTGTACATAAGGAGCAAGAAATTTCACTCCTTCCTTTTTTTATGCAGTTAGTTTTGGGTGTTTGGGATGTTTGGTTGCTTCTAAATCAATCATGAGTGAGGGGAAAGGGGTGTAATGAAGAGAGGGAGTGGAGTGAAAGATGGGAGTGAATTAATGAGCAGAGAGGAATGAGAGTAAGAGGGGAATTGAAAGGGGAGGGGTGATAGGAGCTGCAAGTGGAGAATGTTACAAAAGGAAAGGAGAAGTAGTGGGAAGTGAGAGAGATGGAGAGTAGTGAGAATTGTGAAACCAGGACTTTTGCTTGAGAAAGTGCGGATTTTTAAGTGCAGATTTGCCAGAACTGACACCCCCAATTGAGTTGTATTTGGTTATTTATTATATAATTTTATTTTATTTTATTGCACTTTATTACATTCCTTTTCAAAATATATAATAACAATTTATTTTGTTTTATCCCATTTCATACCATTTTTATTTATCTTTTTTTAACTCTAGCTATTATACTCATCTATCTGTCTTTTTTATATTCAATTACATTATAATAAGTCTTAATGTCATTTAATTCATTTTATTACTTTTGATGGATGCTATTTTATAGCCATGTAAAAGCTTTAAGTTAGTTAAAATTGGCTGGTGAGCTCTGATGTATGGTGTCAGCCAGGCTACTAGACTTACCCAGTAAATAAATAATTATTTACTAGGATGGAGCCACACCATTTATTTCTTATTTTATTTAATTTTACTTACTTTGTAATTTACTTATAATAATTTAACTAATTAAATAAGTAAATTTAATGTTCCCCATTTTTTATTCTTTGACAGAATCCTCATGACAGCTGAAAGGTAAACTAAAACTATAAAAATACTATATATTAAAATCAAAAAAAATTTATTTTATTTTTACTTTGGCATGTACAGAAAATTAAAATAAAATCAAATAAATTTTAATTAAAATTGACATATACAGATAAATACTGTATATTAGTACATTCTTTATAGAGCAACTTTAATTATTAGAAATTTCTATCATTGGTATTATTCTTTCTCTCATACTCATGTATATAGAATTTCTGTCTCTGTATTTTCTCTCCTTTTTGCCTATATAAGGCCTCTCATTCTGGCTATTTTATTTCATCACTTATTTTACTTACTTTACAATTATATTTTTTATACAGTAAATAATCTATTATTACTCCTATTATCTTAGTATTTACATTTGGCGTAATTCTTAGCTTTTAAAGTAATAATAAACCAATTCTTTACCTTCTTACTTGAGTAACACTTTATAAAGAATAAAAAAACTTACACACTTGAAATTTTGAGCCTTCCTACACCTATTGTTGCCATTGGGCTTCTGGATATACTTCTAGACCAATAAGAACATTCTGAAAATTGGGAGCCTATCCAAATTGTCATCAACTCATTGATACCTTGACTCTGGCAACCGTAGGACCATCAACTCTGACAACCAATAGCAATTTTTAGACAAATGACAAAGGACAAACATCAAAAGGCACATGACTTACCTTCTTTGCTGTGACTGGGAATCAAACCTCACCCCATATTTAAGGTTTATATAAGCGTAATTGTCCTATATATTTGTAGTGACTATAGTGGTTATTATTTGTAGGTCTCACTCTGCATATTTTATTATATATGTATATCTTTTTACTCAGCACCCTCTAGTTGGCATTAAATTGCTCATATTACAGGGGGAGGTGTCAGGTATATAATAATTTTTTTTCCTAGTTGAACAAGATAGAGCATCTTTGTTCTTAGTCCTAGAAGTAATATAATTACATTAATAGATTATATTATATTTTTTTGATTATTTCAGTTGACATTTTGTCCTGATAATTAAAATATTATTTTATTATTTCAGTTGACATTTTTCCCTGATAACTAAAATATTATTTTATTATTTCAGTTGACAATTAGTCCTGGTATTAAAATAATAATATATAAATTAATTAATATATTAAAAATTATATTAAATTATTTCAGTTAACATATAGTCCTGGTAATTAAATATTCAGTCGACACTTAATCCTGGTGATTATATATCAATATAGAAATTATTATTTGATTAAGAATTGTGTTAATTATTTCAGTTGACTCCTTTTCCTGATAATTAATAAATTATTTTACTATTTCAGTTTATTTATTTAAATCCTGGTAATTAAATATCAGTATCTTAGTTAACTTGATTAATTAAAAATTTTAATAATTATTTCAGTTGATTTTTTGGTCCTGATAAGTATTAAATTTTCATTATTTCAGTTTATTAATAATCCTGTTAATTGATCATATACTCAAAATATTTTTATTTTATCTTTTATTTTTTTTTCAACAAATTAAATAATAACTGATTAAATATTAATATTTCCTTTTTCTCTCAGCTCAAGTTATACAAACAATGGCTGATTTAAGTGTTTCTACTACCCGTGAAGAGGAGTTGGACCTGATTGTTTATGGTGAGACTTCTGTAAGTTCTCATTTGACTGCTAAACTTGCTCAAATAATCAATTATTGGACCAAACAGGATGTAGAAATACAGGAAGTAGAGATAAAACAAGAAAAGACTCCTTTGGACTCAAAGCCACAAGTGATCCCCGCAGAAGAGCTTCCCAAAGGCTTCAAAATAAAAAAGATGCCCTTGAAGCAGCAAGTAAACAACCTGTCAACTCACATCAAGGAGTTGAAATCAGAGAGCCTCAGGCTATAAAAAAAGGTAGAGTTGCTAGAAGAAAAGCTAAAAATTTAATAAACTTTTCTCCTAGAGAAGAGGAAACCTCAACAAGCAGCAAAACCCCCTCTACAGTTGCCTCCTCATCAACAGGAAAAGGTGGAAGTGTCAAAATGGAAGTGGGACTGGCTCAACACTCAGTGGGACTTCCTCCAAGCTCCCCAGGCAGGTCCCTCCAGACCCCAAAAATTAAACCCAACCCCTCCTCACCCTTACCAAGGAGGAAGAAGAAAGAAAAACAATCACTTCCAAGTTTTTCCAAAACCGTGGTAAAGCCATCCATTGAATCTCAAGTTCCCTTTCTTGTTACTAATACAGTTCCTTCAGGTAATTCTGGAATGGGAGATGATACCTTGAGACTAGTAGAGGCTGGGTCTAGTAGGAATATCAATAAATATTCTAATGTAACTACTCCTATAGTATTAATTTCTACATCAATGATAAACCCTGATATGGCTATTATAGATGAAAAAATTGATCCTGAAGTTTATGAGGCTCTGGACAACTACTCTGTCTCCCTATTGAAAAATGCTCCTGATGTAGCTACTATTAATGATGAATGTTTGAAAGATATTATTACTAAACAAAATCAAATAATGAACAACCTACAATTGACACAAAAATTTAATAGTTTGTTAACTGAAAAAGGTTACCAAGCAGTGAGAAATGAATTGCAGAGGGTTTCTGATGATTTGTATAATTACAAAGTAACTCATGAAAATAAAATTGCTTTGTGGCAAAATATCAAGAATGATTTGTCCAAGTTACAAGAATCTGTGTCTATCTGTTTCCAGGAACTAGAAGGACTTAAGTTGAACTTGAAAAGACTAAGTGACCATAATTCATCTCTGCAAAACAAGAATCAATTATCTTTTGCAACTATCAATGAGAAACTATCAAGTATTCCAAAAGTGAAAACTAGGCCAACAAACATTGAAGAACAATTGAACTCATTGTTACTTGACCGAAAGTATTCTGTTACTTCTTTGAAAGAACCTGTTGCACAAGCTACTCCAATTGTACCTGAGCCAATTCATCTAAAGTAAAATTAGTGCAAGAAATGCCTGCAGATATTCCTGAGTTTCCATCAAAAATTGATGACACACCCTTTTCATCTACAGAAGGGTTAAAAAATGAGATTACTGCTCAGTTAGAGAAATTACAACTTCTTCTTACACAGAAACAAGTATGTAACAAGGAAATTGCCTCAAATTAAACGAATTGGCCCAAAATTGACTAATACCCTACATTTGATGGTGATTCTTCCTCTGATTGGCAGAAATTTATTTGCGGAATTGATAACCTTAAGAGTTCTTATAAACTGACAGATGAAGAAATTGTGTCTAAATTGATTTCTTTATTTTCCAATTTTGCCCTGATGTGGTATAAATCTGTCCTTTTAGATAAGAATGACTACTCCTGGGAGGATTGGAAGAAATTGATTAAAGCACAGTTTGGTGGTTCAAAGTTTAGGTTAGCCCAACAAAGGCAGTATGAGAAAGCTAGATATAGCTCATCTTCAACATAAAAACCTATTGAGTTCCTGATGAAAACAGTACAGATACTGAGAGCAATGGATCTAAACATGGACTTTGAATTATGGAAGGACAGGATCCTTTATAAATTGCCTATGTCTCTGAGAGACTTAATAGTTTCCAGGACTGAGTTCTCAAGAGAACCTTCTTCTTTTATTAATACATGTAATGAGGTCCTTTTAAATAACAAGTATGATTCTAGAAGGTTCACTCCTAGACCTTCATTGGAGAAGACCTCCAATTACCAACAAAAACTTCCTGAAAAAGTTGGTAAACCTTCTTCCCCTGTTGCATCTAAAAATTATGCAACAAACTATTGCTTTAAATGCAGCATGCCTTGGCAGAAAGGCCATGTTTTTGAAAAGAAAATAAAACTTTTTGAACAAAAAGAGGAGCCTTCTGATGACACAGTTGCACTGGATGATACTTCAAGTGATTTTGCCAGCAACATTTCTCATGAATCTCACCAGGAAATCTTGATACTGGAAGAAGATATTTATTATTTAAATAATATTGATATTGAGAATAATGACTAATCTACAGTTGAAGATGCTGAAATCATAAGAAACCTTGAAGACAGCTCAATAATTATTTCCTCTCTCAAGGCACCAGTCTTGATTAATGGAAAGAACATTGATGTTGTTTTGGATTCTGGAGCTGGTGGAAGTGTTGTATCTGAAAAAGTACTTTCCAAAGTGGATCAGGATTATAAATCAAAACTTATGCCTATCACTTCTGAGGATTGTAGAGGTTATGGCTCTTTTTTGTCCCCCATTGGTAAATACAAAGCTACAGTATTTTTAAATTATAACCATGGCTTTGTAAGAGCTATGTGTGACTTTTCAGTTATGAAAAATGATAACTTAAGTAATTGGTTCATTGTGGGAAATGATATTTTAACCAAATATGGCATTAAATTGGATCCCTTAAACCAATGCTTCACAATGGGGTTGAATGGGAAGAGAAGATTTAAAATTTCTTCCCCAAAAAAGTTATTAACACCAGTATTGAACACATGTAATTCTGTGGTTCAATATAAAGGAAGATCTACAAAAGAGATGTCTTCCCTATTGTCTGAAATTGACACAGCTTCTTTTGGAGAACATATTTCTGGTGAGGAAAAATATTACGTCATTCAGTTGATATAATCTTTTCCTATGGCCTTTGCTCATGGGTCACATGAGTTAGGACTGATAAAAGAAGAAATGAAGCTTTCATTATATTTCCCATTAACTGAAATAAAACCTAGTTTAAAGAAGAAATGAAGCTTTCATTATCTTTCCCATTAACTGAAATAAAACCTATGTTAAAGAAGAAGCCTTATCCTGCTTCCCCCACAAAGAGAAAAGATATTGTATAAAATATCTCTACCCTTTTAAAAATGAATATTTTTGAAAAGGTAGTTGAAGCACCTAAACATTGTGTTATCTCACCTTTCCTAGTTTCTTATGAGAAAGATAAAGCCAGGTTATGTGGTGATTATTGAGCATTAAATACTTATACTGTAGATGATATCTATCCTTTACCCAGAATTAGCTCTATCCATGCTACCTTAAAAAGTGCTAGATATATCAGCTGTTTATATGGTAATAAGGGATATCACCAGGTACCTGTTGAGAAGAATTCGCAGAGTTTTCTAATGATTGATACTCATATAGGTATTTATAAGTATGTTAGGATGCCATTCGGCCCCAAAAAATTCCCTTCAGTTTTTCAAAAAGTTATGGATAACACATTCAATCAAGAAATAATTGAAGGATAGTTATGGTTTACATTGATTATATCATCATATTCTCCAAGACATTTTAGGACCACATTAACCACCTGTGTAAAGTGTTCCATAAAATGGATGAGATAAATATGACACTTGCCTTGAAAAAATGCAAATTTGGCTTTCATTCCTTGAAAGTGCTTGCTCATGTTGTCTCAGGGCTACAGATATGTTTTGACCAGAACAAAGTGGTAGCCATACAACAGGTAAAAGCTCCTAGTACTTTTATAGAGCTCCACAGTTTCTTAGGAATGTGTGGATACTATATACAATATATTAAAAATTATCAGGTCATAGCATCACCCCTAACCCAATTAACTAGGAAATATGTTACTTTCGTCTGGAAAAGTGAAAGACAAAGAGCTTTTGACACTATGAAACATTGTTTGATGTCAACACCAATTCATTCTTTGTCTGACTTTAATTAACCTTTTGTTTTATACACTGATGCCAGTTTTATTGGACTTGGTGCTGCTCTTCACCAAAATAAGTTATGAATCACAAAGTATCAGAAGTAGTAATTTTTTATAGTTTGAGAAACTTGAGAGATAGTGAATTGAAATATTGTGCCACTCAATTGGAGTGTTTAGAAGTGGTGTGGGCTCTAGAGAAGCTACATTATTATCTGGATGACCAGAAATTTGAACTTGTAACTGACTGAAGTGCAGTGAAATCCCTCTTGAACTTGAAGACACCTAACAGGCATATGTTCAGATGGCAGTTAGCTATTCAAGAATACAGAGGAAGAATGACAATAATTCATAGGGCTTGTATTTTTCACTCAAATGTGGATATTTTATCAAGTTTACCTTTGCCAAATGATGACTCTCATCCTGCATATGATCCTGAGGATGAAATAGTTCATATTCATTGCATATATGTGGTTGATATGGAGGAACAGCTATTACAGCTTATTCTGGGTTCATATGATAAAGACACTGACTTAAAAAAGCTGTGTACTATATTAACTGATTCAAAAAATGCTTCAATACAAGCATTAATTAAAACCCTCCCACCAAAGTACCAGATTGCTTTGGATAAAGGTAAATTTTCAATTGATGAAGGCTACCTCTATTATAGAAGAAAGTTGAGTAATGATATTGTTATTCCTCCTTCTATGAAGGAAATTATCTTGAAAATTTGTCATGATGACATATTGGCAGGACATTTTGATCTTTAAAAAACAATTATCAGAATTAAGAGCACTTCTTGGTGGGCTAATATGTCTGAAGACACCAAACTATATGTTGAATCCTGTGATTCTGGCCAGAAATCAAAAAGATTAACTGGAAAAAGAGCTGGATTGATGCAAAATATTGAACCTCCTGATGCACCATGGAAGATTATAAACATGGACTTTGTAACAGGATTTCCCATTGCTGGGAAAGACAGTTATGACTCTTTCTGGGTTATTGTGGAAAGATTCACAAAAATGTGTAAATTCATCCCTACTCACAAAGATGTTTCCACTAAAGAGTTAGCCTTCTTCTGGTGGTCTCATATGTTTAATACTGCTGGTTTCCCAAAAGCCATAGTTTCTGACAGAGACCCTAAATTTACTTCTGAATTTTGGATGTCTCTGATGGATGTTTGTGGTTGTGATCTAAAGCTTTCTACTGCCCATCACCCCCAGACTGATGGATTAGCTGAGAGAATGATTCATAATTTAGAGGACAAGTTAAGAAGGTATTTAGCCTTTGGTCTTGAGTACAAGGACAATGACAGGTTCACTCATGATTGGGTCACCTTACTTCCTGGTTTTGAATTCTCTTATAATAGCACTGTTCATTCTGTTACTCAGAGAAAACCTTTTGAGCTCTGGCTTGGATATGTTCCAAATACTTCTTCCCAAATTCTCAATAATAAAATACCCGAATTGGATTTACACCCTGTTGTGAAATCGTTTCTTTAAATGCAACAACTTTTCAGAAGTCATGCTAGAAAATTTATTGAAAAATCTTTTGAATATGATAAGAAGAGGTGGGACAAATCCCATAAAGAATAAATATTTAAGAAGGGTGATGAAGTACTGATCTCTTCAGTCCACTTCAATTTACAAGGTAATAAAAAATTGAAAGACCCATTTGTTGTTTCATTTGTTGTAAGAAGAATGGTTGGTTATAATGCAGTTGAAGTTATCCTGTACTCTCCATATGACAGGAAACATCCTGTTTTTCCAATATCTCTTCTGAAACCTCACACATCCAATATTTATTTATTCCCAAAAAGAAGAGGAAGACCAAAAAAGATCACTAAATAAATCACTAAGACAGTGGAAATTGATTGGATTCTAAATGAAAGAATTATCACTGTTGAAAAGGGTACTGAATACTTATTGAGATTCAAGAGTAAATCTTCTGAATATGATTCTTGGATACCTGTGAAAGAGATATCTAACCTTCCTTCTCTACTAAAGAAATATAAAAAGAAAAAATCATAGCATTTTTTTATTGTTTTTTTAGAGTGGGGGAGTGTCAGCCAGGCTACTAGACTTACCCAGTAAATAATTAATTATTTACTAGGATGGAGCCATGCCATTTATTTCTTATTTTATTTAATTTTACTTACTTTGTAATTTACTTATAATAATTTAACTAATTAAATAAGTAAAACAAGTAATTAATTAAATTTAATGTTCCCCATTTTTTATTCCATGACAGTGTCTTCATGAAAGCTGAAAGGTAAACTAAAACTATAAAAATACTATATATTAAAATCAAATGTTTTTTATTTTATTTTTTCTTTAGCAAGTACAGAAACTTAAAATAAAATCAAATAAATTTTAATTAAAATTGACATATACAGATAAATACTGTATATGAGTTTATTCTTTATAGAAAAACTATAATTATTAGAACTTTCTATCATTGGGATTATTCTTTCTCTCATACTCATGTATATATAATTTCTGACTCCGTATTTTCTCTCCTTTTTGCCTATATAAGGCCTCTCATTCTGGCTATTTTATTTCATCACTTATTTTACTTACTTTACAGTTATATTTTATATATAATAAATCATCTATTACTACTCCTATTATCTTAGTATTTACATTTGGCATAATTCTAAGCTTTTAAAGTAATAATAAACCAATTCTTTACCTTCTTACTTGAGTAATACCTTATAAAGAATAAAAATATGTAAACACTTGAAATACTGAGCCTTCCTACACCTATCTTTGCTGTTGGACCGTTGGAAATACTTCTAGATCAATGAGGACCTTCTGAAATATGGTCTTAGATCAGAGTTCACAGGCAAAAATTTTTATGTTGTACTCTGATGTATGGCTGTAGATCAGAGTACACATGCATAAAAATTGCTGGTGAACTCTGATGTAAAGCTGTAGATCAGAGGTCACATGCTCAAAATTGAATTTGGTTCTCTGATCTATGGCCGTAGATCAGAGTACCACATGCATAAAAATGGATGTGGTACTCTGATGTAAGGCTGCAGATCAGAGTACCACATGCATGAAATTGGGTTGTGAACTCTGATCTATGGGTTTAAATCAGAGTTCACCAGTTCATTTTGAGAATTCAAAGACTTTTATTTGCACATGTAATATCACCTTTTGAAATAAAATAAGATAATAAAAATTAAATTATGATGGAAGGGAATAAAATATATTAAAATAAATCAAAACAAAATTAAATTAAATTAAATCAAATAGAATTATTGTAAGTGAAATGAAATGAAATATAATATAATATAATACAGTATTATATAGTATGATAAAATAAAATAAAGCAAAATCAGATCAAATAAAATAAAATGCAGTAAAGTAAATATTTTTTAAAAGGCATCATAAAAATTAAAGAAAATTTTTAACTCATTAAGAAACATTAACAAAAAAGTTAAATTTTTTCATGAGCTAGGTTTTTTCAATGTAGTTGAAGGAATATAGTTATACCAATGCATTAAATATAAACCACCAACAGACCTTGAAACCTGATAAGCTGTTTATCAATATATATAGGGGTAAATAAAATACTTCATCATGAATAGGGCTCTTATAGCTCTTATTTAAAAAAAACTAAATAAAAATGAGTTTATTAGGTCTTTTTATTCTCAGATACCCATGTACTTAAATTTAAAGCTTATTATTTACAGCATATACCATTTTATTTCATTTTAAAACTTTTTCAAAAAATTCAATAATATTAAATATGTTTAATGTTTAAGTCAATTTGAGGAATTCTCAGGATGATATTTGCATTGGGAGTTCAATCAGAGATTCATCAAGACTTAAATTAACCTTTTGATAAGATATTAAAAAAATTATAAAGATATGATTCTATTAACTAAATGTTTTTGAAAAAAAAATACTTAGGCAATAGAAGGATGAACATTAAAACAATATATTTAAAAAATGTATATGGATTTATTGAAAATAAATTGAATTAATTTTTTGTAGGTGATTAAATAGAAATTCAAAGTTGAAACTCAAATTTAAAACGTGTAAAAAGGTCTTGTATTAAATTTTAAGTGGAATTGTATGGATATTTAGAACAAAATCTGTATCTGACAATCAGCACATTATAGGAGATTAAAATTAAATAATTTCATCCCAAAACTCATGTTAAATATGTGGAATAATATTTAATTATAGATTTTATTTAATGTAAATGCCTTCTCTTAATTTTTACTAAATATTATTGAGATTTTTGAGTTTTATTGTAGCTTTTTTTTCTCAAAATATTTTATAGATAATAAAATTTGACTGATTTTTCAAAGAGATGAATAATTATTATTGTCATAAAATAAAATTATTGAAAAGAAGGAATGTATTACTATGTATTGATTAATTTCAATATTTAATTAATTTTTTTTTCAATTTTATTATTGATATAAGTAGTAAAAACTTATGTATCTTGAATTACTGAAGATCTAAAAAAAGCCTTAAACTAGAATTTAATTTTAGTTAAATTTAAAATGGAGGTCTCCACTTTAGTATTTCAGGGTGAAGAATTTAAGGCCATAACTCAGTATTCATATTATTAAAATAAAGCTGCTTCTGTAGTAAGAAATGTAAGATGAAGGTTAATTCTGATGTTTGGTGATACAATAGCATCCACCCTCTTATTTTTAAAAACTCTTATTTTAATTTTTCTAAACCACTTTTTCTAATTTTCTCACTCTTACTAGCACCTTTATATGTGATCATATTTGCTCAAAAAATGTTTTTCTACCTTCCTTTCACCTTTCACTTTCCCTCCTCCTTTTTCTTTCACTCCCTATCCCACAAATCTTAACCTGTTTCTTATCCCGTAAAATTGCTCCCCACTACTTCCAATACCCTTCAATCAGCAATAAAACCCATTCTGATCCCTTTTTCTCTCCTATATTATATTGATGGCCACTTTAAACCCATTTTACTTCCCTCTCTACCCCTTTTTTTCAACCCATATCTCCAATTTTTATCATCACCCTTTTCCTTTTTCTACACTTACCCTCTCATCAATCCATTTTAATTTCCTTCTCAAAAAATTCCTCTTGGGTTCTACAAGCTATAACAGGCATAAAGGTCTGAGAAAGTGATAAATAGGGATGGGAAGAAGCAGAAAGGGGTAGGGACACTTTTAAAGGGTCAGAGAGAATTTGATAGTAGAAGAAAGGGTTTAAAATAATGGAAATAATTGTGCTGAGAGAAAAGAAAAGAAATTATTAACAGGGGAGTAATATTGAAGATAATTTTTTTAGGGAAGACAGAAGGTAGGAATGGAGAGGTAAGTAATAGTGTTCTACAAATTAAAATAATAATAAAACATGAGAAATATGTAATATAGCATGGAAAAAGGCATGGAATCAGCTCAAAAAAACAAATTGAAATCAAAAAAAACCCATTTTTATGCTACTCATTCAAATAAAATTTCATTTTATGTCTTTCTTTTTTCATATTTTGAAGATAAAGGGTTAATATATTGTAAAAAATACTATTACATGCATATCTTTTTTATTTATTGAATAGAAAACAGAATAGATATTTTAATTAGAGCTTAATTTTATCACCAAAGAATTATTTCCTTCATTTTTATAAGAATTTTACATTTTTCAGATATTTTAAATATTAATAATGGTTAATAAATTTTTTTAAATAATTATAATTAAATTTTTGTTTCAAATTTTTACTGGGGAAATTTAATAGAAGATATTAATTCCCAAAATATTTTTTTGAATGATTTACTATAGTGCCTTATAATTTCCTCATATATTAAAAATTAAATAAAATTATTTGAACATTTAAGATCACTTTTTTTTCAATTTAAATTGGGGTGTTTCTATTTTTACATGCAACAAAGTATAAAATTATTTTTAAAATTTTTTAGCTTTCCAGACTGACTTAGCTGTGGAGAGGGCTGATTTCAACATACTATTACAAAATTGTGTTTTGAATGCTTCAACATTGTTTCAAAAAATGTTCACATGTCTTCAATAAATAATCAATCTAGCCTTATCAGAGGTTCAATGAATTTTCACACTTTATTCCTTATTGTTTCATCACTGCCTCAATGTGTGCTCAATTAGATATGAATTTAGGTTCATAGTTTCAGACTTACAAGCAAGTTCACCCCCCATATTGTGTGGTGTCATAATTGAGTGGTCTCCCTGCTGTTTTCTTATTTGGGCTGATTAGTCTCCCCATTTCTGTTCTCTTTGGTCGAAGCTGACTATTCTCTGTGACTTCTTATTTCTTATTGGGTTGATATTTCCCTGTTAAATTTTATTTTAATTTGAAACTCAAATTCTAACAAGAAAAACTGTGAATAAAGAGAAATATTAAATATAAATATATCAGCTTACCAAAAAGATGCCCCATTGATTGAGCCTCATCAAAATATGTATTTAAAACTCCCATTATACATTCTCATAATTAAATGGATCCTAAAAAGACTTCTTTCTTTTATCTGACTCTTTGTGTTTTATAAATTTTGGTTTTCCTATCAATTTGAAAACATATATCATGTAAGATATCTTTTTTCATAAAAAATATTTTTTCACAGCTGCTCTTTACAGGAGGAACAAACAGAGCACTAGATGCTTATTTTTTTGGTCCTTACTTGAGTACAACTGTGACTCTTGTCTGAACCATGGAATGACTTTGGTTGAGCCCTTCCCTCCCTTTGGATCACAAAGACATGTACTAAGCTCTGTCAGAGTTATTACCAAATTCACACACAAAGATGTTGAATGAATCCAAAAAACTACTAGATTTCTAGTGAGCTTATTTATCCTATTTTAATTTAAAAACTGTATCAAATAGTTTTTTTGATAGCAAATAATAGAAATTATTATAGAAAACCCCTTCCATTTTTATCCTCCTGAGACAAGACAGCACCAGTAGAAGTATAACTTGAGTCCACTTCCAAATAGATTTTTGTGGCACAAACACCATAATCTAATTCATGAAGCACAGGATCTTCTCCAACCACCTTTTTTTAACTTTTGAAAAGCCTCTTCACAGCCTTCAGTACATTACCAGTATGTGTATTTTTTGGACAACTTCTTAAAGGTGAATCCAAAAAAGAGAAATATTCAATGAAAAGCCTAACATACACCCACACACACTTGAAAATCTCCTGAATTTATTAGTCTTTTTAGGTCTTGGTCATGATGGAGGTTTGTAAATTTTCTTCTTTTCCATAATCCTTGGCTCTTTACACACCACATGACCCAGAATTACCAACATAGGAACAAAACAACAGTTTTTTGACCCAGAGATGGTCAAAAAAAGCTTCTTCAATTATAAAATATACTCTCTCTAGAGTTATTGAAACTCCCAGAAAGTCTTCCTTATACCGGTGTTCTCCTTTAACCCCTCATTACCATAATCAGTAGATGTACCTTTCTTTCCTTCCATAATTAATATAAATAAATACTGGCATAAGTAGTGACCTTATCCTGAAAAATACAAGCCATCTGTGCCTGATAAACTTCTACTAAATTAGTTTCTCCTTGAGGTATTCTAATGAGTTAAATGTTTCCCAAAGAGTCTCAAAGGTTAGAAGAGTCCTTAAATTCACATGAAGTTACCTCTCATCAAAACCACCCATAATATCACCAAAACCATAACACACACTTCAAGAAAAAGCTTCTATAAAATTCTTGGCACTAAGTGACATCCTATTATCCTTTATTGTGACTCTTTTTAAAGCCCTATGATAATAGACCACCCTTAACTTCCCATTCTGCTTCTTCATGCAGAAAAAAAGACTTGAAAAACTAGATTTTGAATTTTCATATAACCCACTCCTAACCCTTTCCCTGAAAATTTTCACAAATTAATCACTAATAGCTTCTAGAATTGGAATTGGCTTAATTTTCCAAGGTTCATGACACACCACAGGAATCAAGTAAGGTTCCCTATAAGAATGTCTCAACACAACCCTTTCTTCCTTAAAAAATTCTACCTCCTTTTCCCTTAACACAATCACCTTCAAAAAAATTTCTTCTCCTCCTCTAAAAACAACCCATCAGGACCAAAATTAACCACCTTCAAACTCTCCATAGCCATCCTAGAATTTTCCACAAAATTAGGTGGGCTCTTAACCAAAGGGGGAAAATAAGGATCACTTGACAAGGGAGGTCTCTTCAAAGGGGGGTTCAGTCCAACTGGATTGGCCACATTGACAGGCCTGATATTCCAAGCTACCCTCTTGTATTTTTTAGCTGAAACTTAAACTTGAAGAATTTTCATAATATCTTCAGCACCAGACCTAAAACAAAACTAAGTTTTTCCCCATTTCTCACCTGTGTGGCTAAGGTAATGTTTTTGGAATGTGTAGAAGAAACCCTAGAAGTGCACTATTGGAAGCACTTACTTTTAGACCCCAATCTCACCACCCCAAAGCTTTTCCTCAAATCCACATCACCATGCTCACTAGTATCCTAAAAATCTTCAAATCATGATTCATCTTGACTCATCTTCATCACCAAGTCCATTAATACTGTACAACTTATCCTCATGCTGGATGCCCAAAAACTGATCTTGAGATTTTTCACAAGAATATTTTCCTTCTGCTTTCTTCATTATCTTCAGTTTTTTTTGATGATTTTCCTGACTTATCTTGAGGTTTGTTTCTTCTTTTCTTGAGCTTTCTTCTTCCTTTAAAAAATAACCAAGGTTTTCCCCAACACTCACATGTGTGGTGAGGTTAATTTTTTTGAAAGTTTTAGAGGAAAATCTAGTGGTGCACAATTTGTAGCACTTATTTTTATTTCACAATATCACTGCTACACAGCTTTTCCTTATATCTTTCACAAAAGATATGTTACCAATATTATTTTTTGAAATTGAATAAAAAATAATTAATAATCTTAAAAGATAAAAGATACTTGATAAAAAGTTTGAAGAATACTTTCAGAGAAGAGACACATTAAAGAGTAAAAATTGAAAATATACTTGGTATATCCTCAAGAGAGCTGACCTACTACAACTTGGGATTACCACATCCTGGGGAGATGTTGAGACACTTGTATGACCAACCCACATCACTCTAAAAAAGACTGACTCCCATCAGATCCTAAGCCATGCTCTAAAATACCAGAGAAAGCACTACTCCCCTTAACATAAAACAATCTAAACACTGGCACATTGATTTTGAGCCAGGCCATTTCTCCCAACCATCCTCTCCAGGTGATGAAAACCTCAATTGAAGCCTCTTTTCATCTTCACCAATAGACTCCAAAATGATTTATAAACCAAACTAATAACCAATTCTTGCCTTAAATTACATCAAGAATGACCCACCCAACACAGCTTTAACTGTTCATTTGGAAATAAAAAACTGAACCTTACATGAGGCTCCACCAACATTTAAATTCATAAATTCAGTAGTGTCTACCAACTCAGTGACATAACCACGAACTCCCCTTAAATTTCCACAAATACCAGACTTGATGGGAAGGCCTAAATGAGTAGTCTTATAATAAGATATTAGGTTTATTTGAGAACCTGAATCCACCAATGCCCTATCCTCCCTTCCATTCAGGGTTACATTTATATAACCCAAAGGAGGAGAAAATTGAGTTTTAAAATTCTCTGTAAACCTCTCAGCAGAATCAAAAATATATTTCACCTGTATGGAAGACACCCTTCTCCAGGTAAAAAAATTCTTCTTCCTATCATCTAAAACAGGACCAATAGCATAAAACTCCCCATAATTGAAGGAGACATGACCTTGATTCATCCTCTCCAACAGAGAGTCCATCACATTAACCTGATTGGAATCAACTGACTGCTCAAAGTGAGCCCATGGCTTCACCACCTTGGTCCTTGAAGATTTTTGAGGACCAGAACCAGAACCATCCACAGATTTTCCAGAAACCTACACCAAAGCAGATCCTTTAACAGCACCTCTAACTCCAGTAGGCTTTGGAAATGAGGCCAAAGGTGCATCCTCCCCAGAGTCAGAATCAACATCCATAGGCATTGGATCACTTTTTTAATACAATGCACCAAAACTAGGGGGGCCCATATCTGCAATACCCTTCTGCATATTTGAAAGTCTCTCTTTACTGTTACTCTTCCTAGCTGAACTCAGCTTAGGATCACCCTTTGAAGCCTTTGGCTGTGGTTGGGCCTGAGCACTACTTTTAGGCCTTCCCACCTTTCTAGCTTCCACATCATAAACACCAGCCAAATATTTCCCACTTGACTACCTTTCACAAGAACACAATTCCAGACCACCAAAATAATATGTGAATGAGACCTTTTTAGTCTCTTTCCTTTTTCCTTTAAAATCTTCCCCACCTTTACCTGAAGAATATGCATCTGTAGGCAACTCTTCAAACCTTGGTCTCCTTAAGAATTTGGGTTCAAAATCTTTGAACTATCCCATTTATTTCAAGAACTAGAGGTTGGTTTGTAGTGAAAAAAATGAGTTAAAACCAGCAATTGATATAAGTGTTGATTAGCCAACTTTGAAAACTCTTATTGTATGTACAGCACCTAGCCAATAATTATCACTTCTTTTCATTTCAACATTTCTTGCTAAATATCCACTCTACATACATATTAGGGGGTATCGATGTTCAGGGATCAGCAATTAAATTAATTGCAGATAAAAATCCTTATACCCCAATTATCTTCCGCAATTATTTTTGCTAATAATTGGGTTATTAGACACTTTACGTGTCAATGTTCACCTCTTATCCGACATTTTTTTACTCAATTTTTCATAACCACATCTTGGAAAACCTTCTGTCATAACCACATCTTGACCTACTTTCTGCCATAACCACATCTTGGACTACTCCCTGGATATGCCTTCTACCTTGCTGCGCACTTCCATTCTAATCCCATCCTGTTCATTCTATCTGCTCAGAATTTCTCCCCATTTCATCTATTTGATTCTGCTCCTTTTCATCTCGCTATCTCATCTGCTTGTTTCTGCTCCTTTTCATCTTCATTTATAATAACATGCCTTGTCATCCTAGATCTTCTCAAAGGCAGCCATCACCCAGTTGTTCTTCAATTCCCACTACTTCCTCTTTCCCCTGCTCAGCCAAGAAATCAAAGACAGTTCAATTAAAAAAAGATGACCATCTCATTCTTATCAACTGGCTGAAAACCAAATCTAACTATGAATCTTGTTTTGGTACTGAGTATGCCACTAAAGTAGGACGGCCCCCGCATCAAAAGTTAATAGCTATCTTCTAATAGCAAATGAATTACGGAATAAGACCAAGGGAAGGATTGATCTTTTGCCTAAACAGATGTCTGAACAATTCAAGCATTACCGAGCAAAATACAAGAAGGCAAAGGCTCTTTCATCTTCCACTGGTTTCGGGGTTACCGACAACAATATAACTAAGGGAATTAAATCCATAGACAATAAACTTGATTCTTTATGTCCTTACTTTAAAGAGATGGATGCAATTTTTGGAGAGCGAGCCGATGTTAATCCTGTAAACATGTTGGATGGTGAAGATCCTATCTCCAAACATGATGTTGAAGCAAATCTTTTCCCATCCTCTTCCTCCACTCAAGCCTCCCCTCTTCTAAATTCTACAAATCTAGATAGCTTTGCTATTGATCCTATTGGCAATTTAACCCAACCCAATCTAACTCAGATCTGTTTTTTTTCTTTTATCTTATCAATACTTTTTTTTATTTACTTAGATTTTCTTATTTCTTAAAAGGCTGATGAACAAGCCCAGGACCCAAAATCAACTGAGTCTGAAGCTAGCGACAATGATGAGGAGGAAAATGCTACGTTGAACAAAAAGCGAAGGGCTTCAAGTAGTCTAAATTTCTACTCCCAAAGAAGAAAAAAAAGTGATACTTCATCACAAACACCTTTTTCTTCAATGGAACAGTTTTTAGAGAAACGTGATGCTGATAAGTGATATCATACCTCTTATTACTTTACTCTGCTTTTCTTCTACTTTATGTTAATTTTTATTCTCACTCTAGAACAAGTGGAAATTGCTAAAGAGACTCTAAGCTTTGAAAAGAAGAAATACGAGCTCTCTTTAAGGAGGGATTATAGGCTACAAGATTTGGAAGAGAGGAAGTATGAGCTCTCTTTACGGAAGGATGATCGGGCCCAAGATTTGGAGGAGAAGAAGTACGAGCTCTCTTTACAGAAGGATGGTAGGGCCCAAGATTTGGAGGAGAAGAAGTTCGAGTTAACTCTTAGTATTGAAAAATCCAAAAAAGAGGAAAAAAACACTCAAGCATCAAAACTTAATGGAACAGATGAAGTATAAGCATGATCTCCAAGAAAGTTCTAAAAAGAAAGATTTCTTGATCAAATGCATTAAAGCAAACAAATCTGTTGAAGAAATAGAACGTTTAATGAAATTTTTTGTTGACTAGTTTCTTTTATTTCTTTCACACTTCATGTGTTCATATTTATTTGTACATAAATTTTACAATTATTTTCTGTATTTCTTGATATTTTGTATTTTAATGTTAAATATTCTTTTTTTAAATAAAATTTTCAAGTCTCCTTTGAAAATTTGCCAAACCCCCACCCCTGGATTTTTTTGAAGTAAGGGGTGGGTATCACAAAAATTCTTTCATGTCATGAATCTTGAAAGTCTTATATGAAACTTTGGCTTTACTACCCCCTGCATTTTACTGGTATCCCAAAAATTCTTACATGTCAAGAATTTCACAAGTCTTATAAGAAATTTTGGCAAAACCCCCCATGGATTTTATTGAAGTAAGGGACGGGTATCACCAAAATATTTTCACCAAAATATTTACAAGTCAAAAAAATTCTATATCTGTTTTAAAAAATTGGCAATACTCTCCCCTGAATTTTATTGAAGCAAGGGGTGGGTATCACCAAAATTTTTCTAAGTCATCAATTTCACATGTCAGATTTGAAAATTTGGCAATACCCCCCCCCTGCATTTTATTGAAGTAAGGGGTGGAAGTCATCTAAATTTAATATAATTACATAAATTATTAAATAAATATCTAATATATATCAATTTCCCTAGTTTAAAGTAATGACAATTCCTCAAGCCAAAATGCAGATCAAATCTAGAAACAAAAGTTTGGGACTTTCCACAGGTATAGGCTAGAGGAACCCCATGAAACAAATAAATGTTATCATGATTACCTGTTATACAACACAAGGTTGTTGGCCCATTACTTTAGTTGAGGAAATTGATATATAAAAAATATTTATTAAAAATTTATGAAAAAATATAAAATTTTTGATGACAACTCTAATCCCCATACTTTTTGAATCTAGATAAAGTTTTTTTAAATTGATTAACTTTACCTTCTTTCTTTACCTTGTTTATTCTTTAAATCAACTTTTGACTTATTTGAAAAGAACAACCAAAATGAGTGAAATCTTGACAGGATTCCAAACCAGGAGGAGCTTTGGTCGTTTGATGATTATCCTTAGAAGAATTCCAAATAGTTTTGATGATACAATTTCCCAAAGAAAAATCAATGATGCACTTGTGGTCTGGAAAATATAAACCATGTCCTTTGGTTTTAGCTGGAGATGGTATTGGTTGCCCAGTAATCGGTTCGATATATGAGAATATACCAAAAGTAAGAAAATTGGTGTCATTGGTGTCGGTGTGAATTTTATTGTGAAATCCAGAATGAGTGATAATAACATTGGAAAATAAAAGATATTCGTGGCTGATATCTTCCCATTCAGAGTCACACCAATTTGGTTGCAAGTTCATGATTTTTTTCCAATGCCTTATTACAGAGCTTTTTGAGTTGAAGAGCAAGAAAAGAATTAGAGGAAGGTAAAGTGTCCCATAAGCAAAAATCTTCATCTTTTTGTGCTTTAGTGATATTCTTGAGCAATGAATATATGACTAAATAATTGAAACAAGTGAAATGATATTAAGAATGGAACAAAAATTATTAGACATACCAAGAGAATATCCTTTAACAAAACCAGGTCTCCAACCAAAACCAATCATGATACCACCCAACAAATTTGCATTCCTTATAGGCAACCGAATCAAAGACATTTGATAAAGAGTTATGATAAGATCGGATAGTTGATTAAAAGCTTTATCTTTTACACCATCAAATGAATGAACTTCCAAAATGAATTGAGGCTTAAAAGTATTGCTGATAACTGAAACAACTCAATCATCTCCAAATTGGGTTAGATATTTGATATCTTCTGGTAATTTTTTCGGATATTGATTTTTTTTATCTACTTTAGTTTTATAAAAAAAATGTTTGGGATATGACAAAAATAACTTTTGCAGAGAATTTTTTTTTAAATATCTTTTCTTCTGATGAGACTGATTATCATTAATTTTTTTTGATTATTTAGAAGATGATTGTATGGAAGTTGATTTCAAAGAAGATGATAGAGATGATAAAGATGAAGATGATAAAGAAGATAAAGATGAAGATGAGAGAGAAGTAAGGGGTGAATCTGAAGAGAAGACATTTTTTTGTTCTGAAACAAAAATTAAATGTCAATAAAATTTCAACTCAATTTTTTAAAAAAAAAAAATTCTCACCTAATAATAAAAAAAGCTGTTTTTTTATTTGAAAAATAAAGTTGGAAAAAAAAAAAACAAAAAATCAGTAAAAAATTTTCCAAAAAAATAATTTATCAAAAAAAAAAAACCAGAGGTTTTATTTTTAAAAACAAAATAAAAGCAAAATCCTTTTAAAAAAAAAAAATTCAGTAAAAAGTAAATCAAAAAAAAAATAAAAAATAATAAAAAATAAAAGTGAACCTGATGATTGGTTATTAAAAACCTTCTCACAAGATCCTGAAAAAAAAAAAAAATCAGTAAAATCAAAATCAAAAGCAAAAAAAAATTTTAAATAAAAAAAAAATCAGAAAAATTATTTACTAGAAAAATTAAAAATTAAATTATAAACCTTTTTTGATTTGTAAATATGAGGGACAGTCCTTAACCGGAAGAAATTTTTTTTTTCTATAATACTGCCAAAAAAATTAAAAAATTAATCAAATTTACAAATAAAAATTTGTTAGTATATTTATTTGAAAGTAGGTAACCCCTCTTTATCTCCCATAAATGTCCCCTTTTCCCCTCCTTTATTTATTTGAAATCCCCTTACAAATCCCTCCCTCCTTGCCTCAAAAGTCCCCTCAAATCCTCTCCTTGCCTGCCTCAAAAACCCCCTGAAACCCCCTGCTTAAGTGTCTCAAAACCACCCCCAAATCCCCCCTTCCCCCCCCTTAACATCTTTTCTCCCCCCCACCCACTCCCTTACCTCCTCCTCTACCCCCCCCCCCCTCCTTGTTAATGAAAAATTGTTACAGATCATTCATTAAGTAAACGAATTGCTAAAGATTCGTTTACTTAATGAATGATCATTAGCAATCATTAGTGATGCAATTACTTAACGAACGATCGTTAATGATTATTCGTTAAGAAAAAGGGGGGTAGAGGAGGAGGTAAGGGAGTGGGTGGGGTGGAAGGGGGGGTTTGAGGCGGCTAAAGAGAGGGGAAGGGGGGAGTCTTGAAGCGCCTAAAAAGAGGGGAAGGGGGGGTGATGAGGGACCTAAAGAGGGGGGAAAGGGGGATTTGAGGCAGCTAAAAAGGGGGTAAAAAGGGGTATTGAGACAGGTAAAGAGAGGGAAAAAGGGGGGCCTTGAGGATGATAAAGAGAAGTGAAGGAGAGAAAAAAAACAAAAAAAAACAAAAAAAAGAGAAAAAAGAGAAAAAAACAAACAAAAAATTAGTTCACCCTAGAACAAAAACAAATGAAGCACTTACAAAAAAAACAAAAAAAAAAAAAAAGCAAAAAAAAAAAAAATCATGATTAGCAAATAAAAAACTAAGAAAAAAGAAAAAAAATGACCTACCTGGTGAGTTGAGTTGAGAAAATAAATGCAACCAAAAAAACTGAGTGATATTTGAGGAGAGGATGAAAAGGATATGAGTGATGAATGAAAAAAAAATCACTGACAAAATATGTGATATAAGAAAATATGCAATTTCATGTTGAGCTGGTGAAAGAAAACCAATGAGCCATCCAAAAAAAAGATATTCACCTTAAATTCAAAAAAAAGGTGAATATGCAACAAACCAAAATACAAAACCAAGTGAATAAAGTACACAAAGAGGACATTTGGAAAGTATGAAAACATAAAAATTAAAAATTAAAAGGGTGGTGAAGAGAAATTTTGGAGAGTAATTGGCATTATAATGGAGCGTATGCCGGTTGATTGAATGATTTGTGAATCAAGGGAGGGGAGTGCCGGTGGTGGTTCAGGATCCTCTTCTTCATAAAGATCATTCCACTCATCCTTTAAATCAGCTAGAATATTGTGGAGTATTATGCAAGTCAAGATCCAATGATTTGCAGTTTTGATCTCCAATTTTTTTTGAAATTGGATTCTGAGCTCCCGAAGACTAGAAAATCGTCCCTTTAAAATACCTATAGCATGTTCAATTTGTACTCTTGATTGTGCAAGGTGATAATTAAAGGCAGTTTTGGGGCCATTTTCTGAAGTTGCACCACGGAAATCAGGTATAATGTACTTTCCACTTGCATATGCTGAGTCTGCAAGGAGGTACTGAGATTCGTCAAAGTATGAGTCAGGGGATTGAAAAATCCTCATTCTTTGGAAGACGGAAGAGTCATGACATGATCCAGGGTAGCCACTGTGAAAAGCAATAAATTTTTTATTGACATCGCATACAAGTTGAACAGCAATAGAGTATCTAGAAAGAAGATAAAAAGTTAGATTGTGAAAGATGAGAACTTGGAGAAGATTTTGAAGAAACCATTTTTTGCGATCAAAATAATGGTTGTCATCATGAGCAGGCTTTTGACTCAAAGGGATGGTTGTGCCATCAACAAAACCTATACAGCCAGGGAAACCTTCAGCTTGCATTACTTGAGAGGATTCAAGTTGCTGTTCTGGAGTTGGCCGAGCAAGAGTTTGAGACTTGAGGGAAAGGATAGCAATCATACAGAGCTTGGTGTATAATATCACGGTACCATATCCTATGTTAAAGAGATTATCCAAACGTCTTACGGCAGCACCATTTCCATTTGAGCCAAAGCGACATAGAGCAACAGCAAGTTGGATGGCAGGATTAAGCTGTTTGTTATGAGAATTGTTATGGAAGATAGGATGTTCAGAAATGAGTTGATAAAGTTTGAAGAAAGAATAGGGAGAAGTTCTAAAAAGTTGTGTGAAGTTTAAATGAGGAATGTTGAGAATGGAGGCCAGATTATATCGGGGATCATGATAAAGATTTGGCCCCCTGGTGATGATGTAACGCTTTTTGGAAAGAAAACACATATAAGCTAAAGCATCTTCCAAATAAGAGTCAGATTTATAGTAAAGAACTAAAAGAAAAGTGATAGCATTCATTGTTGAGTGAAGTAGCTTCCTAGTAGAGAGGTGTTTCATAGTTGTCGGTGGAAGGTATATGTGATGAGAGAAGTGGGAATTCACCGCCAAATGTGCAGTTGGGGTGTGTAGATAGAAAAAAAACTTAAGTGTTTGCCACCAAAATTAAGTGGCATAGAGTGAGGAAAGACTTAAGGATGGCATCAGCAATTATGAGTCATGTGACTTTCTTGCAAATCCATCATGGATGTGATGAGTTTGGGATCAGGAATTAGGAATGGAAATTGGGGTATAAGAGGCGGGATAATGCATTATCATGGATTTCTTATCCACTAGCCCTGGGGCTAGTGGATAAGAATCTTCTGCAATTAATAATGTCTGATCCCAGGAAAAAAAATTCCTGATCCCTAATTGTGGATCCCTGAACATTGATACCCCCTATTACCTACTATTCTCTCACTCATGAAACCACATAGATTTCATTTCTCTCTGTTAAAAAATTATATGACAATTTTTTTTTATAAAATTTTAACTTTTTAAAAAAATAGTAAATTTGAAATTAGAAATGAAGAAGCTTCCAAATCTGCACTTTTTCCCAACAAATAAAATGAGATTAAAGAGACATTTGAGAAAAAAAAGTTTTGAAAATCAAAAAACAAAAAAAAAGTTATACCTGGCCTCACCAATGGGTTGATTCTCCACCTGGTTTGATGAAAGTCTCCATCCTGGTAGGCATTTATGCAAACAAGTTTTCAAGGATATTGTTTGGTAATTCATCCCAAGCCATTTTTATGTCTTCACACATTTGATTGATTGTTTTTGGTTGAGATATCTTTGAGATCCTTCCATACATTCTCAATGAGATTGAGATTGGGTGACTGGGATTGGCAGTTGATCATCTTTTTCAGGTTGACAATGTTTTGTAAATCTTGAGCAAGTTGGGAAGTGTGTATGGGTGTTTTTATCTTCTATTAAGTGGAGTTGGTGGCTATTTTCTTGTTTGGCTAACCAGGAGAGGAGTTCACAGATGTATACATTTTCAATGAAGGCCTTTGTTGATTGCTTTTTTAGAGGAAGAAAGACAAGAGGGCCTTTGACTTTACCATGGAAGGCCCTCCACACCATGGCCAAAGAACACTCACTCTTAAAAGTGGGTGTCAAACATTCTTTAAGATACTTTTAATTTTTTGATGCCAGACCATTTGGCACCTAGTTGGCTTCCCAATTTTGAAGCTAGACTCATCAGACCAAAGGACAAGCTTCCATTGGTCTACCATCCAATGAAGGTGGTACTTAGCAAACTTGAGGTGGTGTTCTTGATGCCAGGTGTTCCAAAAAGGCTTCTTAATGTTTGCTCACAAGTTGAACCCAAGTCTATGTGCACATTGACAAAGTGTTCAAGGAGAGATTTGAGATATAAGAGTGTCCAAAATTTCTGTTACTGACCCTTTACAACCCTTTCTGATCTTTTGAGTGATATCTTGCATGTCACAGTTGAAAGAAATCAATGGATGGCCAGGTTGTTTGAGTGTCTCCACTGTCCCATGAATATCATGACACTTGATAACATCATAGACAGTGACATGAGGAACATTGAAATAGTGGGAAATTCTATATGAATTTGAACCCCAGATTGACATGGCAACCATTTTGGCTTTGATTTTGGTGGTCAGGTACAGTTTGTGAGCTGGAGTTCTGGGCCATGTGATGAGTGTTCAGGCAAAAATGAAGGTCTGAGTTTGAGGGCTAAATAATGGAAGAAAGCAAAGAGGAAAAAAATATTAGCAAAGAATGAAAGAAAAAAATGGTATTGACCTTGAGGTGAGAGTGGTGCTGGTGGCAGTATGAGGATGAAATGAAAAACAGGGGGGTGGGGGGGGGGTGAAATTATGCATTTGGAGGTAATAATTATTGGCTAGACACTGTACCAGACTGGAACTTATTTATATGCCTCACAAATGATATCCCTAAAATTTTGACCTTATGCAACAAAATTAATTCACTCAAATCAAACATCAAAGAACCAAACAGATTGGCTATTTGGCTAATTCAAGCAGGTACATATTCAAATTGAAAGTTTACTACATCTTATACACAAAAGATATCAGAGTTTCACGTAAAAATAACAGTGTTAATAATAGAACATTTCTTAATACATGACAATAAGGTGGCTAGAACTGATAAGTAATAATAAAATTTGAATACATAAGAGCAGCGAGATAGAAAGGAATCAAGAAAGCTGAATGTTCAAAGATTCAAGTATTTATGAATATCTTATGGTTGTATAGTATAAAAACACAGGTATTTCACAGGAAGTAGTAAAAATGCAGATATGAGAAATTCAAATTATGATTGAGCTAGACAAATTTTTTTGTAGAGCCAAGAGAGAAATTCCATTGTTAAACAGGATGCAAAAATATTATATATAAAAACGATTTTAATAAAAAGGTAATCGCACTCATGAGCCTGCTGGCAATCAAGCATCCACTAGCTCGAAGGCAATGGTTACAAAAACCTCTTCTTCTTGATTGCCGTCTTCCTGAGCGACTCTAGTACTTCTTAGAGTGTAGCGGACGGGCATGTCCCCAAGAACAGGAGCAACATTCATTTTCACTGGACCAATGGATAAATCAAAGGTATTAAAGTCCATGAAAGGGGAAAAGAAGGAAGTAGCGTAAACTCTAAAGAATATGACGAAAAATTTGTTAGCGTAGATGAAGTCAAGGGAGATTACTCCATATAAAGGGATACGCACACATCTGGATCATAAAAGAATTCTTTTCTGTGCTTGCCATAGTCTTCAGAAAAATAATTTCTCCTCTTCTTGACATCAACGCTTTTATTCAAAAAAACAAATGTATTATCCTGAATCACGTTTCAGAATAAGGTAAAATACTCAATTAACAAAATATTCAGAGATTTGAAATAGAAAATACTCAAACTTTTACATACCTCTAAGATGTCGGTAGTGGGGTTACGAAACCTCCAAGGTCCTAGCTCATGGCTCACCGCATCAGGGGAAGGATCTGTGGCCAGATTAAGCATGTCTGCAAACATCAAGTCGCCCTTCTTAACATCTTTCAAGGCTGGGGCTTGCTCGATTTCTGTGGCAGATACTTCTCTCTTTGCAGACATTGAATTAGCGGAATCAACAGGAGAAGGGGAAACGACAAGGGAGGGTTCCTGTGACTGTTTAAGATTGCTTTGCGCAGAGGCTCCAATAGGTGTCTCGCTAGATATTGGGCTATTCTGCTGTGAAGAGCCGCTCTCTCTAAATTCAGCCTCAGACCTAATGGGTGACACCGCTTTGAACTCATCTTGATTTGCGGGTGTTGAAGGCATGGATTTTGCAGCGTAAATCTCATCCATTACCAAAGACGGAGTAGAGTCATATTTTTGAGATGACTCAACCCTTCTTATTTGTTGAGAAGAGTCACTACCGGTGGCAGTGCTCGAGGAGACAGTTCTAGAGAGATTTGAGGGAGTAGAAGAGATTTGTAAAGTAGATGGAGCCTCAGAAGATTCGTTGGTTGACAGTGTGCCACTTGAATTAGAACTATGTCGCAAGCCAGTAGAAGGATGAAGATTGTCCGCGGGTAGTAATCCACGATTCAGAATTGAACCTCTTGCCTCAGAATAATCAAACGACGCTGCACGCTGTTTATGTGCATGAAGATTTTGGCCGGAGGAATTTTGACATGACGGGGAAATAAAAGCAGATACAGGCCGATTCACTAGTGTGACGCTTCGACCCAATGGTTTAGATGAATCTAGAGCAGAGTCATTGTTTAAGTTTGAAAGTCTCCTATTACCAAGTGGAACCGGTAAAGTCCTTGAAGATGCAGCTTGTATGACAACAGTAGTATTGCATGAAGTGGAAGGGGAATGTAACTTCTTTTTAGAATGGGACGGACGAGTTTTAGCAGCAGTTGAATATTTTCCCACATTGGTTGAATTTGCACTAGATTGAGGAGATAAATGTGGAGTCAGCTTTTGAAAGGCAGTCTTAATTTTTCTTAGTCGATGCTTGAATTGTTTTCCTTTTTTTTTGGCACTGTCATCGCTCTCGTAACGTGTATCTATCTCTCCATTGGGTCTACCAGGAAGGGTTATTTGCTCATATATCGGCTTTGGGGCACAAAGTACGGTATCATCTTCTCCCAGCATTTCCATTACTTGCTGTGCCCTAGCTTCACCTTCTCGCTCATTGGCCTCAATTTCTTCGTCTTGGTACAAATCGCGCATACCTGCTCCAAAACTGATTTGATGGCGAGGGAAAGGCCGATTGAGAGTAGGATGTAAAGAATTTGTTGTACTCAGAGGAGGGCGGCAATCACCTCCATCAAAAGCGGTAGCAAAAGTTCCGTGAGAAGAAGGAGGTCTGGAAGACGTAGAATCATCATCTGATTCGTTTGATTCCTCTGACAAATCATGATTTTGTGGAACAGCTTCCTTTGATGGCTGGTTACCATCCATTTCAATTAAAGAATTGCTATTATTTGGAAAGTACTCAGCAAGGAGATGTTTATTCTTCTCAAGAAACGCTTCAATACGCAAATCACTTTTTAGACCAATGAAGCGCCAATAAAGCCGGGGACGTCGTCCAATTTTCTTTTTCCAGCCCAAACCAGAGCGGACAGCGTCATCCACCTGTTCAATTGGTACTAAATCAGTACCTTGGCCAGCTGTTGAAACAGTAGCATCTTCTTGCTCCCTGTCAGACTGACGCAAACAGATAAGAGCGTCCTTCATTCGGGCAGGTGATGGCCAAGCACACAAGGTGTTCATACAAGCTAGATATGGACTCATGATAAATGGCCGGCCAGATGGGGGACTCATGTCAAAAAATGTGTTTGGATCAATCCATCTTGCCACTCGCATGCCTGCATTAAATGCTCCCATGGGAAAGTCGACAAGACGATCAAAATCACTACAAGTTGGTTGAGATACGGAATTATAATTAGTTAGCTGTTTTCAAAAAGGAGAAAGAGAGAAAGGATAGAAGTGAAGATAAAAGTGAAATCCAAAAAACCTTCCAAAATGAATCTCTTCACCAGAGTAAAGCGGAACGCCATCACGCTTCTTAAAGCGACCTTCTATTTGAATATCAAATCTTCTTGACCGACCATCGAAATACACATGGGAATGAATAGGGGGAGATCCGTCTGGAGTGACGCCAGCAAAATCTCGAATTTTCACGAGAACCCGTCCAACAAACAGGGGAGAGTCAATCAGAGTCGGACGGTTAGAGTCGTTGACATAAGCCACTGTAAGAGCATTTCGATGAGGCCCAATGCTAATTTTGAGTTTTTTGGCCATTCAAGAAAGAGATAAAAAATGGTAAGAGGAACAGAGGGATTGGCAAAAAGGTAATCAAAGAACAAAAAGGTATAAGTAGAGATAAGTATGAGAAACTCCAGTAAAACAAGAGTGGCGATTAGATTAGGATTAGATTAGAAGAAGGACCAAATGAAAAAAAGAAAAACAAGAAGACAGTGGTTGAGATTAAAATATGATGGTGAGGAAAGGCAGGATGAAAAATCTAACAAATAGTTAATTAAAGACGGTGTTAGGGGGGAAAGGCCAAGAGGAAAGCTAAACAATGAACGAGGAAAAAACAGGGGGGGACAAAAAAACAAAAAATGAACAGTTGTAAGCGTAATAAAAGGATAATATTATAGAGTATTATATCATATGTATGTATATCTGTATATCTGTATATCTGTATATCTATAATATAGCTGAGAGGTGGAGCACGGCGCCACAGTTTATGGTAGTGTTGGCGACGGAAATGATACCAGAGAGCGGAAAAAAGCTTGGGCACCTAAAACGGCAAAGATCAGGAGTGAGGATGATGATGGTTTATAGTGTCCTGTCTAGAATTCTTGATTTGTCAAAATGACTGCGCAGAAGACTCAAAGCGTGTCACAAATTTGGATTCGGATGAGTCAATGATGAAAATCCATGTCTTCCTTGATCGGTGTGAGAGTGTCGACGTTTGCAAGTTAGAGGACTCATTCACGTCTTGTCTCAGAGTGGAAGTTGGCCGTAATAGGTCACATTTAAGACTACAAACGATAACCTTCCTGGCACATTCACCACTCATCATGCGCAAAATGAATCTTGAAATTGAAAATTTACTTTTGAAAATCCATTTTTTTCCTCCTTTTCACCACTTGCCCCTTTTTACAATTATGTCTTGATTGCATTACTTTTTACCACGTAACTTAATATCACGCACATCTTTTTCACTCCTCTGTTTGTCTTATCGAGTCTCATATTAGATCTGAGGTCGGATTTCTCATAAAAGTCTCCTTTAATGTAATCAATATATTTGACCCCAAGAAACCCAGATGCTTGCAGTCATCTAAAAACGACTATCCATCATCTATCTATCATTTTTCTGATGAAAAGCATGTCTAGCAAAGCAGATATCATGGCTTTGTAGATCACCTTAAGATTTTATTAAATAGCATGGCGAGGGTACTTGGTGAATGTTTTTCCTCTTGGCAATCACTGTCATATCATCCAGCTTTTTTTCGATAAACTTGGCTATGATGGCCTGTTGCCTTGGAGTAGCTATAGAAACTCAATTTTGTAAAAAAGCTTTCTTTCCTGGCAATACATTCCATGTCAATAAGATCAAGCCTGTCAGCATACTTTTACACTTCTCATTCCTGAAGATGATCTTTCAGATCAGCACTTTTCACTTTTTTACTTCATGATTTGTAAACTTCATATGAGACATTCTTGAGTACGATCAAAGACTCATCTAGATTGAAGAATTTATAAACAAGAAACTCAAATTTTCTTTCCATTTCATTACTGCACACCTAGTGCACCGTCATACATTAGTTTCAGCTGCCAGGCGCAACTTTTTTAGCAACGCCAATTTTTTCTATTAATTCATACAATCACCCGTATCGGTAGATCTGAATCAAAATATACACACCACAAAAAATCAAGGGGAACCTGCTAGCACGTGCCTATCCCTATATTCAGTTTTGATTTAAGAGTAAATTTGATTTGACGTTGCACGAGCTAGTGTGCTCATTGTTCAGTGCGCAGTCTTTCCAGAAGAATTACAGCTGAGTTGAATTTGAGTTAAATCAAAGATAGGGATTGGCACCTGCTATCAGGTGTAGAGAATGATGCCTTGCAGAACCAGGGAAAGGTCTCCGATGTATTCGGAGGCTACACTATATACTGATGAGAGACTAGCTAAGTACATAGTATGGTAACACCATAACATCCCCCCCACTTAGTTAGACGAACATCACCCTACACTAATAATAAAAGATTGTAACGAGTGACAATGAAAGGGAATAGTAAACTAATTTAAAAAGAGTGTGTTAAAAATGTTAAAAGACAATACACTAAGAAGCTAAATTATTCCAGTTTGTAGTTTAAAAGTATTTAATGAAAATAAAGAAAAATTATAAGAAAAATTTGTACATCCCCCCCATCAAGACATCAACAAATCACCAAGTATTGGAGTAGAAATTGAAGGAAAATAAGAAACTTGATGGAGTAGGTGAGGTGAGAGTGAACTGAGATTTGAGATATTCGGTATGAAAATTGAGGATTGAGCAAGAAGGGAATTGTGAGCGGTGTGTGAAATGGTAGATTTCCGGACTTGCTTCTGATTGATTGGTGACTTTAGAGAAATGAGATAATGGGGTTTCGGGAATGCTGCCTGTTGAGGCCAGCATGTGGCGAAGGTACAAGATTTAGAGAAAGGGGTGGTTAACGAGGTGGGTTTTGAGAATAGTTTGTGGCAAAAAGTTTTGCTCGTATCGTCGCAAATCACGATGAGGGAAGATGCCTCACACACCATAGCGGAGCGGATGCCTTTGTTAGGCAGGATGATAAGATGGCGCCCATACACCAAATTTAGAGAGGAAAATGCCATTTTTTTTTGGCTGAGGCGAGAACAGCGCCCATACACTGTTTTGAGAGTAGAATTGAGAATATGGCGCCCATACACCATGAGGAGGAGGGAAATTGCAGTATCGTTGCAATGAACGGGGTTCTACGAAGGGTTCTCCACGAGCGAGACGGCCCATAACCTGTAGAGAATGATGCCTTGCAGAACCAGGGAAAGGTCTCCGATGTATTCGGAGGCTACACTATATACTGATGAGAGACTAGCTAAGTACATAGTATGGTAACACCATAACATCAGGTGCCCTTGTTTTTTTTCTGGTGACACTCTCAATAAAACAAAACTTACGAGGTGATACACTAGATGTGGTAAAACAGTGGCGATGCCGAATGAAAAAGACAGAGGAAACATAAAAAGAAAAGGGGCATAGCCAACAATAATATTAAGGTTTAAACATGAGGTAAAAATGGAGACTTTGGAGAGAGAAAGAGGCCAATTAAACAAATAGAAAAGTGTACCAATCATGTATGTAATAATGGCAGTTTCAAAAATTCTACCAGTTTTCATCGAAAATTTTGTAATATGTTTATAGGTTCTTGTCTCAGTTGAATTGAGGACGATAAACGCAAGCTGCGTAAACTGCATTCTTTTGTCAATACCATACTGGATGTCGAGAAAGCAAGACATGTTGCAAGGAAATTGCTCTTAGTTTCCTCCCCACTCACTCTTTCTCATAATTGTACACACATTCTATTTATTGTTGCCGGTGAGATAGTAAGAAATAAAATAAAAATGTTCTCAGGAAATAATCCATCATGTCATCTGTTCCTATGCTACTTAGCCGTGAATTGAAACCAAGATGGTAAGACTGTAACTCGGTGGGAGTGGAGTTATCATACTTGCTCAGCAGAACCTGTTTTTCAAAGTCAATTTGATTGAGGTAAGTAATTTCTCACTCTAAAAAATGTTACTCGACCTGTAATATGTTTTTATCTTTCCTTCTGACTTGATATTTCATCAACTCTAGCTTCAATTTATTTACATTTACATTTCAAAATTCATATTTTTATCATCTTGGGTTGGTTTAGCTGTTTCACCCTTTTCTAAATCTTATTCCTTTGGCAAAAATATTATGGAAAATTTATGAAACAATGGCTTGAAATTCTAAAAAGGGGGAGGCTCACTAGCAAGTACCATTTCTCAAACTTAAATTAGGTCAGCTTTGGTCCTGGTTGAGACATGATCTGAATATGGTGAGAGAGTACTTTTTGCCTTTGCATATCTTTGTGCAAAAAAATATTCAAACTTGGTTAAATAAGTTGAGAAATTATTGATTCCAAGAGTGATTACCAATTTCTGATTCCCAGTGAGTCTCTTACATTTCCCCTCACTGTCAAAAAACCCCTGGCACCTGCTATCAGGTGCCAGGGTTTTTTTTTTTTGGTTCCTGATGTGGAAGATTAAAAAGCCCTTGCACCCATCACACTAACCTTTCCTCAGATATCAAACTGTTAATATATTCCTCAAAATCTACTTTTTATTATTATGAAACAAAGATTTTTTTTTGTAAGTGTGTTAAAGAATTTTATTCAGAAAAGGACCTGTCAGTATATCCCTCCATTTTTATTTTTTTTTGTGTGATTATATTTCAATTTTATGAGCTTTTCAAGGCTACAATTTTCAGAAATTCTTTTAGTATTTTGATTTTTCTATTTTTAGAGGGAAGTTTAAAAATTTGTAGGTTTAATTTTATAGTAGCTATACAATGTAGTGCATTGCGCAATGGCTATTGATTTTTTGCTAATGGAGATTGAATGTGGAAATCAATTGCATAGGAGAAAGTATGTGCAGTTTGGATTCTCATGGTGCATATAAATAGCCATTCAAAAGATTGTGAGTATATTGGGGTGACTAAATTTCTAAATAAGCATTTAAATTAATTTTTAGCCTTAAATTTAATTATTTATCATAAACCAAAAAGTTATTTTAGGAAAAAAGTGACCAATTCAAAAAAGGGTTCCAAATTTCACCACAGATCAATTTTTTTTCTTTTTTTCTTTATTTTTTTTGGAGGGGGAGCTTAACCTCTTTACAGGAATAATTTGGCCCACTCAGATATCTTCATCACTCACTTCATTTATCTTCTGTTTTTCAGAATTACAACACATATTCATTCTCAAAATATCCTTCCTAAACCAATATCATTACTCATCTACTTCAATACCACACTTGAAAGCTTATTTTTATTATCTTATCTTCACATATTAGGGAGTCTCAAACATTACTAAATATGCCACACAAACACGCCACAAAAAAGGTACCAAACCCACCATCAAAAAATGAAATACACCTGACCTGGACAGGTGTATTTCAAAAGTGTATTTATCCCCAAACACATCTTCTTTTGGGTCAAACAAGTCATCAAAACACTTCCCTTTATAATCATGATAAGTCAGAACTAGGTACAAAGTTTCCAACAAATAGATTTCTTTTCACCAAATCCTTAAGGGCTTATTCATATGAGCAAGGTATATGACTTACCAGAACTTAATCAACCACATAATCATACACTTATCTTTAATATTTACCACCTTTCACTAACATAACTTGCCACTTTCAGTCTGCCATCAACTTGAGATCACTGCTGCAGCTGTAGCTCTTGATCTAATGGTTAACTCTGATATTAATTCTGATGCAGAACTTGACTTGGCTTTCATGTGCAACATGTTGGAGAACCACTACTTGTTTCCTAGAACACCTTCAATATGACACCAACCTCAATATCACCTTGATGTTTTTGCCAAAATTCCTGAAGCTAGCTTTCAACAGATGTTTTTTACAGCTTTTCCTAGCTTTCTTAGTTTACTTGAATGATTCAAGATCAGGTTGCTGAAGACAGGATCACTGCTTGTCTTATATTCCACAATCTTCTAGATAGCTTAAAAGGTGGATGGAATGAGATTTATGAAGATGAGATTCCTGATCCACCTCCATGAATAGAATCTAAAAGTACTTCATCATCTCAACCCAGTTCTATGCATTCTAAAATACTACCAATCACCCTTTCTCATTTTGAGGGCCTAGATAAACTGATTTACAATTTTGTTTTTTGTGTAATAATTTTTGCCAATGAAATTCCTCAGTTTCTCAGTTTCATTTATTTTGGTTCAGCTCCCAGACTTGAAATTGAATAAAATTTCTAAGATTCTGTCTCACTAAGATATTTTATCTTCTCTTCATCTCTAACTTCCATAATTCATTGCTGGTTCCGATACTTCTCACTTCACAGCACTTAAAGTAAGTCACTTTCTCATTTTTTTAAATTTCATTGCTAATCAAAATGTCTTTTTTTTGTTTCTTTTTTTATCTTCTTTTTTATTTTGATTGCTAATTTATCTGTTCTTATTTACCTTTCCCCCCATTTTTTTCACCATTTTTTATTGTTCTCTATCATTTTTATTTTTTATTTATTGACTTTTTGGTGTTTTTTTATCATTTTAAGGAATTTTCACTTTTTTGGCCTTTTTCTTTTCTAAATTGCTTCAGAATCATTTGGAAATAATTTGGAAAATTTTTCCAAGAAATTTCCAATTACTTTGAGGTTTCTTTGGCCTATTTTTGGTATTTTATTTTGTTAAAACCTTCCAGAAACACTTTCCAAGCATATCTCAGTGAATTTTAGGTGTACTTGGGCTATTTTAGGTCTATTTTTTCACTAAATCAATTAATATATGCTCAGAAACATTTGGAAATTATTTGAAAACATTTCAAAAGCTTTTTAAAGTGTTTTTAAGTCATTTTGACACTTTTTTGGATGAATCTTGGAACTTTTCTTTTGGCACTTTTTGACAATTTTCTGGAAACCTTTTGGCACTTTTCTGGAAATTTTTGATGAGGTTTTTGGGGACTTTCAGGAAACCTTTTTGAAAACTTTTGGAAAACTTTTTGGGTATATTTGGGACTCTTTTTTGAAAACTTTTAGGGCTCTTTTGTTGAGTTTTTGGGACTCTTTTTTGAAATTTTTTGGGACTTTTTTATTCAGGTAGTTTGAGGAGAGCTTTTTAGGTAAGTTCCATCCAATTTTGATTAAGTGTGTGGTGTCATATAGGTTTCATTTTTTATTTTTACTTCACAAATTAAGGTTTTACAAGTATATATGATACTCTACTTACCTAAATTAATGAGCCATCAGGCTGTGTGTTGTATAATGGTAATCATGAGGAAGTTTGTTTTTCTAATGAGGTTCATGTATACATTTGTGTTTTATTTCATTGACTTCAGTCACAGAAAATTTCCACCCACATTTTTACTTGAATTGTCATTAATTTAGGTTTGTTAACTATCTTATAAGAATTTCTTACATGTTAATTTATACAATGAACACAAATTTTGGAAATCTATGCCCCTACTTCAATAAAACACAGGGGAGGGTATTGCCATTTTTTTTGTCATAAACTTTTTTCTGACTTATAAAAAAAATGGTGATCCCAACCCCCTGTTATGGTAAATAGCAGGGGAGGTTATTACCAAAAAAATTTCTTTGACATAAATTTTTTTGACTTATAAATAATTTGATGGTCAAAAATAGCAAAAGAAAAGAATTTGTGGATGATGATATTATCTGGGAATAAATAAAAGAAAGTGAAAAATCCAAGAAAATAGAAAAATTCCTAAACATAATTGATGAAAAAATAGAAAGTATGATTGACAGAGTAGGAGCTAGATTATTAGATATAAGTAGTTTAGTTAGACAAAAAGATATTGACAAGTTCAAAATCTAAGGTAGTAGATACATGAATTTTTGGAAGAATTTAATTTTGATATTAAAGAAGAAATTCAGAAAGAAATGTATTGATATTTACTTATTTTTAACTAAGTAAAGAAAGAAACCCTTTGATATCAGCATTCAACTTATTTGAATTAACACAGGCAAGTAAAAAGCTTGATATCTTTATTTTTCAGCATCAAGCTGCTTCATTTTTAACTCATTGGCTTGTAACTGAATTTTGGTGTTTTCCAATTAAAATTGATTATTTTTGAATTTTTCATCATCCTCTCTTTATATCATAACCTTCTCCCTCTCAATTTCTTAAAAAATTTCTTCCTTTGATTGTGAATGAAACCGCATCTTTTCCTTGAAAAGTAGTTGTCATTCTGCAGTTTTTCATGAAACTCAAACTTCATGATTTCAATTTGTGTTTGTTCTTTTTCTTCAAAAAGTTTAAATTTTAAGAGTAAGAGAAATAAATCAAGAAAAACTCTTAATCCAAAAAAAAAATATAACCTTGTTTGGTTTAGTTAAAAATCTCTCCATAAGCAGAGAGAACAGCCTTTGAAATTGATTGAGTTGTTCCAAAACTAGCAGAAGCTCTTTGCTTGAGTCTGTTTCTAGGAGGGGTTGATTCTTTATCATCTAATCTTTAATTTTCAGATACTTTCTTACAAATTTCTATATTTGATAAATCTTGGGTCTGGTTTATACATGGGGGGTAAATCAGCACTACAAAAGAAAAAATAATAGCAAAAGTAGTTTGGTTTTACTACCATGGGCTCATCAAGATCAATGTCAGAATACACAGATGGTTATCCAAATTCTGGAGAGTAAAGTTTTCAGCCTTTATATCCCCAGGACTGAGTAAAAATTACTTATAAGTTATGTTAAACACATGAACTATACATGGGAACAATAAATGAGAGTACACAAACAGTATACATAAGTAAAATTATGATAATACACAAAAAAATGCCATTATAACACCTTATATACATGCATATATCCACCTTTTTTAAGTTTTATGTACTTAATATTAAGTTGGAATATGTTAGGGTAGCCTTAAGAACCTTAATTATAAGGCTACATAATTTTTAAGTATACTTAAAGCTGTTATTTTCATTGTTTTATGCAAAAAACAAGAAATGCGCTTTATTTCACTTAAAAGTTGATTATATGCGCTATAAATTTAAGAATATTGAAAATGCGCTCTGACAGTTAAATTTTTCTCATTTAGGACTATTGATTTGGCTACTTAAATGCATAAAAATAACACTTTTCAAATTTGGTGTTTTTATGCCAGAAATGGCTTCTGTGTACTGGCCACATACTGCCTGCATTTTTCCCATGTGAATAGCTTCATTTTTAGCAAAGTTAGCTTTTTCACACTATAATTACCCCACATTCTAAGCCCACTGTGGAGAAACACACTAAAATAGGCAACAGGTGCTTATTTAGTGCCCTAGCTTAATTAATAATGCATTGACCCTTTTTATATGCACTAATTTCATTAATAACCTCACTCTTGGTGCCTTATTTCACTACCATGCTTAAATTTGCCTAAAATTAGTCAAGGATTTACCCTTTCTAGCGCCTGCCAAGGACTGCATGTAGTTACCCCACATCTCACACCCTTTTTTGGGTTTCTAGGTGGTTTCTCAGTCAATTTTGGTCATTTTTGAATGGGAATTTCAAGTAGTATAATTTCAGGATCAGACCCATCATTTCTACAGTGAATCCCCCTTATTATTAAGCTCTTATTAACCTTAATTTTCCCTCTTAAGTCTTTTATATTGATGTATAATACGCATATACTCTATTTTTTTACTTATTCTTTAATTTTGATGGATTTTCCCTATTATTCCAGGATTTTGGCGGGAGTTACTCTTCTAATTATGTTATGGGTCACTAGGGATGTTGATGGACATGTCTATTAGCTGGATGGAGGCGTCATTAATTGTATATTGTACTGGTAAATCAAGGGATTCATTGGGGAACTTATTGTGTATAAAAGGAGGAGGTTTTGGGTCTTGTTTTCTACATTCTTTATCATTACAATTCAATCATATAACCAAATCAATTTACAATATATATCAATAGTACTTATATAGTCTTTGAATAGTATCTGAATTATTAAATCTATTTTTCTACCAACTATAAAAATTGTAAGCCATATATAATTAGTGAGATTAGAATTACTGAGACCCTTACTTTGAGTTATTTTAATACTTATTGGATTTGTACTACAGTATTCATATAGGACCATTAAAATCTTCTAGACAACTGACCATTCAAGCTAGTTCACGTCTTTGTACTTGACCTCAGCCTGACAAAAGTGAAGGATCTAAAGGAAAATCTTGACTATTTGTATGAGACTCATTTATTCTTGGGCCTTGACTCATGTGCAAGGGGTTGACATTGGGACTTTTTCCAAAGAGTTTGTCCGTTTGATTATAAAGAGGACACATAGAATTGATTTTCTCAGAAACAGATGTGATTCCATACTTTTCATCATCTTTGGTAACTCCAAACCCAGTTGAAGAAGAAGCCATCTTTGCTTTCTTGTATTTTGTTTGATAGTTTTTGAACTGTTCCCTCATTTGCTTTGTTGTCAAATCCATTTTACCTTTAGTTTATGATTTCAACTCTACTTCAATTTGATTAAAGCCACTCAATTTTGATGCATGTTGACAACCAACTTGAGTGGACTTTACACAGCTGAAAAAGGCATCAAAGTTAAATTAAATTTTCATCCAGTTAATTACAATCTTTAGGTTAGACAGTTTAAATCAAGTAAATATTGAGAAGAAGATTTTGGGAAAGGCATGATAAATTAACACTAAAAAAAGAAATTAGTGAAAAAAGAAAATGTTTTTAAAGAAAAGGAGAAAATAACAAGGATTTTAGATATTTATGATGCCTTGTTTAAAAATAAGAAGTTGTGAGTATAGAGATTTGAGCATGAAAATTTTCAAAAAAAAATAATAAAATTTAATAGACTTACTGTGGTGTGAATTAGAAAAATTTGATTTGGAAATGTACTGGAGGAGAAGAGTTGTGACGTGGAGTATATTGGTGAGGATTGAAGGAAGGTGATGCGCAGCTGATTGGGAAGATGTGGGTACTTGACTGCTGAATTGTGGTTAAGAAAATTGTACAAAATTAGGACATATTTGACCCCATTTTTGAGACCCCAAGTACCAAATCAGCCATGTTTCATAGTGTTTTTGTGTGGCATTTATCAAATGAAACACGCTAGGCATGTATGGTAAGGTTTGAGACCCCTTATTTACTTATAATCATCAGGATGGTGCTATTAGCTTAAGTGAGAGACTGGGGCTTAGAAAGATGATATTTCTAGGATTAAAAATCTATCAAGACTCAGGAAAAAACTTATATGGATCATCTATGCACTATAATTATGTACTGGAATCATCTGTATTGTTCATTAATTTTAAAGAAAGTTATGAAATTTATTTTTTATTGAAACAACAGACAATTTGGTGAGAAAATTATATTCCAAGTTTAATTTGATTTTTTTTTTGAGTTTAGATTGATGCCCTTGACCAAGGGAGTTGGAGAAAAACTAGAGATAAAAACCTCGTCCCTTTGAGAAATACCAGGTGAGATTTTTTTGCCACAGAAAATTAGAGACTTTTACAATACCCCTTCCAACACATTTCTTGACTTCTTAACAAGTCAAGACAGTAGCCTAGATATACCACAGACCAAAGAAAACCTGAAATGCAGAAAGATCCACACCAGAAAGCCAAAACACTGTGCACTTGTTGCACAGAAAATAGCAATAATACTTGATGCAGGTTGAAAAGCTACACCAAAGAAACCAGTTTCCAAAATTAAGTCAAATGAAGAACTCACCTTGCAACAAACCCAGCTAATTTTGTCCAAAATAAAGTGAAACTGAGTGAGAAACAGTGATCTAATTACTAGATGGTTGATTGATAATTAAAATTTCCCCAAACTTTCTTATTCAGTATGTACACACAGACCCCCATCTAAAAATCTATGCTACAGCAACAAATTTGGTGATTCTGACAGCCAAATTGGATAAAAATCCTCTATAAATGCTCCCCAGAATTCTACGACTGAGGTGGGCCCGCCCTTATTAAAATTCACTCACCAAAAAAAAAAACAATTGGCACCTGATAGCAGGTCTCCATCCCAAAATTTATATGTGATTCAAGAATAACTCATATTTTATGTCATGCAAGCTGACATGCTCAGTGTTCAGTACAGGGCACTCTAAGAAGAATTACAGCTGAGCTAAAATGTAATCAAGTTAAAGATACAGACTTTAAACTTCTATCAGGTGCCAAGTTTCTTTAAGTAGTGTTAGATTTAAATTTAGATCCAAAATAATCTATATATTGAAATTTATCAAGCATTAAATTTTTTAAAAAGTGAATCTTACAAAACTATGAGCTAGGAGCCTGCATGAAGTCATCAACTTTGAAGAAATGAGTTCTTCCAATGTTATAAACTTTCCAGGAAGAGGTTTGGAATATCTAAAGATGATGGTAAATTTACTTTATATATAAAGATATAAAAAGGAAATTTCTTTATGTTGTTTTTCATTATTTTACATCAAAATATAAATTTAAAAATATGAAGATTATTATTGTATTTATTTTATTATGAATATATTAATTTACTAGTTAAATATCTTGAATCTATTTTATTTTAAATAACTTGAGCTTTAACATCCAATTTTTTTTAAATTCCATTATTAGGGTCTGTTAAATTTAGAAAATTCATTATTACCAGCCTTCAATAAATTTTAAACAAATCAGTTCTACTTTTCAGTTGTTAATGGAAAGATTGCTGTGAGAACACAAATAAGGGGGTGTCAAAGTTGGAAAAATTTCTACTTATGTTAAGTTTGGGGTTCAAAACAAATTTTAACTTAAAAACCAACCCTTAGAATTTTCAAATTGGTTTTAAATATTAGCATACATGCCTTGTAGACTTTATCCTTAAAATTCTATTCCAAGATGCAATGACAAATGGTAGACATAGGGTTAGGGGCTATTGGGTAATCATTTAGTGTTTCATTAATAAATAAACTGTCCTTATATATTGTCAGTTTATGCTAGTATTTAAGTATTATTTAATAGTAAATATTAATGGTCGAACTACTTATTAATAAATGATTTAGTAATTAAACCTCAGGGGAAGACTAATAAAATAGTTATTCTCAATTTAACTCACAATACTTGGATTTTATGCGTGCTAGTGGTGGAAAATAGAATAATAAAATATAGTTATAGCTTATATAAAGATAATATCAATTTATAAATGCTTTATAATATATTTCTATATGATAATAATTGTTTTATAATGTTTGTTTAATGTGTAGTAAGTAAGTGATGTCTAATAACCTGTCAAAATCCTCCCTTACTTATACAAAAATCCACTGGAGTTCACAGACCTTCAATCCAGATGATGTCACTGCTATCCCCGGAAATTACAGCACTGTGAGGGCCCATCACCTCCCCATGGAGTCTACTTCAAGAAGTTTCAACACCTAGACCTCCAGTAAGGACCCTATATCACAATTAATGATACCTCAGACCCATACCATAAATAGAATAAACAGATCAAAGCGGATACCATAAAGAAACAGGTAAAATAACTCATCCAAAGAGGATAAAATGAAACCCAAAGCATATAAAGGAACCAAATCAGCTGTCCAAGCTCCCAATAACATCCCAAAGCATCCACATTAACCCAGTAATCATATCCCAACTCATAAATCCATGAAAATCCATCCAAGGAAGCAGATTAAGCTGTCCAAACTGAATATTTGCACCTGAAATAGGTGTATATGCTTGTGTAGGCGTTGTGAGTCCACTGTCACTGGACGACCTACGCACAAGGTTGAGGATGTTCCTGTAAGTGAGATGAGGGATTTTAGGAACTTCTTCGAAGCACAGAGGAATGATTCGAGGAAATGATTCGAAGGTCACTCGAAGTAATAGTGATAGGTTCGAGGTTCGTTCGAGAAGAATTATAAACTAGTTCCAAGGTAATAATAATTCTTAAAATCTCACGAAGGGTTGGAAACTCAATAATCAAAGATTTAGGATTTAGAAATGAATATTGAGAAGGTAAAAGAAAGATACAATAACAATGATTTAACTTTTAAGGATTTACCACTATTAATGTAAATACGATATTATAATTTAATTCTAAGGAATATCGAACCAAATACCCAACTCCTTTTATATCCTTTGTTCCTCCTCGCATTGACCTCCCTTCCATCGCAGTATTCCCATTCCATTGACCATTACTAACATACACTTAGACCCTCTCCACTAAATATCCGTCCATGCTCAATTTACCCCTTTTAATTAATTAACAAAACTTTAATGAAAGAAAACTACTACTATACTATTTCGTTGATACTAGCGCTGTGCGTCGCTTATTGAAAAGGACTAAGGTACCCTATTGGGAGATTGACTAATTTAGATTTAGAGTTTAGGCTAGCGCAGTTAAATAGTAAGTACACAAAGGAAAATCGCAGTTGCTATGGAGAATTGCTTTCTGCGCTTCGAGTATAGATTTAGGACTCAATATTATTGATTTATTGAGTTAATTTTGCTTCGAGTGTCACGTGGCGCGTGACAGATGCCCGGGTATAAAAAACGTGAACTCCGTTGAGCTTGAACCATCTTCCCACACTAATTTCCCTCGTCTAATACTTTTCCCTCATCTCTCAATTATTTATTTTATAATGAGCTGCCCTACTCCCACACCCACGCCTCCACACCCTAAAGCGGATGGGGGAATAATCACACGACAGTTTTCACAGACTTGCACGGCTTGTGAAAGCATGGAATATTTCTGTGTCGAAAGTACGGCGACTCGAGGCCCTCGCCAGAAATGCGAGTTTTGCCGTTGGCGGCGAGTGGCGTGCGATGCGTTGACAAAAAACGATTCACAAAAACAAAATTTTGGGTAGTTCCAAAGACCAAAGAGGTGGTCGAAGACATTTGGGATGTCTCGATCGAAGATGAACAATCGGTGGGGGAAAATGATAAGGAGATGAACAACGAGATCTCAACCTGGGTAACCCAGGCCACGAGTTCGAAGCGAGGTGTCGAGGAAGAGGTCGATGAATTGGTGGAGGAGGATGAAGATGAAGTCCCTGTTCCAGGGCGGGCACCCAAGAAACGTCGGGTGGTCATCGAGGACGATGAGGAAGAGAGAGAGGTAGAAGTCGAAGTGGCGCCCAGGTTATTTCTGGAGCCTGATCCCATCTTCGAGGTAAGTTTTAATTGTTTTATTTCAAGGATGAAGTTACTGATGAGTTGTATTTTAGACATCGAATAACCTGGAAGAGCCGATTGCGGAGCCTGCGCCGGTTATACCAACTGAGGCAAACCCTCCAGCCACGGAAGTGGTTGAAGAGCCCGAAGACACCCTGGACCAGGTGTGGTCGAAGAAACCTCGTCAAGGTCGACGAGTAAGGTTCGCGGAAGAACTATGTGGGGAGGTCGATGCTATTATTGACGCTGCTTCTTTCGACGTGCGGAGGAGCTCTTGGAGATTGGAGAGGTGGTTCCGGTAGGAGAGGAGGAGGTATTTGATAAATGCAGGAAGGAGATAAGGGTAGTTTTGGAGAAAATGAAAAGATTGGTTCGAGAAAAATTAAAAGAAAAAATTTGAAATGAAAAGGAGATGGAAAGAAGTAGAAGAAAAAATTGTATTTTAGTTTTATTTTATTTTTATTTTATTTTATTATTAGTATTATTTTTTTTTTATATTGTAGGTGAATGTTGTTAATTTTACAAGATTTGAGAGAGAGAAAAAGAAGAGAAAAAAAAAAAGAAAAAAGAAGTTTTAAATAAAAAATTTTAGAATTTGAAAGAAGAATTTTAAAGAAAGAAAAAAAAGGTTGTTTTAATTGAAGGAAGTTTTAGTGTTTTTAAAAGGAAAATTTTTATGTAAGAAAAGAGAGAGAAAAAGAAACGGTTTTGTGATTGAGATGAGTTTGTTAAATTGAGGATTTAAAAAAATTTTTTTTTTTTTTTTTTTTAAGAAATTTTAGTTGAAAAGAGAGGAAGAAGAAAGAAAAAAACAGAATTTAGAATTTAAGAGAATTTGAAAAGAAGAATTATTTGTTTTGAAGAATTATTATAGGGAGATTTAGAGGTTGAAGTTAAGTTCGAGGAAATGGTCGTGTCGTACAAGATTTGATGATTCGAAGGAAAGAAGGTTTTTAAAAGAGAGAATAAATTTTTGGAAGAGAAATTTTTGAAGAGAATTTTAATTTTAAGAAAAGAATGTATTTAAAGAATTGAAAAAGAAAAGAAGAAAATATTTAGAGAGATTTATGAGTTTTTTATTTTATTTTATTATTTATGTTTATTCTATTCTATTTTATTTTATTTTATTTAATTTAATTTAATTTAATTTTATTTTATTTAATTTTAATTTTGATTTTATTTTATTTTATTTTATTGTATTTAATTTTAATTTTGATTTTATTTTTAGTTGGTTTTGGAGGAAATTTTATAGAAAGAGAAGAAAGAGACAAAAAAGAAAACAAGGCTAAGAAATTTAAGAGGTGTTTTAGATTTTAAAGAAAGAAAGAAAAGAAAAGAAAATTTTAAATAAAGAAATTTTAAGGTTTTGGTTTTAAAGGATATTTCGAATGAAAAGATTTTAGGAGTTCAGGAGCATTGGAAACATTGATGGCTGGTTCCCAGGATGTTTTGTCTGAGTCATTGAGGAAGCCTTCCCATTCCACGAGGTATTGAAGTTTCCCCTTGCGTATTCTTGAATCAAGGATACGACTTACTTCCCACTCTAGATGATCTTCTACTTCGACCGGTTCCGGAGGGGGTTGGTTCTTGCCCGGGTATATTTCTCGAGCCAGTTCCAGGAGAGATACATGGAAAACAGGGTGAATCGCCTGCCATTTAGGAGGTAACTTGAGTCAAAATGCAGTTTTAGAGACTTCAGAGTCGATTTCGAATGGTCCCAAGCGCTTTTCAGCCAGTTTCTTTGATGGTCTTGTTGTTCGGATGTTTCGTGCATCGAGCCATACTTTGTCGCCTGGTTTAAAGGAAGGAGCAGATTGTCGATGTTTGTCGGCCTGTTCCTTGTATCTTCGAATCGCTGATTCCAAATTTGTTTTAAGTTCTTCTTGGAGTCGTGATATAGTTCGAAGATAATGTTCCGCAGGATGATTAGTTCCTACATGAATTGAGTTGAATCGAGGATGTCGTCCATAAATGGTTTTGAAGGGAGATTGTCGTGTCGAAGAATGAGTCGAGTTATTATAAGCAAATTCGGCCAATGGTAGCCATGTGGTCCAATCGTCTTGTTGGTAACTGACATACATTCGAAGATATTGTTCGAGGATTTGGTTAACTCTTTCTGTTTGACCATCGGTTTCAGGGTGATAGGCCGTGGAGAGATTCCTCGTGATATTGAGTTGTCGACACAGTTGGGTCCAGAATGTGGATACAAAAAATGAGCCTCTATCTGAAATAATATCATTTGGTAAGCCGTGTTTAGAAAATACATATTCTAGAAACAATTTTGACAAATCTTCTGCTGTAGCAGTAGTAGTGGTTTTAATAAAAATAGACATTTTTGAAAATCTATCTACTATTACTAATATAGCATCAAAATCATTAGAAATAGGAAGTTGAGAAATGAAATCCATCAATAAAGATTCCCAAGGTTTAGAGGGAATAGGAAGTGGTTGAAGCAACCCATGCTTCCGGTGACAGGGAGCCTTATTCCTATTACATTCGTAACAAGCTTTTATATAGGCCTTGATTTCCTTGGTCATACCTGGCCAGAAGAAATCCCTCGCTATTAACTGGTAGGTTTTATCAACCCCAAAATGACCAGCTAACGGAGAATCATGTCGACTATTGAAAATCCATAATTTTATCTCATTGTTGTCGGGTATGACTACTCTACCTGATTCAATACTAAATCTTTTGGCCCCTTGCTTCGAGAGTATTTTGTCTTTTAACCCTAAACAATAATCGTCCTTCGACTGAGCTTCGAGGATGTTGGATAGTGGATTTCGAAAAGATTGAATTGTCATCGAATTAAGTTGATGAGTTGTTAACATTGATTCGTTGAAGATTGATTGCACATTTGCTGGGTTCTTGTCAGCAAATGCGTCCCCCCGCTGTGGGTAAACGTCGTCCCAACGTGACAAGATATCTGGGACAATGCAGTTTTTTCCTGGGCGATAGGAAATAGAGAAAGAAAATTCAGAAAAAAATTCAGCCCACCTGGCTTGAAGCCTGGTTAACACTTTAGAAGACATGAAGTATTTCAAAGAATTGTGATCTGTTAAAATTTGAAAAGGACTATCTAGGCTGAGAAGAAAAGAACGCCATTTTTTAAGACAATGGATAATAGCTAAAAGCTCTTTGTCATGAATTTCATAATTTAATTCCGCGGCTATGAGTTTGCGTGACTCAAAAGCAACAGGATGAAACAAATTTGTTTCAGGATTTAATTGGGAGATGACCCCTGCAATAGCATAATCGCTCGCATCTGTCTCAACTATTGTCGAGGCCGAAGGATCAAAATGCCGAAGAATTGGGGCTGTGGTGAACGCCGTTTTTAGTGCTTCGAATTCCTTTCGTGCTGTAGAAGTAAAAACAAAAGGAATATCTTTTCTAAGAAGAGAAGTAAGATTGGAAATAGTTTTAGAGTAATCTTTAATAAATCTTCTATAGAAGTTTGCAAAACCCAAAAATCCTTGGAGTGATTTAATGTTTTTGGGCTCAGGCCATTCCAGGATTTTCTGGACTTTTTTGTCATCCATGACTAAACCGTCAGTGGACAACGTAAACCCCAAAAAATCAATTGATTTGAGGTGGAATTCGCATTTATTATGCTTGGCGTAGAGACCATGATCTCGAAGACGATTTAGGACCTGTCGAACATGATGAATATGTTCATCCAGTGTTTTCGAGAATATTAAAATATCATCTAAATAGACGACTACAAATTGTTCAACAACATCTTGAAAGATATCATTAACAAAAGTTTGAAAAGTTGAAGGTGCATTACATAATCCAAAAGGCATAACTAAATATTCAAAACTACCAAATCTAGTGCGCATTGCAGTCAGTGGTTCATGACCTTCTGCAATGCGAATAAGATTGTAAGCGCGTCTAAGATCAATTTTAGAAAAGAAATTAGCACCATTGAAAAGGGTAAGAAGTAATGACATAGGAGGAACAGGATATGCATTCTTCTTTGTGACTGTGTTGAGCTTTCTATAGTCAACACACAACCTAAGACTACCGTCCTTCTTTTTTACAAAGAGGACTGGGGAGCCGGTTGGAGATTTACTGGCTCTGATGAAACCTTTGGCTACATTCTCTGCAATGTAGTCTTGAAGAACTTGAGATTTGTCCTTCGATAAAGAATAGACAGGACCTGCCGGAGGTACTGGGCCTATTAACTCTATTTGATGGTCATAGGGTCGATGAGGTGGTAACTTATCGGCCTTGCGGATTGAGAAAACATCGAGGAAATCGTGGTAGATTTCCGGTAGAGTTGATTTAATGGCTTCAACGTTGATTTGGTCGTCCTCTTCATCTTCGAGAGAATCTGTCGAGGTGATACCTGTATTGAGAGAGCATAATTCGATTACTTCGAGGCAATTTAAATCCTCTTCGAGTGAAGTCATTGAGCTAGAAGGGTTAGCCAATTGCTCATTTAAAGAAGGTACAGATGCTTGCAAGTCATCTGGCAGAGATTTGTCCTCTAGCAGGACGTTGTCAGGCGGGTTGTTTAACTCCCTATTGACCTGCATTAAAGAATCAGAAATATACTTAGAGCGTGGGGTGATCAATCCCCTGGTCCAATCAATTTCGGGATTCCAATGCGTTAAAAAGTCATGGCCAAGAATGGTATCGTCCATCCTTGGGGCATCCAAGACTGATAATTCCCACTCGAAGGGGGGAAAATTCGGAAAGTTGAAAACCCATAAAACTTTCTTACTTACCCAATATTTGGGTTCCTCTGATTCGACCAAATAGATGGGAGTTCGATCGATATCTTTAAATGTTAGTTGAAGCTTCTCGGCAAAAGATAAACTAACAAAAGAAATTGAAGCTCCAGAGTCTATAAGACAACTGAAGGGGATATCCTCCTTAAAAAGAATGAATCTCAAGCGGTTTAAGGCAACTCCAGTCCTTAAGACATGGAGGTTCTGTGCACTGGGAGAGATAAGATAGTTTGCTTTGCACACAAGTAAACTATCTACTAGTTTTTTGACTTCGAACTAGTACCTTCTCTTTCCTTCAACTTTACACAGTCTTCCAACTTGTGCTTACCCCCACAATACATACATAACCCATTATCTGCTCTTCTCTTCCTCTCAGCTTCTTTAAGTTCCCCTTTAGGATCCAGTACTTTGCTGATATCACCTGGGGTTGAGCCTTTTGGTCGAGGTTTATCCTTTCCCTTATTGGGTTTGGATTGAGTCGAGGAGGATTGATTTGGTCGTGGGTGTGAAGAAGGTCCCGATTTAAAATTTAGGCCTTGAGATTTGTTGGCATATCGACGATGTTGAAGTCGTCCTTGATAAACGCCGTCAAGTTCGAGGGTTCGATCCATTAAATCCGTTAAAGTAGTCATCTTCTGACCGTGAAGATTTAATTGATCCAGAATCCTCGAGGGAAGTCCTTTCTTGAAATGATACTTAAGGGCAGCATCATTCCAACCTACTCAAGTTTGAAGTGCTCTGAAGTTCGAGATATATTCAGAGGCTTTACCATTATCGCTCATGCGAAGAAAATCAAGTTCAATTTCTGCGTTGTCCGTTTCATTAGGGTCCCCAAACAACGTAAAAAGTTGGTCTTCGAACTTTTCCCAATTATTGATAAGTAAGTGGGTTTCTGTCGAAGAAAGCATGAGTAGATAAGGTTCGAACCATCTTGCTGCTTTCCCGGCTAGGAATGAAGAAGCGTAAACAACCTTTGATCGGTCGCTGTTAAAGGTTCAAGGGTCATTATGGAACAGTAGCTTGCAGGTTTGCAAGAAGGGTCGCAATCTGTCAGGGTGATCTCCGTCGAATTTGTCAGGAGATTTCATAGAAGGAGTTTTGAACTTAGATCCCTCTGAAGACGTTGGATTTGAAAGGGTTTTCATAAAAAGTCTCATGAAATCTTCCAGAGAGTTAGATGGTCCCGGTTCTGAGGATTGGCCAGAAGGGTGATTGGCAGGGGCGGATGGTGCCTCATGCATTGTATCCTCTCCTTCTTCTTCATCACTAGAATCCTCAAAATCTTGTGGAATGTCTTCTACAGATTGAACTGAGTGTTGCCGTTCACTAAGGTCGAGTGGTTCCAAAGAGTGAGTGCGAGAAACAGACCTTGTGGCTGTTGGCCTGCCTCTAGTGCGAGCTCTAGTAGTAGCGCCCGTAGGAGGAGTGCGTTGAACAGGTGCCATTTAAAAGTTTAGAAGCACCTAAAAAGACGTAGTAGTGCAAAGAATGAGAACTACGGAGAATTAAATTATACTGTCACCGGACGACCTACGCACAAGGTCGAGGATGTTCCTGTAAGTGAGATGAGGGATTTTAGGAACTTCTTCGAAGCACAGAGGAATGATTCGAGGAAATGATTCGAAGGTCACTCGAAGTAATAGCGATAGGTTCGAGGTTTGTTCGAGAAGAATTATAAACTAGTTCCAAGGTAATAATAATTCTTAAAATCTCATGAAGGGTTGGAAACTCAATAATCAAAGATTTAGGATTTAGAAATGAATATTGAGAAGGTAAAAGAAAGATACAATAACAATGATTTAACTTTTAAGGATTTACCACTATTAATGTAAATACGATATTATAATTTAATTCTAAGGAATATCGAACCAAATACCCAACTCCTTTTATATCCTTTGTTCCTCCTCGCATTGACCTCCCTTCCATCGCAGTATTCCCATTCCATTGACCATTACTAACATACACTTAGACCCTCTCCACTAAATATCCGTCCATGCTCAATTTACCCCTTTTAATTAATTAACAAAACTTTAATGAAAGAAAACTACTACTATACTATTTCGTTGATCCTAGCGCTGTGCGTCGCTTATTGAAAAGGACTAAGGTACCCTATTGGGAGATTGACTAATTTAGATTTAGAGTTTAGGCTAGCGCAGTTAAATAGTAAGTACACAAAGGAAAATCGCAGTTGCTATGGAGAATTGCTTTCTGCGCTTCGAGTATAGATTTAGGACTCGATATTATTGATTTATTGAGTTAATTTCGCTTCGAGTGTCACATGGCGCGTGACATCCACTAATATCGTCCATATGACCTAAAATAAGCAAAATAATTAAGTTTATAGGCTATTAAGAGGTTAAAACCCACTTATAGACCTAAATATACATAATATAACTACATATTTCACTGAATATGAGGTTTATGTATACACATAAGCTTATGTATGTCTATACTTACTTAATATCACTTAAGATAAGTATATTATGACTCCATTAACACCTTAATAAGTATTATTAGGCTATGGATAAGCTATTTAAACTACTATAAGTCATTTAATAGTGTAATAATTGTATATATATGTATTATAACCATATATATAAGTATTTTAACCTTATTTTGAAGTAATAAGCTTACTGTAATTAAGGTTATCTTAATCTAAACATAAGAATTACTCATTCCTGGAGATACCTATGCTGACATATATCTATATACATAACTCTCTTGTGGCTTTTAGAACACTCTAATATATTATACTATTTACTATATCATTCCATTACACCCCTTCCTTTTACCATAAAAAAGCCTAATAAAATTGCTGTAATTTTAAGCTCTGTTTTATTTTGATTTTTTCTGGAAATTTTTTCATTATTTTTGCAATATTATTTTTGGTAGGAGTCCAGTGAAGGTCAGAAAGTTCATTTTATAATACCTCATCAAAATAACAAAAATCACATATATTGTGGCAGAAGTACCTATCAGAAGGTTCATTATTCCCAATGTGGATTGTTGATTTATTTTCACAAAATATTTTTAGTCATATTTGGTTCATGTCATGTCTCAAAGTAAATTTTAAATAAAAATCCCAATGCAAGTATCACTGCCTAATGAAATATACCACAAGTGAGAGGAGGAGGTCCCAAAAAGTGTTTTTCTCTTAGATCTCCAGAAGACTGGAAGATAATGATACAGGATGAAATATCTGTGATTTGATCTGTCTTTTTTACTACCCAAATTGGCATTAACATACAAGTGAATGTACTGAGTTAGAATTTATTGAGATATGATACTTTTTCTGAGGCTTTTTTTAAATTCTAAATACCCAAGTGGTAAAAAATCAAATACTAATTCTCTGGTTCCACATTTTGTGAAAATAAAGAAAATCATTTTACACTGTAAGAAATATCAGGATGTGTACCAGCAGCTAAGTAGCTCATGGAGTGAAAAATAGAAAAAAAATCTTTCCTGTTGAGATCATTGGTAATTTTTATTTTACCATGATTGGAGGAGGTTGGTAAGTTTTTTAGATTAGTTTTTTTTTGAGAAGTTGTAATTTTGAAGTATTTTTGTAACTAGTGCTTTTTTACTGACTATAAAGCCTTGGTCCAGCTTTTCTATATCTATACAAACTATTGACTCCACTTTATTACTCCATCAAAATTGTAAGATGCCTGCTACAGCATTAGCTAAAATTTGTAAAATCTCTACAGAACTGCCTGTAACTATGCCATCATTAAAATTTATCTATATTAAACCCTTAAAATAATTTGATAAAATGAAAAAAATACTTTTATCATAAAAAATTGGCTTATAATTGAGTTTCCAGATTTTGGAGGACAAATTTTTCTTACAGCACCTTGTTTCTTGTTTAGTTCCATACAGGACCTTCTTTAGTTTTATTAATTTTCAATTTTCTTTCTCTTCCTTACTTTGTCTTTCAAAAAGCTCTATCCATACTTCTTCATCTAGATCAGAGAAAATGTATGCTTTTGTAACATCAAAACTATGAACTGGCCAGTTTCTTAAGGCTTTTGTGCTTAACAAAAGTCTTAAGGTTGTGAAGCTTGCAGCTGGTGAAAAGGTATCATGTTAGTTGGTGACTTCAAATTGATTAAATCCATTTGATAAAAACATAGCTTTCTATTTAATAATATCACCTTTACCATCTCTTTAAATATCAAATACACATTTAAATTTTATCACATTGTTTCCTACTGGTCTTTCTACTATTTCACATATATCCATTGTTTTTATATTTACATATCAATTTAACATGCATTTTCTCACTCCACCTTTATATCACTATTCATAGCCTCTTTGAAAATTTTTGGAATTCCTTCCATAATTTCAGCATTCTATCATTATATCTCCTCCATCATGGCATCTTGTTTTCTAATTTCTTCCACTCTTTAAAATCAAGCGGCTATATATTATTGTAAATATTATCAATCTTCATCTTTTTATTATTATTTTAATTTTCCTCAGGTTGATCATTATAATTTAATTTTTTATTTTTTATTGGGTTTTTAGAGTATTTTTCATTTTTTGATAATTTGAAAAGACTAGCTGCACACTTTCATATTATTTTTTATTTTCTTTACCATACATTACCCATCCTTTTCCCCCACTAAAATATCCAATATAAATACATTTTATACCTTGTTTATCAAATATTCCATGTCTCTTATACAGTGTGTGAATAAAACCAGTCCCTTCAAAAATTCTAATGTGGTCAAGTCAAGGCTTGTATCCCATAAAAAGTACAAATGGAATACTTTTTCCCAAAATTTAGTTAGGAATCTTGTTATATATATATGCTACTCATACATATTCCCTATCCCAGAAAAAAGTTGTCTATGAAATTATCAAATAAGTATTTTATACTACTATCAGAAATGGCTAGGCTAAAATTTTCAGCATTGCCAAATTAACCATGAGAACAAGTCATACACCACTCTTGTTTCATGCCTTTAGAGGAGAAATAAGTTTTGACATGATTATTTCATGTACTCACTGCCATTTTCACATTGTAAGATTTTGACTATTTTAGAAGTGAACATTAATGAAAAATATTATAGTTCAAACTAAGATTTTATAAACATCTACCAAAAAAATATTTGGGGGGCTTGTTGGTAAGTCTTCAATTTTAAGCCAGATTGAAATCAGACTGAAGTCTTACTAAACTTATGAGTGAAACCTGGTTGAATCCTTACCAACCTGCATCAAAAAGTTTAGTGAGGGATGAATGATCACTTACTGAAACTTGGATCAGAAATGACTGAGAATAGGCTCAGAAATGACTGAGTGTTGGCTCAGAAGTGACTGAGTGTTAGCTCAGAAGTGACTGAGTGTTGGCTCAGAAGTGACTAAGTGTTGGCTCAGAAGTGACAGGGGAATTGGATCAGAAGTGACTGGGAATTTTCTTAGAAGTTACTGGGAATTGACTGAGCAATGAATAAATAAAGAGTTAAAATTGGCACATGTTGTGGCAGTCTAAAGTTTAGTATGGCACTCAGAAAATTTTTTAGATGGATTAAGGATGGTTATTTTAGATATTGAAGAGGAAAATCTAATTTTGTATAATTTTTATTTTAAACAATGGATGGTTTTGTTGCTTAAATGGGTTAATTATACAAGTGAAGATGAAACAATCATTTAATGGTTAAGAAATGCAAGTATATGCTTAAAAGTGCACAGAAATAAAAGTCAAGAGTCTCAAGAGCCTTTGGAAATTTTTTTGGGAATTTTCACTAATTTTCTTATATTTTTAATAATTTTCTAAAGTATCTTTGAGTATTTTTAATTTTTCATAGCTTACTTAACTTTATTAATTTTTAGCTCAGTGAAGAAGGTTGTGTGGGCTACCAAAATTTAATTGGAGGTTCCCCAAATTTAAACTTATCATCTGTATTTTTTTTAGATTTTTTATTAAGTTTTTAAGGTTCTAATTGAGTCTGGAAGTCCATACAAGCTCTGTACAGACTCTGGGATGCTCCAGAGGGGAAAGTAGGGCACATGACTTAACTATGCATATAAAGGCTGTAGACTCAAAATTTTTGGGAACTTATTCATCTTAGCTTATCATTGATCAGAACAAAAAATATTAACAACAACCATAATTATTTTATTTAACATTTCATAATTTGTAATACCCTTATATAAAACACTTTTTATATAACACTTCATAAATATTTTTCAGCAACTCATAAATATACACTTATAGGGTATCATTAGAAAGGTCTCAGCTTCATGCACTCCAATATAACATATTTTCACTAAAATAAAAACTTCATAAAAATATAAGTCTATCATTTAAATAACTTTTCTAAGTACAACTTTATTGTTTTATTTCATCATCTAATCTTTAAGAACACCAAGTCTTCATCTCTAAACCATTACTTTTGACTGTTCAAAAGGTTATTTATATTAAGTAGAAACTTTAGCTTAGATAATTTGGAGCTCTTATTTGAGTTAAAGGGACAGGGTTTTTGTCAGCCAGTAACTTATTTAACATAGTAAAACTGGTCTGTTTAAATGTATTACTCAATAACTTAATTACTTAAATATTTAGATATTATAAACTTAATATTTCAAAATCTTAAAGTATTATACTGTGTAACTATATTTAATAGCTATATTAAGATCTTGTATTCTTTAAGTTAGTTATTTTTATTTATGCAAACATTTTTTTAATTAAAAGTTTACTTCATTTTTATAAAATCATTTGAATTAAAAATTTTAAAAAACTATAGAAAAGTTGTAGATCTAAGTACATGTTATACTGGGACTCAGACCTTACTTGAAGTCAGCTAGAGGGGGGCCAGGTTAAGAAAGGAAAGAGCTTTTAGTATTTCCTTGGAACTTTAAGAGATAAGACATTTTAACTTTGTAATTTATTAAACATAAATTTAGATTATTTCTTTTTATTAAACTCTAATTATTTAATAAAAACTTAGCTGAATCCTTTAATTTATCTTCTCAACTTGTTTTAAATTAATATTATATTAAAAGCTTAACTTATTTATCATTTCTTTTGTTGACTTCAACAAAATTCATGTTATATTACCTTTTTCTTATAAAATGTTTTTCCTTTTGTTTTTTTAGATCAAATTTTTTATTACATTCACTTCATATATATTATATACAATAAAATCAATCATATAAAAATAATATATTTAATTACTTAAATCATTTATCTTAGAGATAATTTTTCAACATGAAAAGAGGACATAGAAATATTATAAAATTGCTATACTATTGTCATTAAACTAGAAATTCCATTACATCTTCATTTTGTTTTCCCAAAAAACACTGTTTAAATCATCCTTACATACCATACAATCCAACAGTTTTCTTAGGTTTATCCTACTCCCTTGGATTCTGCTTACAGAAAGACAACTGTAAGAGTCTTTCTACAATGTGTAACTTCAATTGAGTTTCAATTTGTCTGTAAGTGACTGTCAGTAATGTTTCATCCTTCCTTTTCAGTTTTTTCATTACTACCTCATCTTGTGTTCTATTTGTGGGGTAACTAGGTCTCAAGGTTTCTGAATTGCTAGTAATTAAACCTCCCTTATTTTATGGTGATCCTTTTTTACTTTTAGTAATTTATAAAAACCAAAAGACATGTATAAATCTTGATATGTGATCATATACACAGAGCCCTTTGGGGTTAGCTCCATGGGGCTTATCCAATTGGTTTTAAGGACATATAAATTTCCAATAGGCCTATAATTTGGTTTCCATATACAGTTTTGAAATCTTTTACTCCTTTAGATTTTGTATGAGTCACAGTCAATTTTTGCTGAATGTAGATATGTAGTAAATCCTTCTTCTCCTCCAAAACAAAAAAGTTGTTTCATGCATTTGAGACTAATGTGACCTATTTTTTATGCCAGTTTACATTTAAAGATTTATATAATTTGACACTCTCTATTTTAAGCTTTTGATGTTTATTTTTATTCACCCTCATACTCTTTCTGTTCTCAGTAATACAGTTATCCTCATGTAGAATCACCATACTTCTGTAAACTATATTTAACAAGCTATACTAATATCTTACCTATGATTTAAAATGCATTAGATTCTAAATTTCTTTCCTTTTTCTTCCATTCATTATCTTTTACATTTTTAGTTCTTTCTTCTGCTCTTCTGAATTTTTTTCATTTTTCCTTTCTTCTTTCTATTTCCTTTCCCCTTTTTATTTTTCTGGATCCACTTTTTCATATATATCTAATTTATGTTTTTTAATTCAAGTTTTCAATATTTCATTTATTTATCTTTTGGTTCATTCAATCTTTGTTCCAGATATAAGAGAAAAAAAGGAGTACTAGATGTTTAGTTGTTTTTTATCTCTCTTTGATTTCAATCTGTGATTCTTGTCTGAACCATGGACTGACCTTAATTGAGACCCTCCCCTCTCTTTTTATCACAAAGTAATGTACCTGGATCTTCCAGAGTTATTACCTGAATCACATGTGAAATTTTTTCATGAAGCCAAATAAACTACTGGATGCACAGTGCACTATTTTTTCCTCCTGTGAAGTAATGTGACACTTTAAAAAACTTTATAAATTTATCTCTCAGCTCTTAAAATCTAAAATAAATTAATCAAATTATTTATAATAGTGCTCCCATTGTATTTTTATGATCATGATTGAAAAACAAAAGATTTACTCCCTTTCAAAGAAAGAGGTTCCATTTTTAGAACATGTTTTTTTCTTGCATCTTGATAAAAATTTCTTCCATCTTTAAGAAACATCAGGATTTTAATTCAATAATAAATACCTTTGGATAATTGCCACAATAACATAGAGGTCCATCCTATTTTTTTCTTTTCTTTTTTTTTGTGATTTTTAATGTAAGATTTTTTTTTGTAAATTTTAAATCTTGAAAGAAATAATGAAGAAGTCACAAATTAACTTAATTCTCTTTTTTCAATATAGATAATCTTAAAAAAGAAATATATTAGTTGTAATATTATAGGTTCCATTTTATTTTAAATACAGATCAACTGATTTATTTATCTCATGACAATTGAGAGAGTATAAATTGAAATAATGTATCATATCTGAATTAATTTTCTTCCATTGTGAATGAATGATCAATTTAAAGCCTTTCCCAAGATCTCTTATATTAAATTGGTTATCAGAATTATTTGAAGGTGTTTAATTAAGATCTTTAATCACCACAAAATATTAAGTATGCAATACTTTCTAGAAAGTCTTCAGAACTGTAACTTCAATGTAACTGAAGTTGAACTCTTAAAGAGATTTGATTAGAATTCTACAGCGCTCTTGATGGACTTTTACTGACTTCTTCTGAGAATTTAGTAAGCTCTCACTTAGAGCTTACTGAGCATTTACTGAGTACCAATTGAAAACTTACTGAATAATAACCAGGAAACCATTGAGTCACCAGAAAGAAAAATCTGGAACCTGTTAGCAGGTGTCAACATTTTTTTCCTGGAGAGTTATTTCTGAGTTTTCACTGACCACTTAATTAATTTCACTATTTCCTTACTAAAATTTTACTGAGTTCTAGTAAGTCCAGTCAAGTTTGACCATTAATGTTTAGTTTTTTTGTGAATGCCTCAACATATTCTGAAACTACGGTGAAGAAAATATCAATTTTATAGGGTATCAATATTAAGGGATCTGAGATTAGGGATCAGGAAGTTTTTTTCACTGGATCAGATATTATCATTTTCAGAATATTTTTATTCACTTGCCCAAGGGCTAGTGTATAAGGAATTCATGATAATGAATTATCCTGCCTCTTATACCCCAATTTCCACTCCTCATTCCTGATCCCAAACTCATCACATCCATTTTTAATTTGTAAGAAATTTACATGAAATATAATTGCAGATCCCATCCTTATGTCTTTCTTTACTCTTGGCTACTTAATTTTGGTGGCAAAAACTTAAGATTATTTTCTATCTAAGCCCCCCTTCTCATTTGATGAAAAGTTACCACTTCTCTCATCACCTAAACCTTCTACAAACAATAATGAAGCACCTTTCTACTAGGAAGAAGCTTGCATAAACTATGAATTTTATTGCTCTATTTTTAATTTCTGACTCTTATTTTGAAAACACTTTAGCAGAAATTTCTATTCTTTACAAAAATTTCTACATCAACCAAAGGGGGCCAAATATTGTTCATGATCCCAGATATAGTCTCCACTCAGTTCTCAAAAATCACCCTTTAAACTTCACTCAACTATCTCAAGCTCTATCAACTCATCTCTTATCACACTATCTTTAATAAAAATTCTTTTGATGAAAAGAGTGATGCTAATATTCAAATTTCTGTTGCACTATGTTGCTTTGGATCAAATAGAAATGGTGCTTATATAAGACTTTTGGAAAATCTCTTTAACATAGGATATGGTACTGTGGTGTTACACACAAAGCTCTGTATTATTTCCATCTTTTCCCTCAAGTCTCAAAAACTTTCTTGGCCAACTCCACAACAGAGACTTGAATCCTATCAAGTAATGAAAGCTGAAGGGTTCTCTGGATGTGTTGGTTTTTTTGATGGTACAGCTATACCATTGAGTCAAAATGCTACTCATAATGGCATTCATTATTTTGATCAGAAAAAAAAAGTTTTATCAAGTTTTTCTCCAATTTCTCATGAGTCATAAACTAAAAAATTTTCATTTATCTAGACACTCTATTGCTGTTCAAATTGTGCGTGGTTTCAATAAAAAATTTATTAGTTTTCATAGTGGCTACCCTTGCTCATGTCATGACTCTTCTGTGTTCTAAAGAATGAATATTTCTCAAAATCGTGACTCACATCTTGACAAATCCCAGTACCTCCTTGCAGACTAAGCATATGCAAGTGGAAGGTACATTATACCTTCTTTCCAAGATGAAAATTTAGAAAATAACCCAAAGAAAACCTTTAATTATCACCTTTCACAATAAAGAGTATGAATTGAACATGCTATTGGAATATTAAAGGGAAAATTTTCTAGTCTCCAGCAGCTTACAATCCAATTTCAAAAAAAATTGGACATAAACAAAGCAAATCATTGGAAAATGACTTGTGTAACACTCCATAATATCCTAGCTTATCTGAAGGATGAGTTGTATGATAATTATGAAGAAGAGGATCCTGAACCCACACCAGCATCCCCCCTTTATTCACAAAACTTAATTTCCACTGGGATATGCTCCATCATTATTCCAATAACACTCCAACATTCCTCAACACAACCCTTTTATTTTTTAATACTCTCCATCTGGTCAAGTTTTGTGTTTAATTCAATTGGAATGTTTTTTTTTTTTCATATTGACTTTGATTTTAAATTTTCGATTAAAGCCTATTTTTTTCAAGTCTCTTTGTTTTCCTGATTACCAAATTTTTGCCAAGTCAAAAATAAAATTATGTGATTATTTTTTTGGCAATACCCTCCCATGCTTTTTACTATAAAAGGGAGTGGTAATCACCAATTCTTTTATAAGTCAAAAAAAAACTTTACAAAAAAATGGCAATACCCTCCACTGTGTTTGATTGAAGTAGAGGCACGGATTGCCAATTTTTAAGTTCATTGCATAAATTAAAAAGTAAAAAAGTCATATAAAATAATTAAAAACCCTAAATTAGTGACAATTCAAGTAAAAATGTGAGTGGAAATCATCTGTGACCAAATTCAATGAAATCAAAGAACCTCATGAGGGAAAAAAATCTCCCCATGATTTCCATCACATGAAACACAGCCTGATGGCTCATTAATTTAACTAAGTAGAGTATCATATATGAATTGATAAATTTTAATTCATGAAAAAAAAATAAAACTTGACAACCTATATTAGACCCCATACTTTTTTTGGCTACCTAACGTTTTATTAGGGGGTATCAATGTTCAGGGATCCACAATAAGGTATCAAAAAAAAAATTTCCTGGGATCAGACATTATTAATTGCAGATGATTCTAATGGACTAGCACCAGGGCTAGTGGATAAGGAATCCACAATAATGCATTATCTGGCCTCTTATACCCCAATTTCTGTTCCTAATTCTTGATCCCAAACTCATCCCATCCATGATTGATTTGAAAGCAAGTCACATGACTTATAATTGCAGATGCCATCCTTATGTATCTCATTTCTCTATGCTACTTAATTTTGGTGGCAAACACATAACATTTTTTTCTATCTACACACCCCACCTGCTCATTTGGTTGTGAATCCCCACTTCCCACTCATCACCTAAACCTTCTACCAACAACCTTTTCTACCAAAAATAATGAACCACCTCTCTACTAGGAAGCAACTTCACACAGATATGAATGCTATCACTTTAGTTTTAGCTGCTGACTCTGACTCTGACTCTGGGTTGGAAGACACTTTAGCTTATATGTCTTTTCAATGATCTTTATGAAGAAGAGGATCCCAGACCTGCACCAGCTCTATCCTCCCTTAAATCACAAAACATTCTTTCCACCAGCATATGCTCTGTCATTATTCAAACCACCCTCCAACATTTTCAAACACAACCCTTTTAATTTTTTTTTCATACTCTCCAAATGTTCAAATTTTGTGCTTTATTCACTTAGTTTGGTGTTTTTATTTTTTTCATATTCATTTTTATTTTGAATTTATGCTGAATGTCTCTTTTTTGGATGTCTGATTTGTTTTCATTCACCAGCTCAACATAAAATTTCATATTTTCTGAAGTTGCATAATTTTTCACTGTTTCCTTTTTTCATTCATCCCTCATATCCTCTTCCTCTTCTCCTCCAACATCCCTCAAACAATTTTATTTCATTTATTTTCTCATCTCATCTCTCCAGGTAACTCATTTTATTCATTTTTTTGATTTTTTAATTGCTAAATATATTTTTTTTGTTTTTTTTCTGTTTTTTCTTTCTTTTTTAGCTCCATCACCCTACTCTTCATCCCTCCTTGGCATGGTCATTATCCCCCCTTTCCCCTATTTCACTTTTTTTGGCACCATGACATTAAAACACATACATTTCACATTCTTTATGCATTTCACTTACTCAATATTCAATTTCTCCCAAATTCCAACATCAATCTTTCTCACTCTATTTTTCCTACTTTTCAATCAAGGTAAGTTTCATCTCCTTTTTTCATGCCTATATGATATCTCACTCCTTCTATAAAAATTTCATATTTAAATATATGTATAACTACTATCTGTATAATAGTGAACTTATTAAACACCTCTTGTTCTCATCACCATTACCACTTTTCAAGTTTTTGTAAGATTTTGAAAATCAGACTCGGAATTAGGGTTAGGTTTATTAAAATCCAATATCCTTTCAATTGAAGATTCTTCTGAAGGTTACCTTATATTTCCCACAAACAGATTTGAATTTGGTTCAGTGGTGGCTGAGATATTGACTTTTAAAGTTGAGCCTTTTTTTCCCAATTTAAATTTTTTATTTTATGTTTTTATGTAAAAAATTAGTGTTATGTTTATTTAAATCATATTTCCTTTAACTGAAGACTCTCCTGAAGCCTATTTTTCCTTTCCCATATGCAGATTTTAATTTGGTTCATTGGTTTCTGAGATATTGACCTTTACAGTTGAGACTTTATTTACAGATTTTACTTAATTAATTTTATCTTTTTGTATTACATAATTAGAGAATAAGACTTCTGAAAATCTTATCTGATGATTATCTAGGATTTTATCTCCCAAATCTTAGGATCACTCAATTATTTCTTGACCAATCTCTTTAAAAAATTACATTCTAGTTTTCATAACAAGATCTATACCAATAAGAATGAGGCCAATTATCTTACTTTTGGAATTTTCTCTTATATTAATCCTATTACTGGACAACCTAATCCTTCCCCAGCTAAATTAAAAGTTCATGGGTTATACTTTCTCCATCACAAATGTATAATCAATTTTTGATTGGGAACTGGAATCATCAAAACTATTTGGAACTCTTCCAAGGATAATCACCGAAAAAAAAAAGCTCCCACTGGTTTGGAATCTTGTCACAACTTTACTAATTTTGGCTGCTCCTTCCAAATTTGTCAAAAACTAATCAAACAAATCAACAAGGTAAAAAAAGAAGGTAAATTTAACAGATATAAAAAATTATGTAGATCAAAAAAGTATGGGGATGACTAGAGTCATCAAATATTTTTTATTTTTTCATAATTTTTTTATAAATAACTCTTATATTTCAAATTCCTAAAATGGTGTAATGGGCCAACGACCCTGTGTTGAATAAATGGAATCATGACAAAATTTATTTGTTTCATGAGGTTCCTTGGCCTACACTTTTGGAAAGTCCCAAACATTTGTATCTAGAATTTATCCATATTTTGGCTAAAGGAATTGTCATTAATTTAAAACTAGGGATATTGATATATATTAGTTGTTTATATATTAATTTATGTAATTATATTAAATTTTGGTGATTCCCCCTCCTTACTTCAATAATATTCAGAGGAGGGTATTGCCAAATTTTCAAATCTGACATGTGAAATTGATGACTTAGAAAAAATTTGGTGATACCCACCACTTGCTTCAATAAAACTCAGGGGAGGGTATTGCCAATTTTTTAAAGCAGATATAAAGTTTTTTTGACTCAGATGTATTTAGAAAAGTAAATTTAATGATTTGAATGTAAAGAAGAAAAAATTTATGAGTTTTACAAATTTTTGCAAAAAAAATCATCTAGAATCAAGACCTTTAAAAAGTTAGCACATAAGAAATTATCACCAAAAAGAAATAAAACAAAATTTATTTAACCAAACAAAAAATTATCTAAAATGTTGCAATGAAATTTTTCACATCTCAGTGAGGAGTGTGTTCCAAGGATTGATTATTAGCTTTAATGCATTCTATCAAGAAAACTTTCCAAACAAGATAAAAAAATGGTTATCAAACATTTTCATTAAGCATTCAATTTCCTCAATATATTTATTAGCTTTAACACATTCTCTCAAGAAATATTTCATTTTTGAACCATATTCAAGTTAATACTTGAGTTTCATTTGATCCAATAGGAAATTTTACTCAAGAGCCTTCTCTTATTTTTTTATCTCAAATTTATTCTCCTCTAATTAATGTGCCCTCTCATCCCTCTTTAAAGAAAGCTTGAACTTCTTCTTCTCCAAGTCTGGTACCCTTTCATCCCTCTGTAAAGAAATCTCGAATTTCTTCTCCTCCAAGTCTTGTTCCCAATCATCCCTTTGTAAAGATATCTTGTATTGTTTCTTTTGAAAGTTAAAAGTATCTCTTGCAACTTCAAATTTACCTAGAATGAAAAGGAATATTAACAAAAGAAATAAAAAGCTCACTTAATTATTAAGGGGTATGCTATCACTTACCAGATTCATGTTTCTACAGAAAATCATCAATGGAAGAAAAAGGGGTTTGGGAAAAACTATCTTTGTTTTTCTTTCTTTGACTGTTGAAATTCAAAGTAACTGATGGTCTTTGCTTTTTTTTGGAGGTAAAATTTTTCTCTTCATCATTGATGCTAGCTTCAGACTCACTTTCTTGAGGATTCTATGCTTGTTCATTAGCCTTTTTAGAAATAAAAAAAATAAAACAACTAGAAAAGATATAAAAACTTACTGGAGTGGGATCATTTTGGTTTATATCAACATAAGAATCTATTGGAAAGCTATCTAGATTTGTTAAATTTAGAACAGGGGAGACTTGAGTGGAGGAAGAGGATGGGAAAAGATTTGCTTCAACATCAAGATTGGAGATAGCATCTTCACCATCCAAAATTTTTGCAGGATTAACATCAGCTTGCTTTCCAAAAATAGCATCCATCTCTTTAAATTATGGACATAGAGATTCATGTTTATCATCTATGGATTTTATGCCCTTACTGATATCATTGTCAGTAATAACAAAACCAGTAGAAAATGAAAGTGTCTTTTCCTTCTTGTATTTGGCTTGGTAATTCTTGAAACGTTTATACATCTGTTTAGGCAAAAGATCAATCCTTCCCTTTGTCTTATTTTGTAATTCATTGGCCATTAGAAGATAGCCATTAGCTTTTGATGCAGGGGGCCATCCTAATTAAGTTGCATTCTCAGTACCAAATAAGAATCATAATTAGTTTTTATTTTTAGCCAGTTGATAAGTATGAGATGATTATCTTTTTTTAGTTGAAAAGTCTTTGATTTCTCAGCTGAGCAGGGGAAAGAGGGAGTAATGGGATTTGATGAACAGCTGGGGGAAGCCTGTGTTTGAGAAGATCTATTACAACAAGGCATGTTGAGATAGTTGAAGATGAAAAGGAGAAGAAAAAAACATATTAGAAGGGGAGTGCTTCTGAGCAGATAGAGTGAATAGACAGAATAGGAGTGCCCAGCAAGGCAGGAAGCCTGGGATATCCAGAAAGTTGTCCAAGATGTGGTTATGAAAAATTGAGGATAAAAATTTTGGATAGAGGTAAAAATAGACACGTAAAAGATCTAATAACCCAATTGTTAGCAAAAATAATTGTGGAAGATAACTGAGGTATAATGATTTTTATCCTCAATTAATTTAATTGTGGATTGGTCAACATTGATACCCCCTATCTTTTACATTACCTTTGTTTCTTACCTTATGAATCTGGTTGACCAACTTTAGATTTTCAGTCATTTTAATCTAAAAAATGAAAAGAAAATTGATTTAAATAATAAAATAATTAAATTGGATAAAACATACCTGAAATAGTTCAAGAAGTCACCAAAAAAGTTAAAAAAGATTCCAGAAAAGTTCCAAAAAGTCTCAAAAAAAGCATCCAGAAATCTTTTAAAAAAAAGTCCCTGAAAGTGTCATAAATGTTCCCAAAAATATTTTCCAAAAGTGGCCCGAAATTCTCCAAAATATGGTCCTAAAAATTCCTAGAAAAGTGGCAAAATTTCCCAAAATACATTTTCCAAAAAACACAAGAAAATCACTTTAAAATTCTTTTTAAACATTTCCAACATGTTTTAGTGAAAAAAGGAACCATAGTATCCAAAAAAGCACCTAAAAATCACTAGGAAGTTCTTGGATAACATTTTCAAATCTTTTTAACAGAAAAAAGACCAAAAATTGCCCCAAAAAAGCTAAAAACAAGTGGAAAATGCTCCCAAAAAATTATCAATGATTTCTGAATGCTTCTGAAGCAATTTAGCAAAAAAAAAAGTCAGTAAACCAAAAATAAAAAAGATGGAGAACCAATAAAAAAGGAAAAAAGAACAAATCAATCAGTAATTAAAACAAAAAAGATGATAAAAAAGAACAAAAAAAAGACGCAAAAAAAAGACATTTCAATCAACAATTACAGGGGGGAAAATCCCTGAACTAGATGTCTAGTTCAGTTTTTGCTTGCAGGTTATGACTCTGGGTCTAATTTTTGGAGTGACCATGCTTTAACCCATCTTACAATTTTTCTTTTCTGAAATTGGCATCTCTTTGGCTCATGTCCTCTCATCTTCATGGATTCATCAAAAAATTCTATTTTCACCCCCTACTCCCTTCTCTTAAAAGCATACCCACACCACACTACCTTAATCCTCTTCCAAAGGCAAAAGATAAGGTGGGCTCAAATAGTGTCATTCAATGTTTTGACACAAAAACATGCCTATTAATGGAATAGAGTCACAAAACTGAACTAAAAATCTATTTTACCATTTTCCCCCTGTGAATTAAATTACAAAAAATGAGAAAGTGAATTGCCTTGAGAGCTGTGAAGTACAAAGTATTAGAACAAACAATGAATAATAGAAGTGAGAGATGAATAGAAGATGAGATATATTAGTGATACTGAATCCTAGAAATGTTATGCATTTTCAAGTCTGGGAGCTGAACTAAAACAAATGAAACTGGGAAACTGGGGAATTTCATTGCAAAAAAATTGTAAAAAATTTATGGTAGGCCTTCAAAATAAGAAAGGATTATTGGTAGTATTTTAGCATGAATAGCACTGGGTTGAGATGATGAAGTACCTAGAATTTTGTTGACTTATCTCTATTTAGAAATGTAAATTTATTGCCTGGAGTTGCAAATTTGAAAAAACAAAGATTTAAAAAATTGAGCATCAAATTTTTCCATTGGGACCATTCAAAGATAATTTTTTTTTCATTTCTTGATATTTTATTCAACTGATTATGGATAGAGTAATGAAATATATTCATTAACATAAAATTAAGAGAAAATTAAATGGGAAAGAAAACAAAAAAACTAGTAATCAATCAATCATTTTCATTAGACATTCAATTTCTTCAATAGATTTATTAGCTTTTACACATTCTATCATGATAACTTTCTTTTTGGAACCATCTTCAAGTTGATACTAAATCTTCATCTGATCCAATAGGAATTTGTACTTGAAAGCTTTCTCCTTTTTATTTTATTTTTAAACACTTAGAGTTAGCCCCAATATCTTCTCCTCCAAGACTTGTTCCCTATCATCCCTCTGTGAAGAGAGCTCATATTTCCTCTCCTCCATTTCTTTTGCCCTATCATCTCTTGGTAAAGAGAGGTCAAATTTTTTCTTTTTAAAGTTAAGAGTCTCTTGTTCAACTTCAACTTTACCCAGAGTTTTAATAAATATTAACCAAAAACAAAACAAAAATAGACTAAAAAATTAGAGGTACCCTATCAATTACCAGAATCATGTTTCTCTAAATAATCTTTGATAGAATAAATAGGGGCTTGAGAAGTACTATCTCTTTTTTTTTCTTTGACTTCTTAATTTTGGAGTAGTTAAAAGGTCTTTGCTTTTTTTGGAGGAATTTGATATATTGTTGTCATCATCATCATTGTTGCTTGATTGTGGCTACTGGATTTGTTTGTTGGCCTATTTAGAAATAAGAAAAAGAGAAGTAAATAAAATTGAAATAAATCATCTAAATGCAAGAAAATAGCTCACTGGAGTTATATTGGGCTGGCTTATATCACCATAAAGATCTATAGAAAAGATATCTTGATTGGTTGAATTAAAAAGAATGGAGGCTTGAGTGGAGGCTTGAGTGGAGGAAGAGTATCCAAAAAGATTTCTCTCAATATCATGTTTGGAGATAGAATCTTCTCCATCCGACATGTTTTCAAGGGGCAAGATGGCCTATGTAGTTAGATCATTTCCTGGATTGCAACTATTCACTAACCTTGACTTTTGTGTTGCAGGTAAGTATACTTTCCGCCTCACCCCTTTTTACCACACCCTCTTTGTCCATGATTGGCACATTCTTTTTCATGCTGGTGTCAATGTCTTTTTCTCACAATGATATCTCTATTCTCCCTCAGAAAACTACGGTGGATGGAAACATGCGTGAAGGTGGAAGAACCCACCCCACTTTGCCATCCCCCCATTATCTGGACAATCATTCCTGGACATTAATCTTGGGTAAGCTGCGCAATTCCACTCCCCTTACATTTCTTGAAAACCCTGCCCATCAAACCACAACCCCCCAAGGATTAACCTCCACTCTTACCCCCTATGGCAACCCCATCTATGTCCTCAAAGGCACCTAGATCACCATGTTATCCTGTTAATTTCCCAGACAACTTACACACTACATTCATTACTCCTCAAAAGTACCTAGCCTATTAGTTTACAATGCCTTCATGCCCCTATCTGGGTGAGATTGTAAGAAAATAAAAAAAACATGTTTTCAAGATTTACATCAGCTTGCTTTCCAAATATAGAATTCATCTCTTTATATTGAGGACATAAAGAATCAAGTTTATCATCTTTAAATTTAATGCCCTTTCTGATATCAATTTCAGTAATACCAAAACCCGGGGAAGATGAAAGAGTCTTAGCCTTTTTGTATTTTTCTCAATAGTGCTTGAAGCATTCAGACATCTGTTTTTGAAAAAGATAAATCCTTCCCTTTGTCTTATCTCTTAATTCATTGGCCATTAGAAGATAGCCATTGACTTTTGATGCTGGGGGACATCCTACTGTATTTGCATTCTCAGTACCAAAACAAGAATCATAATTAGATTTAGTTTTAAGACAGTTGATAAGTATGAGGTGATAATCTTTTTTTAGTTATATGGTCTTTGATTTATTAGCTGAGAAGGGAAAGTGGGAGTAGTTAGATTTGAAGAACAAGGGGGGAAGGCTTCTGTTGTGAAGATATGTGACACTGACACAGGGAGGAAAAAAAGAGGACTGGTAGGCAAGTCATTTTTCAGGTTTCCTGGAGTACCCTGTGGAGTAATCTTGTAGGGGTAGGTATTAATAAGAAAATTTCATGTGAATATTTCAAAAATTCTTGTGGCATTTATTTTGCTTTTCCTGCCTTGAGATCATGACAACAACTAGTAAGATATATACTTTATTTTTTCAATGCTGATTCATATTGCACTTTTTTATCAATACATAATATTTGTTCAATAAATATCCATAATGCTTTGTAAAAATAAATTCATACTGCATATTTATTGTGCATATAAAAAGAATATTCAATATATATTTAAGGTTCACAATAAAGTTTACTGCATATTTCATATTCAATTTTTTTTATTTATAATGTGTATTCAACACAAATTTATTACAAAAATGAATTATATTCTATATTGAAGATTCAATATGAATTTATTCTGAAAGTGAGTAACTGAGAATCAAAAAACTACAGTTCTGTTCATTATATTTTTATTTATATTTATTTTATTCCATTATATTCTGCAACTATACCTTTGCTATATCTGCTAGTCCAAAGGCAGGCAAAAAAAGAAAGCTTTGATTTCCCCAAAGGTATTTTTTTCAAAAAATTTATACTTTTTCTGAATGATTTTATATCAAAGCTACTTAAAATTACAAAAAAAAAAAGGTGGCTTAAAATATTATTTTTTCAAAGAAAAACCACATAAGTTAATCATTTTTTAAAAATTATAAAAATGAACACACTCAGCTCTTATAAAATTAGAATAGTTTTTTTCAAATTATTCAGAAAAATAACAGAATTAAAAGGTAAAATATCAAACAACATTGAATAGTTTAAATTTTATGGAATATTTTAAGGAGATGTTGGTAAGGTAATGGATACCACTAGCTTCTTACACTTTCTTCTTTTATTTTGTTCCTTGAGACTTTCTTTTTCTCTTTATATTTCATCTCAAATTTCTATTTATTTACTATATTTCTGTATGAGCTATGATTTTCATACCAATATCATGTGTAAAAGTAATGTAACAAGTGATTTTGAGGATGTGATTGTAAAAATTTAAATGATCCACATTTTTTGCCCATGGTTTGGAGGGTTTGAGATGGTAATAACCAGTTTTTTCTACAGTTATTTTCTTTTTTTGCCAATTCTTTCTTTTTTGATCAAATTCAAGTTTACTCAGAGAATTATTGATATCAGATTATAGAAGTTATACTATTAAATATACATAAACTATAAGGTATGGCTTCTTGGTGATGTTGATGTATCAAATTTTGTTAGTTCCAGCCAAATTTTTACATTAATTAGTTTTGTTTATCAATTGCCTGGAGATAATTTTTCACCCCCATTTATTTTAATTTTTAGAGGGTGGAAAAAAATGAAATGTGAGGTTTTGAATTATAGAAAGTGAGGTCCAACATATTTTTCAAATTTAGACTCAGATTATTGAAAGTGTGATTAAATTATAGTGTTTTTTTTCATACATGAACCAGGAAAAGGCTTTATTATTAAGGCATAACTTTAAGAAAAATTAAATTTTTGAATACTTGGCCTACATTGAAAATTGGGAGACACAAAATTTAATTTTTCACTTTGAATTGTGGAAGAGAAAATCAGATTTACAATGCCCTTGAAAGCTTCTATTTTTGCTAATTATTTTCTCTTTTGAATACCCCCTTTTTCCCCTGCAGGGGCCCCCCTTCCCCCACCTGAGTTACTCACTGGGGTGTTAAATCCCTTCTAAATATACATTTTTTTTCACCTCTTGAACTTTCTAGGTCTCCTTTTTTTTGTTTTATCTTTCTCTACAGGCCCTCTTTTACATTGATATATACACAAACTCCTGTTTTCTCTCATCCTCTGAAATTATTAATTGTATCTGCAAGCCCCTTCATCTACCCAATACCTTTTTCTTCTCCCTACTCTTTAAATTAGTCCCTTTAATCCCCAAATTTCATGAAAAAAGTGTTTCAAAAACAGTTTTTTCTATGTGATTTGGTGGTCCAAGGGACAAGTGAAAGGGTAAAAGTAAGTGCAATAGAAATAGTGAGGTCACGTGCAGAAAAGTGTTGCAGCAGCACTTTCCTGTACATGACTTGGTGGTTCAAGGTACCTAGTCAGTTATTTGAGTGAAGGGGAGGCAAAAGACTGAGGTCACGTGCAGCAAAGTGTTGCAGCAACACTTTTCTGCACATGACTTAGGGCTGTAAATGATCAAGTGAGAAAAAAATTAGAGGGGTGATATTAGATGTGAGGAACCATGAAAAAATGTGTTTCTGAAGAACTTTTTCACATGACAAGTGGGGGTGTGAGGGTGTAAGTTGGTGAGCAGCAGGATGTATGGGGGGCAAAGTGGGCAAGGCTGGTAAAGAAAAATGGAAAACATAGAGGTGTGATGGAGATCCTGGGATTGAAAAGAAAGATATTTTCAGTGGTAAATGAGGGATTTTAGAGAAGTGGGGGATAATTATAGAAGAAAATATAGGATTTGGGGGGTAGAATGGGGAATTCAAGACAGGGAAAAACTGGGTATGTGTGATCTTTATAAAAAAATGTGTGGAATTTGGACAACTAGGAGAGGACACGCTGGGGGATAATTGTTGAATGTGTACAACAGGGGCGATAAGAGGTTACAGAGTAGGTTAAAATGGATGCTTTCATGGATTTTTTGGGTTTAAAGGTAAGTGGGGGACAAAGAATGGGTGGAAGAAGATTTTATAACTCTGGGGGTTAGAATCTCTGTGATTAATCTCACTGAGGGTTAAAAAATAAAAAATGGGTTTCAAAGAATGGGAAAGCAATCATCCACTCTTAATGAAAACTAGATATAAAAATGACATGAATTTCAAGTATTACAACAAGGTTAGTCAGAAGTACAAAAAAACAACTTGCCTACAAGTCCTATCTTTTTCCCCCCTGTGTGAGGCATGTTAAGATTTATGATGACAAAAAGCAGCAGAAATGAGCAGATGAGATGGGGAGAAATCTGAATGGATGTTAGGGATAGACAGGATGGGAGTGCACAGCAAGGTAGGCGGAGGCTGGCACATCCAGAAAGTTGTCCAAGATGTGGTTATGAAAAATTGATGATAAAAATGCCAGATAAGAAGTGAACATTGACAGATAAAATGTCTAATAACTTAAGTATTTTAAAAATTAATTGCAGAAGATAATTGGGTTATAGGGATTTTTATCTGCAATTAAATTAATTGCAGATCTGCTAGCATTGATACCCCCTATTGTTAGCAGTAGTATTAGTATTCCCTACAAGTCATTTTAGGGAGTGTCAAAGTTGTCTGATGTGGCATTAGGGATCCACCATTTTGCAAGGCAGATGATTCTAAGCAACTAGCCCCAACCCAGTGTCAAAGAGAATTACAAGTACTCTATTGCCCCAATTTTCAGTCATACTAGGGGGTATCAAAGTTAGAAATCTTCCATTTCAAAATACCTCTTTTTTCCACCAAATCAACCATGATTATTTTTTAAAGTATGCCATCTTGTGCCCCCAAGACATCTGTCATGCTTGTTGCTTTCTTTTTGTGTTGTGAAACACCTTTTAAATAATTACAAATTTCTAACTTTGATACCCCCTAATGGCAAATCTTATTCAAAGGAAATTGATGATAACTTTGCCGTCAATGCCATGGCAGAACACGGAGCTTCGATACCCCAATTGTCAAAAATAAATATATAAATAAAGGATTGGATTGTACAACTTTTATATCCTTTGTTGTGTATACTCATGAATAAAATATCATGGCACTGATGTGAAATTCGTTTGTGATTGGTTAAACTATTGCTACTACTGGACTGATTGCTGATCTCCTGACATGAAACTCGAGCCCCATCACATTTTTTATAATTTTTTTTGGGCATCGCCCCTTTTCAATTATTGGCTACCTCCTATGTATGTATGTACACTCAAATTTATATAACTGATACATATGCTTTCAGCTTACCACTTTTGCATCATGATTTCCCTTTTGTTGATGTCTCGAAGCTTGTGTAGATGGTGAGTAGACATCTACCTGTAGCTTTTATGATTGTGTATAGCTTTAACGAAAGCAGTGGTTGGCCAGTTCAGGATTACTGTAAATATCAAGAAAAACTCTATATCTCACATTTAATTGAACCTAATACACATAAAATCTGGATTTCATCTTGTCTGTTCACAGCTGGCGCTGCGGTGTTTCACTTGTTTATTTTGTTACTGCCTTTTTTTGCCACCACAATCTATCTTCTCATCCATGGTGTTTTCTGGTCGTTTGCTAGTTTACTCTTCAATCCATCCATCTTGCAAAAATGTTGTTTGGGGTCATGCTGCCCCATTATCTACATCTGTCCGTTCAATGAGTCTGTCTTCTGCTTTAATAAGGCAGGTACAGCCAACCACTCGTACTCGTCCACTTTTTTATGGAATACCCAAGTCGTCCAATCAACAGCTTTCTATCCGTTTTGCGCTGCCTTCTCTTATAATACGCTCAAACAGCTCTGAGGCCGATAAAAATGTTATGCCTCCTTGTAGCACACCTCGTCACTTCAAAGGTTTGTAAAATATATTAGTGCTTGATTTCATGATACATTTTTTTATCTCAAAATCATCACTGCAAGAGAAACTGGAATTTTATCAGTGATAATCCAATACTCGATGTCCTTCTAGATTCTCAAATTACTGAACACGACCCGCCTAGACCTCACGAAGATTGGTGTCTATTTCATCCTGTCTACAACTCAGATGAGCTGAAACAAGTAAAAGTAAATTTTTGTGACTGCTAAATACAGTGTACTACCAGAGCTGATCATGCTGTATATCTTAGGTTGTGAGACATAAGCCTCAGAATGCCTCCGATAGGATTGTGTCAGCCTTGGTGAAAATGGTTCGGTTGGGCTTCGATTTGGCGACAAGATACAAGCATCCTCACCCTGATGCTGCGGTGGAATTAGCTCGAAAAAAAGGTAAAGAATCCTTGACGTTAGATGAACTTCGAGCAAGCAGATTAGTCATGTATGAATATTTCTTATTTTGAAATTTTACTCTGTTTTGTGTGTAACTCATCATGAGCCTATAATTTCTTTAACAGGACTCCAGATCAGTGGCTGTGAATATTTTCTTTGTTTCAGCGTTTGGCAATATGATGTATATGAAAAATTCTCATTAAAGCCTGTCCGTTTTATAGGGCCCGTATACTGTTTCTTGAGACCATAGCTGGGGTTCCAGGAATGGTTGCAGCCATGTGTAAGTCAAAGCGTTTCATTTGATATTTCATTTCATTCTTAAATTTATACTTCAATCTATAAATAGTGCGTCATCTCAAGTCACTTCGTATGTCTGGACGGGACGGTGGATGGATCAGGACCCTTCTGGAGGAAGCCGAAAACGAGCGAGTAGGTAGTTTTTTTCTGAAAAAAAGCAAAGAAATACTTGATTCAATCTTTTTTAAAATATATATTCTCTTTTTTGAATTAATAGATGCATCTTTTAACGTTTATGAAAATCCGCAAGCCAGGAATTGTTTTCAAGACATTAGTTCTTGGAGCTCAAGGGTGGGTGTCTAAAAGATATTTTATTATTATTTCCGACCCCTTGAATAAATAATAACCAAATTATTTTTTTTCACCAAGGATCTTTGCCAATCTATTTTTCTTAGCCTATCTAATTTCTCCTCGCTCAGCTCATCGATTTGTTGGTATCTTGGAAGAAGAAGCAGTCGTTACATATTCTTTAGCGATCCGTGAGCTTGAACAGGGGAGATTGCCTGAATGGTGGGTAGTGATCAATTTTATCTAATTCCAAAAAATTAATCTGAAGTACATTTGAATATAGGGAAAAAATGCCTGCACCTCAAATTGCTAAGGATTATTGGAGATTACCATCAGATTCAAAAATGCTTGATTTATTGTATGCCGTTAGAGCAGATGAATCGAACCACCGTTTTGTCAACCACAGTTTAGCTAACATAGGTCCTTCGGGTAATTTTTTGGAATCTATATTTAACCTATATTTAAAATACTAATTGTTAGCTGCATTTTATTTTTGAAAGATTTTAATCCTTTTGCAATAAAACAGCCTGATGCTGTTGTTAGAGGAACTATTCCCGGGTTCGCCAAAGAGGAAAGTGAAGCTTGGGCGAAGAAAGTTGAGACGGAATTCAAGGAATCCAGAAAAGAATATGAAGAGAAATCTGAAACTAAAGGACATTGAAACAACCTTTATTATTGATTTTATCATCCTCTTATTATTTATTCTTTTACTTGTCTTAATTTTTCCTTGATAATAACTTCATCTTTCATCCATCCCTTCTCATTCTAACCAAGAATTTCTCAAAGATGTTTTTTAGATTTGTTTTCAATAGATAAAAACAGCGCATCTTAAACTTTATATAGCATCACTCAGTTTTTTTTTCTTTGAAAATCACTACTCATTTAGACTAAAGATCTCCTCTCTTAACCCACTCAACACTATTCAAATTATATCTTGCTCAATTCTCGGTCAGCGTTATATTAGAAATGCATATAATATTGTATCATGTATGTAAAATATTAGAGTCTTTTTCCTTCCTGAAAAGAATTGTGCTTTGGAATATTTTTGATTAAAAATTCAAAGAAAAAAATAAGCATCTTGTTTTTGAAATAACAAAACTATGGAAGATCCTTTAACACAAGGCTAATGAAGCTAATGGAAATGAAGGGGCTGCATGTGATGATAAAACTTATCAGAATTCAGTTTGGAAACATATACTTCAAATTTCAAAACGCTTGTGGTTTTCAAAAACAGAAAGGCCTCCACCGCCCGCCAAAATCTGCTTGAATGTGCATGGTCAGTTGACATGCAAGCATATTTTGGCAGAAGAGCCGGTATTTTTTTTGAAAAACCTTCACAAACAGAAATGAATCCTTGGAATCGCCTTTGTTACCCAATCAATGTATATAGTCATATATGGTTTACTCTGCTTCAACCGTGTGCGTTATTTCATGCCCTGACGGGTGAGAGATCCTACAAATAAAATAAAATAAAAAATAAATAGAAATGAAAATATACAAAAGAACATGAAAGAGTAAGATGGAGAAGTTTCTTGAGAATGATAGTTGAAATAAATTAAATTAATTAAATGGAAAGAGTAGGTAAAAGAGGAAAAGTTGGAGAAATGATTATGATGTAATTATGTCGGATTTGATGCATGATCTTCTTTTTTTTTTTGTTAGAGATATTCTAAAAACGCTTGCGGTTTTTGTTGCAAAAACGAACAAAAATTGTGTGCTAAGTGGCTGGTATGCAATTCAATTTGGCATGCATACCAGCCATTTGGTCATCAATTTTCTGTTTTTTTGTGCAAAAAACCCGCAAGTGATTTTAGAATAGCTGTATCAGTACTTTATCAAGTATAAATGTTAAGAGTGAAATAAAAAATCATAGGTGGTTGCAACAAAATTTAATGATGTTGTTTGTTTATCACTAATATTATTATTATTATTTTGCATTAGCTACAACCAACTCACAAAAGCTTGCATAGTTTTTGAAGAAAAAATTAAAAATTCCCTCAAAAAAAAAAAAAAAAAAAAAAAAAAAGAATGATTAACCTATTCAAAAGGGAATACCTCTAACCTATCCCCGACCTTTTTGAATAGGTAAATCATTTTTTTGGTGAGTAAAAGTTTGATTTTTTTGTCAAAATTTCCATAAGCATTTATGACTTGACTGTAAGAATGGAGTCTACATAATAGGGGGGTATCAATGTTCAGGGATCCGCAATTAAATTAATTGCAGAAAATAATCTGCATACCCCAATTATCTTCCGCAATTACTTTTGCTAATAATTGGGTTATTAGACACTTTATGTGTCAATGTTCACCTCTTATCCGACATTTTTTTACTCAATTTTTCATAACCACATCTTGGACAACTTTCTGTCATAACCATATGTTGCACAACTTTCTGCCATAACCACATCTTGGACTACTCTCTGGATATGCCTCATGGATGTGATGAGTTTGGGATCAGGAATTAGGAACAGAAATTGGGGTATAAGAGGCAGGATAATGCATGGCCCAAATTCATGATTTCAGATGGGGAGGGAATGCAAAACCACTGCAAGCTTTTGAGGATTGGCTGTATACATAATTATTTATTCCACAATTATGGGGTGTCAGTTCTGGCAAATCTGCACTTAACTTAAGTGTGGATTTAAAAGCAAATCAGCACTTAAATTTTGCAAAAAAGTCACTTATTTCAAAAATGGCTGCCAGTTATGGCCTCAAATCAGCACTTTTTTCCTGATTTTTTTTCACAACCATGTTTTGGCCACAACATTCCTGTCACATGTGACACACTGATCTCCATCCCCCCCTCCATCCTCACTGAGATTTAAAACATTTTATTGCAACATTTTAACTAGGCATGTTTTTTCCCATGTTTTTCTAAACCTCTTTCTTAATCTCTTTTCTTGTAACATACAAGTTTCATAATGCCTCCACAAAAATACAACACTCAAAAGGCATCTCAAAAAAATTATTCATCACAAAAGTCTTCTCGTAATGCTAGCCCCTCACCTGAGAAACCAAAGTCTAGACAGCTAAAAAAGGAAGATTATCTTTTTATCATCAACTTCCTCAAAATAAAATCAAATTATGATGCATGTTTTGGATGTGAGAAGTCCACCTTCATAAAAGGTAAATGGCTTCTTGTTGATGGAAAATGAAGTAAAGAAAAAAAACAAAAGGGAGAATTGAAATCACTCCTAAGAAAATGCAGGAGAGGTTCAAAACTTATCAATCAAAATTTAAAAAGGCTCATTTTGCTTCCACTTCCACTGGCTTTGGTGTTGATGATGAGGATTTAGAGATTGGAATTACTACTGTTTCTGAAAAGCTCAATGTCATTTGTCCTTACTATGAGGAAATGTATATTCTTTTTGGTTCCCAAGTTGATTTCAACCCTTTGTTTCTACAGGTTACTACTAAGGATATACCCTCTGGATCCAAACCTTCCTATAATCCTCCCAAAACACCTTTACTTGAAGGAGATAAATCACCTGAAGCCTCTCACCATAGTTCAGCCGAAGATGATACTGACTATCAAGCAGAAAAATTAGTTCAGAGCAGATCTGAGCCCCCAGAGCCCCAATTATTTGATGTATGTTTACTTTTACTTTTTTTTAAATTCTTCTCTAAATTTCTCTTTCTTTTTTTCTTTTTTTCTTTCTTTCTTTTCTAGTCTCCTCCTACTCCTACTCAAACTCAAATTCCAAAAAAAATTATCAATCCCACAAATGAGAATCATGCTTTGGAAGCTGCTTTAGATGAACTTTCTGAATCCTCTAGCTCAAATTCCAAACTAAAGCATCAAGCATCAACATCAATGAACTTGGACCATCTTTTAAAATGCGATAATAATTCATCCAGCTCTTTGGCTTCCCTTGATGATTATTTCTAGAAAAAAGATATAAGTAAGAATAAGTCATTATTTATCTAATTCAATAACTTATTTTTTCATTTCTCTTTTTGTAGCAAAATCCTGTATTGCAAAAAATTCCCTTGAATTTGAGAAGATGAAGTTTGATCATATGCTAATGAAAGATCAAAGGGCCTTAAATCTGGAGGAATTTTTTTTTGATTCAATATAATTTTGAAAAGGTCATATTTGAGGCAGAGGAGATGGAAAGAACTCATCTTTTTTCAGAGAAATCAAAAGACCTTGAATTTCAAAGAGAAATGGCAAGTTGTGAATTGGAAAATTAAGAAAATTAAAAAAAAAGAATTTACTACAGAATGTATAAAAAATGGCCAAACTTATGAGGACATTAAAAAATTACTTGACCTTTTTTAATTGATTAATTTTTATTTCAGGTATTAGTTACTTTTAATCTTATCAAAAATAGTTATATCATCTGATTCTGAGTTTTTTGCAAAGTGGTATAGTTTCAATGGATGGTGTACATTGTAAGAGCAAGAGGAACCCATAAAGTGGAATAATTTCAAGGCAAGGGGCCTACTTGTTAAATGTATAAAAGTAGCTTTATTTCATGACTCAAAGTAATAATATCTTTTGTGTGAAAAACTCAATGGTGTAGTTCAATTTATTACTGAGTAACTGAATTATTTTTATTATGCTTTTTTTGTGGGAAAATAAGGATAAGTCTTTCTAGCTCAATTGGATAGAGCATATTTCTTGTAAAAATAAGGTTAGTGGTTCAATTTCGCTGAAAGACAGATATAAAATATCCACAAGACCCTATCCTATTCTTTATATGATGTGATATTATAAATAATAGCCTATATTCCACCTTGAACTAGTTCTGAAACTAAAAAAATTCAATTATATTGAAAAGAAAAGAAAAAACCAAAAAAAACCATAAAATTTTTATGATGGCATAAGGTCTACAACTAATTAAACCAACAAGCTCAGTATCTCAACAAAATTTTTTATTTAAAATCAATACAAATTTGTCCTGGTTGGGTTTAATATAATTCTGAAATAAAAAAAAATTAAATAAAAGAAAAGAAAAAACAAAAATTGTCAGCAACTTTTTATGATAGCATAAGGTCTAAAACTAATTAAACCAACGTGCAGAGTATCTTAAGGGCGCAAGTCTCTGTTTTTGCAAGCAAATTGAGCCAAGTTTCTGTTCCAGAAGAAGAAAGTCTGCTGGGGAAACCATGAAATTTTTTTGCCCAAGCAAACTTGCTTCTGCTGGGGCAAGCTTAAATGGTGCTAATTGGTGAAAGTTGCTACATTTGAAAGCAACTTGGGCCAAGTTTTTGCCCCAGAAGAAGCGAGTCTGCTTGGGAAACCATGTAATTTTTTTCCCCCGGCAGACTCGCTTCTGCTGGGGCAAGCTTAAATGGTGCTGATTGGCACAAGTTGCTACGTTTGCAAGCGACTTGTTCCAAGTTCTTGCCCCAGAAGAAGCAAGTCTGCTGGGTCAAACATGTAATTTTTTTGCCCCAGAAGACTTGCTTCTGCTGGGGTGAGCTTAAATATTGCTAACTGGCACAAGTATCTGCATTTGAAAGTGACTTGTGCCAAGTTGTTGCCCCAGATAAAGCGAGTCTTCTGGGGCAAAAAAGTTACATAGTTTCCCCAGAAGACTTGCTTCTTCTGGGGCAACAACTTGTGCCCTTAAGATACTCTGAATTTTGGTTTAATTAGTTGTAGACCTTATGCTATCATAAAAAGTTGGTGACAATTTTTTTGTTTTTTTCTTTTCTTTCATTTCATTTTTCATTTTCATTTCTTTAATTTTTTTATTTATTTCAGAATTATATTAAACCTAAAAAGGAAAAATTTATATTGATTTTAAATACAAAATTTTGTTGAGATACTGAAAATGTTGGTTTAATTAGTTGTAGACCTTATGCCATCATAAAAATTTGCTAATTTTTTTGGGGGTTTTTCTTTTCTTTTCTATATAATTGAATTTTTTTAAATTTCAGAACTAGATTATCTGAATGGGTGGATGAAGGCACAATGGTTGACCAAAAAAAGATTCTCAAACGCAAATGGCTGGTGTAAGTTAGAAGGATGATGCTAGTTCTGACTTGGAAAAGGTTTGGTATAAGGGGTATCCACTTCTGGAGGGACTTGAAACAAATGAGCCAATACCCTCATCATGTCCTGTATCACACAAAACAGGCACCTAACCAATTGCACATGTCTCAGAAAGGCCTTCAGTTATTCAACCTGAATATCAAAATATTAATCCTGTTATAGTGGAGTCATTTGAACTAAAGTAATTGGCTGAACTTTGTAAACTGGAGGATTCTAAGAAATGCTGCAGGTACATGAAATGATTAAGACACAGGATCAAGACCAATGGTGCTCATCTGGAAGCAGGGGGAGAGGGCAATATGTCTTCTGCTGGAGAATAGTTAGGCAGTAAACATGTATTTTATATAAGTAAGTCACAAATTTTAAATTTCCAAATTCAAAAAGCTGAATTATGTTTCAGGTCTCTACTGAAATTTGAAAATAGATGATGGGGAAGTGAGGGAGGCACTTGGATTTATATTTTCATTTTATTCTTATCTATTTAAGCTATTAGCAAAGAAGTACTATGAGGAATCTTTGAAGCTTGGAGCTAAAATAGACCTTCCTTGTTATGATAGGGTGGAGGCTTTTGGTGGAAATCTAACATGGACTTCTGATGGGTTTTCAAGTTCTCCCCATAAGGATTTGGACAACAGTGAACTTAGTTTAGATGTCTGGTTTCCAACAACTTTAGATGGAATTTTTGATGATTTCTCATGGGACAGCAATAGGCCAAGGCATAATGGAGCTCATTTTGTATTTCCTGAATTGAAATACATGATAGAGTTTGTGAAGTGTGATGGAATATAGGTTTTTATATAGCCAGCTAATATGCTATACCATCAAACAACACCTGTAAAAGAGTTTGGAAATTTTTAAAGGCTTGAGTCATCCATCCAGATAAGTAAAAAATTAGCCAATTCTGTTAAAACTTTGAAAATTTTAATTCCAAACATAGATATGTCAGACTATATTTCTATGAAAGAAAAAGAAAAGTTGGAATTTTTGCATGATAACTTTCTTTCATCAATTTTAGATGATAATACTAAAAATATGGAACAAGTGTATTATTATTACCAAAAAGCATGTAAATCATTAGAAAAGTATATTTAGTAAAAGATTTTTAGAAATTATAATGTGATTACAAAGTCTAAAGAGAAGGAAAAAGTTTAAGAATAAATTATAGCTAATACTCCCAATGTGCTAGTGTGATTGGAAGAAATTTGGCCCTTATGCTAGTGGTTTTAGATGTTGTAGTGTTGGATATAGTTGGAGGTGTTTCAACTTCTTCATCTTCATACAACTCTAACAATTGATCTTTGAGGTCAGCAAGTAGTTTATGAAGTGTGGTGCAACACAGAATCCAGTTGATGACAGCCTTCATTTTGGAACTATTTTTAAGAGGACTTCTTAATTCTCTTAAACTGGAAAAACGGCCTTTCAAGATTCCAATAGAATTTTCAATATGAACTCTTGACTTTGCCAAATGATTGTTGAGCTTGGAATTTTGACTGTCTTCTGAAGCTGCTCCACAAAATGCAGGAAGTACATATTTTCCATTCACATAAGCTGAATCAGCCAGAAGATACTGATCTTCATCAAAAAAAAATTCAGGCTCTTTTGAAATTTGCATTCTTTGAAAGACATAAGAATCATGACATGATCCAGGATATCCAGCAAAGAAAGATATAAATTTTTTGTTGAAATCACAAATAATCTGAACCAAAATTTAATATATATAGAGAAGATATAGTTGCTTGTGTTAGTATGAAAAAGAATGTAAAGAATTAATAATTAGCTACCTCTTTTTATGGTCAAAGTAATTGTTTCCCCCATGAGCAGGTTTCTGACTCAAAGGAATAGCATTTCCATCAACAAAACGAATACATCCTGGGAAGCCCTCTGCTTGCATAACCTGAGATGATCAAAGTCGCTCTTCCTCTTTTTGGCCAGGAGAAAAGTTGAGATTCCAATGAGTTGATAGCAGTGATGCAACATTTTGTATAAGTGTTAAAAAAACCATAGCCTAAATCAAAGACATTTTCTAAATGTTTCAAGGTAGCTCCATTACCATTGGAGCCCAAATGACATAGTGTGATGGCCAATTGAAATAATGGATTATGTTGTGGCTTTTGAGAATTATTGTGAAACACAGGGTAATCCTCAATAAGATGAAGAAATTTAAGGAAAGATTCCTGAGAAGTCCTGAAAATCTGTCTAAAACTGGGTATGGATAGGTTTAGAAGTATTTGGATAGTGTACTTGGGGGTATGAAGTACTTGAGGCTTTCTAGGAAGAAGGTAACATTTTGAAGTCATTTTAGATAAAAAAAGAAAATCTTCTTCAAGGTCAAAATCAGATTCTCAATTGGAGTCCAAGAGCAGATCAAGAGCTATGACAGTCATTGCTTGATGTAGCTTATCATGATTTGAGAGTGAGGAAGGCATGACTCTTATATGGTATAAAAATGAAGATGATGCACAATGTTAAGAGATATGAAGTGTTATGCTTCAGAGTGTTGCGTATGAATGAGATGATGCTGAAAAATCAGTGATATGTGCGGATTGGTAAAGCAAGCACTTTTGGTTAAGAAAGTGAAGATTTGAGTGAAATAAGTGACTTATTTCACTTTTGAAATCCACCAGTGTTGGGGCTAGTGTGTTTCATCAATCAGCATTTAGATAATTGCAGATTTTCCAGAACTGAAACCCCCTAATGTATGTGTTTTAATGACATGGTGTGGTAGCCTAAAGTTTAGTATGGAACCTAAGTACGTAAATGGAGTTATTACGGCGTACAAGATTGGTGTTATTATTTTTTTATAAAAGGGTTTTATTTAATTTATTTGAGTTTTAAACATGAAGAAATTGGTCAAGAGCGAATGCCAACGCGAAAACAATTTATTTTACGGAGAAGACTTATTTTTACGGTCTGAAGAATCTATAAGTATCAAGTCGAGTCACTCAAGAACCTTGGGAAATTTTCCCAGAATTTTTACTATTTTTCTTATATTTTTTTAAATGAATTTTAAAGTTTTATAGAAATATTTACGTTTTTAGAAGTTACTTAACTTTGATGAATTTTCACGGGGTGATTAGAGCTGCGCAGACTACGAAAATTAGTTTGGAATGTAAAGGGGAGGCGGCTCTATCATGTGTAATTTTTCTAGATTTTTTATTATAGTTTTAAAGGTTCTAATTGAGTCCGCTTGGACTCCGTACGGACTCCGTACGGGCTCCAGATTGACTCTGGGAGAGCTCTGGAGGGGAAAACTTAGGCACGTGACTAGGAATACTTAAGCGCCTCTCAAACTCAAAATTGAGGGGGATACATCATACAGCTTAATCTTTAACCACCACGGTCTCATTTTTTATTACTCAACAAATTAAATAAGTTATAATACCCTTATAACATTTATTATTTTTACATAACATTTTAGAAATACAATTCAACAATTTAAATCACACTTCATATAGGGTATCTTTAGAAAGGTCTTCATCACTGGGACTTGATTATTGCTGTCTCATAAAAATTCAAATTATTATAAAAACATAAAAGTCAATCTTTTCAGATCTTTCACTGGTACACCTTAATTGTTGTTATCAGTATTTCTTTCTCAACAGTCACTTTCATTAAATCTCAATAAGCGTTAAATATTTTAGAGTTTCATTATTTTTATCAATCAGATTCAAGTAGACTGGTTAGCTTAGTGATTTAGAATTCCCATTTTGTTATTTTTATTGGAAGGACGGGGTTTTCAGCTAAATCCACATATCTCCTCCGGATTCTGCTTACATCAAGGCGACTGTAAGAGTTTAACTTACCATAGTTGGCGCCCAACGTGGGGTTCGATTTCTCTAGCTTTCTTTAAAGACTTACTTGGATAAAGAACGTTCTTAGCCTGCAAGAGGCTTATTTTCTGGAACTCTAATTGGATTTTTGTTATTGGCCTGCAAGAGGCTTGTTATTTTATCGATTGTTAACGCTTTTCTTTACTTATTGAGATGTCTTCTTCTGCTGTTGCTTCTGGATCTTCTAACCCTCTTACTCCCTCAGTTAGAATTGTTTCTTGGGATGGCCCAAAGTTTGATGGGGAGGAGGTTAAATGGTTCATTAGCAGGTATGAAGCTGCTGCTGCTGTTGATGGTGCTTCTCATGTGGACATGGTGAAGCAAGTTAGATTTTTTATTGCTGATAGGGAGGTGGAAAAAGAGGTTATTGCTATGCAGGCATTCAAGGACAAGGATTGGGTTAAGCTTTCTAAAGCTATGGTTGATAGATGGGGTGTTAGGTTTACTATGATGGACCTCAATAAAATTGTTGGAGACTGGCAAGCAAAAGGTGGTGTTTCTTCTATGGCAGACTTCAAAAAGCTGTGTGTTCAGTTTGATGAAGTAGTTGAATATCTTATTCTGGTGGACGAGTTAGTGCATGAGAACCAAGCAAAAGATTTGTTCTGGACAGCATGCAGCAGGGATATTTGTATGGATGTCTTGAAGGATCTTTCAAGAAAAGATTTGATGAAGGAACTGCCTAATGGTAAGCAGAAACTGCCGGCTCTGGAGGTTATCAAGGACAACATTCAAGTCCATCTGAAGTTATTGGCGTTGGACAAATATCAAGAGTCATGCACTCAATATGTTAGCAAGGTTAGTGAAGTTTTGGCCAAAAACAACGATATTATGGTCAAAGAACAGGAGGCCAAGAAGGCACAAATGGGATTACCTGCTGCTAAAGTTGAGGGCAATGTAGATAATAAGATGGTCGATCACCTGGCCGATTTAACGAAACAATTAAAAATATTTGTTCAAGAAACCCAGAAGGCCAATAAGGCCCCAATTGCTTCTTCGTCGACGTCAACTTCTTATCAGTCCAGAGGTTATGAACGTCGAAATTATAATGGCAATAATAATGGTAACCGCTTCCCAGGCAATGGGAGAAATGGTGGGAATGGTGGTAGTAGTTATAGAGGTGGCTACGATGAGCCAAAGGTGTGCTCCTATTGTAATAGGAGGGGGCATAGAGCAACAGTTTGTTTTGCTCTTGATAAGGATATGGATGCTGGGCGAGTTTTATTTGATGGTAAAGTTTATAAATTTCCTGATGGTTCATTCATCAAGCCCAGTGATGGACAGTCTCCTTCTGATTTGTTCAGAAGAAGTTTAACGGCTGAAAGGAGAGCCAGATTTGAAGAGGTGACAGATGAAGATGTTAATGCCAAGAGTGGCAAAAATGGTAATGGTAATGGTGTTAAAGCTGACAAGGGAAAGGAGAAAGAGGTCAGTAAAGCCACATTTTCTACTTCTTTTGGAGGTTTAGAGCTGGCAACAGTTGCCCAGGTGGAGGGTAGCTTTATGGCGGGCGAATACGATGTTAATGCTGCTAGAAGAGCAGCTGCTACTAAGGCAAAGAGTAGCATTCAGAGCCAATTGAGGGCTAATCCTGGCAAGGCCAATAGCAAAGTGAACCCTTACTCTAAGGACAAGAATTATAGTGCTCAAACTGCCGCCAAAAAATTGAACCCTTACTCTAAGGACAAATTATATAAAATGCAGAAGGGGATTGCTGATATGGGGCCCCCTAGTTATGGCAAGTTTGATTTAAATGGTGAGACTATGCCAGAGGATGATTCGGATTCTGAGGAGGACGTACCGTTGGTGTCTCTACCCAGACCAAGTTTTAGCGGTCCCATCCCAATGGAGGGTGTAAGAAGGACTAGCAATGGATCAGGATTAGTGCAAGAAGCTGGTGACGGAGTTAGGGTTATAGAAAGTGAAGATGTTATTATGGGAGGTGAAGATGGCTTGGTTGGACCTCAAGAGGTACCCAGGGCCAAGGTTGTTAAATCAAAGGTCCAGTATGAGCGGCCAGTAGTTTCTGGTCAAGCTAATGCGATGGACGCAGTTTTGAATAGGGTGAATCAACTGCAGATTCCCTTATCTTTGGGGGAGTTATTTACAATTAGTCCGGCGCTTGCTGAAAAGCAAAAGAAGCATTTGACAAGGCGTCGGGTTTCCACTGGAGAGGTGGAATATATTTGTGAAAATGCTGAAAAGTTTGGGGAAGATGTAGATATGCATTTTTCCGCTCCCCTGGGTTACCTGGTGGTAACTTATAACGGTAAAGAAGTAAAGGCCTTGGTCGATTCAGGGTCTCAAATTAATTTAATTTCATTGGAGCAAGCGACGAGTATAGGCTTGCCAATTAAAAGTGGCACTGGGGGAAACCTCAGAGGCATTGGAGGGCATGCAACAGAGCTGATGGGTACAGCTGAGCATGTCAGGTTAGGCATTGGTGGATCTGTTGGTAAGGTTCACTTTTATGTGGCCAGAGGAGCAGTCAAAACTGTTCTTGGTGGTCCTTTTTTGATGGATTTTGAGGCCAGGATAGGGTATCAAGCTGGCATGGGGATTAGTTTGGAGATCACTGGTGAAGATATGCGGAGGTTACATATGCAGTTAGCGCCTCCTGGAGATGAAGGTTGGGAAACACGGCCAGGGATTACTACTCTGTGCCAGTGTTGTGTTTGCACCAAGAAGCGGCATATAAAACGGACGGCTTCTGGTGAATTATGTTTGTTGGAAAGGGATGAATGCCCTCATTTTTTGGGGTAGCAGGGGCTGATCACTCTAATGTTGTAATCTCTCCTTAGGATGAGATCCTGGATTGCAATAGGTCAGCTCACTTGGAGATAATTCAAGTGGATTCTCAATTATTTTCTGTTAATATTACCTTGGAGTGAAAATACATTATGGACTTTTCTATATGTTTATTGGATTTACCCTGCTTTTCTATTAAATTTAAAAATGGTGAAAATGGCAAAATGGGCCAAATTAGGTTGGATAAAAATTGGAAAGGTATGTTTTATGACCTCCAGAAAGAGGGTAAACTGCGAAAATCTTATCAAAACCCGATTAAAAATCTCGGTATAATTAAATCACAAAAAAATAATTTATGTGAAAATGTTATTCCGGACCTCCAGCAAGAGGTTAAACTGCAAGTATCTCCTTCTATTATGGACCTCCGCAATGAGGATAAACTATGATGTTTATAAAAAACTTATCGACCTCCGCAACGAGGATAAACTATAATATCAACGAAAATTTTATTACCCTCCGCAATGAGGATAAACTATAATACCAACAAAATTTTATGATGACCTCCGCAACGAGGATAAACTATCTTCTTTTTATCAAAATACTTTACTATCATTACACTGCATATGGGCGATGAAACTGTGATGAAACAAAACGAAATGCGAGAAAACCTTCTTTGAAAATTTTCAAAATTTAAAATTCTTAAAATATAGGTGAAGATAGGGTTGGAAAATTTTAAAAATTTATTGGAAGAAGTGTTCACAGGGGAACCTTCTTAATTTAATATTGGCAAGTGTGGGGGTAATTGATGGGCTGGCTGCTCTATACACAATTACCCCATAATGTTTGTTTCCAAAATTTTCCCTGTTTCTAGTTGAATCCTGGCTTTGTCTTTTAATTATAGGAAGTCCACTAAGACTATAAACTGGAACGAATCAAGAGACACCACTCTCAACGCCGGATTCATGATTCTTTTTATTTTATTTTGTTTTTGATTTTTTTATGTTAGATTGTGATTTCTTTTCTTTAATATATATTATGAATTATTGTAAAGGTGATGCTCACTGGTGGTCTCTAATCATTTTTATAAATTGGAGGGAGCCCACCCAGTGATCATCATTATAAAAATTATCTTCTAAAAACTTTCATTTATTTTCTTTTCTTTTCAATTTCTCAAAATTGTGTAACCACATCAAGTTGCACTTGGATGTGGGTATGATGTTGAGGGTACGGCTCATCAAATGGCCGGGAAGCATCTTTTAAAATTTTATTTTTTAAAAAAAAAAAAAAAAAAATTTTATTACTTTTTTTATCTTTCTTTTCACATTCGTTTATCTTTCTTTAAAAATTAAATTTTAACTTTTATTTCAAAACTATCTTTTTTTTTAAAAAAAAAAAAATAAATAAAAAAAAAATTTATTTTAAATGGTAAAAAAATAAATAATAAATAACTAAAAATATAAAATAAAAAATAAAATAATTATAAAAAAATAAAAATAAAAATAAAAATAAAAATAAAAATAAAAATAAAAATAAAAATAAAAATAAAAATAAAAATAAAAATAAAAATAAAAATAAAAATAAAAATAAAAATAAAAATAAAAATAAAAATAAAAATAAAATAAAATAAAATAAAAATAAAATAATTATAAAAAAAATAAAAATAAAATAAAATAATAAAATAAAAAAAAATTAATTAGTTAAATCAAAATTATTATATTTCTCAGTTTTATTTTTTTTAGTTTTCATTCTTTTTTAGTTTTATTCATTTAGTTTAGACAGGAAACAGGGTCTAGGGGAACTCAATACCTATGGGATTTTACTTCAAGACAGCTGTTAGTCCTCCATGACTTTAAACTGGCTACTGTTCAAGACTTTCCTTAAGGTTTTTTTTATACGAATTTTGGAGCTATTAGTCCTCCATGACTTTAAACCAGCTACTGTTCAAAACATTCTTTAAGGTTTTTTATACAAATTTTGGAGCTGTTAGTCCTCCAAGACTTTAAACTGGCTAATTTTCAAGACTTTCATTAAAGATTTTATATTGGAGCTGCTAGTCCTTCAAGACTTTAAACTGAATTTCAAGGATGATTAAGATTTTATGGATATTTTTGGAGACGGATTTTTTTTATATAAATCAAATGTTAGGTCCACCAAGACCTTAAACTGGAGTGTTATCAAATGTTAGGTCCACCAAGACCTTAAACTGGGCTGTTATCAAGCTGTTGGGTCCACCATGACCTTAAACTGGATTTCCTGTCGATCAAATGTTTGGTCCACTATGACATTAAACTGGATTATCAAATTTATTCAATCTTTGGTCAAGCCTAGGCCTTATTTAGGAATATATCAAGTTATTTATGTACCTAAATGATCTTTGGTCCACCAAGACCATAAACTGGCAATCGATTATATGTTTGGTCTACCAAGACTTTAAACTGGAATGTCAATCTTGTTTGGATAACTCAATTCAATCTTTTAATTTATCACTGTCCACTAAGACTCTAAACTGGTTATTCAATTATTTCTGGAATTGGGTGCTGATAAGCTTTAGGATGTTAAAATTAAAGGTGGTGATGATGCTAAGGAAAGCATAATGGTTAATTAGGTGAAATTTGTGGCGCTTTAACATTGTCTAAAGTTAATATTATTATTGGAAGCCTGGCAAAAGTATTTTATGGGTTTGCTGTATAGCAAAGTTTGAAAATTGTGATGAAGGAATCCGAAGTTAGGATGGTAGTTGGATTTTAGGGAATGATTTTTTTTAGTGCCTCATTGTTAGGCCATTTTTGGTTTGAAGCTTGGAGGACCTTATGGCGAGATTGGAATCATAGAATTCGGCTCAGTGGGGGGCCCTATGAGGTTGGAATCAGGAGTATTTGGCTCATAGCAAGATCCACTCTCTCAATGCTGTGACAAGAAGGAAGACTGGTATATGGGAGCCTGAAGGGATTCAAACCTTGCTCTCAGTAGTGGAATCATCACAAGATTTATATTATTTTATTTTATGTTATATCAAGCCAGAGAAGAAGAAACAACGTTTTTATTATAAAGAATTAAAAGAAGACCAGCTAAAACAAATTTATCAAATTATTTTATTAGAAAGGATAATTCTTTTGGAATTGCTCAACCACTTATGCAAAGTTTTAAGAATGGGGACATTCTCAATTGGAGGGAGGATGTGGTAGCCTAAAGTTTAGTATGGAACCTAAGTACGTAAATGGAGTTATTACGGCGTACAAGATTGGTGTTATTATTTTTTTTATAAAAGGGTTTTATTTAACTTATTTGAGTTTTAAATATGAAGAAATTGGTCAAGAGCAAATGCCTACATGAAAACAATTTATTTTACGGAGAAGACTTATTTTTACGGTCTGAAGAATTTATAAGTATCAAGTCAAGTCACTCAAGAACCTTGGGAAATTTTCCCAGAATTTTTACTATTTTTCTTATATTTTTTTAAATGAATTTTAAAGTTTTATAGAAATATTTACGTTTTTAGAAATTACTTAACTTTGATGAATTTTCACAGGGTGATTAGAGCTGCGCAGACTACGAAAATTAGTTTGGAATGTAAAAGGGAGGTGGCTCTATCATGTGTATTTTTTCTAGATTTTTTATTATAGTTTTAAAGGTTCTAATTGAGTCCGCTTGGACTCCGTTTGGACTCCGCTTGGACTCCGTACGGACTCCGTACAGGCTCCGGATTGACTCTGGGAGAGCTCTGGAGGGGAAAACTTAGGCACGTGACTAGGAATACTTAAGCGCCTCTCAAACTCAAAATTGAGGGGGATACATCATACAGCTTAATCTTTAACCACCACGGTCTCATTTTTTATTACTCAACAAATTAAATAAGTTATAATACCCTTATAACATTTATTATTTTTACATAAAATTTTAGAAATACAATTCAACAATTTAAATCACACTTCATATAGGGTATCTTTAGAAAGGTCTTCATCACTGGGACTTGATTATTGCTGTCTTATAAAAATTCATATTATTATAAAAACATAAAAGTCAATCTTTTCAGATCTTTCACTGGTACACCTTAATTGTTGTTATCAGTATTTCTTTCTCAACAGTCACTTTCATTAAATCTCAATAAGCGTTAAATATTTTACAGTTTCATTATTTTTATCAATCAGATTCAAGTAGACTGGTTAGCTTAGTGATTTAGAATTCCCATTTTGTTATTTTTATTGGAAGGACGGGGTTTTCAGCTAAATCCACATATCTCCTCCGGATTCTGCTTACAGCAAGGCAACTGTAAGAGTTTACCTTACCATAATGGAACCAAAAAAAAGTGAAATAGGGGAAAGGGGGGATAATGGCCATGCCAACAAGGAATGATGAGTAGGGTGATGGAGCTGAAAAAGAAAGAAAAGAGGGAGAGAAAAAAAGATTATTTTTACCATAAAAATCAAAAATAATCACTTTCAAAAAAAATTTAGATACAAAAAAGCAAGAAAAACCAGAAAAAAATATAATTAGCAATCAAAAAATCAAAGAAATGAATAAAATGACTTACCTGGAGAGATGATATGAGAAAATAAATAAAACCAAATTTTTTGAGGGATGTTTGAGGAGAGGAGGAAAGGATATAAGGGATGAATGAAAAAAAGAAACAGTGAAAAATTATGCAATTGCAGAAAATATGTGATCTCATGTTGAGCTGGTGAATGAAAACAAATGAGAAATCCAAAAAAGAGACATTCAGCGTAAATTAAAAATAAAAATGAATATGCAAAAAATAAAAACACAAAACCAAGTGAATAAAGCAAAAAATCTGAAAATCTAAAGAGTATGAAAAAAATTAAAAAGGTTGTGTTTCAAAATGTTGGAGGATGATTGGCATAATGACAGAGCATATGATGGTGGAAAGAATGTTTTGTGATTCAAGGGAGGGGAGATCTGGTACAGTTTTGGAATCTTCTTCTTCATAAAGATCATTGAAAAGACATATAAGCTAAAGTTTCTTCCAAACCCAAGTCAGAATCAGATTCAGAAGCTTAATTTAAAGTGATAGCATTCATAGCTGAGTGAATTTGCTTCCTAGTAGAGAAATGCTTTATTATTGTTGGTAGAATTTTTAGATGATGAGTGAGAAGTGTGAATTTTCCACCAACTGAGAGGGTGGGGTATGTAAATAGAAAAAAAATGTTATGTGTTTGCCACCAAAATTAAGTAGCATAGAGTGAAGAGACACATAAGGATGAGAAAAAATGTTAAGTGTTTTCCACCAAAATTAAGTAGCATAGAGTGAGGAAAGACTTAAGGATGGAATCAGCAGTTATAAGTCATGTGACTTTCTTAAAAATCCATCATGGATGTGATGAGTTTGCGATCAGGAATTAGGAATGGAAATTGGGGTATAAGAGGTGGGATAATCCATTATTGTGTATTCCTTATCCACTAGCCCTGGGGATAGTGGATAAGAGTCTTCCACAATTAATAATGTCTGATCCCAGGAAAAAAAATTCCTGATACCTAATTGTGGATCCCTGAACATTGATTCCCCCTAATCAATACCTTAATATTCATCACCATTCAACAGTAGGCCACTTTCAGTATTCAATCAGTTGAAGCTAACACTACTTCATTATTTCAAACCATTTCAATACATGCTAAAATAACACCATTCATTATTTTGAATTTTGAAGTTATTATTATTGGGGGGTATCAACATTAAGGGATTTTCAATTAGGGATCAGGAATTTTTTTCACAGATAAAACATTATTAATTGTGCAATATTCTAATCCATCAGCCCAAGGGCTAGTGAATAAGGAATGCACAATAATGCATTATCCTGCCTCTTATACCCCTATTTCCATTCCTAATTCCTGATGCCAAACTCATTACATCCATGATTGATTTTTAAGAAAGTCACATGACATATAATTGTGAATTCCATCCTTATTTCACCCTTCACTCTAGGCCACTCAAGTTTGGTGGAAAAAACTTAAAATTTTTTTTCTATCTACCCACCCTGTTGCTCATTTGGTGGAAAATTTCTGCCTCCCTCATCACCTGAACCCTCAGCCAAAAACAATGAAGTGCCTCTCTACTAGGCAGAAACTTGCATCAAATATTAATTTTACTGCTTTATCTTTAATTCTGACTCTTATTTGGAAAACACTTAAGCTTATATGAAGAGTCTTTCCAAAAATGTTACATCAACCAAAGGGGGCCAAATACTCTTCATGATCCTGGATACAATTTTTACTCAATCACTTGGAATGGTTATTTATTTTTCCATATTGAATTTGATTTTAAATTTTTTGTTAAAGTCTCCTTTTTCAATTTGGTTTATTTTCCTTTGTAAACTAAACATGAGATCACATATTATCTGCAATTGCATAGTTTTTTAGTCATTCTTTTTTTTCTTTCTCCACTCATATCCATTTCCTCCTCTCCTCTTGCATCCCTCAAATAACTTGAAGTCAATTTTCTTTCTCAATTCATCTCTCCAGGTAAGTTATTTTTTCATTTTTAATAATATGTTTTCTAAATATAGTTTATTTTCTGTTTTATTTTCTTTTTTTGTTTATTTTTTGTAGGTGGTTTTTATTTTTATTTACAGGCTAAGATTAAATTCTATCTCTCTCTCCATCTTTTCCCTCTTTTTTCTTCTCTCCTTCATCCTACTATTCATACCTACTTGGACTTGTAATTTCCTCCCCCTTTCCCCCTCCTTGGCTGCCTCTATCCCCCCTTTCCCCCCTATGGCTCTTTAGACTGGCTGGTATCTTTCTCTCCCACCTCACCTCCAAAAAAGCAGCCAGGAAGTTCACTAACTGTCTGGTCTTATTTGGTCCCCCCTACCCCCACCTCAAACAACAGGCAAGCAGTAAAGATGCCTGCCTGTTGTGTTATTATCCCCCCACATCTTGGACCTCCCCTTTTGCAACAACCCAGCCAGGTTGACTTTCTGGGTGGTCTACCTAGCTGTACTGTCAGCCAGGCTATCTCAGGAGCCCAGTAAATTATATGATAAATTACTGGAATCATTTAAGGGAATAATGCTATAAATTTTCTGTAGTTACAATAAAAGATCTTATTGAATAAAATTACATAAATATTTTATAAGTAAAATAATTTTTATATTTATTATTAAGAAAATTTTTATTACATAAAAGTATATAATACTCTATAACATCATGGCGTATTTTGTATGTATTTAATATTTCTAAATCAATAAATTAATTATTTAAAATTATATTATAAGTGTAAAATTCAACTTATAATGTAATTAAAATTTGAATAATAAAATTTATATAAACTAAATACAACTTATCATATAATACTATCCACAAGTATTGGGCGCTTCCTTGACCCTTAATTGTGTCACTAAAATTACTAAATTAATTAAAATACTTATTTAATATGATAAATTTAATTTCTCATTCTAAATAGGTTATTCTATTAAATTAATTAGTTGTTTAAATTAAATTAATAATTAAATTACTTGAAATAGTTAAAATGATTAATTTAATTTTCTTTATACTAAATTAAGATTTATTATATAAGCATGAAAATTATTCCTTTTCTTTTAATTAAACCTTTTCAGCTATTTGTATTACCTGTTTTAGATTTTCTTTCTCACAGTTCTCAGTTTTCATACCCACGTAGTTACTCATTATATTAATTCTATTTTTTTTTGAACTTTATGGTGGGAAAGTAATTGCTTATTCATGGGTTTGATTCATTGCTCTTATTTTGTATGTTTTTAATTAAAATTCTTTCAAGCATTTTAACATTACCTTACTCTTTTGTAACGACTATTGAACCGCTCCAGAAGGTCTTCTTGCCTATAAAAGGGCTTTGGAAACCTCTCTGGTAGGGCATCACTTATTACACTCATACTTTATCATATTTTAAATATAATACAATTATTATTATTTTTATTAGTTCTACAGTTCTAATCAAAATTTTATATAATACTAAGGTTTCCGTAATTCTATTAACAATAATAATTGATTGCTGAGCATTAAAGCATAACTTATTAATATAAAAATATTGAATATCAATTAAATCTACTATTGTGTCATTTCTCATAAAGTGTCATTGTATTCCTCTCCATTAACTCAATTATATTTTATTTCTTCATTACTATTGCAAACCTTTTCTTTATTTTCCCTCTTCTTCCTCTTCTTTTGTCCCTCATCTTCTTCTTCTTCTTCTAGACAACATGCCAATATAAAAAAATCACAAAAATGACTAGACTTACCATACTCCCTCCCCAATTATATACCACCTAAACTGTCATATCCACATTCAACTGTGTAAAAAAACATAACAGATATGTATTAGATCATTTATTATCATTTTTTTTAGAATTTTTAAAAAATTATCCCTCAGTTTCAATTGAATTAATAATTATTTTTATTAGTTTTTTTCAGGAAACTTTAAGGGTATTTATTTTAAATTAAATGAGTTTTTTTGAATGTTTTTCTTATCACAAATTAACTCATTTTGTCTCTTCCTTCCAAATAACTCAAAAACTAATGCAAAGGATAAGAAAGGTAAAAAAATAAGGAAAATGTAATAATTTTAATAAAACTTTAGGTAGATCAAAAAATTATGGGTATTTGTAAAGTCACTGAATATTCATTAAACTTTCATAAGTTTTTAATAAATAAATCTGATATTTCAAATTACTAAACTAAAGTGATGGGCCAATGGCCTTGTGCTGTAAAACAGGTAATAATGACTAGATTAATTTGTTTCATGGGGATCCTCTACCCCATACCTGTGAAAAGTCCCACACTTAGTTTCTATACTTGATCTGCATTTTGGCTTGAGGAATTGTCATTACTTTAAAACTAATAAATTTGACATATCTTCTTTATTTATTTATTCAATTATGTAATTATAATAAATTTTGGCAACATGAATTGTAGACAATCCTATAGTTCTGGCTATAGGCCTTTACCAAGGGGGTTGGAGAAAAACCAGAGAGAAAATTCCCTGTCCCTTTAGAAAAAAAAGTGAGATTTACCTGATAAAGTTAATTGAGTCTTGTTTCCAACACACTTGACTTCCTCATCAGCCAAGAGAGTAGTCACCAGACAGACTACCAGACCCTATAACTGAAATTTAGACCAATGTCCACACCAGAGAAAGCAATGATATTTGATTTAGGTTGCAAAGCCACACCAGAGACAGAAAAAATACTTGATATAGCTTGCAAGACTATACCAGATAAAACAGTGACAAGAGTTGAGGTCAAGTAAGAACTAACCTTTCTACAACCCAGAAAAAAGATTCCATAAACACACAAAAGAGTGAAGCACAGAGATTCCACATATACCAAATGATTGATAATAAACTAAAATGTTCTTAAACTTGCTTAAATATCTCACACACAGACCACACTGGCCTTTTTCAAGCCAAATCCAGCTCTCCCACCCTTCTACATGCATAAAAATTCCTCTAGAGGCTTCCACATGTGCAAGCAGGCAGCCACTTTTAGGCCCTTAAACACCCAAAACACCCTCTAAAACAAAAAAACAACAGTAGCTACATGTAGAAAAAAGCTAATCACACATAACACATACCAAAATGATGAGAAAAGAAAGGACATCAAGCTCAGACATAATAAGTGACCCCAGCTTAAGCCTACAAAAACAAAACTAAACATCTAAAAATTAACAAAACACCAATAAAAAACACCATAACCCCAACTATACCCTACATGCCAAATACCTGCAAATATGCACTCCAAAGGCCTACCCAGACTCGGAACACCACATCCTTCCACCAATCAAGAATTTCCACATTCTTCATCCACTAACAATGAATTTCAAGCTCCTCTCCAGACCTGCCTCTGACCTGGGCCCTTTCCAGTACTGTATTGAAAACAACCTCATCTGTGCAATAACTGAACCTCTTCACATCTACAGGAATTCTTGTGATGCCTTCCACTCCAGAAAGAAACTATGCCATAGACATGGCCCATTATCATCCTCTTCAGCTTCTTCCTACACTCCTCCTGACCCATCCTCTTCCACAGGAAGATCCAGACCCTCCATCATCATTCCAAGAATAATCAACAAACTTCACTCATACAGAAGAAAACCTGTAACTCCAACAGCCTCTTCTTCCTCTCATTATCCTGATTCACCAGAAGGTAAGATTACATCACTCCATACCAAACTAGACTGACCACTTTCTTCAGCCTCTCCTCCACCAGTCATTGATGATGATTACAATTTACAGACCATTAAAAACCACCCCCAAATCCAATAACTCTTTTCAAAGAAAAATTCTAACATCACACCCAAAAACAGAAACAAATCCTCCTTTTTTACTTCCAATCAAATGCTTCCATGGACCAAATAGATATTGATAAGAGAAGGAACCTCATCCAACAATTCAAGGCCAATTCAGAAAATTTCTCCACCTCTCTTGATACCCCTCTGTAATTTGGATAGCTCTTGAGTTTGATTTAGAAAAGGGAATATTACGACACCCTCTATAGGATGTAGCCACCAAAAAACCCTCAGTTTTAAGTATTGGGGGACTATCCTCATTTTATAGTCTTAGGGGACTCAAAACCCCTCAGTTTATAGTCTTTGGGGACTCAAAAACCTAGATCATAGGCCCAGAACCATAGATCAACCACATTAAAACACAGAGAAAAGACTAACATTCTGGGGTAATTTTGAATAGAGCTGCCAGCCCATTAATCACCCCCAAGCTTGCCTTTGCTAATTTCAGAGGCTCCCCTTGTGGATACACTTTGCCAATCTTCAAAACCAACACCAAAAACCACACCCATTCCTCAGTTTATAGTCTTGCGGGACTTTAGAGCCAGTTTTAAGTTGAAAGTCTTGATGTACTAATTCATATTCACCCACATTTAACTTGCTGGAATTCAACATTCACTTCATCTTCAACCCACCACTGATAAAAAAAATTTTTTCTTATCTCTATCTCTTTATCATTGTTATTCCACCACAGATTATTTCAAATCTTGAATCCCCTGCTTTTGAACCCTCAACTCTTCCTTGCTTCATTTCTCCCAAAGACTGTGCTTGAAAACAGTGCATTCACATGTGCAGACCCTGCACATTCACTCTTACAACTCCAGAGGCCAAAATGTACAACAGCGCTTGTGACTCTTGAAATTCAAAGAAGAAAAGATGTGATAGAGATTCCAACTAACCTATAACTCCACCTTCACCTTATCAAAAAAACAGATCCATATCCCTAGAACTAGGTCCTTCTTCTTCTTCTTTGTCTTCAGCTCCTTCTAGAAGATCCAGGAGATCTATACCAAGAACTCTCTCTAAGAAGCCACCTTTAACTTCCCAAGAATCTGCTTTTCTCTCTTCAAATTACACTCCTAGGCTGCTAGACCGCGTCCAGGAGCCCCATCCACCTCACTGGGAAGCAAAAATCAGGCTCAAAACCTTCAAAATTAACCAAAATTCCCCCCAAAACAACAATAATTCTGCACAAGAGCCTCCTCGTTCTCCTAGAGCAGTGCAAGTAAAATTTTCAAGGACCAAAAACACCAGCGATTTCCAAACTTCAAGAAGACCTGCCATAGCTCCCCAAGAACAAATCAGAGCCCCAAAAACTTCTCAACACCCAAAATAACCTTCTCCACCCAGGAGAAGAAACTAAACCTCCCCTCTGCCTGCCAACTACTCCTCTGAAAGTTCCTTCTCTTCAAGTAATTCATTCAGAAGACAAAAATAAGCCCTTAGATCACCTTCACCTGCCCCATCCTAACACAACATTGGTTCTCCAGCACCAGCCACCAATCCAACTGAGCAGGATAACAATAAAAACAAAAAATTCCATCAACAATTCTCCTTCCCTAGCTAGTTCCCAATAAGAGTTCAATGCTAGTTCACCTTCTCAGAATCCACTGGAAGAAGACAAAGAGAACCCATATTTATCTCTGAATGATCCTTCCACCACACATCTTTCCAAACCTTCAGAAGTCAAAATTCCTACAGCATATAATTTTGAAGAACTTCCTATCTGTAAGTACCATAATCTTTCATCCAATTTCATCAACAAAAAAGCAACTTCTGAACAAAACTCTTCTTTTTTAGATGGCAACCTTTCTCCTGAAACTACTGTTAGAGTTGTTCAAACTCTTTAAACTATGTTAACTCTGGATTATGAGAATATGAAACAGAACCTAAGCATAATGAGTTCCAACATGCTAAATGCCATTGCTCTTCATGGACCATTGAATGAGTTTGAAAGGATCCTGAGAAAGCAGCTTCTGTACAACCACTGGAAGATGTAAAGGATAATTAAGCACCCCTTCCAACATTTCTACCCAGCCTCTTCTGCTTTCTCCCAAAGACTACATTCTGAGCCAGTTCCAGACCATTACAACCCCTACAATCTTTCCAGCAGACTACACTTCAAGGAACGCAGTGCATCCTCCAATCCCAACAAGAAACAGAAACACCAACACGTCCCAAACCAACCTCCAGAAGCCTCTTCTTCCAGAAATTAAATTATAGAAAACAGAAAATAAAATAAATAAAGAAAACAATAATAATTAGCAATATTAAAAAAATCTTTTATTTTTATTTTTATTTTTATTTTTATTTTTATTTTTATTTTTATTTTTATTTTTATTTTTATTTTTATTTTTATTTTTATTTTTATTTTTATTTTTATTTTTATTTTTATTTTTATTTTTATTTTTATTTTTATTTTTATTTTTATTTTTATTTTTATTTTTATTTTTATTTTTATTTTTATTTTTATTTTTATTTTTATTTTTATTTTTATTTTTATTTTTATTTTTATTTTTATTTTTATTTTTATTTTTATTTTTATTTTTATTTTTATTTTTATTTTTATTTTTATTTTTATTTTTATTTTTATTTTTATTTTTATTTTTATTTTTATTTTTATTTTTATTTTTATTTTTATTTTTATTTTTATTTTTATTTTTATTTTTATTTTTATTTTTATTTTTATTTTTATTTTTATTTTTATTTTTATTTTTATTTTTATTTTTATTTTTATTTTTATTTTTATTTTTATTTTTATTTTTATTTTTATTTTTATTTTTATTTTTATTTTTATTTTTATTTTTATTTTTATTTTTATTTTTATTTTTATTTTTATTTTTATTTTTATTTTTATTTTTATTTTTATTTTTATTTTTATTTTTATTTTTATTTTTATTTTTATTTTTATTTTTATTTTTATTTTTATTTTTATTTTTATTTTTATTTTTATTTTTATTTTTATTTTTATTTTTATTTTTATTTTTATTTTTATTTTTATTTTTATTTTTATTTTTATTTTTATTTTTATTTTTATTTTTATTTTTATTTTTATTTTTATTTTTATTTTTATTTTTATTTTTATTTTTATTTTTATTTTTATTTTTATTTTTATTTTTATTTTTATTTTTATTTTTATTTTTATTTTTATTTTTATTTTTATTTTTATTTTTATTTTTATTTTTATTTTTATTTTTATTTTTATTTTTATTTTTATTTTTATTTTTATTTTTATTTTTATTTTTATTTTTATTTTTATTTTTATTTTTATTTTTATTTTTATTTTTATTTTTATTTTTATTTTTATTTTTATTTTTATTTTTATTTTTATTTTTATTTTTATTTTTATTTTTATTTTTATTTTTATTTTTATTTTTATTTTTATTTTTATTTTTATTTTTATTTTTATTTTTATTTTTATTTTTATTTTTATTTTTATTTTTATTTTTATTTTTATTTTTATTTTTATTTTTAACAGATTACTATTTAAAAATGCTAAAATACTAAAAAAAACTTGAAACAAATTAAACAAATTGCCCAAAAAATATGAGAGCTAAGAGAATAAAATGAAATGAAAAATAATAAGATAAAATAAATAATAATTACAAATTTTATCCCCCAGCCAATTGAGGAGCTGATCCCCTGATACCTTACCCACATCCAAGTGCACTTTGATGTGGATACACCTTTAAGAAATTTTAAATATTTGAAAAATGATTTGAACATATAAAGGAAAACTTGAAAATGAAAAAAAATAAAATGAATGAACAAAAGAAGCTTGAGAAAAATTAATAAAAAAGAAAAATAGCATTTCCAAGCCAATTAATGAGCCTTTCCCCACCAATGCTTGCCCACATCCAGGTGACCCTGATGATGTACACCCAACTATTTTTTTGGTTTTTATAAAACAACCCTCACTATAAAAATTGAAGAAAAAAAATAGAAAAAAAAGAAAATAATCTAAAACCACTAAAATTCCATTTCTTCACAACAATTCACAGAAGCAAATCTGGGTCCAGAGAAAAGATTACTGGGTGGGCTCCCTCCAATTGGTAAAAATTATGGGATACTACCAATGATCCACCACCAAGAACCAAGAAGCCAGTCCAATCCAGTTTAAAGTCATAGAGGACAAAAAACCTGAATAAAAGCAGAGGACTAGGATTAAACTGAATAAAACCAAGGACTTGAAACAGACACTCTGGGGTAACTGTTCTACAGAGCAACCAGCTCATCTTTTACACCCACACTTTCCAAAATAAAATCTAGAAAAGCCCCCCATGGGTGCCTTCTAACAAGAAAACAAACATCCACCTCAAAATTCAACCAATCAACATAAAGTTCACCAGGGAAAAGACCAGCACTTGAAGACCACAGAAATCCAGTTTAAAACCATTAAGGTGAATATACAGTAGTTCTATTGACAGTAGTTCTGTCATCAAACAAAACCAAAGGTAAATAATGCCTCCACTTTTCAGCACTATCTCCACACATCTTGACCAAAGCATCCTTCAAAATTGAATTCCCTCTTTCAACCATGCCTTCAGCTTCAGGATAATAAGGAGTAGCCACTCTGATATTGGACCCAAAACTAGTAACAGCTTCCTTGAATTCTGCTCCAAACTCTGGTCCTCCATCAACAATCATCAATTTCATAAGCCCATACCTATAAATCTACTCCTTCTTCAAAAATTCTGCCACATTCTTGGCAGTCAAAATAACCAGAGGCATTGCCTCAACCCAACCAGATAAATTGTCCCTGGCCACAATCAAGTATTTATACCTACCCTCTTTAATATGGACAGCACCCAAACTGACTCTTCCAAACACAATTGATTCACCTGTAGTGTGACCAATTTCTTTTGGTTTCAAGTGACTTCTTCTTTGAAACTCTTCACAAGATTGAGCCCAAACTTGAACAGCCAACTTCATACCATGCCACCAAAAAAATGCCTGCTACTCTTCTATAAGTATCCCCAGAGCCTCTATGACCAAGGTCTTCATGCAAAGACTTCAACACCAGCTCTTGACCCTTCTTCTGAGTCACCAAAGCTTGAGAATTTGGATTCCTCCTCCTCATTAACATTCTCCCTGACACATAAAATTCAGGACTCTTCTTCTTGATTGCCAACCAAGTATCATCATTACAAATATCCGGCCTCTCCAAGTTCAACAGATATTCCACCATAAGAAAATAAAACCCAGACTGACCCCAAGTCTCAACTTAAAAGTCCAACAAAATAACATCCAAGGGCACAACCCTGTCATCAAAATCACTAGAATGCACATGAGCCAATTGACCAGCCCATCCAGGACACCGATCTTTAAATTTTGACACATTCTTCTCCTTGCACTTAATTTTATGAGAATCCAGTGTACCAACAAAAGAACAATTTTCTAAATTTGAGCCATCCCAAACAACAGCCTTTTCTTCATCAACAAAAACATCCTGGTCACCAGTGTCATGATTGGATAAATTCAGTTTAACCTCTTGGGGGAGGTCCAAATTGTGCAGTTTAACCTCTTTCTGGAGGTAAGAAAAATTATCAGCACCTCTTGTGCTGGCCCTAACCACAGGAAAATCTTCATCAAACTCTTCTGATTCTGAATCTTCATATGTTGGTGGTCTTCTTGACAATCCATCTGGCATTGTAAAAGTTTTTCCTGGTTTATGTACCAAATCAAAGGAGAAGTTCTTGATAAATGCAACACACCTAGTCACAGGAGAATTAGGAAGAGTAGGAGTGTTGATCATCTGCACCAAAGATTTAGCATACAACTGCAGTTCAAAATTCTTCCCCCACAAAACAGTTTGAAACTTCTTCAAGATTTTTACCACGCCAAAGAGCTCCAACTTTGGCTGAGAGTACCTTGATTCCACTTCATCAAACACCACAGATTTATACCTGACTGGCCTGACCTTCCCATCCTTATTCTCCTGAGACATAACATCACCAGCAGTAATATAACTTGAATCCACAGCCAAATAAATTTTCCCAGCCCCAACACCATAATCCAAATTATGAAACAAAATATCCTCCCCTAAAACCTTCTTCAACTTCTCAAATGCCTCTTCACAATCATCATCCCACTCCAAATCAGCTTCCTTCCTGGTAAGCTTCCTTAAAGGAACCTCCAAAAAAGAGAAGTCCTTAATAAACATCCTCACATAAACACAAACACCTAAGAATTGTCTGAACTCAGTGGTATTCTTTGGTCTTGGCCATCCTTGAATCTTATTAACCTGCTCCTTTGCCATGCTCCTACTCTCCTTACAAACCACCTGACCTAAAATCTTCAATGCTGGTACACAACAGAAAAAATCTGACCCAGAACCAGTCAAACCATCCTCCTCTATCCTAAACAAAATCATCTCCAGTGTCACATCATACTCCCACACAAACCTCCTAATTCCAGGGCTTCCTTCAATACCTCATTACCATAATCAGATGTTTGACCTTTAATTCCACCATCATTAATAAAGATACCATCATAATTTGGTAATTTATCCTGCAAAATTCAAGCCATTTGTTCCTGGGAAACAGCAACAGAATTAGTAGCTCCTTGAGGTAAACTGGTCAATTGAAACCTTCCCAAAGGAGTCTCAAAAGTAGTGAGAGGCCTAGAGTCCACATGGATTTCCCTCTCATCATAACCACCAATAATATCTCCCAAACCATAACACACCCTTCCAGCAAAAGCTTCCACAAAATCCTCTGCACTTGGCACCATTCCAGCATTCTTGATAGACACTCTATTCAAGGACCTGAGATCATCAACCACCCTAAGCTTGACATTCTTCTTCTTGACACAGAACACAGGACTAGAATAACTTGAGGTTGACTGTTCACAAAACCCTGTCCTGAAAATCTCCACAAAATCATCCCTAATAGAAGCAGGAACCAGAATTGGTTTTATTTACCAAGGCTCATGACAAACTACTGGAATCAGATAAGGTGAACCATAAGAATTTTTCAACACACCTCTTTTCTCCTCCACAAAAGCAATTGCCTTTTCCCTCAACACCATCACATACAACAACAACTTCCTATCCTCTTCAGATAATCACCTATCAGGACCAAAGTTCACCACCTCTGACCTTTCCCCAGTAAACCTAGCAGTTTCCACAAAATCAGGTGTATTCTTCACTAAAGGCGTCACATAAGGATCTCTTAACAAAGAAGGCCTCTTCAAAGGTGGGTTCAGCCAAGCTGGAATATTCTCATTTAAAGGCCTAACCTTCACTGCTAACTTCTTGTACTTAGCAGCATCCACTTCCAAATATTCATGCTAAACATGGACGTCTTCAATATTCTTACAATAAAAAACAGGGGTCTCCCCAATGCTCACAGGTGTGGCCAAGGTAATGTTTTTGAAAGGTGTAGAAGAAACCTTAGCAGTGCACACTTAGGAGGACTTACTTGTAGACCCCGATCTCACTGGCCCAAAGCTTTTCCATTCAAAATTCTCATTCTCCTACTCACTATCAACCTCAATTCCATCACTCTTCACCTCTTCAACCAAAAAATCTTGAAATAATAATTTTTTTTATATTCTTTATCTTCAGATTTTTTTCTTGACTATCTTCAATTATGTTAAAATTTTTACTTCTTTTCTTGATGGGGCACCTTTCCTAAAGCAGAAACCAGAGTTTTCCAATTGCTCACATGTGTGGCCAAGGTAATGTTTTTGAAAGGTTTAAAAATAACCCTAGCAGTGCACAATTGGAAGGACTTACATTTAGACCCCAATCTCACAACTCCAATTCTTTTCCATTCCACAGACATAAACCCCATCTTTCCTCTTGAGCTTAAAAGAAAATTAATCTTGAAACAATTAAATTAACAGAGACTTGATAAGAAACATGAAGAGTACCTGCAGAGAAGAGAAACATTATACAAAGAAAGCTGAAAATCCACTTGTAATATCTCCAAATGAGCTGACGTACTACAACCAGAAATTTCCACTGAAAGGGGAGAGGTTGCAGTACTTGGGTTATCAGCCCTACCTACTCTAAGAAATAAGGCTCTCCATCAGAGCCTGAGCCACCTTCCAAAAAACTAGAAGCCGCCCTATATTCCCTTCTTCTCTCACAACAATCAGGACAGTGGCACATAGAGCTAAGCACAGGCCTACTCTCCCAACCCTCTTCACCAGGTGAAGACAACCTCATATTCAAGGTCCTTTCATCATCCCCTGTCAACTCCAAGCTAATGCTAACTCCAGGTTGATTACCAATCCTGGCTGCAAAATCCATCAAAAATGGGCCACCAAAAACTGCCCTAACAGTGCATTTTTTAACATAAAATTGCACCTTTTCAGAAGCTCCACTAACATTCAGCTTCCCAAACTCTGCTGTCCCAACCAGTTTGGTCACATTTTCACCAATTCATCTCAAGTTCCCCCCAATACCAGTTTTGATGGGGAGGTCCAATTGAGTTGCCTCAGAAAAAGAAATGAAATTGATCTGAGAACCAGAATCAACCAAAGCTCTGATGGCCTTACTATTCAGATTGACATTTACAAACCCCAAAGGAGCAGAAAAACGAGTCTCCAAATTCTCCCCAAACTTCTCAGAAGAATAACAAACAAACTCCACCTCCCCAGAAGAGACTCTTCTCCTTGTCAACATCCTATTTTACATCTCAGCCAAACCAGGACTGATAGAAAAAAACTCACCATAAGTCAAGTATATAGTTCCTTGATTAATTTTCTCCAACGAAGAGTCTGCCACATCAACTCTTCCTGCAAGCAATGGCCTCTCAAAATGGGATTTTGGTTTCAACACCTTAGGCCTTGATGCCTCTTGAGGTACAGAACCTCCATCAATAAGTTTCATGACCACAGGAACCAGACCAGATCCATCACTTGTGACCCTGGCCCCACTGGGCTTTGTCAAGGAAGCCAAAGGAACATCCTCCTCAGAGTCAGAATCTAAATCCATTGGCATTGGATTTCCATTCAGATCATAAGCACCAAAACTTGGTGGGCCCATATCTAAAATTCCCTTCTGCATCTTGTGCAGCCCCTCCTTACTAATTTTCCTCCTGGAATCTGTCTTTGGATAAACCTTGGGAGCCTTGGGCTAAGGCTGAGCCTTTGAAGTGCTCTTGGCCCTACCCACTCTCCCAGCATCAACATCATAAACACCAGCCAAAAATTCCTTCTTTGACTGTGATTTTCAAGAATACAACTCCAAACCACCATAAGAAGTAGAAAAAGAGAACTTAGTGACCTCCTTACCCTTCCCCTTGACATTAACACCTTCCTTACCAGAAGACTTCCCCTGATCAGAAATCTACTCAAACCTTAGCCTCCTCTGATTGAGACCACCCCTTCTCCTGGCCAAATCAACAGGATTCTTCCCCTCACTGGGCTTCACAAATGGACCATCAGGGAACTTGAACACCCTGACATCAAACTCCACCTTTCCCTCTGACACATCTCTTTTTAGAGCCCAACAATGATATGAGCTTTTACCCCTCCTACTAGAATAGGAGCACACCCAAGGATATCTACTACCACCTTCCCTCCTCTCAAATAGCTTAGTCTGCTGTATTTAGGCCCAATTCACCTTCTGAGTTTCCTGCGCAAAGATGTGCAACTGCTTGCTCAAGTCCACCAGTTTCTCCCTCACTGGGTCCCTCTCCTCTTTAGGAACCTTACCACTTTCTTATCTTCCTTCTTCATCTTAACTTCCTCCTCAGACAAAGCCTCACTGACTTTGCTTACATATTTTTCACACCCCTCCTAATAGGTGTTCACAGCCAATAACTTTAAATGGACCTCCACAGCCTCTTTCACCTTTTTTAAGGAAGGAAACTTCTGGTCGCCATTAGCCAGAGTCTTCATCATTTCCTTCCTTGAAAGCTCCATTAACACATAAATCCTGACATCCCTAGCCATGGAAGACCAAAAAACCTCTTGCGTAGCATTTTCATGTGCCAGCTCCTCCACTTCAACCAAATATTACACCACAGGGACAAAGTGTGGCATAAACTTCCTGTAACTGTGACAGCTACCCACACCACCATAAGATTTCCATTCACTGACAAACTTATTCAGATCCACCATAGTGAACCTGACACCCCATCTTTATAACATCTCTCTGCACAACAACTTGCAAAGCCTCTTATTGTAGCCAGATATGGCTACCACATCATTTTCCACTGCCCTATCACCAATGAAGAAAATAATTTGCTTCACCATTTCCAGGTAAGAGGCATAATCCACACCAGAAGCAGCCTCATAATTCTCCATAAACCACTTCACATCTTCACCATTAAACTTGATACCATCCTAAGTTTTGATCCTAACACACTCCCTAACCATCACAGCAGGAGGACAGCCCTCTGCACTGACAGTCACCATAGGAATAGAGGAGACAGAAGCCATTCTTCCAGACCAAAATCACCAAAAAAGGGCCAATAAAAGACAACAGAGACCCCAAAGAACTATCAGGTCCTAATCTCACGTTGGGCGCCAGAAATGTGGACAATCCTATAGTGCTAACTATAGGCCTTGACCAAGGGAATTGGAGAAAAATCAGAGAGAAAATCCCCTTTAACTTTAGAAAAATAAGTGAGATTTACTAGATAAAGTAAATTGAGTCTTTTTTCCAACACACTTGACTGCTTGATCAGCCAAGAAAGTATTCACCAGACAGACTATCAGACCAAATAACTGAAATGTAGACCAATTTCCACGCCAGAGAAAGCAATGATACTTGATGTAGGTTGAAAAGCCATACCAGAGACAGAAATAATACTTGATATATCTTGCAAGACTATACCAGAGAAAACAGCAACAAGAGTTGAGGTCAAGTAGGAACTAACCTTTTAACAACCCAGAAAAAAGATGCCACAAACACACAAAAGAGTGAAGCACAGGGACTCCATGTATACCAGATGGTTGATGATAAACTAGAATGTCCTTAAACTTGCTTAACTATCTCACACACAGACAACCCTGGCCTTTTTCCAGGAAAATCCAGCTCTTCCACCCTTCTACATGCATAAAAATGCCTCTAGAGGCTTCCACGCATGCAGGCGGGCAGGCCTCCCAGAGTAGGGATGGCCACATAGAGGCAGGCGGGCTTCCTGGAAGTGGAAAGCCACTTTTAGGCCCTTAAATTCCCAAAAACACCCTCTAAAACAACAAATCAACAATAACTACCTATAGAAACAAGCTAATCACACATAACACATACAAAAATGATCAGAAAAGAGAGGAAATTAAGCTGAGACATAATAAGTGACCCCAGATTAAGCCTACAAAAACACAACTAAACATCTAAAAATAAACAAAACACCAATGAAAAACACCATAACCCCAACTATACCCTACATACCAAATACCTTCAAATAGGCACTCCAAAGGCCTACCCAACTTTAGAACACCACAGAGTTACTTATTTTAATTAAATTTAGGGGAGGGTATTTTTAAATTTTCAAATCTGACACGCCAAATTGATGACTTGAAATTTCTTTGGTGATACCGCCCCTTACTTCACCAACATGAATGGGAGGGTATTTCCAAATTTTCAAAAAAGATATTGGTTTTTTTTCACTTAGCTGTATGTAGAAAAGCCAATTTATTGAATTGGATGTAAATTTGAAAAAACAAAGAAGTAAAAAATAGTGCATCAAATTTTTCCATTGGGACCATTTAGAATAAATTTGTTACACTACTTGATATATTACTCAACTGATGATGGATAGTTTAAATTATTATAGGAAGTTACAAAATATTTTCATGTCCAAAAAATTATAAACAAAAAAAGTAGTAATCAATCAAAAAATTCACATTGTTTGTTCAATTTTTTCAATAGATTAATTAGCTTTAATACATTCTATCATGAAAGCTTTCTTTCTTGAATCACCTTCAAGTTGATACTTGAGTTTCATCTGATCCAATATGAAATTTTACTTAAGATCTTTTTCCTGTTTCTTTGATTTTGTAATATTTAGAGTTAGCTCAAATTTCTTCTCCTGAAATTCTTGTTCCCTACCATCTCTCCATGAAGAGAGCTCATATTTCCTCTTCATCAAGTGTTGTGCCCTATCATCCCTTTGTAAAGAGAGTTTATATTTCTGCATTTGAAAATTAAGAGTCTCTTTTGAAACTTTGACTTTACCTCAATTTTTATAAAATAATAACAAAAAAATAAAAGCAGACTGATCTTTTAAGAGGTATCCTATCACTTATCAGCATCACATTTCTCTTAAAAGTAATCAATAGAAGAAATAGGGGTTTGAGAAGTACTATCTCTTTTTTTTAATTTGACTGCTGAAATATAGAGTATTTGAAGTTATTTTCTGATTGTTAGAGGAATTCGGTATATCATTTTCATGATTATCATTTTTTCTAGCTTCAGAGTTGCTTGATTTTGGCTCCTGGGTTTGTTCATTGGCCTTTTTAGAAATAAAAAAAGAGAAGTAAATAAAAAAATTGATTAGATGCAAGAAAATAACTCACTGGTGTTGGATTGGGTTGGTTTATATCACCATAAGGATCTATAGAAAAGATCTCTTTCTTAGTTGAATTAAAAAAAGGGGAGGCTTGAGTGAAAGAAGAATATTCAAAAAGATTTCTCTCAATATCATGTTTGGAGATAGAATCTTCTCCATCCAACATGCTTGTGGGATTAACATCAGCTTGCTCTCCAAATATAGAATCTGTCAGGCTGAGTTCAAGTACAGGGATATGAATAGCTTGAATAGTCAGTTGTCTAGATGATTTATATATTCCTATATGAACAGTGTAATATAAATTCAATAAGTATTAAAATGTAACTCAATATAAGGGTCTCAGTAATATAATCTTACTAGTTATAAATGGGTTAAGATCTTATAGCTGGTAGAAAAAATGAAGTAATAATTCAGATACTATTCAAAGACCTTGAAATTACTATTGATATTTATTGCAATTGTATTGGTTATATATATTGATTTTAATGTTAAAGAATGTAGAAAACAAGACCAAAAATTGCCTCCTTTTATACCCAATAATTCTCCAATGTACCCCCTTGATTCACCACTCCTATACATGGCTAATGAGGACTCATTCTAGCTAATACACCTGTCCATGAACATAAAGAATGACCAATAACATAATTAGAATGATATCACCTGCCAAAATCCTGGAGTAATAGGGATAATCCATCAAAATAAAAGAATAAGCAAAAAAGAGAGTGGATGTATGTAATATCTTAAAAAAAGACTAGAAAAGAAAGAATAAAGATAAATATTACACATTATTAAGGGTGATAAACAGTAAAAATTATGGGGATAATTATTCCAAATTTCTACGTGAAATCCCCATCCAAAAATGACCAATATTGGCTGAGAAACCACTGAGAAACCCAAAAAAGGATGTGAGATGTGGGGTAACTACATACAGTCCTTGGAAGGTGCTTGAATGGGTAAATACTTGACTAATTTAGGTAAATTTAAGCTTGGTAGTGGATTAAAGGCGCCAAGATTGAGGTTATTAATGAAGTTAGTGCATATAATATGGTCAATGCACCTATAATTAAATTAGGACACTAAATAAGCACCTGTTGCCTATTTTAGTGTGTTTCCCAACTTTGGGAATATAATGTGGGGTATTTATAGTTTGAGAAAGCTAAATTTGCTTAAAATGAAGCTATTCACACAGGAAAAATTCAGGCAGTATGTGGCCAGGACACAGAAGCCATTTCTGGCACAAAAAACATCAAATTTGAAAAGTGTTACTTTTATGCATTTGAGTAGCAAAATAAATATTCCTAATTAAGACAAATTTATCTGTCAAGGCTCATTTTTAATATTATTAATTTTATAGTGCATATGTTCATCTTTTAAGTGATTTAAAGTGCATTTCTTGTTTTTCACATAAAACAATGAGAACAACAGCTTTAGGTCTACTTAAAAATGATGTATTCTTATTTTTAAGGCTCTTAAGGTTAACCTAGCATATTTCCACTTAATATTAAGTACATAAGACTTATAAAAGGTGGATATATATGTGTATATAAGGTGTTATAATGGCATATATTGTATTTTATCATAATTTTTACCTATGTATACAACTTGTGTACTTTTATTTATTGTTCCCATGTATAGTCCATGTGTTTAAAATAATTTAAAAGTATTTTTACTCAGTTGTGGGGATATCTAGGCTGACACTAATGGTGGCAATGATTTTAGTAGTTTGAACAAGAAATTGAACATGATCTAAGCAAAATAAATGATGATAAAGTAATCAATTCATTAATTGAGTACATGAATGATATAAAATATAGTACAGTCTAAAATCATCATATAATCATAATAATTTAAATTAGTTTTTTATATATTATATTATATTCTATTCAATTAACATCCTTTTCCTTTTCCATTCTTGATGTTATTTTAATTTTCCCCAAAAAGTTATTTTTAAGACCAAACATCCAAATGTCCCCAACTCCCAAAAATTAATATTAAAATAACAACAACATCATCAATAGGGGATCTCAAACGTTACAAAATATGTCAGATAAAAATTCCACAAAAAAGGTACCAAACTCACCATCAAAACATGAAATACACCTGCCCTGGGCAGGTGTATTTCAGCTGCGTATTTGTCCCAAAAAACATCATCTTTTGGGTCAAAAAAGTCATCAAAACACTTCCCTTAATCATCATAATTAGTCTGCACTAGGTAAAAAGATTCCAACACTAGGTACAAGAGCATAAATACCTAGATTTTTTCACCTAATCCTTAAGGGCTTATTTGTATTAGTGAGGTATATGACTTACCAGAACTTAATAAATCCCATAATCATACACTTTCTCTTAATCTTTACCACTGTTCACTAACATAACATGCTACTTTCAGTCCACCATCAAATTAAGATCACTGCTGCAGCTTCTCATTTTGAGGGCCTATCTTAACTGATTTACAATTCTGTTTTTTGTGTAATAACTTTTGCCAATGAAATTCCCTAGTTTCTCAGTTTCATTTGTTCTGGTTCAGCTCCCAGACTTTAAATTTCATAACATTTCTAAGACTCTGTCTCACTAAGATATTTCATCTTCTCTTCATCTCTAACTTCCATCATCTATTGTTGGTTCTGATGCTTCTCACTTCACAGCACTCAAAGTAAGTCACTTTCTCATTTTTTGAAATTTAATTGCTAATTGAAATGTCTTTTTTCTTGTCTCTTTTTTTGTTTCTTTTTTTTAACATCTTTTTTGTTTTATTTCTGATTTATCTGTTCTTATTTCCCTTTCCCCCCATTTTTTCCCATTTTTTCTTGTTATCTATCATTTTTATTCTTGACTTATTGACTTTTTGGTGTTTTTTGGTATTTTTAGGCATTTTCATTTTTTGGCCTTTTTCTTTGCTAAGTTGCTTTGAAATCATTTGGAAACAATTCAGAGATGTTTTCCAAGCAATTTCCACCTACTTTGAGGTGTTTTGGCCTGTTTATGGTATTTTATTTTTTGTTAAAACTTCTAGAAACATTCTCCAAGCATTTCAGAGTGAATTCTAGGTTTTTTTGGGCTATATAGGTCTATATTTTCACAAAATTAATTTGGAAATGCTCAGAAACCTTTCGAAACTATTTGGGATCATTTCAAAAGTATTCTAAAGTTTTATTAAGTCATTTTGGCACTTTTTTGGATTATTTTTGAAACTTTTTTTTGGCACTTCTCTGGCAATTTTTGGGGAGGTTTTAGGGTACTTTCAGGACACTTTTTTGGAATCTTTTCTAACACTCTTTGGGTACTATTGGGAAATTTTTTTGGAAACGTTTGGGGCTGTTTTGTTGAACTTTTGGGACTATTTCTTTCAGGTAGTTTTAGGAGAGGTTTTTAGGTAAGTTTCATCCAATTTTGATTAAGTATGGGGTGTGATATAGGTTGTCAAATTTAATTTTTATTTCACAAATTAGCATTTTACAAGTCATATATGATACTCTACTTACCTGAACTAATGAGCCATTGGCCGTGTGTTGTATAATGGTAATCATGAAGAAGTATGTTTTTCTCATGAGTCTCATGTATACATTTGTGTTTGATTTCATTGACTTTGGTCAAAGATGATTTTCACTCCCACTTTTACTTGATTTGTCATTAACTTAGGTTCTTTAATTATCTTGTAGGACTTGTTTACAAGTTAATTTATGTGATGAACATAAATTTTAGCAATCTATGCCCCTACTTCAATAAAACACAGGGGAGGGTATTGCTCTTTTTTTTCATAAATTTTTTTCTGACTTAGAAAAAAAATGGTGAACCCCACCCCATGTTATGGTGAATACAAGGGGAGTGTATTGCCAAAAAAAAATTTGACATAAATTTTTTTGACTTAGAAATAATTTAGTGGTCTGGACATCATAATATAGTAAATCATAGGTTAATTAAATGTAATTGATGAAAAAATGGAAAGTATGATTGAAATAGTAGGATCTATATTATTAGATATAAGCAGTTTACACCACATAGTATGTGAGGTGGACTTGCTAGCAAGTCCGCAAACTTGAACCCAAATTCATATCTAATTGAGCACACATTGAGGTAGTGTTGAAACAATCATGAGGAAATATTGATTTTAATTTGAACAAAACTTGAAATTAATTCAAACATTTATTGAAGCACAGTTGATTATTAGCAAAACAAATCTTGATGCTTAAATTACTAAAAATTTTTGTAGGAATATTGAAGTTAGTGAACCACACTACCAAAAAAAAGTGGTCACATTCATAAGATTGTGAAAAATCATGTCTTTTTTTCTTTCTTTGAAAATATAAAAATAATTGTATAAATTGAACCAAAACCCCTTTTGCATGCTTTTACAGGATTTTTCACTAATCAATTTTTGAAAGAATCTCCAAATACTATAAAAAGTTATTTAAGAAAAAAAATTATTAAAATGATACTTTTCATCAAAATTTTATTAGTAAAATTTCCTGAAGTATATATTTGCTCTCATTGCATGAGTATATATTCTTAAGTATTTCTTAAGCTTTAAATTATTAGTGGAAGAAACATAAAGCTCAAAATTGATGGTTAAAATAATTTAGTTAATTGTAAAATCCAAAAAATTAATATTTATACCATATTTTTAGATTTAAAAATACTTTATTGTCACTATTTTTTAAAAAAATAATTTACCATTACCTTCATTATAGAAAAAAAATAAGTGTCAAATTTCAACAAGAATAAAATATTTGGCTAAAAAATTTTGCACAATAGTTATAAGTTTTTTTTTTCATGCCATTTCATTTTCTATTCTCTATAATTTATTATATATGTTTATTATTTATTCTCTTTAAAAATTATACTTCCTAATACTTCCCTCCCCTTATTTGTGCTTCCTATATGCTTCCCCTCACACATTCTCTCACTCTTTTAAATTTAGTGCTACTCTCCACAGCCCTCTCCCCTCACCACTCCTTGTATCCCCCTTATCCCCCCCTCTCCCTCCCACCTCACCTCACCTAAATCAATTTGTTACAAATATCACCACTTTTGATCACCTATCCACCTTTATATATCTCATATCACTATGAATAAATTTAACTGATCTCCTTCTCACCCCTCTTACTCTATATGGAAAAAGGGGGTGAATTTACAAGCCAAAAGGTGGGGTGAGCAGTGAAAGGATCAAGATGATTTTGAGTTTAAATGGCTGGGATGGGGAACAAGAAGGTTGGATTTGGAAGAAAGAGGTTTAGGATATCTTTTAAAGGGCTTGGTGAATTAAAGGGTGGAAAGAAAGATTTAGGTGGGAGGTGAAAGAGGTGGGGTGGGATAGGGAGGAGTGAGAAAGGGGTGAGTATAGATGAGGAGGAAAGAAAGAGCAGTGGGGTGGGGTGAAAAGTGAAAGGGGAGTGGAGGGGAGGGGTGAGGAGTATGGAAATCTACTCATTAATTTTCAATACTACAGTAACTGTCTTGGGATGTTTATCAAAAGAAGAGATATGGGAATGAATTCATAAGGAAATAAAAAGGGAGAGAAAGGCATGTATAGAGCTCAAAAGGATGTGAAACAAGGTGGAAAAAAACTGAAAGTAGACTCTATCCTTGGGCCAAAGAACAGAGTTCACCCTTTCTGATTTCAACACTAATTTTCCAAAATTAAAAACAACATGTAAAAGTGGTTTATTTCTATTTGTAACCCTCAATACATACAAGGTATTGGTTTATTCATGTCACCGGACAACCTATGCACAAGGTCGAGGGTGTTCCTGGAAGTGAGATGGAGGGAGGAGTTTAGAAACTTCTTTGATGCACAGAGAAAATGTTCAAGGAAGTGATTTGAAGATGACTTGAAGGAAGAGCTACTGCTTTGAGATATGTTTGAGAAGAAGTCTAATATACTTTAAAGGTAATATTAAAATTCTTAAAATCTCACAAAGGGTTGGAAACTCAATAATCAAAGATTTTGGATTTAGAAATCATTACTGAGAAAATAAGGAAAGATACAATAATAATGATTTAACTTAAAGCTTTACCACTATTAACTATATATACGTTTTATAATTTAATTTTAAAGAAAGTTCAACCAAAGACCCATCCCCTTTTATATCCTTTACTCCTCCTTGAATTGACCTCATACCTATCCACTATTCCACACACCACAGACCATTAAAAAAATACACCTGTTACACCTGGACCCTCCTCACTAACATCCGTCAACCCTTTAATCCTCCACTAACCATTCCGTCCATGCTCACTACCCCTTTTAATAATTCACAGACATTTAATAAACCTTTTAGTGTACTATTAAATTGACTATTGCGCTGTGCATTGCTTATTGAGGAAAAGACTGAGACACACTATTGAGAGATTGACTAATTTAGATTTAGAGTTTAGACTAGCGCGGTTGAATAGTGAGTACACAAAGGAAAGTCGCAGTTGCTATGTAGAATTGCTTTCTGCGCTTCGAGTATGGATTTAAACCTCTTTATTATAAATTTAATGAGATGTTTTTGCCTCGAGTGTCACGTGGTGCGTGACAATTCAATGTTTGTAATAAGTACCAAACATTGAGACTGAAGATCTACAGGAGTGTAAAAACTAGCCATTAAATACTATTTCAACTATTTACAAAGTCTTTTACAAAATGTTTATTAAGAACATACAAAAAATAGAAAACCAATTAAATGGGTAAACTTTTGAAACAAGTTGGAAAAAGTAAAAAAGCCTATATTGAAATTTCAAGCTAATGCAATTTTTCTTTATTAGATGAACGTATAGAGCTTTTAATTTAGTTCAGAACACTTTTTGTCAATGGTTCCAAATGTTCTAGAAGATTTTATTGGAGGTCCAACGGCAGTTATAGGTGGATATTCAAGGATTTCAAAGTAAAGGTACATAGAGGATTATCTTTATGTTTTATTACTCAATTAAAAGGTAGAATAAGATTATTATTATACTTAGATGGATTAGAATTACACAGATGTAAGTACTAAAGAAATAATTAGTAGTAATAAAAGTATTATTATTGGTAATTAAATAAATTGTGTGTAAATAAAAGATGCTTCAAAACAAACAAAATGGGAGGCCTTATATAGGCAAAAGGGAGAGAAGCCATGGAGCTAAAAATCCTATATACAGGAGTATGAGAGAAAAAGAAAATTCCAGAATAATATATTGCAAATATTAAGGTTGTTCTATTAAGAGTGTATTAATATAATGTATTTACTGTATATGTCAAATTATTTGATTTATTCCAAATTTTCTGTAAATGTCACTTTTAAATAAATAATTTGAATTTATTTATTTATTTTATTTTAGTATTAATTTTTATTTCAACTCTCACCTGTCATGAGGACATTTTTAGGGAATCAAAATATGAGAGACATCAAATTTAAATATTTAATTGATTTACTTATTCCCATTAGTTAAATTATTCTAAGTAAGTCATAAATTAAATATAATAAATAAAATAAGAATAAAGGTGTGGCTCCATCCTAGTAAATAATTAATTACCTACTGGGTAAGTCTAGTAGCCTGGCTGACACTTCCTCACTCTAAAAAACAATAAAAAAAATTTTATGATTTTTTCTTTTAATATTTCTTTAGTATAGTAGGAAGGTTATATATCTCTTTCCCAGGTATCCAAGAATTATATTCAGAAGATTCATTCTTGAATCTTAATAAGTGTCACCACACAATACTTGGGGGGGACTTGCTAGAAAGTCCTTAACTTGAAGTCAGATGGAACTCAGACTGGACTCAGACTGAACTCAGACTTGACTCAGACTGAACTTTACTTTGAACTCATCTTGAGCTCTTAGCCAAAAATGGATTGAGTCTGTGCTGGAATAATAGTGAAAGTTAAATGAATAGTTTATAGAAATAATAACAAGGGAAGATTAATAATCTGATTCATTCACTGAATTTTTTTCATAAAACTCATTTTCATTATCATTTTGAATTTCACTTGATCATTAAAAAGACTGAAAATTATACTATTTATTTCAAAAAAATCACTTTTAACCTCTCTAATGATTTTATTCTATTTTTTCTTGAAAAAATATAAAATAGGATCAGTGGTTCTTTTTATTGATAACTCCTTATAAACAAGAATTTGAAGCTTTTTTTTTAATTTAAAGCATATTACTTGATTTTTTTTAATATTTTTATTATTTCTGATTATGAAATATGATTATTTTCAATCCAATTGATTTATTTAAGAAAAATATTGAACCATCAAAATTCTCAAGTTTTTATTCTAGAATACTGTAAAAAGACTCATAATTAAAAAAATAAAAGATAGAAATATGTTTTCCTAATTTCTGTTTCAATGAAGTCCTCTAATAGCTTCTTTACACTAAGAACTAATAATTGACAAATTTTTTAATTATATGTCTAGAAAGAAGTATAATTCTTATACCAGTGAATTTTAATACCGTTTTTTACATTTTTGTATGCAAGGAGATGATTAAAATGAAAAGGAAATATCTTTTTTCTCTTTTTTTCTATTGAATATTCAACTGCTAAGAATTTTCGAATATAAATTTATTCAATGTAATACATATATAATATTCTGGAACTCTTCATGATGTATTTTATCAAAATTCCATGTAAATGTGGTTATTTGGTAGAGTAATCTCATGAGTTGAAATAATTAATCACTACTTAGTGAATTTTCTATATGAAAGACTGAAATTCAAGCTAGATGTAATAATTCAAAGATAATAAAAACAAAGTAGTATAAATTTATTTAAACTTTAATTTTAGTGCTTGATTTTGCTTCAATGCTGTATTGTGGGATAATTTCAGTGTCAGCCTGGGAATAAGAGCCATATAATTTGCAAAGTGTTCTCATGTTAAAAAATGTGCTTCAGGTTAATATTTTGATTTTATTATTGTTTAAGAACTGAATTAAATAGGTAGAAGTGGTACTTTTTCATAATTCTATCAGCTTCAAATTGAAAAACTATTATATGATATTCATTTTTAAAAAAAGACACAATAGGTACTTTAGATTATACTCATGTAGAAAAGCAGCTGTAAAGGCAATCATCTTTTGATTAAAAATAATATTATTCCATGTTTTAAATGAAAATAAAAAATATTTCAATTCTATGGTGTTGAAAAATAGATTAAATGAAAAATTGCATGTACACTTTTTAAGTCATAATAATTAAAGTTTTGATAGGAGTAATTCACAACTGAACACTTACACAAAATTGTAAAATTAAATATATGGGTTCAAGATTTATCAATGATTTATTGGAATTATGATATTTATGCTGATTGGTAGATTTTATATGATGTTTCTATTCAATTTCTATGTGTATGAAAAAAAATCCCTTTGATATTTAATTTAAACAGAAGAATTTAAAATTTTTCTTGAAATTGGCCTTATCACAAAGCAATACTTGAATGAGTATATTTCTATAAAAACTAATTTAAATAGCAAAATTTCAAATATTCATAACAGATTTAAAACACAACATAAATATTAAAATTTGACTTTTTATAAAAATATATATTGATTTAAAAGATATTTACTTTTTTTTTTACAAAATGACCAATTTAACCCGTGAGGCTTCCCTTCAACTTACAAGTATAAGTCTAAAAAATTAATATGATGCTCTGAATACTCTATATAATCTGTACCTAAGGAAAAAATAATGTTTTTTTAAAGAAATTCAAATCTAAGAAGAAGAGCTGATATCTTTTTTATATAATATAGTTGTATAAAATTGATTTTTAGCTAGTTTCTTAATCTTTTATATGGAAAGAAATAATATCATAATAATATATAATCAACTTAAAAATATTTTTAATATAATTTTTTCTAAAAATGATTCTTAATTTGTACTTATTTTCAGAACTTCAAAGTATTTAATAAAAATATTTTGATACAAAAATATAATTATTTTTATATTTAAAAGTATTTAGTAAAACTTTTAAAAAAGTATAAATTTTTTCATGGCTTAAATTAGCTTGAACCACACTTGGAAACAAGATTGCATTGAGAGTTCAATCTAAGTTCCTTCAAAAGCATGATAAATAATTTTTTTGAAAATGAATATAGTCATTGAAATGAAAAAAATTAGTAAAAGAAAGGACTCAGAATGTTTTTTCTGTTACTGAATAGATTATCATAAATATATTGAGGTAGATAACTTATTGAAATTTTTTTAATTTGCAGTTATTACAGTCAATTATCCAGTTATATATAGCAATCACAAAACAAGAAATCAACCTAACTGGTTATATATGTAGATAAATCTTTTCTTCAACATTTACTTGAATTATTTAATTTAATTCAAAGCTAATTTTAATCTAATCAACATATTTTACTATTAAATTTAAAAATAAATACCATATACTCATAAAATACATAAGTTCAATAGTTTAAAATTTCTTTAAATGTTTTGTTCTAGTTTTCAACTTTTTGCTAAAATTTTCCTATTATATTATTTATTTATATCATTTATAGTTATCAGAAGCATCTTGTGAATTCTTGTGTAAAAAAGCAAAATAGTATTTCATTACCAATTATTTTACTATATTACTTTCTTAGTCTTAAAGTGCATTGTAAATCAAAAATATAAAATAAAGACATATAAACTATAGGTTTAAGTTCCAAAATATCAATAAAAAATAATTATCAATCATTTTCCATATTACCATAATAGATCTGTAGATTGAGGGGGTGGAGTCTGATGTTTTACCAAATAACAAAGTTCACTCTCCATTTTTCACCACCTCAATGGAAAACCTCTCAATCTCTCCACACAACTTTTTCTTCCTTTTCATTTCTGTTAAACCTATTACCACTCCCCACCCTTTTATTGCCCTCCTGATACATTTGCTACACCCTTTAGGCTTAAAAATCTAAGTTTAAGCCCTCCTCACTACTCCCCTCCACTCTATTTTCACGTTTAACTCATCTCCACCCCTTTTGTAGCCTCTTTCTCACCTCCCATTCCCCTCACTGACTCCAATCACCTCCATTAGCCCTCACCAGCCTTTCTCTCACATTCTCAAACTATTACTCACCTCCCCAGTCTATTGTCCACATCCTCCAGCTCTCTCTTACTTCCGCTAGCCCTTTCTCACCTTCCCAAGCCCTTTCCAGCCCTTCACTCACCTCCCCCAGCCTCCCCCAGTCCCTTACTTTGGCCAGAGATGTGAGCAAGGTGCTTTAAAGAATAAGGAGGGCTGGGAGAAGTGAGTGAGAGTCTTTTATCACCTCCCCCAGACTTTTAAAACCCCTTTCTCACATCCCCCAGCTTCTCCAGTCTCTTAATTTGGCTGGAGATGTGAGCGAGGTGCTGTAAAGACTAACTAGGGCTGGGAGTAGTAGGTGAGAGGCTTTTATCACCTCTCCTAGCCCTTTAAAGACCCTTTCTCACCTTTTCCAGCCTTCCCAAAGTGTATTAGGGGCTTTTATAACCTCTCCCGGCCCTGTAAAGCCCCTCTCTCACCTTCCACAGCCTTCCCTGTCCCTCAATTTTTCTGGGTGAGGTGAGCAATGAGATGGGAGAGGTGAAAAAAGTGCTGGTGAGGCATGCAAGGGCATGGGAATTAGCCAAATTTTGATAAACTTGAGAATAATTAATATGCATAAATTATAAATAACAAGGAATAAAATCTTGAGAAAATATAACCATTCCAAGTGGTAAATAAAGTAGCTAAATACATATTTCAGAATTTGAGTAGCTTGTGTTTACCAAAAAAATGTGGCCAAGTATTGAGAAAGGAAGATATTTGTTGGGAAGAAACATGAAAAATGAAAAAAAAAATTAAAATAAAACTAAATAATGACAGTGGGCTTGGAAAGGTGAGTGAGGTTCTGGGGGAGGTGTGAGAAATAAAGAGAAGAGAAGGGAGAGGGGTGGAAGGAGAGTAGAGTCGTTTTCTCACTGTGAAGAGAAGGGATAGGGTAGAAAGGGTAAGTAGATGGCAAGGTTAGCAATGAGATAAGGGGGGTAGGATAGGAAGGTAGATTGAAGATAAGGGAGAATTAGGGGAGGGAGGTATCAGATGGAAGTCCCACTTGGAATTCTACCAGGAATTATTTCAGGAAACAAAAAAAGCACTAGACATCTAGTGCACACTTTTTTTCTGCTGTGAATATTTTTTGAGCTATTAATCAACTGTTGTTCAATGAAAGTTCAAATCAGTTTCAAGGTGTTTTCAAAGTAAATTCAATATTTCTTCATGATTATTTCATCACCATCTCAATGTGTTATGAAAAAGATATGAATTAGGGTTCAATGTTGCGGACTTGCTAGCAAGTCTGCCCCCCATATTGCATGGTGTATTCAGTACCTTTTTCAGCAGTGATTATTCTTTCATTTAGAATCTTATTAATTTCTGCTGTTTCAGTGATCTCATTAGGATTCTTCTTTGGTCTTCACCTCCTTTTGGGAAATAAATCACTATTGGATGTGTAAGGTTTCAAAAAAGATATTGGAAAAACAGAAGGTTTTCTGTCATATGGAGAGTACAAGATTACCTCAACTGCATTATCACCAACCATTCTTCTAACAACAAATGGACCTAAAAATGGGTCTTTTAATTTGTTATTACCTTATAAATTGAATTGGACTGTAGAAATAAGTACTTCATCACCCTTTTTAAAAGTGTATTTTTTATGGGATTTGTCCCATCTCTTCTTCTCATATTCAAATGATTTTTCAATACATTTTGGAGCATGACTTCTAAAAATTTGTTGCATTTGAAGAAAAGATTTTACACCAGGATGTAAATCCAATTTAGGCATTTTATTATTGAAAATTTGGGCAGGAGTATTTGGAACATATCCAAGCCAGAGCTCAAAAGGCCTTCTTTGAGTAACAGAATGAACAGTGCTATTATAAGCAAATTCTAACCCAGGAAGTAATGTGACCCAATCATGAGTAAACCTGTCATTGTCTTTGTACTCAAAGCCAAAAGCACAATACCTTCTTATCATGTACTCTAAAGTCTGAATCATTCTCCCAGCTAATCCATCAGTCTGGGAGTGATGGGCAGTAGAAAGCTTCAGATCACAACCACAAACATCCATCAGAGAAATCCAAAACTCAGAAGTAAATTTAGGGTCTCTATCAGAGATTATGGCCTTTAGAAAACTAGCAGTATTAAACATATAAGACCACCACAAGAAGGCTAATTCTTTTGTGGAAACATCCTTGTGAGTAGGGATAAATTTACACACTTCTGTGAATCTGTCCACAATAACCCAACAAGATTTATAACTGTCTTTCCCAGAAATGGGCAATCCTGTTACAAATCCATGTTTATTATTTGCCATGGTCCATCAGGAGCTTCAATATGTTGAAATAATTCAGCTTTTTTTCCAGTTAATCTTTTTGATTTCTGAAAAGAGTCACAGGATTCAAAATATAATTTTGTGTCTTCAGACATATTAACCCACCAAGCAGTGTTCTTAATTCTGATAATTGTTTTTTCAAGATCAAAATGTACAGCCAATACTTCATCATGAAAAATCTTCATGATGATCTCTTTCATAGAAGGAGGAATAACAATAACATTACTCAACTTTCTTCTATAATAGAGGTAGCCTTCATCAATTGAAAATTTACCTTTTCAAAAGCAGTCTGGTACTTTGGTGGGAGGGTTTTAAATAATTCTTGTATTGAAGCATTTTTTGGATCATTTAATATAGTACATAACTTTTTTAAGTTAGTGTCATTATCATATGAATCCAGAATAAGCTGTAATAGCTCTTCCTCCATATCAACCACATATATCCCATGAATGTGAACTATTTCATCTTCAGGAACATGTGCAGGATTTGAGTCATCATTTGTCAAAGGTAACCTTGCTAACATATCCACATTTGAGTGAACAATACCAGCCCTATGAATTATTTTCATCCTCCCTCTGTATTCTTGAACAGCTAGCTTCCATCTGAACATATGTCTGTTAGTTGTTTTCATGTTTAAGAGGGATTTAACTGCACTGCAGTCAGTGAAAAGTTCAAATTTCTGGTCATTCAAGTAATAATGTAGCTTCTCCAGAGCCCATACTACTGCTAAACACTCCAGTTGAGTGGAACCATATTTCAATTCACTATTTCTCAAGGTTCTTGAAACATAACAAATTAAAACTTCTGATACTTTATCATTCATAACTTATTTTTGATGGAGAGCAGCACCAAGACCAATAAAACTGGCATCAGTGTATAAAACACATGGTTGATTAAAGTCAGGAAAAGTAAGAATTTGTGCTGAAATAAGAAAATGTTTCATAGTGTCAAAAAGCTCTTTGTCTTTCAATGTTCCAGACAAAAGCAACATCTTTCCTAGTTAATTGGGTAAGGGGTAATGCTATGACCTGGTAAGTTTTAATATACTGTCTATAGTATCCACACATTCCAAAAAAACTCTAAAGCTCTCTAACTGTAGTAAGAGCTTTCACCTGTTGTATGGCTGCCACTTTGTTCTGGTCAACACATGTCTGTAAACCTGAGACAAAATGACCAAGCACTTTTAAAGAATGAAAACCAAATTTGCATTTTTTCAAGGCAAGTGTCATATTTATCTCATCCATCTTATGTAACACTTTACACAGGTGGTTAAGATGGTCCTCAAATGTTTTAGAGAATATGATGATATCATCAATGTAAACCATCAGCCATCCTTTAATAATTTCCTGATGGAATGTGTTATCCATAACTTTTTGAAACACTGAAGGGGAATTTTTGGGGCCAAAAAGCATCCTAACATACTTATAAATAACCATATGAGTAGCAATCATCAGAAAATTCTGGGAAATCTTTTTAACAGGTACCTGGTGATATCCTTTATTACCACCTAAACAGCTATTATATTTAGCACCTTGTAAGGTAGCATGTATAGACCTAATTCTGAGTAAAGGATAGATATCATCAACAGTATAAGTGTTTAATTCTCTATAATCACCACATAACCTGGCTTTATCTTTCTCATAAGAAATTAATACAGGTGAGATAACACAATGTTTAGGTGTTTCAACTACCTTTTCAATAATATTCATTTTTAAAAGGGTAGAGATATTGTCTTCAATATCTTTTCTCTTTGTGGGAGAAGCAGGAAAAGGCTTCTTCTTTAAACTAGGTTGTATTTCAGTTAATGGGAAAGATAATGAGAGACTCATTTCTTCTTTTACCAATCCTAATTTATGTGACCCATGAGCAAAGGCCATAGGAAAATATTTTATCAATTGAATGATGAAATCTTTTTCCTCACCAGAAAGTTGTTCTCCAAATAGAGGAGTGTCAATTTCAGACAGAAGGGCAGGAATTTCTTTTTGTAAATCTTCTTTTATATTGAACTACATAATTACATGTGTTCAATCCTGGTGTTAATAATTTTTTGGGGGAGGAAATTTTCAATTTTCTCTTCCCATTCATCCCCATTGTGAAGCATTGGTTTGAGGGATCCAATTTTATGCCGTATTTAGTTAAAATATCAGTTCCTACAATGAACCAACTGCTTAAGCTATCATTTTTCATAACTAAAAAATCACACATAGCTCTTACAAAACCATGGTTATATTTGAGAAATACTGTGGTTTTATATTTACCAATGGGGGAAAAAACAGAGCCATAAACTCTCCAATTCTCAGAAATGATAGGCATAAGTTTTTATTTATAATCCTGATCCACTGAAGAAAGTACTATTTCAGATACTACACCTCCTCCAGCTCCAGAATCTAAAACGACCTCAATTTTATTTCCATTAATCAAGACTGGTGCCTTGAGAGGGGCAATAATAATTGAGCTGTCCTCAAGATTTCTTATGATCTCTGAATCATCTACTTTAGATAAATCATTAATCCCTATGTGAATATTATTCAAATAATGAATATCTTCTTCCAGCATTAAAATTTTCTGGTGAGATTCATATGAAATATTGCTGGCACAATCACTTGAAGTATCATCCAGTGCAACTGTGTCATCAGCATGTTCCTGTGTTTGTTCAAAAAGATTTATTTTCTTGTCACAAACATGGCATTTCTTCCAAGGCTTTCTGCATTTGAAGAAAGTGTTTTTTTCATACTTTTTGGGTGCAACAGGGGAAGAAGGTTTACCAACCTTTCCAAGAGATTTTTGTTGGTAATTGGAGGTTTTCTCCAAAGAAGTTCTATGAATGAATATTCTAGAATCATACTAATTATTTAAAAGGATCTCATTACAAGTATTAATAAAAGAAGAAGGTTCTCTTTAGAACTCAGTCCTAGAAACTATTAAGTCTCTCAGAGACATAGGCAATTTATAGAGGATCCTGTCCTTCCATAATTCAAACTCCATATCTGGGTCCATTTCCCTCAGGATCTTTACAAGTTTCATAAGGAACTCAATAGTTTTTTCAGCAGAAGAAGAGCTATATCAGGCTTCTTCATACTTCCTTTGTTGATCTAACCTAAACTTGGAACCACTAAATTGTGCTTTAATTAATTTTTTCCAATCTTCCCATGAGTAGTCATTTTTATCTAAAAGGATAGATTCATACCACATTAGGGCTACATTGGTAAATAAAGAAATTAATTTTGACACAATTTCCTCATCTGGAAGTTTGTAAGAATTTTTCAGAATATCAATTCTGCAAATAAATTGTTTCCAATCAGAGGAAGAATCACCATCAAATGTTGGGAATTGGTCAAGTTTTGGCCAATTCTTTTGATATGAAGAAGTCTCCTTATTACAAGCTTATTTCTGACTGAGAAAAAGTTGTAGCTTCTCCAATTGAGAACTAATCTCATTTTTTAACCCTTCTGTAGATGAATAAGGTACATCATCAGTATTTGATGAAAACTCAGTAATATATACAGGCATTTCTGGAACTAATTTTACTTTAGATGAACTAGGGAAAGGTACAATTGGAGTATCCTGTGCAACAGATTATTTCAAAGAAAATTCAGAATACTTTTGGTCATGTAACAATGAATTTAATTTCTCTTCAATGGTTGTTAGCCTAGTCTTCACTCTTGGAATACTAGATAAAGTCTCATTGATGGTTGTAAAAGATAATTGGTTCTTATTTTGCAAAGATGAATAATGGTCACTTAATCTTTTTAAGTTCAACTTATGTCCCTCTAGCTCCTGGAAACAGATAGACACAGTGTCTTGTAATTTAGACAAATCATTGTTTATATTTTGCCACAAAGCAACTTTCTTCTCATGAGCTACTTTGTACTTATAAAAATCATCAGAAACTCTCTGTAATTCACTTCACACTGATTGATAACCCTTTTCAGTTAACAAACTATTAAATTTTTGAGTCAATTGCATTTTTTTCATTATATGATTTTGTTTGGAAATAATATCTCTCAAATATTCATCATTAATGTTAGTTACATCTGGAGTATTTCTTAATAGGGAAACAGAATAATTTTCCAGATTCTCATAAAATTCAGGATCAAGTGATTAATCAATAATATCCATATCAGGATTTATCATTGACGTAGCAATAAATACCAAAGGAATAGTTAAATTATAATATTGAGCAATATTCCTACTACAGCCAGCCTCTACTGGTCTCAAGAAATCATATCCTCTTCCAGAATTACCTGAAGAAACTGAATCAGTAACAAGAAAGGGTACTTGGGATTCAATAGAGGGGCTTACCATGGTTTTGGAAAAATTTGAATTTGATTTTTCTTCCTCTTTCTTCCTCCTTGGTAGAGGTGAGGAGGTGTTGGGTTGAACTGATGGGGCCTGGAAGGACCTGCCTGAGGTGCTTGCTGTTGTTTTTGTTAGGCCTGGAGGTAGTCCCACTGGGTGTATAGCCAGTCCCATTGCCATTTTGAAACTTCCACCTTTTCCTGTTATTGAGGAGCCAATTGTGGAAGGGCTTTTGTTGCTGGAGGAGGTTTTCTCTTCTCCTGAAGAAAGTATTCTATGTTTCTTACCTTTTCTTCTAGAATTTCTGCTTTTGATCTTAGTTTGAGATTCTCTGCCCTCAAATCCTTGATATGAGTGGAAAGGTTGTTGAATTACTTCTGCAAGGGCATCTTTTTTATCTTGAATCCTTTTGGAAGATCTCCTGGGGGGCTCACTGAAGGCTTTTGATCCAGAGAAGTTTTTTTCAACTTTTATTTCTATTTCTTGCATTTCCACATCCTGATTTGTCCAATAATTGATTAATTTCAGCAAGTTTTGTAGTCAAAGGAGAATTTAAAGAAGTCTTATCATAATCAATCAAGTCTAGTTCCTCATCACATGCAGCAGAAGCACTTTGATCAGTCATTGTTGTAGATAACCTGAACTGAGAGAAAGAAATATTAAAATTTAATCAGTTATTATCTTACTTTGTTGAAAGAAAAATAAGAAAAAATTAAAAATTAAAATATTTCAAGTATAAAATCAATTATCAGGATTATTTAATCAACTGAAATAATGAAAATATAATGTTTATCAGGACAAAAAATCAACTGAAATAATAATCAGAATTTTTATTTATTAAATTAAGATATTTATATTTTATTACCAGGATTTAAGATAAATCAACTGAAATAGTAAAATAATTTATTAATTATCAGGACAAAGAGTCAACTGGAATAATTAACACAATTCTCAATTAATTACTAATATATATGTTGATAATTATCAGGACTAAGAGTCAACTGAAAAATTTAATTACCAGGACTTAATTTTAACTGAAGTAATTTAATATAATTTACTCAATTAATTTTATATATCTATTATTTTACTTCCAGGAAAATTTGTCAACTGAAACAATAAGATAATATTTTAATTATTAGGACAAAAGTTCAACTGAAATAATTAAAAATATATATGTATAATATAATTAATTTAATTTATATTACTTCTAGGACTAAGAACAAAATAGTTATATCTTGGTCAAGTAGGGGAAAAAAAATTATTATTTACCAGGCACCTCCCCCTGTAATGTGAGCAAATTAATGCCACTACAGAGTTCTGAGTAAAAAAGATATATGTAAACTATGAAATATGCAAAGTGAGACCCACAGATAGTAACCAGTATAGTCACCACAAATATATATGACAGTTTCCAATATATAAACCTTAGATTTGGAAAAAGGCTCAATTCCCAGTCGCTGCAAAAAAGAAACTCATGTGCTTGATGACCTTTGTCATTTTTAGCTTCCCACCAGTCTTTATTGGTCCTTGTAGTCTATGGTCCCACGTTTTCCGGCTTCAAGTTAATGGTGTGTCAACAACAATTTGGAGAGGTCCTCAAGTGTCAATGGTTTCCAACGTTCTAGAAGATTTTAACAGAGGTCAAACGGCGGTTATAGGTGGATATTCAAGGATTTCAAAGTAAAGGTACATAGAGGATTATATTTATGTTTTATTACTCAATTAAAAGGTAGAATCAGATTATTATTATACTTAGATGGATTAGAATTACGCAGATGTAAGTACTAAAGCAATAAGTAGTAGTAATAAAAATATTATTACTTGTAATTAAATTAATTTTGTGTACATAAAAGATGCTTCAAAACAAACAAAATGGGAGGCCTTATATAGGCAAAAGGGAGAGAAACCATGGAGCTAAAAATCCTATATACAGGAGTATGAGAGAAAAAAAAAATTCCAGCATAAAATATTGAAAATATTAAGGTTGTTCTATAAAGAGTGTATTAATATAATGTATTTACTGTATATGTCAAATTTTCTGTAAATGTCACTTTTAAATAAATAATTTGAGTTTTTTTGTTTATTTTATTTTAGTATTAAATTTTATTTCACCTCTCACCTGTCATGAAGACGTTGTTAAAGAATAAAAATATGAGAGACATCAAATTTAAATATGTACTTAATTTACTTATTCCCATTAGTTAAATTATTTTAAGTAAGTCATAAAGTAAATATAATAAATATAATAAGAATAAAGGTGTGGCTCCATCCTAGTAAATAATTAATTGTTTACTGGGTAAGTCTAGTAGTCTGGCTTACAATTTTAGTGAGATGTATGATATTTTTAAATTTAAAAATAAAGTTTAAATAAATATTTAAAATGAAACACATTGATGTATATAGTAAACCCTTCGCTTTATTTTATTTTCTATGATTACTGTACATAAAATAATAATTAGTCATGATAACCAAAAATTTAATAAAATGAGTATTTTAGTTTCCTCAATATCTTTTCTATAATCTATTAAATAAAAGAAAAAACTTTTTGAGTATTTTTTTACTAAATTTTTTCATTTCAATTACTATATACATTTTCCAAAAATAATATATCTTTATTTTGGTAGAACTTAGATTGAACTCCCAATGAGATCCTGTTTTGAACTGTGGTTCAGGCTAAGTTAAACTGTGAGAAAATTTATAATTTTTTAAAATTTTTATCAAATATTTTTAAATGTAAACATAAGTATATTCTTATATCAAAATGATTTATATTAAATACTTTGAATTTCTGGAAAAAAATACAAATGATGAATCATTTTGGAGAAATTTTTTATTAAAAATATTTGGATGTTTATTTTCTAATATAATGATATTATTCTTTTTTCTCCATTAAAGATTGAGAAGATAACTAAAAATTATTTTAATACAACTATAACATATAAAAATAGTATCAGATCTTCTTTTTAGATTCATACTAACTCAAAAAAACAATTTGTTCATTTTAAGTACAAATTATATAGATCCTTCAACACCTCACATTTTTTCTTGATTTTCATGTGTAAATTAAAGGGAAATCTCATAGGATAAAAATGGAATCTTTTTAAAAAATAAAATAAATGTATTTCAAATAAATATATATTGTTGTAAAAACTTAAAGTTTAACTTTGATTTTCTGTTTTAAATGTGTACTGATGAGTTGAAATATTCTCTTTCCAAATTCATTTTTTTAAATATATTCATTCTAGTATTTTTTATTTATAAGGCAAATTACAAGAAGATTTATAAATTCTTCTGTTTACATATAATATCATAGGGATTTAACTTTAAAGAATTAGAAATTTAATTTCAGAATAATATAATTTTTACCTATCAGTGTGAATATCATTTTTCTAATAAATGATTGATAAATTGTTAACTCATATATTCTATTTAAGAAGTATATGTAAATTTTCAGTTGTGAATTAATCCTGTCAAAATCTTTTTTCTAAAGACTACAAAAGCAAACCTGAAACTTTTTACTTAATTTGTTCATCAACAATGCAGAATTGAAATATTCTGTCTATTCATTTAAAATATGCATCATTATTTATTTTAATTAAAATATAATCCCTTTAAAACTAGCGTTTTTATATGAGTATAACTCAAAATACCTATTGTGTCTTTTTTACAAAATAATTATCATATGGTTTTTATTCAATGAGAAACTAATATAATGATGAAAAATTACCACTTCTAACTATTAATTTTAGCTCTTGCACAATATTTTACTCTGAAATTTGACCTGAACCGCATTTTTTGACATGAGAAAACTTTTAAAAATCTATAGTGATTATTCCCAGGTGGACATAGCAATTATCCCACCATATAGCATGAAAGCACAATTAAAAATTTATATTAAATTTAAAGAATTTTATGCTTTTTTGTTGTGTTTTATCTTTAAAATTTTAATTCTAGTTTGAATTTCAGTTTTTCATATGGAAAATTCATTGAGTAGTGATTAATTATTTTAACTCATGAGATCAATCACCAACTGACAATATTTTCATAGAATTTTAATGAACTAAATCATGAAAAGTTCTGGAATCTCATATATTTATTATGTTAACTAAATCCTGGTTACAAAACTACTTAGTATTTGAGGGATAAACAGAACAAATAAAAGTTCAAAAATGAATTTCCTTTTGATTTTAATCATTGACTTGCATTTAAAAGTTTCAAAAGCTGGATTAAATCTAAAATTATAAGAGATATACTTTTTTACACACATATAATCAAATAATTTCTCAAATATTAGTGTTGAGTATAAGGAATATATTAGAGTACTTCATTTAGTGAGAGATTGAGAAAACACACACCATGCAATATTTGGGGGGGACTTGCTAGCAAGTCCTCAGCTTGAAGTCAGATGGAAATCAGATGGCACTCAGACTGAAGTAATACTGAAGTTTCACTTGAATTATCACACAAATAATAATGGATCTATATTGAAAACATGGTGAAAGTGTGAGGATAACTGAATGGAATCCAGAAAGCACCATTCCATGAGTCGACTCAATGCACAGTATTTTTTGAAGCAACTTATTTAAAAAATACTTTATTAAATTAAGTTGATCAATAAAAATTGATTTACAATATCACAATTCTTAAATACAATAATTTTATTAAAACTTTCAGATTACATATAAAAAAAATCAGTGACTTTTTCTATTACCTACAACTGTTTTTACAGAATTGAAAACTATATTTCAGCTAATATTTTATGGAAGTGAACTCTTTCCTTCACCCAAAAAACAGAGTTCATCCTCCTATTTTCACACTCTGTTTGCACCAATTCCCATCCCTTTCAATTCTATCAACATATGCTTGTCTTCCCTCCCCACCGCTTTTTGCTATCCTCCCAGCCCCATTGTATGCCATCCTCTTTTGATCCCCATTTCACCCCTCTCAACCTTTCCCCGACACTTTTCTTCATTCAAAACGCATCGGAACCCATAATCTTCACTTCCAACTCTTTCCCAACCTTTTTGCTACCCCATATACCCTTCCTCACCCCTCTCTCCAGCCTCCCTAACCCTTGTAGCCCCATTCCTCCCCTTTACCTCACCTCCAAAATCCTTGAACCCCAATTTCCTCCCTTTCAACTCAGTACCTATATCTGTATATAAAAATAAAGTGTTAGGGAGAAATGGGGAGGTAGGAAAACTTGAAGGAGAGGAGAGGAGAGGGAGAGGCAAATGTGGATAGGAATCAAAAATGATGACAAAGGGAGTGAAAAGGTTGGTGAGAAAGATGAGGTGAGGATAAAGAAATATTTCAAAGGGAAAAGAGTGGGGTATTCTTGAGAGGAAGTAAAAAAAGACAATAAAAGAAGATAGTAATACAAAATAAATATACAAAAAATATAAATTATATAAATTATGTTACAAAGAGTGAGCACAGAAATTTCTTGAATCCTAAAAACACACAACTCCTATACTGTTATTCTCTTCATTTACTTAAATCAAATAAAAATCTACATTTTAATATTTTGGAAATCCTGAAGAAGAGGGGAAATAAACTTTAATTAATATTAGTATAAATTTTTTATTATTTAATATTGAAATATAGTATGTCAATTGAATTTGAAAATTATATGTATAAGTAAAGTCTTTGTAACATAATTTTAAGATTTTTTCACCTTCTTTAGATATTTTAATGATTTATAATATTCAATATTATCTAGTCATAAAATAAGTATATAATTTTTTCAATTCTTGAAAATAATACAATAAATATTATAAATGCACAAAATAACCTTTCATGAACAAATTGACATATTTCAAATTGTAGTTTCTCCATGTATTTCTGGCCAAAGAAATTTATATAATAATGTCAGATGGTATCTTGCCGGATCTATACATTGGTGTTCTTTTTTTTAAAATTGCAAAGAAACTGCTTAAATAGTTTAAAATATGTATTTTTCAGATTAATTTGAGTATGGTCTGCACTGTATTAAATTTTCTATAAAAAAATCTCATTCTTCATATCTCAAGATTTATTCAAAGTATTATTACCTATGCTTCATTAAATGTTCAAGTTGTATTCATATTGAGTTCACCAGAATCTCAATATTTTTTTCTTGGTGGTTTAATCACTAATTCAATGTGGGCTCAAAGCAAGTCCACCCCCCATATTGTGTGGTGATGTTGAAATTTTTTTTGCTTAGTTATATGTAGTTTAACTGTATTCTAGAAGTAAAAATATAAGATATTTGATGTTTCAATATTTTTTTTGGATAACTCAACTGAATGGAAAATAATTATATTTAATGAAAAAACAATATAAAAATACATGAATTAAAGAATCAGATCATATGGGTTAAAATTAAAAATCATAGCTTCAAATTCTGGGTTAAAAGGAGTTTTCAACAAAAAGAGCCACATATATAATTTTATATTTTTTCTCAAAATATTAATTAACTCATTAGAAAGCTTCAAAGTAATAATTTTGAAATAAGTAATATGATTTTCCATCTTTCTACTGATAAAGTGATATTCAAAATTAGCATTAAATTGTGTTTTATTAAAAAATACTGTGGATATATCAGATTCTTAAGCTCCCCAACTTATTATTTATATTAATTTTTCATTAAACTCTCAATATTATTTCAGCACAGTATCATTCATCCTTGGTTAAGAGCTCAATATGAGTTCAAAGTAAATTTCAGTATCAGTTCATTATAAGTTCAGTCTGACTTCCATCTGTGTTCCATCTAAGTTCAATTGATGACTTGCTAGCAAGTCCCCCCCAAATATTGCATAGTGTTAGTTAGACATAAAAATGTTGAAGAGTTTAAAAATCTAGGGAAAGAGATATGTGAATTGTTGGAAGAATTTCATGTTGATGTTAAAAAAGAAATTCAGAAATAAATGTATTAATAGGAGTTATCAGAGTTAGAAATCTTCCATTTCAAAATACCTCTTTTTTCCTCCAATTCAACCATGAATTTTTTTTGAAATATGCCATATTGTACCCCCAAAACACCTTTTTACTGAGAACTAATTTCAAGTTTGTGGGTTTCTTTTTGTGTTGTGAAGTGCCTTTTAAATAATTACAAATTTCTAACTTTGATACCCCCTAATATTTACTTAATTTTTGCTAAGTACAGAAACCAACTCTTTAATATCAGCATTTGACTTATTTGCATTAACACTGGCAAGTAAAAAAGCTTCATTTCTTGATTTTTCAGCATCAAGTTGCTTCATTTTTAATTTATTTGCTTGTAACTTAATTTTGGCATTTTCCAATTGAAATTTATTTTTTTTTGAATTTTTCATCATCCTCTCTTTGAATCCTAATCTTCTCCCTCTCCAAATATAAACAAGCTTTCTTTTTTTCTAAAAAAAATTCTTCCTTTGATTGTGAATGAAACCACTTCTTTTCCTCAAAAAGTAGTTGAAGTTCTGCAGTTTTTTCATGAGACTCCAACTCCATGATTTCAATTCGCACTTGTTCTTTTTCTTTAAAAAGTTTAACTTTTAAGAGTTAGAAAAATAAATTCAGAAGAATTCTTTAGTCAAAACAAAAATAAAAAATTTAACCTTGTTTTCATTTATTAAAAATCTTCCCATAAGCAGAGAAAACAGCCTTTGAGGGTTGACATTGGGCCTTTGTCCAAAGAGTTCATCCATTTGATCATAAAGAGCACACATATAGTTGAGTTTTTCAAAAACAGATGTGATTACATGCTTTTCATCATCTTTGGTAACTCCAAACCCAGTTGAAGAAAAAGCCATCTTTGATTTCTTGTATTTAGTTTGATAGTTTTGAATCTTTCCCACATTTGTTTTATTTTCAAATCCATCTTACCTTTAGTTTTTGATTTCAACTCCACTGCCATTTGATTAAAGCCACTTAATTTTGTTGCAGATGGATGACCAAGTTGAGTGGACTTTGCACAGACAAAACAGGCATCAAAATTGGATTTAATTCTCAGCCAGTTAATTACAATCTGTAGGTCAGATGGTTTCATTTGAGTAAATTTTTGAGAAGTAAATTTTGGGCAAGGCATGATAAATTAAAACTAAACAAAGAAATTAGTGAAAAAAGAAAATTTTGTTGAAGAAAAGGAGAAAATAACAAAGATATTAGATATTTGTGATGCTTTGTATAAAAATAAGAAGTTGTGAGTATATAAACTTGAGCAGGAAAATTTTCTAAAAAACAGAATAAAATGTAATAGACTTACTGTGGTGTGATAGAGAAAAATTTGATTTTGAAATGAACTGGGGGGGGAAGAGTTGTGACATGGAGTATATGAGTGAGGATAGAAGGAAGGTGATGCGCAGCTGATTGGGAGGATGTTAGTACTTGTGGGCCGAATTGTGGTTAAGAAGATTGTACAAAATTAGGACGTAATTGACCCCATGTTTGAGACCCCAAGTACCAAATCAGCCATGTTTCACGGCATGTTTGTGTGGCGTTTTTCAAATGAAACACGCTAGGCATGCTTGGTAATGTTTGAGACCCCCTAATAGGGGGTGTCAGTTCTGGCAAATCCGCACTTACAAATCCGCACTTAAATTTGACCAAATCCGCACTTAAATAAGTGCGGATTTCCAAAACACACTAGCCCCAATACTGGTGGATTTCAAAATGAAATAAGTCACTTATTTCACTCAAATCCGCACTTTCTCAACCAAAAGTGCTGATTTCACCATCAAGTCCCATTTCACTGATTTGTCAGCATCATCCCATTCATACGCAGCACTCCGCAGCATAACACTTCATAACTCAAAACATCGTACATCACTTACATCTTCATATCATATCATATAAGAGTTATGCCTTCCTCACTTCAAATCGTGATAAATTACATAAAGCAATGACTTTCATGGCTCTTGAACTGCTCTTGGACTCTGATTGCAATTCTGATTCTGATCTAGAAGAAGATTTTGTCTTTTTATCAAAAATGGCCACGAAAAGTTACCTTCTTCCCAGAAAGCCTCAAGTACTTCATACCCCCAAGTACACCATCCAAACACTTCTTAAACTATCTACACCCAGTTTTAGACAGCTGTTCAGGACTTCTCAGGAATGTTTCCTTAAATTTCTTGAGCTTATTCAGGATCATTCCATATTTCACAATAATTCTCAAAAAGAACAACGACATCCTTCAATTCAATTGGCCATCACACTATGTCATTTGGGTTCAAATGGTAATGGAGCCGCTTTGAAACGTTTAGAAAATGTCTTTGATTTAAGGTATCGTTCAGTTAACACTTATACCAAACAATGTATCACTGTCATCAACTCCTTGTAATCTCAACTTCTCACCTGGCCAACAAAAGAAGAGCGACTTGAATCATCTCAGGTTATTCAAGCAGAGGGCTTCCCAGGATGTATTGGTTTTGTTGATGGTACTGCTATTCCTTTGAGCCAGAAACCTGCTCAAGGTTGAAACAATTACTTTCACATTCTCGTCAAAAATTTTCACCAAAATATTTACAAGTCAAAAAAATTCCATATCTGTTTTAAAAAATTTGCAATACTCTCCCCTGCATTTTATTGAAGCAAGGGGTGGATATCACCAAAATTTTTCTAAGTCATCAATTTCACATGTCAGATTTGAAAATTTGGCAATACCCCCCCCCCCTGCATTTTATCGAAGTAAGTGGTGGAAGTCATCTAAATTTAATATAATTACATAAATTATTAAATAAATATCTAATATATATCAATTTCACTAGTTTAAAGTAATGACAATCCCTCAGCCGAAATGCAGATCAAATCTAGAAACAAAAGTTTGGGACTTTCCACAGGTATAGGCTAGAGGAACCCCATGAAACAAATAAATGTTATCATGATTACCATTTATACAACACAAGGTCATGGGCCCATTACTTTAGTTGAGGAAATTGATACATAAAAAATATTTATTAAAAATTTACAAAAAATATAAAATTTTTGATGACAACTCTAATCCCCATACTTTTTGGATCTAAATAAAGTTTTTTTAAATCGATTAACTTTACCTTCTTTCATTACCTTATTGATTCTTTGAATCAACTTATGACTGATTTGAAATGAGCAACCAAAATGTGTTAAATCTTGACAGGATTCCAAACCAGGATGAGCTTTGGTCGTTTGATGATTATCCTTAGAAGAATTCCAAATAGTTTCGATGATACCATTTCCCAAACCAAAATCAATGATGCACCAGTGGTCTGGAAAATATAAACCATGTCATTTGATTTTAGCTGGAGATGGTATTGGTTGGCGAGTAATCGGTTTGATATATGAGAATATACCAAAAGTAAGAAAATTGGTGTCCTTGGTATCGGTGTGAATTTTATTGTGAAATCCAGAATGAGTGATAATAACATTAGAAAATAAAAGATATTCATGGCTGATATCTTCCCATTCGGAGTCACACCAATTCGGTATTCCTACTTTGGTTGCAGGTTCATGATTTTTTTCAAATGCTTTATTACAGTGCTTTTTGAGTCAAAGAGCAAGAAAAGAGTTAAAGGAAGGTAGAGTGTCCCATAAGCAAAAATCTTCATCTTTTTGAGCTTTAGTGATATTCTTGAGCAACGGATACATGCCTAGATAATAATCATATAAGAGTTTCAGAATCCTTATCCTCTAAATATGCAATATAAAAATGTGAAATAAGACAAGTGAAATTTGGAAAAAAGGCTCAACTTCAAAGGTCAAAATCTCAGCAACCACTGAACCTTATTCAAACCTGTTTGTGGGAAATAAAAGATATTCTTTAGTAGAATCTTCAGTTAAAGGACATGTGATTTAAATAAACCTAACCCTAATTTGTTACATAAAAAAATGAAATAAAAATTTAAATTGGGAAAAAAAAGGCTCAACTTTAACAGTCAATATCTCAGCAACCACTGAATCAAATTCAAATCTGTTTGTGGGAAATGAAAGGTAGCCTTCAGGAGAATCTTCAGTAAAAAGAACATTAGATTTGAATAAACCTAACCCTAATTCCGAGTCTGATTTTCAAAATTTTACAAAAACTTGAAAAGTGGTAATGAAGATGAGATCAAAAGGAGTTTTATAAGTTCACTGTTATCCAGATAAGAGTCATACATATATTTAAGTATGAAGTTTTTATAAAAGGAATGAGATATCATATAGGCATGAAAAAAAGGAGATGAAACTTACCTTGATTGAAAAGTAGGAAAAATAGAGTGAGAAAGATTGATGTTGGAATTGTGGGGAAATTGAATATGGAGTAAGTGAAATGCATAAAGAATGTGCAATGTATGTGTTTCAATGAAATGGAGCCAAAAAAAAGTGAAATAAGGGAACTAGTCTTCTGGTGGATTTAAGAGTTCTACCAAAAAAAAAAATTGCCCCTGATAATGGAGGATATCCATAACACACTTTTAAAGGATAAATTTATTTAAGAACAACCAAAAAAAAAAAAAATTGGTTGAGGTTCACCAGGATGTTGCATCACCTTCTTCAGCAATAAGTCCTTGCATAAATTGGGCAATGAAAATAATTATACTCTCCAGTATGTCCTCAGGTTAGTCACAGCCTGAATAGAAAACCTTTGTGTTCCTCTTCATTTGACTAAACTAAAATTTCTTTTAGATGTGACAACGGGCATCTCACACCAAATTGGACACCATGAATTAAAAAAATGAGCAGCACAAGAATGACTTCAACTAATACATATGCAACGTTCATTTGACTAACTCCCCTAACTGTTACTGTGGTATCCAGTTTGTCAAAGTGTCATCTCATGAAGAATACCGAAACCCTGCCAAACCAACACAGCCAATTTGCATATGGTGGATTTCGTGTCCATGTGCCAGAACGATGTTGTATTTTTTGCTTCATTTTTTTTTTTTCTTTTTAATGAATCATATCATGTTATGATCTACAGCTAATTGGGAAAACCTTGCTCTTTTTTCGCTCCTCATCCCCCGCCAAAAGCGGTTTAAACTCATGTTTTTGGCGGGGAGTTTGAGGCAAAAACTCAGCAAGCTTTTCCCAAATAGCAGTATGTGTCTTGTCATACAGTTTTTATGTGGGTCTGATAGTTGCTTTGTGATCAGGAAATGTGGGGAAGGGAGGTTACACGATGTCAAATCACAAAATGAAATAACCGATCACTTCTCATGCCTGTAGTTCTCTTCTTAATCTGCAGATCTCTTTTAACCTGGATACAAATTTCAAAGTTGATTGAGCGAATAGTTAAAGAGTAATTTAAAAAAAGAGAGATGGCGGATAACACTTTCTACTCATTGCTTATATTGCGCCCATCATTGGATATTGCCTCATGGATGATATTAGTTGACAAGAAGCCACTATTCAATTAGGCTGCTGCCAGGCATGTGATTTATTTCTTCTTTGGGATCAAGACATTGGGTAGCTCAGTAAAATGACTTGACTATCGTTGACTATTCTTAATTACCAAACTAAAAAGCAACCTAGAACTTCTAACAGATACTTGTTGTTGATGTCTTTTTTGTACAATTGAGCGATTAAATCTTCAATACTTTGTAATCTATTTGGGCGAGTGATGTTTGCTTCAATAATGCGTCACCAGCTAAACATGGCGCCTTAATCTTACTCCTCCGTCCGCTTATCAAGCAGTGGATTAAGTTTGTCTGTGTTTCACTTTTTTCATGGCCCTGAGCTTGGTGAGATGGTAATAAGTTATAATAAATAAAAATGTAAATCAAACATGGTATAATTTGTATCTAGCAGGCAATCACACTTGCCTTCCAATTTTCGCCATCCTTCACTCAATATCATAAATTCATATATATGATGTAACCTACTCTATTTCTCATACCTTACTAAAACCTTTTTCTATTTTACATATTTATCAACCTAATCATGACTTGTTTAAAGTCAAGCCTCACATATGGACACAGGCTAAAAATGATGCCACCCGCCTTTGACCCTTTTAGGACTGACGCGATCGGTGCGCTGCCTGTGGGACACTTGGAAACGCTTTATAAATTGCTGCTTGTTTTCATTTTCATCCCTCCATCTTTCCACCATGGATTCTCCTAAACAAATATCTCAGCGTAAATCTTCATTTGGCGCTGGAATCCTTGCCTCACCTGTCAAACACATATCTCCCATAGATCCAGCAAACACTAGGCGTGGAAGCACTTCCGCTAGTGGCCGCAGGAAACCAAGCATTGATCCATCCAAGTCAACATCTTAATCTGGTTCTTCTCTTTCACCTTTACTCACCCATAGCATCTGTCTTTTCTTCTGCTTCAGGCTGGGGAGTATGCATGCCTTGACTCCATCTTCAACTAGCGCTAGAGAATTGGCTCTCAAGGGCCCTTTTAATATTATATTCATTGGTGCAGGTGTATGTTCCTTACATTACCTCCATTTTTTTTTTCTGCAGCTAACCAATCATACGTCTTTCTTTTCTTTTCTTTTCTTTCAGAACATCAATTTTGGCAGGTAAGCCTCTATACTTTGAGGTTTTTGAGTCCACTGATGTGGAAACTAATTTAAGCTAATTGATTGGATCAGCGATGAAGGGCCATGGAGTTTGTTATTTTGCCGATTTTCGTTTCTTATGTATTCCATCTCCCATGAGCTCACCTTTTCAATCTATGTAATTGATTAGATCACTCCGTGCGATTGGAGCACAAACTGCAAACTAGAATGAATGTAGTCGCTATTATCGATCCTGCCCTAAATCGTGCACAAGAGGTCAAAGATTCGAAATGTGTTTCTTTTGTAGAGAGGGCTTATAGGAACGCAAAACTTTGCAAAAGCTTAGATGATTTCGCTGCTCAAATGCTACCAGAGGAAAAGCCACACGCTATCGTTATTGGCAGTCCTGCTCAATTTCATGGAAGTAATTTGTAGGTTCTACCATTTTGAAACCAAATTAGAGTATACTGACGATTACTGTCTAAAAATTCAAGACCAGGACAAGATTTAGAAATCCAGTGCTTAAAACATTTTCCTGATGTTGCACTGTTTATCGAAAAGCCCATATCCTGTGCTCCCGTCCAAGCGTGTTTTGCTCTAGCAGATATACTGGAGAAGAAAAAGTGTATTGCGTCTGTTGGATACATGTTAAGATATCTTCAGGTATGTTTCTATCTGTATAGCTATTCTCTGTCTGATCCATTTTTTGTTTTAATTGTATGTCTGGCCAGGTTATACAACAAATGCAAAGAATCATAGCAGAAACCAATAAACCTGTAATGATGGTTGTTGCACGATGTATGCTTTCAAGTTTATGGTAAACTAAGTACCCGCTCATTTGTTATGATTTGGAAGACGTTTGCAGCTACGCCAAAATTCGAAGCGAAGTATGGTGGAACAAAAGTAAAAGTCTTGGCCCCATTGTTGAACAAGGAACACATCTTGGTTAGATTTTAGCGATCTATTACTTTGTTTCCCTATTTATGTAATTCTTTACTTCACTTTTTTAGTTGATCTATGCAGATATTTTGGCGGTGAAGTTTTGATGAACAGTGTGCAAGCGACTTCCACGGAGGTACGCAATAACTGTTTAATTAATATATAGTATTAAATTGTGCAAATGAAAGGCGTTGTATCAATTTCCTGTTTTGTAAATTCTACTTCAGCATTTTGAGGAAGCCGGTAAATTGGAGGCGATGCCTGTTGACGAATCTAAGATACCTGCTGAACATCGTGTTCCTCGAACCACCTCGGCACTTTGGTTAGTTTTCGCAAATAATTTTCATGGAATTACCAAACTGATAGCTAAATATTTATCTATTATATTTATGAAATGATAGGAAATTTGAAAGTGGAGCTATTTGTTCATTTACTCATGCTTTGACTCTTCAAGGCACTAAATACTCAACTGAGTTAGAAGTTTATCGTACGATTTCATCATTTTCCATCCTATTGATTGTTTTTTACCATTCATGGATTATTCTAATCGTGACGAATCGTTGTTTACTGAATATCATTCTCTCTATGACTCACAGTTGACGGATGGCAAATGAAAGTAGTAGATTTGTACAACGAACCTACTCTCTATGTTCGTTCTCCTGAAGCGGATGCCGAACAAAAGATTGTATTTCCACAAGATGATCCTTATTTTGGCGAAATATCTGCTTGGATCGATACCTATGAGGCACGACAAGGAAAACGGAATGAATCCGCTATTTTAGAAGATGATGAAGATGAGAATGAGAATGAGGCGATGAGCGGTGAGATCTTAAGCACTTTTAGAGATGCTTGTGCCACTTATGCACTCACTTGGTCAGTTGTTACGGATTTTAATTGTACTTGGGAAGAGCTATTTAATGAAACTGTAAAAATTAACGCCTCGTTTTTGGTGCATACCCAATCAAATTGTGGGACATTTCTTCAGGGCAATAAAAGAAGCTTCCGAAAAAGCTATCAAGACTAAGGCGGTTGAGTAAATGGTGAATGATTTATTTAGTGAAACTAGTTTTTCATAGTTAAAACCATACATATATTGCTTTCTAGAAATTACTTGATCATTATCTCACTATCTTAGAGAATAACTAATTTTCCATAGACCCTTAAACTATTGATGGACCTGTCATTAGTTTCTAATCAACAATATCCCTTAACTTCACTCATTCATGTGCTTTTCTATTGAAGTTTGTTTCCAAGATGCCCTCCTAGGCTGAACATCCATCTTGGTACAAAAACACAAAATATTATGAAGCTCCTTCTAGCAGGTCCCTCTTAGGCACTGTACCCTGATTTCACTTTAACTTCAAGTGGATCCATATTACAACTACTTATTAAGAATTTATTGGATGCATGTATTTTGTTTTCAATCAGCTTTTGTGTAGCAGAGCTAAAATTGAGTTCTAACAATGTTTTTTGATGAGTAATTTTTTCAGGAAAGTATTCAAAAATGAGAAAAATGTAGTCATTCATGCACAATTTTTTATTGCCCCTTAGCATAATTTAATTTAATTTAATACTTTCTGGATTGTTAGAGCCAAAAATAAAAGAATAAAAAGAGGGGGGGTTGTTATGCACTTTGAATGTTATGCAAAATACAAGAAATTGCTTGATTTGTAGAAAATAGTAAATGTAAATTTGTTTAGAGAGAAAAAAATTGATATGAAGATAGAAAATTGAAGAGGCTTTGACATGTATATTTTGATTGTATATAAAAGCAAAAGAAAAAGAAAAAGAAAAAAATTGAATGAATTAAAGAAGGGAGGAAGGGAGGACAAGAAAGAAAAAAAAAGAAAAAAAAAGTTTTATGCTTGAAATAAATTAATGTTCATGTGAGTTGAAAAAACTAATTTTAAAGAAAAATATATATATATATATTTGAATAAATCCAACTCTCACCTGTTTGGCATCTCAGAAATTTATGTTTCTTTCTTCTTTTTTTAAAATTTAAAGCTAAACAACATTTTATCTAGCTCCCTTTCATATTTGTATGAAAATCATCAAAAAATTTCTTCTCAATCATATAATTGATAAAACAACATTTGATCCCTAATGGTCTTGACTAAAAAAAAATTATCCCATGGCAAGCCAGTGGAACTGATCAAGCAATAGAAAAAAAAGAAAAAAAAAAAAGGTAAGCACTTCATGACACTCAAATCCATAAACATTGAGACAAGAATGTAGGTTTTCAAAAATTTATTGACAGCTCAAAAAAGTTGAGCTGTGGTATTTTTTTTTTTTTTTTTCTTTTTTTTTTTTTGACATCCACCATTCATTTTGTGGCAAAATCACATTACATTGATTTCTCTGTTGTCTCAGTGCTCTTCATGATCAGAGTTGAAAATGAAGTCAACTTAATGGTCATCAAATGAACTGATTCTGTCAAAAAAAAAAAAAAAAAAAAAAAAAATACTGCAGCTCAACTTTTAAGCTGTAAATAGATTTTTGAAAATTTTCATTTTTGTCTCAATGTTTATGGGTTTGACTATATTATAAGTGCCAACCAGAGGATATGAGTAAGAAAGATAAAGCTCTCAAGTTTTATCACTTATCTTAATTCTTATTATGGCTATGGTGATATATGAGCTTTGAGCATCTGCAGCCGTTTCAGAAAATATTCATTAGCTATATGTATTTTACTGGTGCCATTTGTTACTTAATTACAATATTCATCAGCCATATGCCAATTCTTTAACTAAATGCGCATTAAAAAATATTCATCAATCATGTAACTCATTCAATAACTACTAGGGCATCCATTTCATACTTCAACTCATACACACACATCCTCAATTACATGGCACAAAGATTTATGCACATTATAGATGAGACAAAATCTTTTGAAAAAGAGGAAATAATATTTAGAGATCCTTTAGAGTCAATTAAATCAAGTAATAAAGCCCATAAAAATTATTTATTAATTGCTATTGCATTAATAGACATCACCAGCTTATGAAAGACTATTGTTATACAAATAGTAACTACAACTAAACCATGTTTCACCACCATTTTTGCATTGGGAAAACTCTATTTCTTTAAATTTCTAACAATATATAGCTACATAATGTGTATATTGGACACAGAGGACTGTAAGTCAAATGTGGAGCACTCGGGTTTCTCGGTAATGCTTATCCATGACAGAGCAAGTTGTTCTTCTTGGAGGTGTCAATTAGGAGACTTTTTTTTCCCCCTAGAATCAGTCAACATAAATGAGTTATTATTGAGCTATTATAGATGAGAAGGTGTGGCTGAAGTTTTTAATGAGAATATATGTAGTAATTGAATGAATAGTAGTGGCTATTGTTGTGTGAAGTGAGGGTGAAAAAACAGATAAGTCATTAATGAGGCATGTCTGGCTTCAGTAGATAATGGTTGAGTCAAAACAATTGGTGCAAGATTTTGGCAATTACACAAGGTACTCAAGCAACTTTTCTCATTTGATTATATGACTACAGAATAAATTAGTTACTAGAGTCTAATTGAGCAACAATTGAGGAATACATTGGTAAAATATGCATACCAAACCACTTTACCAACACGGCTGTGGATGCTGTTAGGTGAAATGAAATTGTTCTATTACCAATTATCTTTATCATTGTTGTGCGTGGGATATATATACGTGTATAGTTAGGGTTCTAAAGTGTAATTGAGTAAGTTACAACAATTCTAAAATACTTATAAATAATAACATCAAAGAAAAGTTGTTAATATTTGGTTCTCAGACTTGTTATAGAAGAAATCTTAATCAAATATGCTAATCTTTAATTGGAATCATACATAAAAGATTTAAAATGGTTACAATAGAATATATATACAGTTGGCTTTTATTCTACTTTATCAACATGGATCTTGACACAGACCACCATGACACATGCATCAATGCATCACTTTTGCCTCTGCCTGCCAATACTTCCCCCTCCCTCACTCTCCCTCAAGATATTCCCTCTCATCCTCCTCTCCCTCCAGTTATTGTTGCATTGGGCCCATACCCTGCACTCAAGAAGAGACAGTATGTTTACCCTCCTCTGTCCCCTACAAGAGGCCTCAGGGAAAACACAGTTGACTCCCTCATGGAAGCTGCTGCTTCACACCAAGAGCTCTTCTTTACCAAATCTCAGGTATGCTCCCCTCTCACCCCCCCTCCCTAACACATCCCTCAACAACCCCAGTCCCCCAGTCAGTAACTCCCTCCAGGACTCAATCCACAGTCCATTCAACCCTTTCTTTGGTCCTGGCCTCTCAGTTCCTCCTCCTTCCAACATGGAACTGAGTGCCTCAGTGGTTCACCTCAAAAGTTTGGTAGGTCAAGAAAACTTGGACAATCCTCTTGCACTCATGACCTGCCTCAGAAAACTGATTGGCGCCTTTAAGGACCCTCCCCACAAAGGGTCAAAGATATCAGTGCACATCTCCACCATGGCTGATATCAGAGCCCTTTCAGATGCCATCCTTCCCCTTATGAGAAAAGATATATTCCAATGTTCCCCTCCTTCTCCCTCTCAGACCACTGACTCTATCCCCACCACCATGGCATCAATGAAAAGGGAGATTGATCAACTCTTGGAAGACATGAACCCCCCCCCTCCCCACTCTCCCCCCTCTCCTCACCCTGCACATAGATCCTTTTCCCAAGTGGTGTATGCCTCAATCACCCCTACAAAAGCCCCCCATCATCATCAACATCCATGCCACTTATCACCATTAAACAACTTGATCCTATTTCACCAGTCCTTACAAAATATAGCAACATACAAATCCTCACCTTCATCAACAACCAAATCTCACTGGAAAACTCAGCAGTGCCAATCTGCATAAGAAGTGCATTTCTCCATCTTTCAAATAATATTAAACTCATTATACACTCAGAGGAGGACAAACAAATCCTGATCAATTCTTGGCAGAAACTGATCCCTCAAGGCATGATCTTTAAGCCAGCATCATTCCCAGTAGTAGCTCATGGGATCCCAACAGACTTTGGCCTCAAAGACCAAACTTGTATTGAATCAATCATTGCCAAAAACCTGGACACTATCCAATCATTGTACTGTCTTTCCTGGATTAAGAGTGCTGAAGACAGGGAGGGGAAAAAAGACTCCTCAGTCATTCTTCACCTTTTGAACAAGTTTGATGCTGACAATCTTTCTTCTCCCACCCCTATCTTTTCTTTCATTTGTGATGGCCAGGTAAGGTGCACAGAGGCAGTGAATAGAGAACACAGAACCTGCTTCAAATTTTGGGGCAAGGGTCACTTCTCTATTCACTTCTCCCTTCCCCCCAGGTGCTCCAACTGTGCTGACCACCACAGCACCAAAATTTTCAACAAACCTTCTCTAAACTCCCCTGTGTGCATCAGATGTGCAGACAACCTCCCCCACAACCACCCACTAACTTCTGGCACAATATCACTCCTAGACATGATGCAAGATCCAACCACATCAAAATTCCTCTCTCATCTACCTCACCATTCAATCTGCCCCTGTTAAAACAATAAATAAATGATTCCCAACACACAGCCCAAAATATCATCCTTCTTCCTCAATATCTTTCAACTAAGTTTCCACAGATCCTTCAACTTTTTTCACTCAATATTTAATGATCCTCTCACCTCATCATACAACATCCTAGAATTCCAAGAACCCTATTTGTCTTATGACTACCTCTCTCCTTCCCAAACTAAAGGCTAGAATCTTATCTCCACATTTCACATCTCCCTGCACCCATCAAACTCCTGTCTGCTGCTGTTTTTATGTCAAAAAATGACTCCCTCCCCACCTATTTGTCACCCCACCAAGCCCCTTTGTAGATATTGCCCTGCTTATCACCAACATCCTCTCTCCCCCCTTCTTATAGCAAACATGTAAAACCCTCCAGTCACCTTCTCTTCCCTACCTTTCATTTTTCCTGCCCTCTCCCCCCACACACATATTCCCAGCATCCTTCTCACTGACTCCAACCTCCACCATGACCTATGGTCAGATCCTTCTAAACACACAACAAATCATCCAGAAGCAGCCAATCTCCTCAATTCAACAATGGAACTGAATATGTCTTTAATCTCACAGGCAGGAGTTGTGACATTTTGAAACACTAGAAACTTCACTTCAGTGTTAGATCTAGTATTTGCTGATGATAAAGCCAAAAGTCTTTTCATTAAATGTGTCACTGACAAGTATGGAAACAAGTCTCATCTATTCAACCATCACGCAATCACCTCAACCCTCCTTATCAACTCTCCTCCCCCTCCGCCTCAATGCCCTTATCAAAACTGGAACAATTTTGATAAGTGTTCCCTCCTTTCCAGAATCTCCTCCCCACCCCAGATTGATCTGGCTGCTGAACACCTTACCTCCTCTTTTATCAAACTAATGGATGATTTTGTTTTTCTGCAGCAGCCCAGCTCATTGTGACATGCGCCATGGGAAATTTGTGGGTGAATTGCTAGCAGTTCTCACTCTTTGAACTCCATGGTGACCCTAATTTATGCCATGTATCAGACCTACCATAAATATCACATTGAGAATAAATTGGAGTCACATTTAGTCTGAGATTTGTCCTTGATTAAGGCCCAGTGTGCCCTACATTCAGCACAAGTTGATCCAACAAAACTGTAATTTGATCCTTAGTTAAGCACCAATTGAGCACACATTGATCTAACATACACATTATGTATGTGTACTCAAAATACATTATTGATGCATATTGGAAATTCATACATATTCATTACCAATTATGCATGCATACTCAATGTACAATTTGAATTATGCATTATGCATTATGCATTTTGAATATTAAATATTGAATAATTCATGTTTCATATTGCATAAATCATATTGCATATTGCATAATACATAGTGCATAATGCATTTTCCATATTGAATAATACATATTGCATAGTGCATAATGCATAATTCCTATTGGATATTGGATATTGGATACTGGATATTGGATATTGGATATTGGATATTGCATAGTGCATATTGCATATTGCATATTGCATATTTCATATTGAATAATGCATAGTGCATAGTGCATATTGCATATTGCATGTGGATGCATAATGCATATGCAACATGAAATATTCATGCATGCACAATGTGAAAATTAACCATCTATTGAGAAAAGTGAAAAATAAGTCATGTGACCTATAATTTTGTAAAGGGAAAAGAGGAATGATGATTTAAGCTTTTTTTACAATAGCCTTAGTTTTCATTATATTGTTAGAAAATATGCCTTGAAAAACTATATTGAAAAAACCCATATCCTTGGTGAGGAATTCTTCATCAAGTTTAAAAAGCAAATTTTAACTGTTAGCATTATCTATATAGCTTCAAATATGGAAGACTCTATGTAAAAAATTAATATCCTCAGTAGTTTAATTATTTATTGTCCATCTCATTTTTATTCTCTGCATAAAGCTTTTGAGGAAAAAAATATATAAGAGATATGTATATTTTATCATGTCTATGTGCCCCAAATTCAATGTGCCAAATTGTGTTGAATAATCATTTGTTGTATTTGATTTATGTATTTCGGGTTGAATGCAAAATGAGATTGCCAACTGGGATGCAAAAAAGTTGGCATGCAATATGAAAATGAATATTGCATAATTAACAGTGGCATTCTAAACTTGCAATTTCACTGATAGATTTTCATACTTGGCTAGTAGTGTGGGGGAACTGGGATGTAAAAAAGTTGGCATGAAATATGAAATGAATATTGCATATGAAAACAGTGGCAAGCAAAATTTGCAATTCCACTCATGGATTTTCATTCTTGACTAGTAGTATGGGGGTTGGTAGTAGTGGTCAAGCAACCACTAAAAACATTTGTGCACTCACTTTTGAGCAGAGGGTATCATGAGTGTAGAATTATGGAAGGTGCCCATAATTTATTATTAATTGTTAATTTTATTAGGGGGTATCAATGTTCAGGGATCTGCAATTAGGGATCAGGAATTTTTTTTCCCGGGATCAGACATTATTAATTGTGGAAGATTCTTATCCACTAGTCCCAGGGCTGGTGAATAAGGAATCCATGATAATGCATTATCTTGCCTCTTATACCTCAATTTCCATTCCTAATTCCTGATCCCAAACTCATCACATCCATGATGGATTTTTAAGAAAGTCACATGACTTATAATTGCTAATGCCATTGTTAAGTCTTTCCTCATTCTATGATACTAAATTTTGGTGGTGAACACATAACATTTTTTCTCATCCTTATGTGTCTCTTCACTCTATGATACTTAATTTTGGTGGCAAACACATAACATTTTTTTCTATCTACACACCCCATCTGCTCATTTGGTGGTGAATTCCCACTTCCCACTCATCACCTAAACCTTCTACCGACAACCTTTTCTACCAACAATAACAAAGCACCCCTCTACTAGGAAGCAACTTCACACAGCTATGAATGCTATCACTTTAGTTTTAGCCACTGACTCTGATTCTGACTCTGGTTTGGAAAACACTTTAGCTTATATGTGTTTTCTTTCCAAAAAGCATTACATCATCACCAGGGGGCCAAATCTTTATCATGATCCCCGATATGATCTGGCCTCCATTCTCAACATTCCTCATTTAAACTTTACACAAATTTTTAGAACTTCTCCCAATTCTTTCTTCAAACTTTATCAACTCATTTCTGAACATCCTATCTTCCATAACAATTCTCATAACAAACAGCGTAATCCTGCCATCCAACTTGCTGTTGCTCTATGTCGCTTTGTGTCAGCCAGGCTATTCCAGGAGTCCAGTAAATGATATGTAACTTATAAGACCTTAAAGAGGGAGTAAGAATTATATTTAATGTATATAAATTAATATTTTATTGCATAATAAAATTATATAAGTATTTTATCACATATAAGTGTTATATTAATTTTATTGGTTATATAAATTTTTTATACATTTAAATTTAACATAATATACTATATTCTACAAATAATGGCGCATTTTTTATGTATTTAATAATTATAAATTTATATTTAATTAATTAAAAACATATATTATAATTATAAGTGTAAAATTTACTTATAATATAATTAAATTAATTAATTATATTTATATATTAAATATCATTTTTTATAGTATTAAACAATAAATAATGATGCTTCTTTTGACCTATAATTGTGTCAGGAAAAACTAATTAATACTGAATTGAAATAAATTACATATTTTGTTGCGTCAGAATATTTTTGTTTCACTTAAAAATCCTTAAATCAGACTGTACCATCTGTTTTGAATGATTTTTCTCATAGTACCTATGTTCCAGGCTTGTTTAGTTATTCACTATTTTTACTTACTGATTTGGGAATTAATGGTGGGAAAATTGGATTCTTAATTGGGGTTTTTAATTATTTGTTTCATATTTTTCTCTATATTGTTATGTTTCACTTACTCTTTGATATACTTGTTTTATCCTATTATAATTCTTGTATTTACAAATATAGTGGCGCTTCATAGGACCCATTGCCTATAAAAGGGCCTTGGATAATCCCCTGTAGCCTCATCACTTACTACACACTCAACAATTTAAAGATAATTTTATTATGCTGTGGTAGCCTAAAGTTTAGTACGGCACCTAAATATGTAAATGGAGTTATTACGGCGTGCAAGATTGGCGTTATTATTTTTTTATATATAAAAAGGGTTTTATTTAATTTATTTGAGTTTTAAATATGAAGAAATTGGTCATGAGCAAATGCCTACACGAAAACAATTTATTTTACGGAGAAAACTTATTTTTACGGCCTGAAAAATTTATAAGTATTAAGTCGAGTCACTCAAGAACCTTGGGAAATTTTCCCAGAATTTTTACTATTTTTCTTATATTTTTAAATGAATTTTAAAGTTTTATAGAAATATTTACGTTTTCAGAAATTACTTAACTTCAATGAATTTTCACGGGGTAATTAGAGCTGCGCAGACTACGAAAATTAGTTTGGTATGTAAAGGGGAAGTAGCTCTATTATGTGTAATTTTTCTAGATTTTTTATTATAGTGTTAAGGTTCTAATTGAGTCCGGAAGTCCGGACGGACTCCGTTTCGACTCCGTTCGGACTCCGCTTCGACTCCGTACGGACTCCATACGGACTCCGCTTTGACTCCGTACGGGCTCCGGATTGACTCTGGAAGAGCTCTGGAGGGGAAAACTTAGGCACGTGACTAGGAATACTTAAGCGCTTCTCAAACTCGAAATTGAGAGGGGGGGGACACAACATACAGCTTAATCTTTAACCACCACAGTCTCATTTTTTATTACTCAACAAATTAAAATAACTTGTAATACCCTTATAACATTATTATTTTTACATAACATTTTAGAAATACAATTCAACAGTTTAAATAACACTTCATTTAGGGTATCTTTAGAAAGGTCTTCATCGCTGGGACTTGATTATTGCTGTCTCATAAAAATTCAAATTATTATAAAAACATAAAAGTCAATCTTTACAGATCTTTCACTGGTACACCTTAATTGTTGTTATCAGTATTTCTTTCTCAACAGCCACTTTCTTTTAATCTCAATAAGCGTTAAATATTTTAGAGTTTCATTATTTTTTATTAATCAGATCCAAGTAGATTGGTTAGCTTAGTGATTTAGAACACCTACTTTGTTATTTTATTGGAAGGACGGGGTTTTCAGCTAAATCCACACATCTCCTCCGGATTCTGCTTACAGCAAGGCGACTGTAAGAGTTTACCTTACCATAGTTGGCGCCCAACGTGGGGTTCGATTTCTCTAGCTTTCTTTAAAGACTTACTTGGATCAAGAACGTTATTAGCCTGCAAGAGGCTTATTTTCTGGAACTCTAATTGGATTTTTGTTATTGGCCTGCAAGAGGCTTGTTATTTTATCGATTGTTAAAGCTTTTCATTACTTATTGGGATGTCTTCTTCTGCTGTTGCTTCTGGATCTTCTAACCCTCTTACTCCCTCAGTTAGAATTGTTTCTTGGGATGGCCCAAAGTTTGATGGGGAGGAGGTTAAATGGTTCATTAGCAGGTATGAAGCTGCTGCTGCTGTTGATGGTGCTTCCCATGTGGATATGGTGAAGCAAGTTAGATTTTTTATTGCTGATAGGGAGGTGGAAAAAGAGGTTATTGCTATGCAGGCATTCAAGGACAAGGATTGGGTTAAGCTTTCTAAAGCTATGGTTGATAGATGGGGTGTTAGGTTTACTATGATGGACCTCAATAAAATTGTTGGAGACTGGCAAGCAAAAGGTGGTGTTTCTTCTATGGCTGACTTCAAAAAGCTCTGTGTTCAGTTTGATGAAGTGGTGGAATATCTCATACTGGTGGACGAGTTAGTGCATGAGAACCAAGCAAAAGATTTGTTTTGGACAGCATGCAGCAGGGATATTTGAATGGACGTCTTGAAGGATCTTTCAAGAAAAGATTTGATGAAGGAACTGCCTAATGGTGAGCAGAAACTGCCGGCTCTGGAGGTTATCAAAGAGAACATTCAGGCCCATCTAAAGTTATTGGCGTTGGACAAATATCAAGAGTCATGCACTCAATATGTTAGCAAGGTTGGCGAAGTTTTGGCCGAAAACAACGATATTATGGTCAAAGCCCAGGAGGCCAAGAAGGCTCAAATGGGATTACCTGCTGCTAAAGTTGAGGGTAATGTAGATAATAAGATGGTCGATCACCTGGCCAATTTAACTAAACAATTAAAAATATTTGTTCAAGAGACTCAGAAGGCCAACAAGGCCCCAATCACTTCTTCGTCGACGTCAACTTCTTATCAGTCTAGAGGTTATGAACGTCGAAATTATAATGGCAATAACAACGGTAACCGCTTCCCAGGCAATGGGAGAAATGGTGGGAATGGTGGTAATGGATATAGAGGTGGCTATGATGAGCCAAAGGTGTGCTCCTATTGTAATAGGAGGGGGCACAGAGCAACAGTTTGTTTTGCTCTTGATAAGGATATGGATGCTGGGTGAGTTTTATTTGATGGTAAATTTATAAATTTCCTGATGGTTCGTTCATCAAGCCCAGTGATGGACAGTCTCCTTCTGATTTGGTCAGAAGAAGTTTAACGGCTGAAAGGAGAGCCAGATTTGAAGAGGTGACAGATGAAGATGTTAATGCCAAGAGTGGCAAAAATGGTAATGGTAATGGTGGTAAAGCTGACAAGGGCAAGGAGAAAGAGGTCAGTAAAGCCACATTTTCTACTTCTTTTGGTGGTTTAGAGCTGGCGACGGTTGCCCAGGTGGAGGGTAGCTGTATGGCTGGCGAATACGATGTTAATGCTGCTAGAAGAGTAGCTGCTACTAAGGCGAAAAGTAGCATTCAGAGCCAATTGAGGGCTAATCCTGGCAAGGCCAATAACAAAGTGAACCCTTACTCTAAGGACAAGAATTCTAGTGCTCAAACTGCCGCCAACAAATTGAACCCTTACTCTAAGGACGAATTATATAAAATGCAGAAGGGGATTGCTGATATGGGGCCCCCTAGTTATGGCAAGTTTGATTTAAATGGTGAGCCTATGCCAGAGGATGATTCGGATTCTGAGGAGGACGTACCGTTGGCGTCTCTACCCAGACCAAGTTTTAGCGGTCCCATCCCAATGGAGGGAGTAAGAAGGACTAGCGATGGATCAGGATTAGTGCAAGAAGCTGGTGACGGAGTTAGGGTTATAGAAAGTGAAGATGGCTTGGTTGGACCTCAAGAGGTACCCAGGGCCAAGGTTGTTAAATCAAAGGTCCAGTATGAGCGGCCAGTAGTTTCTGGTCAAGCTAATGCGATGGACGCAGTTTTGAATAGGGTGAATTAACTGCAGATTCCCTTATCTTTGGGGGAGTTATTTACGATTAGTCCGGCGCTTGCTGAAAAGCAAAAGAAGCATTTGACGAGGCGTCGGGTTTCCACTGGAGAGGTGGAATATATTTGTGAAAATGCTGAGAAGTTTGGGGAAGATGTAGATACGCATTTTTCCGCTCCCCTGGGTTACCTGGTGGTAACTCTTAATGGTAAAGAAGTTAAGGCCTTGGTCGATTCAGGGTCTCAAATTAATTTAATTTCATTGGAGCAAGCGACGAGTATAGGCTTGCCAATTAAAAGTGGAGCTGGGGGAAACCTCAGAGGCATCGGAGGGCATGCAACAGAGCTGATGTGTACAGCTGAGCATGTCAGGTTAGGCATTGGTGGATCTGTTGGTAAGTTTCACTTTTATGTGGCCAGAGGAGCAGTCAAAACTGTTCTTGGTGGTCCTTTTTTGATGGATTTTGAGGCCAGAATAGGGTATCAAGCTGGCATGGGGATTAGTTTGGAGATCACTGGTGAAGATATGCGGAGGTTACATATGCGGTTAGCGCCTCCTGGAGATGAAGGTTGGGAAACACGGCCAGGGATTACTACTCTGTGCCAGTGTTGTGTTTGCACCAAGAAGCGGCATATAAAACGGACGGCTTCTGGTGAATTATGTTTGTTGGAAAGGGATGGATGCCCTCATTTTTTGGGGTAGCAGGGGCTGATCGCTCTAATGTTGTAATCTCTCCTCAGGATGAGATCCCGGATTGCAATAGGTCAGCTCACTTGGAGATAATTCAAGTGGATTTTCAATTATTTTCTGTTAATATTACTTTGGAGTGCAAATACGTTATGGACTTTTCTATATGTTTGTTGGATTTACCCTGTTTTTCTATAAAATTTAAAAATGGTGAAAAAGGCAAAATGGGCCAAATTAGGTTGGATAAAAATTGGAAGGGTATGTTTTTGGGCCTCCAGCAAGAGGTTAAACTGCAATTATCTCCTTCTATCACGGACCTCCAGCAAGAGGTTAAACTGCAATTATCTCCTTCTATTTTGGACCTCCAGCAAGAGGGTAAACTGCAAAAATCTCATCAAAACCAAATTAAAAATCTCAGTATAAGTAAAACACAAAAAAATAATTTATGTGAAAATGTTATTCCGGACCTCCAGCAAGAGGTTAAACTGCAATTATCTCCTTCTATCACGGACCTCCAGCAAGAGGGTAAACTGCGAAAATCTTATCCAAATGCAATAAAAAATCTCAGTATAATTAAAACACAAAAAAATAATTTTTGTGAAAATTCAATTCCGGTCCTCCAGCAAGAGGTTAAACTGCCGACTTTCTTTACAGGTGATTTAATGTTGGATAAGGGAAGCAAAGGTGTTGGAAAATCTGTTTATAAATTAGACGAGGGAAAGGAGAAAAGGGTAAAATTTAAAAATGAAATAAAATATTTTTCTAATTTTTCTTATTCTGATTCTGGCGATGAAGAAGATTCATTTGATGAAAGTTTTAATGGCGATACAAATGTAAATGATTTACCTCAAGCTTATTTAGATGTGGACGCAGCCAAATATAAGAAAGTAGCAAATAAAGTTCAACCTATTAATGAACCGCTACCTGCTGAATTAAATCCACCCTTGAGAAGACCAAGGTTATCAAGAAATCCTTATGAAAGTCCCTTGGTAAAGAATCCGCCTGAATTTTCTGAGACGTCAAGAATCACTTTTGAGAGACTGGGTGTTGTTAATTTTGGACCTGATGGTTGGTTGTCTGGAGAAGAGAAGAAGTTGTTGTTGGATGTGATGGTCAAGCGAGAGAAGGCCATTGCTTTTGTAGAAGAGGAGAGGGGTGTGTTGAAGCATTCCTATGGGGAGCCTTACAAGATTCCTGTGGTATGTCATGAACCGTGGCAGCAGAAACCGATTCCTATTCCGGCTGCATTAAAAGAAGCCTATATTGAAGTTGTCAGAGAACGGATACGCACTGGACTGTATGAGCAATCAACGTCAAGTTATTCTAGTCCGGTATTTTGTATCAAGAAACCGAATGGCAAGCTTAGAGTTGTTCATGATCTTAGGGAATTAAATAGGGGTACAATAAAGGATGCTGGGATACCGCCTAGTGCTGAGGAGTTTGTTGAAGCGTTTGCAGGGAGAGTGTGTTATGGTTTGGGAGATATTATGGGTGGATATGATGAGAGAGAGTTACGTCCGGACTCAAGGCCACTCACTACATTTGATACACCACTAGGACGTTTACAGTTAACAAGATTACCTCAAGGAGCAACAAATTTGGTTGCAGTTTATCAAGCTCAGATGGCTTGGATCCTTCAAGATGAAATTCCACAATATGCTGGAATCTTTATAGATGATGGAGGAATTAAGGGACCAACAACCGACTATGATAACCAGGTGTTGGAAGAGAATCCCGGGATACGCAAATTCATTTGGGAGTTTGCAATTACTTTAGAAAGAATCTAGTTTCGAATTGAAGAGGCTGGTTTAACTATTTCAGGTTCAAAATTTTCATGTTGTGTGCCAGCCTTAGAAATATTAGGCCATGTGGTATGTAGAGAGGGTAGGATTATGTCCAAGAAGAAAGTTAACAAAATTCAGTCCTGGCCAAGACCCAAGAATACAACCGAAGTTAGAGGGTTTTTAGGCGTTTGCGTATATGTTAGAATGTTTATCAAGGACTTTTCTTCATTGGCAGCTCCATTGAGACGGTTAACGAGAAAGGATGCAGACTGGGAGTGGGATGAAGAGTGTGAGAAGGCGTTTGTGAAGTTGAAGGAGGTTGTAGGGAAAGATTTAGTCCTGCACAAGTTGGATTATGGAAAAGATGCTGGCAGAATTTATTTAGCAGTCGATTCAAGTCAGGTTGCAGCTGGGCAGTTTTGTCTCAGATGGATAAAGCTGGTTACATCAGGCCAGTTAGGTATGAATCTGTAGTATTTACTGAGGTCGAATCAAGATATTCTCAACCAAAATTGGAATTATGTGGTGTGGCGAAAATACTGAAGAAACTTCAGCATATTTTGTGGGGGCAACATTTTGAGTTGCAAGTGGATGCGAAATCGTTAATCCAGATGATTAACTCCCCAAGTTTACCGAACGCACCCATGACGAGATGGGTAGCTTTTATTCAACATTTTTCGTTTGATTTAGTTCATAAGCCTGGCAAAACTTTTACTATGCCAGATGGTTTATCAAGGAGACCACCCACTGAAGAAGATTCAGACTCAGAAGAGTTCGATGAAGATATACCTATTATCAAAGCCAGCACTAAAGGAGCTGAAGACTTTCCATACCTCCCCCATGAGGTTAAACTGGCAGGACTATTGTGTTTAGATTATGGTGTTGATGACCTCCACCAAGAGGATAAACTGGAAAATAGTTTTTATGTTAATAAAGGTGTTGGAAAAGGTGTAGATAAATTTGGTAGAAAGGAGGTAGAAGAAGATGTGGTGTATGTAGAGGAAGATGGATTGGTAGTGTGGGATAGTAGTAAATTAAGGAATGGTGTATATGTTGGAGAATTAGAGAATTTAAATAAAAGGGTGGATAAAGAGAAAGAGGTAATTTCAAATACGGTTTTTGAAGGATCCAAAGGTTCAGAAGAAAAACGTCGACATAGCTCGATTAAAGATTTATTTAGGGGTCAACGATTATTGGCTCATTCATGTGCAGGTGATATTGGTGATAGAGAAGTCCCTATTGATGTTATATTAATCGATTATCAAGATGAAGTCTGGGGTCAGACTGGTTTTTATTTTTTGTTAGTCAAATATTTGTTGACTTTAGAGAGGCCAGAAGAGTGTGAAGACGATGAATGGGTGGCTATCAAGAGGAAGTCATCTACGTTTTACCTATCTGGTCGATGTTTAATGAGGAGGAGGTATCCAAATCCTCAAGTAGTTATAACTCAACAGAAGGGGCAAGAATTAGTTTTGAAATCACTGCATGAAGATCTCGGGCATAGAGGCGTTGGAGAAACGTTTAGAAGAATTTCTGATCGATTTTGGTGGCCTGGCATGAAGATGGCTGTTAAACAGTGGGTTCAGTCATGCGAAGAATGTCAAAGACGAAGTTATTTAAGGCCAAAAGAACCTGGACGTGCGACCGGTGAATATACACTCTTTGGGAGAGTTAGTTTAGATGCCGTTCATATAAAAGAGGGACGGTATAAATATTTAATAGTGGCCAGAGATGATTTATCTGGTTGGGTAGAGGCAGCGCCTCTTATTAATTTAACTGCCAAAAATGTGGCAGAATTTTTTTTGAATAATTGGGTGTATCGATATGGAGTGATGAAATTGGTGACGGTAGATGGAGGTCCTGAATTTGGGACAGAGTTTAAAGAGGCTGTATTGAAAGTTGGATCAAAGGTTAGGGTAGCAACCCCATATTATCCTGAAGCTGAAGGAATGGTTGAAAGAGGGCATCAAGTTATTAAGGATGCTTTAGTTAAAATGTGTGGGACAAGTGCCGAAAAGTGGAGGCACTATTTACCTTTAGTTTTATTTGCTGATCGAATCACTGCCAAAAGGACTACCGGATTTTCACCTTATGAACTTGTTTTTGGACAGAAAGCAGTTTTACCAGTTGATTTAGAAGCTGAATCATATCTTGGGGTTGACTGGGACACGGTCAAAACTACTGAAGAATTATTGTGTGCAAGAATGATGCAGCTAGAAAAGAAAGAAGAATATTTAGAAAAGGCATATTCGCGGATGATGAAGATCCGAAATCAATCAGTTAGATATTGGGATGAGCGGTTGGCACATCGATTAAGGAAACCTTTGAACCCAGGTGAGATGGTCTTGGTGTATAATAGGAGTTTGGAAAGTCAGTGGGGAAAGATGTTTGCAGATAGGTTGAATGGACCGTATAAAATCAAGGAGCAAGTTTCCGGCGGTTCATATGTGCTAGAAGAGTTGGATGGAGTAGTATTGAAGAAGAGGGTAGCAGCCGATCAAGTGAAACGGCTCTATCCTAGAGGCACCAGGAGTGCCGAAGTCTAACTCCGAAATGAGGATAAACTACAATTTTAATGACATTTATCAAATTTTATGACGAACTCCAAAATGAGGATAAACTACAATTTTAATGACATTTATCAAATTTTATGAAGAACTCCGAAATGAGGATAAACTACAATTTTAATGACTTTTATTAAATTTATACCTCCGCAATGAGGATAAACTATGATATCTACGAAATTTTATGGATAACTCCGAAATGAGGATAAACTACAATTTTAATGACATTTATCAAATTTTATACCTCCGCAATGAGGATAAACTATGACATTTTTTTAAAAAAAAAAAAAAAAAAAAAATCTTATCGACCTCCGCAACGAGGATAAACTATCTTCTTTTTTTTTATCAAAATACTTTACTATCGTTACACTGTATATGGTCAACGAAACTGTGATGAAACATAACAAAATGCGTGAAAACCTTCTTTGAAATTTTCAAAAAAACTTAAAATTTCTAAAAATATGGGTGAAGATAGTGTTGGAAAATTTTAAAAATTTATTGGAAGAAGTGTTCACAGGGGAACCTTCTTAATTTAATATTGGCAAGTGTGGGGGTAATTGATGGGCTGGCTGCTCTATACACAATTACCCCATAATGTTCGTTTCCAAAATTTTCCCTTTTTCTAGTTGAATCCTGGCTTTGTCTTTTAATTATAGGAAGTCCACTAAGACTATAAACTGGAACGAATCAAGAGACACCGCTCTCAACGCCGGATTCAAGATTCTTTTTATTTTATTTTGTTTTTGATTTTTTTTATGTCAGATTGTGATTTATTTTCTTTAATATATATTATGAATTATTGTAAAGGTGATGCTCACTGGTGGTCTCTAATCATTTTTATAAATTGGAGGGAGCCCACCCAGTGATCATCATTATAAAAATTATCTTCTAAAAACTTTCATTTATTTTCTTTTCTTTTCAATTTCTCAAAATTGTGTAACCACATCAAGTTGCACTTGGATGTGGGTATGATGTCGAGGGTACGGCTCATCAAATGGCCGGGGGGCATCTTTTAAAAATTTTATTTTAAAATTTTATTTTACTACTTTTTTTATCTTTCTTTTCACATTAATTTATCTTTCTTTAAAATTAAATTTTAACTTTTATTTTAAAACTATCTTTTCTAAAATCTTTTATTTTGAATTTTTAAAAAAAAAAAAAAAAAAAAAATTAAAATTAAAAAAAAATAAAAATAAAAATAATAATAAAAATAAAAATAAAAATAAAATAAATAATAAAATAATAAAATAAAAAAAAAAAAAAAATTAAAATTAAAATTAATTAATTAAATCAAAATTATTATTATATTTCTTAGTTTTGTTTTTTTTAGTTTTCATTCTTTTTAGTTTTATTCATTTAGTTTAGACAGGAAACAGGGTCTAGGGAAACTCAATACCTATGGGATTTTACTTCAAGACAGCTGTTAGTCCTCCAAGACTTTAAACTGGCTACTGTTCAAAACATTCTTTATGGTTTTTTTATACGAATTTTGGATCTGTTAGTCCTCCAAGACTTTAAACTGGCTACTGTTCAAGACGTTCTTTAAGGTTTTTTTTTACACGTATTTTGGAGCTGTTAGTCCTCCAAGACTTTAAACTGGCTACTGCTCAAGACTTTCAGTAAGGTTTTATACGAATTTTGGAGCTGTTAGTCCTCCAAGACTTTAAACTGGCTAATTTTCAAGACTGTCATTAAAGATTTTATATTGGAGCTGTTAGTCCTTCAAGACTTTAAACTGAATTTCAAGGATTTTCAAGATTTTATGGATATTTTCAGAGACGGATTTTTTTTTATATAAATCAAATGTTAGGTCCACCAAGACCTTAAACTGGAGTGTTATCAAATGTTAGGTCCACCAAGACCTTAAACTGGACTGTTATCAAGCTGTTGGGTCCACCATGACCTTAAACTGGATTTCTTATTGATTAAATGTTTGGTCCACCATGACTTTAAACTGGTAGTTCATTCATTGTTTAGTCCACTATGACTTTAAACTGGAAAATTAATATCTGCAGGATAATTCAACATTCATTGGACCACTATGGCCTTATACTGGATTACTTGTCGATCAAATGTTTGGTCCACTATGACATTAAACTGGATTATCAAATTTATTCAATCTTTGGTCAAGCCTAGGCCTTACTTAGGAATATATCAAGATATTTATGCACTTAAACGATCTTTGGTCCACCAAGACCATAAACTGGCAATCGATTATATGTTTGGTCCACCAAGACTTTAAACTGGAATGTCAATCTTGTTTGGATAACTCAATTCAATCTTTTAATTTATCACTGTCCACTAAGACTCTAAACTGGTTATTCAATTATTTCTGGAATTGGGTGCTGATAGCTTTAGGAGGTTAAAATTTTAAGTGGTGATGATGCTAAGGAAAGCATAATGGTTATTTAGGTGAAATTTGTGGCGCTTTAACATGGTCTAAAGTTAATATTATTATTGGAAGCCTGGCAAAAGTATTTTATGGGTTTGCTGTATAGCAAAGTTTGAAAATTGTGATGAAGGAATCAGAAGTTAGGATGGTAGTTGGATTTTAGGGAATGATTTTTTTTAGTGCCTCATAGTTAGGCCCTTTTTTTTTGGTGTGAAGCTTGGAGGACCTTATGGCGAGATTGGAATCATAGAATTGGGCTCAGTGGGGGGCCCTATGAGGTTGGAATCAGGAGTATTCGGCTCATAGGAAGATCCACTCTCTCAATGCTGTGACAAGAAGGAAGACTGGTATATGGGAGTCTGAAGGGATTCAAACCTTGCTCTCAGTAGTGGAATCATCACAAGATTTATATTATTTTATTTTATGTTATATCAAGCCAGAGAAGAAGAAACAACGTTTTTATTATAAAGAATTAAAAGAAGACCAGCTAAAACAAATTTATCAAATTATTTTATTAGAAAAGATAATTCTTTTGGAATTGCTCAACCACTTATGCAAAGTTATAAGAATGGGGACATTCTCGATTGGAGGGAGGATGTGGTAGCCTAAAGTTTAGTACGGCACCTAAATATGTAAATGGAGTTATTACGGCGTGCAAGATTGGCGTTATTATTTTTTTTATATATAAAAAGGGTTTTATTTAATTTATTTGAGTTTTAAATATGAAGAAATTGGTCACGAGCGAATGCCTACACGAAAACAATTTATTTTACGGAGAAAACTTATTTTTACGGCCTGAAAAATTTATAAGTATTAAGTCGAGTCACTCAAGAACCTTGGGAAATTTTCCCAGAATTTTTACTATTTTTCTTATATTTTTAAATGAATTTTAAAGTTTTATAGAAATATTTACGTTTTCAGAAATTACTTAACTTCGATGAATTTTCACGGGGTAATTAGAGCTGCGCAGACTACGAAAATTAGTTTGGTATGTAAAGGGGAAGTAGCTCTATTATGTGTAATTTTTCTAGATTTTTTATTATAGTTTTAAGGTTCTAATTGAGTCCGGAAGTCCGGACGGACTCCTTACGGACTCCGCTTTGACTCCGTACGGACTCCGTACGGGCTCCGGATTGACTCTGGAAGAGCTCTGGAGGGGAAAACTTAGGCACGTGACTAGGAATACTTAAGCGCTTCTCAAACTCGAAATTGAGAGGGGGGGGACACAACATACAGCTTAATCTTTAACCACCACAGTCTCATTTTTTATTACTCAACAAATTAAAATAACTTGTAATACCCTTATAACATTATTATTTTTACATAACATTTTAGAAATACAATTCAACAGTTTAAATAACACTTCATTTAGGGTATCTTTAGAAAGTTCTTCATCACTGGGACTTGATTATTGCTGTCTCATAAAAATTCAAATTATTATAAAAACATAAAAGTCAATCTTTACAGATCTTTCACTGGTACACCTTAATTGTTGTTATCAGTATTTCTTTCTCAACAGCCACTTTCTTTTAATCTCAATAAGCGTTAAATATTTTAGAGTTTCATTATTTTTTATTAATCAGATCCAAGTAGATTGGTTAGCTTAGTGATTTAGAACACCTACTTTGTTATTTTATTGGAAGGACGGGGTTTTCAGCTAAATCCACACATCTCCTCCGTATTCTGCTTACAGCAAGGCGACTGTAAGAGTTTACCTTACCATAACGCTTATTATTATTTTTATTAGTATTAAATTCTAATTAAAAATTCTAAATAACAATTTAAAGGTTGCCTTAAGTCTGATAGTAATCATAGTGTTTGCCGCGCAGAACTCTTACTTGAAATAATATTAATATTAATAAAACCAATTTTGTGTCACCTCTCAAATCACTCGTCGTTGCTTTCTCTCAAATAAATTAAATAATTTCATTTGTTTTTATTTCTTTTAATTCTAAATCACTATTTCCTTCTTGTCCTCCTCTCTTTTCTTCCCTCTTTTCTTATCTCTTCTAGACAACTAACCGACAACTGAGGGCCTTTCCAAACGACGACGACGATCAAGCCTGGAAACGAACGACAAACGCACGGACCACCTAGCAAAAACAAAACTTTTTCCACGACTGTGTTTCAAACTTGGGTTCGATTTCTTAGGTTTATATTATATTAATTCATATATTATTTTGAAGTGATTTTTCGATCACTATAGTAGGTTCACCTTTGCACCTCTCACTCATATTACTCTATTTTTACTGCAATAACAGTGATTGTGGCTTAATTGCTGATTCACTGAGTGTAAAAGTTCAATTATTAAAAATTTTTTTTTTCCTAGTTGACCATTATAGAGTGTTAAATCCTCTTAGTCCTAGAAGAATTGACATTATTATTAATACAAATTGAATTATTAAATTAATTTTTTTATTATTATTAATTATTGTTAATTTTGGTTGACTTAAAAGTACTTTGTGCTTAGTCCCAAATATATTGCCATATTTAATATTGGTAATTAATTGGTTGAATTAACTTGATTGTTTATTCCCAATTTAACCTTGCAATCCATTTTATTAATTAATTTTTTATAATAATTACTTTATATTAAAAAAATTTTTTTTTATAATTTAATTAATAAAAAAAATTTTTTTTGGAGCAATTATTAACTAAACTTTTATTATTATTTTTTTTTTAAAAAAAAGGTTATTTAATCTTCCCACTATTATGTCCAACAATTTGGCTGAAAAAATGGATAACATGCAAGTGGATGAAATTGAAATTGACTATGATGCTGATACTGTGAGTTCTTCTAAAGTTGGACATAAAAAATCTTATGCTAACACAAAAAATTCACATAATTCAGGATGTGGAAATGACAGGAAATGTAAACAAACCAAACCCCCTTCCCCAAGCACAACAGAAGGAAGTAAAGACTCTAGTACCTCAAGAAGGTCTTCCAAAAGGATTCAAAATAAAAAAGCTTCCTCTGCCACAAAAAATCAGCAACCTGTCCAGTCATATAAAAGAGTTGAAGACAGAAAATATGACGTACAAAGCAAAAGTAGACATCTTGTGGGATCAGGTTCAAGAACTCAGGAACAAGAATCAGGCCCAGGCCCCTCCTCAGTTGCCTCCCAATCAGCCTCAGTTTCAGGCTCAACCTTCACAGCCACCCAGCTCAACCATCCAAAATCCAAATACTATGGAAGTATAGCAATGGAAATGGGATTATCTAATGAGTCACTACCAACAGAATGTGCAACACCCTCCTCATCATCAGCCTGGCCCATCCAGAACACCCAATTTCCATCCACCTCCTCATCCCTACCAACAAGGCAGGAGAAAGAAGGCCCAAGCACAATCCCAAACTCAGTCTCAGGGGAAGTTTCCTCCTCTGCCATGGTAAGTAATTTGGTTGATAGTCACTTGGGTATGTTTTCTAATAAAACTTCTTCTGCAGGTAATATTATTGAACATGGTGAAAGAACAGTTAAACCTGTTAAAAGACAGCTTCCTGTAACTAGTAGCCCTATTGATGTAATTAGCAAATTGTCATTTGATGAACCTTTACATTTAACTTCTACTTCTTTAATTAATCCTTCTCTTGCAATTAAAAATGATTCTGTTCCCCCTGAAATCTATACCTTAATTGAAAGAACTTCTGATGAAATATTGAAAGATACCCTTGATTTTAATGTTGTGAAAGACAAACATTTGAGAGATGTGTTAATCCATGAAAATGATAGATTAAATAATTTACACTTGCAATGTAAAGTGAGTTCTTCTGTACAAGATACAGCTTATTTAAAAATCAAAGAAACCTTGAATATTGTTCTTAGTCAACAAAAACAAATAAGAAGTGACCATAGAGCTATCTCAGATAGAAATATCAGTCTACATAAGACCTTGAGTGAATTGAAACCCCTTATTGAAGAAAATTATTCATTCAAAAATGAAATTAAATCTCTGCAAAATGAGTTTAAAAAGCTAAGAAATGATTTCCATGCACTAAGTACCAAACACTCAGTTTCTGAGGACAGAAATGTTCTATCTCTTGCAAAAGTAAATGACCAGATGTCTGAAATTCCAAGAATAAGAAACTATGTGTCTGACCTGCAGGAAAAGTTCTCAACCTTAACCATCAATAATGAATTAAATGAGATTTCTGTCAATAAGCTGCATAAAAATAAAGGGAAAAAACATGAGCAAAGTTCATCCTTTCTTCCTCATATTTCAACCATTAAACAAACTGACAATGAGTCTGTAAAATCTTTTGCTACAAGCAAAAAATCTTGTGATGGTCATGCACCAGCTGTTTCTGTAAATAATGAAATTTCCGAACACCTGGCTAAACTTCAGGAATTATTAATAATGAATAATTCAAACCAAAAAGTGGACCATCCCAGTAGTCAGAAAAATTTGCCTAAGTTAGACCAATATCCTACCTTTGATGGTGATTCTTCCTCTGATTGGCAACACTTTATCCAAAGAATTGATAATTTAAAGAGATCTTATAAACTACCTGATGAGGAAATTGTTTCTAAGCTAATTTCTTTATTTTCCAATGAAGCCTTGATGTGGTATGAATCTGTTCTTTTAGATAACAATCATTATACATGGAATGATTGGAAATCCTTGATTGAAAATCAGTTTGGTGGTTCAAAATTCAGGTTAGCTCAACAGAGACTGTATGAGAATACTAGATATGTATCCTCCTCTGTTGAAAAGCCCATTGTTTTTCTGATGAAAATAACAAAAATCCTTAGAGCAATTGATCCAAAGATGGATTATGATATTTGGAGAGATAAAATCTTGTATAAATTACCAAATTCTCTTAGGGATTTGATTGTGGCTAGAACTGAGCATGTAAGGGAAAATTCTTCTTTCATTAATATCTGTAATGAGGTACTGCTCAACCATAGATATGAACCAAAGAATTACCTTGGTAAATCTTATAATGATCAGAATAAACCTTCTACAAAGCTCCCAGAAAAATCTGGTAAACCCTCTGCCCCAGTTGCACCTAAAAAATATGCAACAAATACTTGTTATAAATGTAACAAACCATGGCAGAAGGGTCATGTTTGTGACAAGAAAATTCATCTTGTTGAACAAAATGAAGACACTGATGAAGTTGAACTTGATGTCAATAATTCTTCCAGTGAATGTGAAAGTAATATCTCCTATGAAAATGATTCTGTTAAAGATGTTTTAATGTTGGAACAAGATGTCCATTATTTGAATAATATATCTGAAGAATGTGTATTAGATTTATCTTCAGTAGAAAATGCTGAGATAATTAAAGATATTACTAACAATTCTATACCTATATCCCCTTTAAAGGCACCTGTTATCATTAATGGTAAAAATCTTGATGTAGTTCTTGATTCTGGTGCTGGAGGAAGTGTAGTGTCTGAAAAAGCTTTGGCTTCAGTGGATAAGGAATATTTGAGTAAATTATTACCTATAACTTCTGAAAAATGGAGAGGGTATGGTTCTATCTTATTTCCTATTGGCAAATACAAAACCTCTGTATTCTTCAAATATAATGGTGGTTTTGTCAGAGCTATTTGTGAGTTTGTTGTCATGAAAAATGATAATTTAAGCAATTGGTTTATTATGGGAAATGATATTTTAACCATGTTTGGTGTGAAACTGGACCCAGCAAATAATTGCTTTACCTTAGGAATGAATGGGAAAAGAAAGTTCAAAATTTCCTCTCCTAGAACTTCTGGGCATTTGTTGAAATCTTGTAACTCACTGATCCAATGTAAAGGTAGAACAACAACTGAAATGGATGATTTATTACATGAAATAAATACATCTTCTTTTGGTGATCAGTTGACTAGTGAAGAACAAGATTCTATTGTTGCCTCTATTACCTCTTTCCCTATGGCTTTTGCTCATGGTTCTCATGTCTTGGGAATCGTTCAGGAAGAGATGAAAATTATCTTATCCTGTAACTTGAGTGATATTCCTCCTAGTCTTAAGAAAAAACCATATCCTGCTTCTCCAACAAAAAGAAAGGATATTGAAGATAATATTGAAACATTATTAAAAATGAATATCATTGAGAAAGTGGATGTCAACCCCAAATATTGTGTCATCTACCCAGTCTTGATTTCTTATGAAAAAGATAAAGCTAGATTATGTGGAGATTACAGAGCTTTAAACACTTATACTGTTGATGATATTTATCATTTACCCAGAATTAATTCAATACATGCTACCTTGCAAGGTGCAAAATTTATTAGTTGTCTGAATGGTAATAAAGGTTATCATCAAGTTCCAGTTGAAAAAAATTCTCAAAACTTTTTGCTTATTGCTACTCATATGGGAATATATAAGTATGTTAGGATGACATTTGGCCCTAAAAATGCTCCTTCAGTTTTCCAGAAAGTTATGGATAACACTTTCCATCAAGAAATTATTGAAGGTTGGCTCATGGTTTATATTGATGATATTATTGTTTTTTCTAAAACTTTTGATGAACATATGATTCACTTGAATAGAGTTTTCCAAAAAATGGATGAAATCAATATGACCTTATCTTTAAAAAAGTGTAAATTTGGTTTTCAATCTTTGAAAGTCCTTGGCCATGTTGTGTCAGGCTTACAAATTTGTGTAGACCATAACAAAGTTGCTGCCATTCAAAATGTGAAAGCACCAACTTCTGTAAGAGAAATCCAAAGTTTTTTGGGTATGTGTGGCTATTATAGACAATATATTAAAAATTATCAGGTCATAGCCTTGCCTCTTACAAAACTGACCAGAAAAGATGTTGCTTTTCTCTGGAATAATGACTGTCAAAAAGCTTTTGATACATTAAAAAGTTGCTTAATGACAGCCCCTATATTGGCTCTTCCAAATTTTAACAAGCCATTTGTCCTATATACAGATGCTAGCTTTATTGGTCTGGGTGCTGCCCTTCACCAGAAGCAAATTATTAATGATAAATCCTCAGAAGTTGTAATTTTTTATATTTCAAGAACCTTAAGAAATAGTGAATTGAAATATGGTGCCACTCAATTGGAGTGCTTAGCAGTTGTTTGGGACCTTGAGAAGCTTCATTACTATTTGGATGACCAAAAATTTGAGTTGGTAACTGACTGTAGTGCTGTGAAGTCCCTCTTAAACCTAAAGACACCTAACAGACATATGTTCAGGTGGAAAATTGCTGTTCAAGAATACAGAGGACGGATGACAATTATCCATAGAGCTGGAAATGTTCACTCCAATGTTGATATGCTCTCCAGATTGCCTCTGCCAAATAATGACTCAAATCCTGCTTATGTACCTGAAGATGATACTGTTCATATCCATGGTATATTTATAGTTGATATGGAAGAGGAGTTATTACAATTAATACTGGATTCATATGATAAGGATTCTGATTTAAATAAATTGGTTACTATCCTAAATGATCCTAAGAATGCTTCAATTCAAGCATTAATAAAAACTCTTCCTGAAAAGTATCAAAATGCTTTGAATAAAGGAAAGTTTTCTATTGAAGATGGTTATATATATTATAGAAGGAAGCTTACTAATGTAATTGTAATTCCTCCTTCTATGAAAGAAACTATCCTCAAACTTTGTCATGATGACATATTAGCTGGTCATTTTGATCTTGAAAAAACGTTGATTAGAATCAAAAACACTGCATGGTGGGCTAATATGTCTGAAGACACAAAATTATATGTTGAATCTTGTGATTCCTGCCAAAAATCTAAAAGGTTAACAGGTAAGAGAGCAGGGTTATTACAACATATTGAAGCACCTAATGCTCCCTGGCAAATCATTAATATGGATTTTGTCACTGGTCTTCCTGTTGCAGGTAAAGACAGCTTTAACTCTTGTTGGGTAATAGTAGATAGATTCACAAAAATGTGCAAATTTATTCCAACCCACAAAGATGTATCCACAAAAGAATTAGCTTTCTTATGGTGGTCTTACATGTTTAATATTATTGGTTTTCCAAAAGCCATTATCTCTGATAGGGATCCAAAATTTACTTCTGAGTTTTGGACCTCTTTGATGGATATTTGTGGCTGTGAGTTAAAATTGTCTACAGCTCACCATCCTCAGACTGATGGTCTAGCTGAAAGAATGATTCAAACTCTGGAAGATATGATTAGAAGGTATTGTGCCTTTGGTTTAGAATATAAAGACAATGACAGATTTACTCATGATTGGGTCACTCTATTGCCTGGTCTTGAATTTGCATATAATAGCACTGTTCATTCTGTCACTGAGAAAAAGCCTTTTGAGCTTTGGTTGGGTTATGTCCCAAACACTCCTGCTCAGATTCTCAATAATAAATTACCTAAGTTGGAACTACACCCTTGTGTAAAATCTTTTATGCAAATGCAAAAGCTATGCAGAAAACATGCTCAGAGCTGTATTGATAAAGCATTTGAATATGAAAAGAAAAGATGGGATAAATCCCATAAAGAATACACATTTAACAAGGGTGATGAAGTGTTGATCTCTACTGTCCATTTCAATTTACAAGGTAACCACAAATTAAAAGATCCTTTTGTAGGACCATTTGTTGTTAAAAGAATGGTTGGTGATAATGCAGTAGAAGTTGTATTGTATTCTCCATATGATAGGAAACATCCTGTTTTTCCCATTTCTTTGCTTAAGCCTTATACTTCCAACAGTGACTTATTTCCCAAAAGAAGGGGAAGACCTAAGAAAAACCCTCAGGAAGTCACAGAAACAGCAGAAATTGATAAAATTCTCAATGATAGAATTATCACTTCTGAAAGAGGTACTGAATATTTATTGAGATATAAGAACAAATCATCTGAACATGATGCATGGATACCTGGCAAGGAGATTTCAAATCTGCCTACTCTGTTGAAAAAGTACTAAAAGAAAAAATCTTAGCATTTTTTTTATTGTTTTTTTTAGAGTGAGGGAGTGTCAGCCAGGCTATTCCAGGAGTCCAGTAAATGATATGTAACTTATAAGACCTGAAAGAGGGAGTAAGAATTGTATTTAATGTATATAAATTAATATTTTATTGCATAATAAAATTATATAAGTATTTTATTACATATAAGTGTTATATTAATTTTATTGGTTATATAAATTTTTTATACATTTAAATTTAACATAATATATTATATTCTACAAATAATGGCGCATTTTTTATGTATTTAATAATTATAAATTTATATTTAATTAATTAAAAACATATATTATAATTATAAGTGTAAAATTTACTTATAATATAATTTAATTAATTAATTATATTTATATATTAAATATCATTTTTATAGTATTAAACAATAAAAAATGACGCTTCTTTTGACCTATAATTGTGTCAGGAAAAACTAATTAATACTGAATTGAAATAAATTACATATTTTGTTGTGTCAGAATATTTTTGTTTCACTTAAAAATCCTTAAATCAGACTTTACCATCTGTTTTGAATGATTTTTCTCATAGTACCTATGTTCCAGGCTTGTTTAGTTATTCACTATTTTTACTTACTGATTTGGGAATTAATGGTGGGAAAATTGGATTCTTAATTGGGGTTTTTAATTATTTGTTTCATATTTTTCTCTACATTGTTATGTTTCACTAACTCATTGATATACTTGTTTTATCCTATTATAATTCTTGTATTTACAAATATAGTGGCGCTTCAGAGGACCCATTGCCTATAAAAGGGCCTTGGATAATCCCCTGTAGCCTCATCACTTACTACACACTCAACAATTTAAAGATAATTTTATTACACTTATTATTATTTTTATTAGTATTAAATTCTAATTAAAAATTCTAAATAACAATTTAAAGGTTGCCTTAAGTCTGATAGTAATCATAGTGTTTGCCGCACAGAACTCTTACTTGAAATAATATTAATATTAATAAAACCAATTTTGTATCACCTCTCAAATCACTCATCGTTGCTTTCTCTCAAATAAATTAAATAATTTCATTTGTTTTTATTTCTTTTAATTCTAAATCACTATTTCCTTCTTGTCCTCCTCTCTTTTCTTCCCTCTTTTCTTATCTCTTCTAGAAAACTAACCGACACTTTGGCTCAAATGGAAATGGTGCTTCCGTAAGACATTTGGATAATCTCTTTAACATAGGATATGGTACTGTGATATTATACACCAAGCGCTGTATGATTGCTATCCTTTCCCTCAAGTCTCAAACTTATGCTTGGCCAACTCCAGAACAGCGACTTGAATCCTCTCAAGTAATGCAAGCTGAAGGTTTCCCTGGCTGTATAGGTTTTGTTGATGGCACAACCATCCCTTTGAGTCAAAAGCCTGCTCATGATGGCAACCATTATTTTGATTGCAAAAAAAGGTTTCTTCAAAATCTTCTCCAAGTTCTCAGCTTTCACAATCTAACTTTTTATCTTCTTTCTAGATACTCTATTGCCGTTTGACTTGTATGCGATGTCAATAAAAAATTTATTGCTTTTCACAGTGGCTGCCCTGGATCATGTCATGACTCTTCCGTCTTCCAAAGAATGAGGATTTCTCAATCCCCTGACTCATACTTTGATGAATCTAAGTACCACCTTTCAGACTCAGCATATGCAAGTGGAAAGTACATTATACCTGCTTTCCGTGGTGCAACTTCAGAAAATGAACCCAAAGCTGCCTTTAATTATCACCTTGCACAATCAAGAGTATGAATTGAACATGCTATAGGTATTTTAAAGGGACAATTTTCTAGTCTTCAGGAGCTCAGAATCCAATTTCAAAAAAAATTGGAGATCAAAACTGCAAATCATTGGATCTTGACTTGCATAATACTCCACAATATTCTAGCGTATTTAAAGGATGAGTGAAATGATCTTTATGAAGAAGAGGATCCTGAACCACCACAGGAACTCCCCTCCCTTGATTCACAAATCATTCAATCAACCAGCATACGCTCCATTATAATGCCAATTACTCTCCAACATTTCACTTTGCAACGCTTTTAATTTTTAATTTTTATGTTTTCATACTTTCCAAATGTCCTCTTTGTGTACTTTATTCACTTGGTTTTGTATTTTGGTTTGTTGCATATTCATTTTTTTTTTGAATTTACAGTGAATATCTTTTTTTTGGATGGCTCATTGGTTTTCTTTCACCAGATCAACATGAAATTGCATATTTTCTTATATCACATATTTTGTCAGTGATTTTTTTTTTCATTCATCCTCTCCTCAAACATCCATCAGTTTTTTTGGTTGCATTTATTTTCTCAACTCAACTCACCAGGTAGGTCATTTTTTTTTCTTTTTTCTTGGTTTTTTATTTGCTAATCATGATTTTTTTTTGCTTTTTTTTGTTTTTTTTGTATTTTTTGTAAGTGCTTCATTTATTTTTGTTCTAGGGTAAACTAATTTTTTTTTGTTTTTTTCTCTCCTTCACCTCTCTTTATCATCCTCAAGGCCCCCCTTTTTCCCTCTCTTTACCTGTCTCAATACCCCCTTTTTACCCCCTTTTTAGCTGCCTCAAATCCCCCCTTTCCCCCCTCTTTAGGTCCCTCATCACTCCCCCTTCCCCTCTTTTTAGGCGCTTCAAGACTCCCTCCTTCCCCTCTCTTTAGTGGCCTCAAACCCCCCCTTCCCCTCTCTTTAGCCACCTCAAACCCCCCCCTTACCTCCTCCTCTACCCCCCCTTTTTCCTAACGAACAATCGGTAACGATCGTTTGTTAACAAGGAGGGGGGGGGGTAGAGGAAGAGGTAAGGGAGTGGGTGGGGGGGAAGGGGGGGTTGGGACATATAAAGAAGGGTAAAGGGGGGGATTTGATGGGGTTTTGAGACAATTAAGCAGGGGGTTTCAGGGGGTTTTTGAGGCAGGCAAGGAGAGGATTTGAGGGGACTTTTGAGGCAAGGAGGGAGGGATTTGTAAGGGGATTTCAAAAAGTTGTTGCAGTTATCAGTAATACTTTTAAGGCTCAATTCATTTTGGAAGTTCATTCATTCAATGGTTTAAAAGATGAAGCTTTTAATCAACTATCCAATCTTATCATAACTCTTTATCAAATGGATTTGGTTCAGTTACCTATAAGGAATACAAATTTGTTGGGTGGTATCATGATTGGTTTTGGTTGGAGACCTGGTTTTGTCAAAGGATATTCTCTTGGTATGTCTAATAATTTTTGTTCCATTCTTAATAACATCTCACCTACTTCAATTATATAGGCATATATTCATTGCTCAAGAATATCACTAAAGCACAAAAAGATGAAGATTTTTGCTTAATGGACACTCTACCTTCCTTTAAATCTTTTCTTGCTCTTCGACTCAAAAAGCTCTGTAATAAGGCATTTGAAAAAAATCATGAACTTGCAACCAAAGTTGGAATACTGAATTGGTGTGACTCCAAATGGAAGATATCAGCCACGAATACCTTTTATTTTCTAATTTTATTATCACTCATTCTGGATTTCACAATAAAATTCACACCAATACCAATGAAGCCAATTTTCTTACTTTTGGTATATTCTCATATATCAATCCAATTACTGGCCAACCAATACCATCTCCAGTTAAAATCAAAGGACATGGTTTATATTTTCCAGACCACAAGTGCATCATTGATTTTTCTTTGGGAAATGGTATCATCGAAACTATTTAGAATTCTTCTCAGGATAATCATCAAACAACTAAAGCTCCTCCTGGTTTGGAATCCTGTCAAGATTACACTCATTTCAATTGTTCTTTTCAAATAAGTCAAAAGTTTATTCAAAGAATCAACAAGGTAAAGAAAGAAGGTAAAGTTAATCAATTTAAAAAAACTTTGTCTAGATCCAAAAAGTATGGGGATTAGAGTTGTCATCAAAAAATTTATATTTTTTCATAAATTTTTAATAAATATTTTTTATATATCAATTTCCTCAACTAAAGTAATGGGCCAATGACCTTGTGTTGTATAACAGGTAATCATGATAAAATTTATTTGTTTCATGGGGTTCCTCTAGCCTATACCTGTGGAAAGTCCCAAACTTTTGTTTCTAGATTTGATCTTCATTTTGGCTTGAGGAATTATCATTACTTTAAACTAGGGAAATTGATATATATTAGATATTTATTTAATAATTTATGTAATTATATTAAATTTTGATGACTTCCACCCCTTACTTCAATAAAATTCAGGGGGGGTATTGCCAAATTTTCAAATCTGACATTCAAAATTGATGACTTGTAAAAATTTTGGTGATACCCACCCCTTGCTTCAATAAAATGTAGGGGGGGGTATTGCCAAATTTTCAAATGTAACATGTAAAATTTTTGACTTGTAAATATTTTCGTGAAAAAATTTTGGTGATACCCGTCCCTTACTTCAATAAAATGCAGGGGGGAGTATTACCAAAATTTCTTATAAAACTTGTGAAATTCTTGACTTGTAAGAATTTTGGGGATACCAGTAAAATGCAGGGGGTAGTAACACCAAAGTTTCATATAAGACTTTCAAGACTCTTGACATGAAAGAATTTTGGTGATACCCACCCCTTACTTCAAAAAAATGCAGGGGTGGGGGTTTGGCAAATTTTCAAAGGAGACTTGAAAATTTTATTTAAAAAAAGAATATTTAACATTAAAATACGAAATTTCAAGAAATACAGAAAATAATTGTAAAATTTATGTACAAATAAACATGAACACATGAAGTGTGAAAGAAATAAAAGAAACTAGTCAACAAAAAATTTCATTAAACATTCTATTTCTTCAACATATTTGTTTGCTTTAACGCATTCGATCAAGAAATCTTTCTTTTTAGAACTTTCTTGGAGATCATGCTTATACTTCATCTGTTCCATTAAGTTTTGATGCTCGAGTGTTTTTTCCTATTTTTTGGATTTTTCAATACTAAGAGTTAACTCAAACTTCTTCTCCTCCAAATCTTGGACCCAATCATCCTTCCGTAAAGAGAGCTTGTACTTCCTCTCTTCCAAATCTTGTACTCTGTCATCCCTCCTTAAAGAGAGCTTGTATTTCCTCTTTTCAAAGCTTAGAGTCTCTTTAGCAATTTCCACTTGTTCTAAAGTGAGAATAAAAATTAACATAAAGTAGAAGAAAAGCAGAGTAAAGTAATAAGAGGTATGATATCACTTACCAGCATCACGATTCTCTAAAAACTGTTCCATCGAAGAAAAAGGTGTTTATGATGAAGTATCACTTTTTTGTCTTCTTTGGGAGTGGAAATTTAGACTACTTGAAGCCCTTTGCTTTTTTTTCAATGTAGCATTTTCCTCCTCATCATTGTTGCTAGCTTCAGACTCAGTTGATTGTGGGTCCTGGGCTTGTTCATCAGCCTTTTAAGAAATAAGAAAATCTAAGTAAATAAAAAAAAGTATTGATAAGATAAAAGAAAAAAACAGACCTGAGTTAGATTGGTTTGGGTTAAATTGCCAATAGGATCAATATTAAAGCTATCTATATTTGTAGAATTTAGAAGAGGGGAGGCTTGAGTGGAGGAAGAGGATGGGAAAAGATTTGCTTCGACATCATGTTTGGAGATAGGATCTTCACCATCCAACATGTTTACAGGATTAACATTGGCTTGCTCTCCAAAAATTGCATCCATCTCTTTAAAGTAAGGAAATAAAGTTTCAAGTTTATTGTCTATGGATTTTATGCCCTTAGTTATATCATTGTCGGTAACCCCAAAACCAGTGGAAGATGAAAGAGCCTTTGCCTTCTTGTATTTTTCTCTGTAATGCTTGAATTGTTCAGACATCTGTTTAGGCAAAAGATAAATCCTTCCCTTGGTCTTATTCCGTAATTCATTTGCCATTAGAAGATAGCCATTAACTTTTGATGCGGGGGCCATCCTACTTTAGTGGCATACTCAGTACCAAAACAAGAATCATAGTTAGATTTGGTTTTCAGCCAGTTGATAAGAATGAGATGGTCATCTTTTTTTAATTGAACAGTCTATGATTTCTCGGCAGAGCGGGGGAAAGAGGAAGTAGTGGGAATTGAAGAACAACTGGGTGATGGCTGCTTTTGAGAAGATCTAGGATGATGAGGCATGTTATTATAAATGAAGATGAAAAGGAGCAGAAACAAGCAGATGAGATAGCGAGATGAAAAGGAGCAGAATAAAAGAGAAGAAATGAGGAGAAATTCTGAGTGAATGGGATGAGAATGGGAGTGTGCAGCAAGGTAGAAGGCATATGCAGAGAGTAGTTCAAGATGTGGTTATGGCAGAAAGTAGGTCAAGATGTGGTTATGACAGAAGGTTGTCCAAGATGTGGTTATGAAAAATTGAGTAAAAAAATGTCAGATAAGAGGTGAACATTGACACGTAAAGTGTCTAATAACCCAATTATTAGCAAAAATAATTGCAGAAGATAATTGGGGTATAAGGATTTTTATCTGCAATTAATTTAATTTCTGATCCCTGAAGATTGATACCCCCTATTGAGTATTCTTTTCATGGCATTAAATTTTATTAAAAATTGGTAATTTTAAATTTTAAAAGAGTGATTTTTAAAAATGAGACTAGAAATATTAAAAAGAAGGGGTGAAATATAATCCTTCATTATAAATAAATGAATTAATAATATTTAGTTTTTGTCAAAAAATTCATCTTTTGGAGCTATTTTTCCACTTTTTGTTGATATTTAGTGGGTTTATCCATTAAGATAATAAAAATATTACAAAAATGTCAAAAGTTTTGACCAAGAATATTTATTTATTGATCTTTTATTTTTTAATATGACTATATTTTACCCCCTGTTTCCAACTCAAGGGGAAAAAATATATAATAGATGATGGGTGCAATTTGCATACTGAATTGTATCATTTAGTATGTGAAATGAACCCAACTTCTAATAGACATTTTTTTTCTATATTCCAATGGTGTTGTACTAATTTTTCTAAAATCACTATTTTTAAATTTAAAATTTAATAAAATATAAGGAGTACTCAATTTTTCTATATATTTATATTATATTTTGAATCTAGAGCTATGAGCTAATCATATTTTAAATATCAGGTCATTTGAGTCATCATTTTGATGTCAACAAAATTTTTGAAAAGAAATGAGGACTTATAACAGGGTTTTGTACTTTTAGATGGTTTGAATAGAGAATTTTATTCCATTAATATTTCATTCTGTGTGAGGATCTCTTTGGGTTGGTCACATGTAATCCTTCCAAGTCTCTGAAAATCCTGAAGGGTAGCCTTTTGTGAGAACTCACTTTTGGGTAGAATCTTCCCTTTCCCATCCAAGCTTTATTTTTTTGATTATTGAGTAAAGAAATTATTTGGGGAATATTGGTTGGGAAGGATATCTGAGATGGATTGAATATTTCCTGTTTCCATTGAAGCATTCAAGTGTCCTATTTCCATAATGTGTTGTGGTTTGATTGATCCATATATATTCATTTGTAGCTTCAACCATAAAAAATTTCAGTTTTTTTTGTTAATTTTGATATAATTCACATTTAATCAAAGTGGAAATTTTAGCTTATCATCTAATAAAAACCAGAGAAAAAAGGTGGTCATCTGATAGAAGGTGTCAATCCTTATCATTGATTTGCTTCAGTTTTAGCTCAGCTGTATTAATTCTGAGAAGACTTTTTCTTTAATACTGAGCATTTAAGCTTTCATGGAATTGAATAAAAGTTATTCTTAAATCAAAAATATATTTAGGGATTGGACCCTGCTAGAAGGTGCTATATTTCTTAGTGGTGAAAATAAGAAATAAAACTTCAATAAAATGCAGAAAATTTATAGATCATGGAGATAATGGTGGTAAGAGACAACCTTGAGCTATGATACATAATTGATAATAAATTTATTGTCCTAAAAATTCAGATTCAATACCACCTTTAACATTCACTAGCTGTGCTTCAATTATAAAAAAATCATTTCAAATTATTTTGTGCTTGATAGTTTAGAAATGAGGTTAAATTTTGAGCTTCACAATAATTGGTGCTAGCAATTGAACAAGGGATTATTTTTAGAAATTAGAGTAAAATGAAGTGTTTACTGATAAATAGATATATTCAGCCCATAGGGTAAGCCAAAAAATTTAAAGGAGATAGATAATCATTTTAAGGATAGGAAATAACATATTACACAAATTTAAGAGAAAACTCATAAATATTCTATCTTTTCTTTTACGTTTATTTAAAAAAATATAAATAAATTTATATTTTTCTCCACAATTTGTTAATTTTAAAAAGATAGCCTTTCAAAAATAGTAGTGAAAATTTATAAGCTATAAAACTAAGGTATCCCATGAATTTTTAAAATTAGAACCTAAAATTTAATATATACATGCATATGGCATGTTTAAAGTTATATAAGTATATGCAGTAGACATATACAAATGAATTATTTACACTAAAAAATATGGGAGGTGGACTTGCTAGCAAGTCAGACACCTTGAACCTTAAATAACTCACAAATGGAACACAAGTTGAAGTAGTAGCAAAAAAATGAAAATTAAGGGGAAAATTCACTGAAACTCACTTTAAGAGAAAATGAAACACAATTGAATTTACATATGTGTCACTTTTAAGTCTTTCCTTAGTCATTTCTGAGCCAATTCTCAGTAACTGAGCATTAAATCTTGAATATTTGTTTGGTTACAAGTAGGTAAGGATTAAATATGTCTCACTCAGAACTTTTGTAAGATTTCAGGTTGATTTCCATCTGAGTTAAAATTTCAGACTTTCTAGACCCCCAAAATATTTTATAGTGTTATATACAACAGGATATAACTAATAATTATCTGTAACACATGCATATATTCACCCTTTGAGGTTTTATGTGCTTAATATTAAGTGGTAATAGTTTGATTTGTGCTTTCAATCTTAATTATCAAGGGTAATAAAATTTATTAGGGGTTTTTAATGTGTTTTTTCATTATTACCTTAAAAGAATAAAGAAATATGCTTTAAATTTAAAAAGGCTGAAGGTATGTGCCATTAATTCAATAATTTAACAAATGTTTTTTTAAAGATCAATTTACTTTAATTGGTGAAATTGATTTAACCACTTTTTATTCTTAAAATAATACTTTGAAAATTTATTGTTTTTTATGTCAAAAATGGCTTATGTGTAGTTGAAGCATTCTGCCTGTATTTATCCTACATACCTATCTGAATTAAATTAGAAAGTTGGCAACTACCTGCTTAATTACTTATCAGATTATATGCACTTAATAGGGGGTATCAAAGTTAGAAATCTTTCATTTCAAAATACCTCTTTTCTCCACCAAATCAACCATGATTATTTTTAACATATGCCATATTGTGCCACCAAAATACCTTTTTACTAAGAATTAATGTTGAGTTTGTGGCTTTCTTTTTGTGTTGTGAAATACCTTATAAAGAATTAAAAATTTCTAACTTTGATACCCCCTAATTTTTAATCACTCTAAAAAAAGCATGTGTCACTTATTTAGTGCAATATTTGCAGTATGTATGCATTGACTTCATTATATGCACTAATTAATGCATTAACCTCAAGATCAATTCCCATAACTCACAAACTTGCAATTGCATGAATGCACTATATTAGTCAAGAATTCACCCTTCAAAACTCCTTCCAAGACTATACATAAACTTACTTTAAATTTAATGGCTCTTTTTTATTTCTTGTTTTTAAGGCTATAATGGGTATTTTGGACTGGGAATCACATGAAGGAAAACTATATTTGGTGTTTTAATTACTATTTTTGAGCCTCTAAAATTAGTTATTTTATTGGGTCCCTTTTTTTATTTTTAAATTGGTTCCTTTAAACAGTGGCACAATTTTTTTAATGATTTTTTGAAAAGGGTTATTATTGAGTTTTGGCTTAAAAAATGGTCTTTTTTATTTGTAATTTCATATTATATTTTTATTTAATATTTAATTTGAGTTGTTAAAGTAATGTGGAGAAAATTGGTGAATAAAATAATAAATATTAGGGGGTATCAAAGTTAGACATTTTTAATTATTTAAAAGATATTTCACAACACAAAAAGAAAGCCAAAAAATTGACATTAATTCTCATTAAAAAGGTGTTTTTGGGGTACAATATTCCATATATTAAAAAATAATCATGGTTTATTTGGTAGAAAAAACAAGTTATTTTGAAATGGAATATTTCTAACTTTGATACCCCCTATTTTAAGTAAATAAAATAAAATATTGATAAACATAATATGATGACAAAGTTCCAATGAGAGATGATGGGTTTGGGGAAATAATCCAATGGAAAGAGTGAATTGGTGGTTCAGGGGATAACACCCAACTTAATGATGATTGGGGAATAATGACCAGAATTGATGGTGATTACTGGAGAATGGCTGGTCTAAAGGTGGTTCCAAGACAGTGACTGTTCTTGATGATGATGATGTGGAAGAAAGTATCCATCTTAATTTGATGTTACCAGGAAAATGGAATGTCTTAATGATGAAGCAGGGAAACTATGGCTATCTTAAATTGATGATTCTGTGACAAAGGTGGTGCTTGGATATTTTAGAAAAGTAGTGTTGTATAAACCTCACAACATAGGAGAAACTATTGACCTAAATACAAAGGAATTCTGCAAGAACAGAAAAATTGCTCATTAAAACTGTGTTTTTTTTAGAGACAAAGGGATATCAGAGGGCAGAAGGAGGAGGCAAGGTCTGTGAACTGATATTTAGTGAGTAGTGTGTTCACACTGACTATATTTGTGGGTTTAACTATGATTAAGTAAGATACAGATATTAACCACAAAGGACAAAGTAGAAGTAATGCACAAAAACTTGAAGGATGAAAGAAAGAAACTAAGGATAATTGTGCATGGTGACTTTTTTTTGTAAATTAAGAGCTTACTTACCAAGTCTGATAGTCAAAAAGGATCTACCTGCAGATGGGACTAGTGCTGGTATAACCAACATTAAAGGGAGCATTCAGAGGTTCTTTTGGAGCTATATGCATACTCAACTGTAATTGAAGAAAGTGATAGTTCAATAAAAGTCCACAGCTTGTAGTAATGATTGAAAAAATAGTAAGTTTAAGAGTAGATAGAGGGGCTTAGCTAGTGAGGTGAGCTGTTCAGCAGTAATTATCATTGATTTAGATGGGTATTACATGTTTCAGGAGGTGAAGCTATTTAGTTATAGAACTTGGGTAAGATTAGCTAGTATGAAACATGTTTAGGGAGTGTAAATTAGTAAAGATTTTAAGTGAAAGAGTGCTGGAGGCTAAAAAAATACTTAAGGGGTTGTAAGCAGTGCAGCAAAAAGGAGAGAGAAATAGAAATAGAAAGAAAATAGAGGAAAAGTAGAAAGTGTTTCTGTGTTTTTAAATATTCATAATACTAAAAGAGTAGTTTTTACTTTGTATTTTGCATCTTAATTTTGGTAGTTTAAGATTTAACCTTCATTAATAATTAAAATAAAACTATTTACAAGTAGACCATAAGTATTGAATAATTCTTTTTTGTAGTAAATTTTAGAGGATATTAGAGTAAAATACTTAACTATACCAGAGTAATTTTACTGTATATCTATTAGGGTTTTAGTGCTTGTGGAGAGAGTGTAGTGGTAAGATATAATTTTTTATGATCTAGTCATAATTTTTTACTCTACATTTTTTTTAGTCTTAAAGTGTATTTTCATAAACCTGGAACTTTATAAATATTTATTCTGAAACTTTCTTTGGTATATAGGGTGTAAGATGCTATTTGTTCTATAGAGTTCCAACCCATCTTAAGCTGTGTCTATAGATTTTTTCTACAGTAGTTCTACAACAATAAAAGATGCAATAGATCTCAAGGCTTATTATATTTGAGGAGAAACAAAAGATGATTTTATTTCAATTTTCAATAAAATAAGTATAAAAACTGTAAGAAGAGAAATTTTCATTACCTTATTATAATTGGTGAGCAAAAAAAGATGGTTTTTTAAAAATAAATCTCACAAAATTTTATACTCTCCAATAATCACTAGGTCTATGATAAGAACAATATAGGCCAAAGTATGTGAAAATACCTTTCAAATTTCTAGATATATATGTATGTGTAAATTATTTATTTTATGTGTTTTGCATGTATTTTAATAAGTTTATGTGAAGGAAAAAGTTTCATGAAGTGTTAAATCCTGCATTTAATGACAGAAGTTAATTGGTAAGAAGGAATAATAGATAGAAATAGATTGGAGAAATAGAGTAAAGAAAAAAAGTTACTGAAGGAGTCCAACATGACTCATGAATTCTGAAATTTTATGGTGAATTTATTGGTTGAATAAAGAATTTATGTTCTTAATTTTGGTATCAAGAGGTTTCTGGAGTGTCTTATTTTCTACCTTTTTTTATTTTATTCATTTTATTCTAAAGCATTTTCATGAAAAATTGTGAAATTGGGCTTTTCATGACTTTATAAAGAAATGTGGTAGTTGATATTGAATATATGGGCCCAAAAAATAACTCAAAACATAGCTGAACCTTAATAATTTTACTGATTGCCCAGGTTTTCATTATCTTAGCTTCATAATTTTTTGTTGATTTTTTATGTGATCAAGAATAGAATTTAAAGGGAAATGGTGTTTTTAGGCATTTACAATGTAGAAAGACTCTTACAGTTGCCTTGCTATAAGAAGAATACAAGGGATTTAGATAAACCAAAGAAAATCCTGTCCATTCAAGTAAATAAGGAGTTCAAAATTAACTAAGCTAAATCCTCTACTTGATAAAAAATAACCAATAAACTATTTCTTATTAACAGTGTTGAGATGTAGAATCAGTTTTTTTTATAATGAGGTTGAGAAACACAACAGAGAAGCTGTATTCAGAAATATTATTTAAATGATTGAATAATATATTTTTATGAAGCTTTTATTTTTATATGATTTAGTTGTTAAATTTAGATCCCTGGTGATGAGACCTTTAAAATGGTACCCTATAATTTACTATATATGATGATGAGTGAAATAATAAATTGTTATGTAAAAGTGTTATATTTATAAGGGTATTCCAATTTTATAATTTGTTATGAAAATAATAAAATGATTTTTATAATATGCATTGTTGTGGTTGTTCCCTGTATGTATGTATATAACTGTATCAATTTCAAATTTTGAGTCTACAGGCTTTATATGCATAGTATTTCACATGCCCAACTTTATCTAACCAGAGAATTCCGGAGCTTGTCTGGAGCTTATCCGGAGATCACCAGAGTTTGTACAGAGCTTGTCTGGAGCATTCAAGAGCTCATACAGACTTCCAGACTCAGTTAGAACCTTTAAAATATTAATAAAATATCTAAAAAAATTACAGATGATAGAGCTACTTCTCCTTTATAATAAATTCTAATTCTTGTAATCTGTGCAGCCTTATTCACCTATTAAAAAATTATCAAAGTTAAGTAAATTATGAAATTCAAAAATAACCAAAAATACTTTATAAAATTATTAAAAATAGTAGAAAAATAGTTAAAATTCCAAAAAAATTCCCAAGGGCTCTTAAGACTCCTGAATTTAATTTCCATACACTTTTGAACCTATACTTGAATTTCCTGTCCAATAATTATTTGTTAAATCTTGACTCATAAAATTTACCCTTTTTAAACCACTTTTGATACTCAATTTCTTTAATACAACCATTTTAAAATTAGATTGGCCTTTCCAATCTCAGTAATCATCCCCCGAAAATCCTTTTATAATAAAACTAAGTGCCCTACTAAACTTTAAACTGCCACATCCTCCCTCCAATGAAGAATGTCCCCATTATTTAAATTTGCATAATTGATAAAACACATACTCATCCTCTCTTCATACTCTTTAACCAATTTCCTTAACTAGTCTTGAATATTTCCACCTTTTTAATATTTTTTTAAAAATCAATATCATCATCAATATTTCATTAAAAGACCTTGCTGTCCCATGTGAACTTTGCACTGAATACCAGGTTCCTTGTCTGATTTCTAACCCTGGTCTTCCTAGAAGAACTGTCTGTGATCTTTGCAGGCTTAATAAAATCAATTTTAATCATACAATTTAACCTTCCAGAAATAACATCTATACTGGAATAGCTTCTCTTCCTTATCCTACTATTCCCAAAAAGAGATTATCAAAAATTCCCACCTTCTTTTGTAATATAAAGGCCAAAAAATCTTCTTCATCTAAGAATCCCAATCCTGAGCTTCCTCCTCCATGTCAAGATCCTAATCCAATTATTCCAGTCTCTCCTTTCAGTTTTTCTGAAACATTATTTCCTGGCTTAAAAATTTAGTCTTTTAATTTTAATTTAATAATTCTCCTACTAATTCCAAATTCAACTACTATCTCTTCCAACTCCTAGGCTATTGAAATCACCAATACAGATGACGTTGGCCAGTTGCAGAATTATTAAACTAATAATTATCCTAAGTTTCATATATATCTCTTTCTTTATTTTTGTGATGATATGAAGCATAAAATTTTAACTTATTTTCAGGAAACTTCTGCTAATAATACTGATAATTTAATGAAGAGAAGAATTTTGATTCAAAGCTTTGATAATGATGTTGAAAGATTCCAAAGGGATTATTTATTTTGATTGTCTTTTCTTCTTACAACTATATATTTTTGATTCTTTAATTCTTCTTGGTGCTGATAAATATTATTGTCTGGTCAATTTTAATTCTTTTAAATTTGTCATATTTTGAAATAAATTTTTTATAAGCTGTATTAACCTTGTGATTATTCCACTACTGAGATCAATTTTTGAATCCCTTCAGACTCTCCTCTACATGTTTCCATCATTTTTACAGCATGAGAGAGTGGGCCTCCCTAATGAGACAAATACTTTTGATTCCATTCCCATTGGGCTTCCCCCTGAGCCTAATACTATGATTCCATTCTCACCATATAATCCTCCAAGCTTCCTCCTAAATAGTCTACCAAAGAGACTCACTAAATCCAAATCCTATCCTTCTTCTATGATTCAGAATCACAAAATTTAAATAAATTTCCAACCCTTTAAAATCACTACTACTTTTATCATAAATCATAATTTTCCAGACATTCTTGACACCTTTATTTTTGACTTTTAACAATATTCATCAATAACCTTTAAAATATCCATCTTTCTTTAATCCTAAATAACTCCATTTAATGAAACCCCCATTTCCTAAAGTTAGTTGCACTATTTTCATTATTGACTGAGTTATCCAAATGAGTGAGTACTAGTTTGAGTACTGATTAACCAGTGATAAATCAAAAATTAATGAATTGAATATCCACTTGATTAACATCCCTCCTAATATCCTTGAGATCCAAACTTTTAATCAATTGCCAGTTTATAGTCTTGGTGGACCACAGTGAAAGTAATTTGCCAGTTGAAGGTCATAGGGGACCAATGATAGACATTTTGATGTTTGTTTTTAGTTTAAAGTCATAGAGGACCAAATCCCTATATTTTATTTCAAGTTTTAGGTAATATTGGACCAAAGATTGTGTTGATTCCAATTTCCTACTACTGTTCTTGAGCCCATTTTCACCAGATTTTTCTCCCTTTCCTATTTTCTTATCCAGGTTATCCTTTCCATCCTAATTTTCAAATTTTGAAGATGACTAGTTCCAGCTTCACTGCTTCTAGTGATTAAGATTATGATTACTGCTCATTTACCCATCAAGAGTACACCTACACCTATAACCAGAAAAGTTGTACCTACAACAGAGCTTGTTTCAACTGCTTTGAGAAGAAGAGAAAATGCTCTGGCCTTAAATATATCATTCCCCCTTCCTGCTGCCAGATTTGCCTTCCATTGCAAGCCTTCTACTCCTTCTCCAAAATCATCCACCTCCAAATTTCCTACTCTTTTCACACCATCAGCCTTTTTAAATATTCCTTCTGACTCTGAATCTCTGGGTCCACCTCCTTCTTCTCTTTATGCTTCTCCTTCTGTCCCATCAAGACTCTCTTCTGTCATCCCTAGAACTCCCACTTCTCCAAAAGCAATGTTTAATCCACCTAAATAAGTTCTGGATGTTTCTCCTTCTCCTTCTTCTTTCTCTCCACCTCCTATAACAGAGCCTATTCCTCCTCAAACTAAATTTAACAGCCCTCACCATCCTTCTTCTTCATCAAAAAGACCCAGATCTCCTAGTCCTCCAATAATTTTCTGTAAGAAAAAAAATATTCCAACAGTTAATGGATCTCCAATCTCTGCTCCTTCCAGAGACATCTTAAACTTCCTAAAATAACCTTCATACCACAACATTAAAAATACATACTCTTCCCTTCTTGAAGAAAAATTTCTGCCAAGCCTACCCTTAAATCTTGAGATTGACACAGTTTACTCTAGTAAGCAATTAATAATTTCATTCTTCTTTTAAAATTTATCTCTTAATTTTTATTGATGACCTGATATAGATGCTTCTGGATCATGTTATTCTTCATCCACTTATTTTATCCCTGATGCAGAATACACTTCAGCTATGGTGAAATTTAATGAGGTTTCTCAAAAATTATATTCTATTTTTGATGTTAACTTGTCTCATTACAAAGATTATCTACCAAAAGATCATGCAGAAGTATTTGCAAGAGAGCAAGTTTTAAAATTTCATTTAAATTGGCCACTGGGCTTGACAATAAACAACCTTGTAAATGTGAAGAGATTGAAAGATTTAATAGAGCCTCTCCTAAAAACTTCACTGTGCCATCTTCATCAAAAGAGAAACTTCCTTAATTCTTCAGGCTCTTGCTAGAAATTTCAAAGAAACTAAAAAAAACTATATATATAAAATTGTAAAAACAACATACTACTTATTTTATTATTTTTTTCATTAGTTCTTATTATAATTTTATTCTTTTTTTAAAAAAAAAGATATGTTATCAAATTTGTAATTTAAAATTAAAAATTTATATAAAATAATGTCTTAAAATTTGAAAATTAAAATTAAATATATAAAGATGCCCCCCCAGCCATTTGATGAGCTGTACCCCTGAAATCATAACCACATCCAAGTGCACCTTGATATGGGATACACAAGAACAGAAATTGAAAATAAACATAAATGATTTTTGAAAAATTTGAAATAAAAATGATCACTGGGTGGGCTCCCTCCAATTTGTAAAAATGATTGGAGACCACCAGTGATCATTATCTCTGAACCAAATAGTTTTATCAATTTTAAAATGAAAATTAAATAAAATTCTAACATAAAAAACATTCAAAAATAAAATTTCATAAATCAAAAATAAAACATAAAAAATCCTTGAATCTGGCTTTAAATGAGTGTAATTGTTTTACATTGTGTTGATCCAGTTTATAGTCTTATTGAAATTCCTATATAAAAAAAATAAGCCAGGATTCAACTAGAAACAAGGAAAATATGGTAACAAACATTGTGGGGTAATTGTGTATAGAGCAGAAAGCCCGTCAATTACCCCCAAACTTTTCAATATTAAATTTAGAAGGTTCCTCTGTGAGCACTTCTACCAAAAAATAATAATTACATTCCATCATAATTATTTACCATAAACATTCAACATTCAAATTTAATGATTGATAATTTAAACAATATTTTCAGTTTATACTCACTTTCAGAGTAAATATTCTTTAAAAAATGATAAAATAGTTTATCCTCATTTTGGAGTTAGACTTCAGCACACCTTGTGCCCCTAGGATAGAGCCACTTTACTTGATCAACAGATACCCTCTTTTTCAAAACACCTTCATTCAACTCTTCTAACACATATGAACCACCAGATGCCTGTTCTCTAACTCTATATGTGTCACGTGCCACGTGACACTTGAGGCAAAAGCAGCTCATTAAATCAATAAAACAGAGGTCTAAATCCATACTCGAAGCGCAGAAAGTGATTCTACCTAGCAATGGCAACTTCCCTTTGTGTACTCACTATTTGACTGTGCTAATATAAACTTTAAATCTAAATTAGTCAATTCTCAAAAGTGTGTTTAGGTTTTTCTTCAATAAGCAATGCACAGCACAATAGTCAATGCAATATTCCGCTAAAAGGTTTATTAAATATCTATGTGTTATTAAAAAGGGGTAGTGAGCATGGACGGAATGAGTAGCAGAGGATTAAGGGGTTAACGGATGTTAGTGAGAAGGGTCCAGGTGTAACGGGTGTAATTTTGGTGGTCTGTGGTGTGTGGAAGGATGGATGGGTATGAGGTCAATGCGAGGAGGAGTAATAGATATAAAAGGGGTTGGATTTTGGTTTGATGGTTTTCTTTAGAATTAAATTATAAAACGTATTTATAGTTAATAGTGGTAAAACTGCAAGTTAAATCATTGTTATTATACATTTCCTTCTTCCCTCAATAATCATTTCTAAATTTAAATTTTTGATTGTTGAGTGTTACAACCCTTTGTGATATTCTAAGAATATTAGTATTACATTAAAATATATTAAGATTCTTTTCAAATATAACTTGAGGAAGTAGCTCTTCCTTTAAGTCATCTTTGAATCACTTCCTTGAACAATTCCTCTGCGCTTCAAAGAAGTCTCTAAACTTTATCCCTCATCTCATTTTCAGGAACACCCTTGACCTTGTGCGTAGGTTGTCCATTGACAATATGGTCCATTCCACATATCTGAAAACATTCCTCCCCACTGACTTTCCAAAATCCTATTATACACCAAGATCATATCTCTAATTTTCAAAGGTTTTCTTAACCTATGAGCTAACCTCTTATCCCAATTTTCTAACTGACTGATTCCTAATATTCATCATTTTCAAATATGCCTTTTCTAGAGTCTCTTCTTTCTTTTCTAGATGAACCATTCTTGCACATAATAGTTCTTCAGTAGTTTTGACCGTGTCCCAGTCCACTCCAAGATATGATTCCGCCTCTAAATCAACTATTAAGACTGCTTTCTGTCCAAAAACTATTTTGTATGGTGAATATCTGGTTGTCCTTTTGGCAGTGATTCTGTCATCAAATAAAACTAATGGTAAATAGTGCCTCCACTTTTCAGCACTTGATCCACACATTTTAATTTAGGCACCCTTGATAACTTGATGCCCTCTTTCTACCATTCCTTCAGCTTCAGGATAATATGAGGTCACTACCCTAAACTTTTATCAAACTTTTGATATAGCCTCTTGAAACTCTCTCCCAAATTCAGTACCTCCATCAACTGTTACCAACTTCATCACTCCATACCTATATATATACCAATTTTTCATCAAAAAATCTGCCACATTCCTGGAATTCAAATTAATAAGAGGCACTGCCTCTACCCAACCAGATAAATCATCTCTGGCTAAAATCAAATATTTATATCTTCCCTCTTTAATATGAACAGTATCTAAACTAACCCTACCAAAAATAGTATTTTAACTGGTTGCATGTCCAGGTTCCTTTGGCCTTAAATAACTTCTCCTTTGACATTTTTTGCATGACTGAACCTATTTTTTAAAAGTCAACTTCATTCCTGGCCACCAAAATCTATCAGCAATTTGTCTATAAGTTTCACCAACTCCTCTATGCCCAAGATCTTCATGCAGTGATTTCATAACTAATTCTTGCCCTTTCTTTTGAGTAATAACTACTTGGGGATTCACGTACCTCCTCCTCATTAATATTCTACCAGATAGATAAAATACCAGTGACTTCCTTTTGATAGCCTCCCATTCATCATTATCATAATTATCTGGCATTTCTAACATGTATAAATATTTAATCATTTTAAAATAAAATCCTGTCTGTCCCCAGAAATCATCTTGATAATCCATTAATATCATCTCAATGGGCACTTCCCTATCTCCTAGATCATATGCACATGAATAAGCCAATAATTTTAATCCTAGAATTTGCATTTTTATCATTAAAGATTTTGAATTTTCCATCTTTGAACCTTCCAAACTTTTTTCAACCACATTTTATTCTTCTTCCCTTTTACCCTTTTTAGAATCATCATCTTTATCTTTTTCCAACCTCCTTTTAAACAAATGCTTGTTAACACCCAACCTCTCTTTAACCAAATTGTCTGAAACTCCAAAATATACACCATTCACCAAATTTTTACTATCCCACACTATTTCACCATCCTCATCAATATACACAACATCTCCAACCTCTTTTTTACCTAATTTATCTACACCATCATCAAACTCCCCAAGAACATAATTTTTTATATTTTTATTGTTTTCCAGTTTATCCTCATGGTGGAGGTATTCATCATCTTTATCCACAGATTTTAATCCTTCCAGTTTAACCTCACTGGGGAGGTAAGGAAAGTCTTTAACACCTTTTGTACTTGCTTCAATCACAGGTATATCCTTATCACATTCCTCTGAGTCAGAATCCTTTTTGGTAGGTGGTCTTCTTGATAATCCATCTGGAATAGTAAGCTTCTTACCAGGCTTGTGAAGTAAATCAAAAGAAAAATGCTGAATAAAAGCTACCCATCTAGTCATGGGCACATTTGGTAAACTTGGGGAATAGATCATTTGAATTAAAGGTTTTGCATTAACTTTTAATTCAAAGTGTTGTCCCCATAAGATATTTTGAAGTTTCTTTAAGATTTCTACCACACCACAAAGCTCCAATTTAGGTTTAGAATATCTTGATTCTACCTCAGTAAGAGCTTAAGATTCATACCTGACTTATCTAATATAGCCAGCTTTATCCATTTTGAGACAGAACCCTTCAGAAGCAATTTGACTTGAATCCACTGCTAAATAAATCCGGCCTACATCTTTCCCATAATCTAACTTCTGCAGAATTATATCTTCCCCAACTACTTTCTTTAACCTAATAAATGCTTCTTCACACTCTTCATACCACTACCAGTCTGCATCCTTCCTAGTCAACCATCTCAAATGAGCAGCCAATGAAGAAAAGTCCTTGATAAACATTCTAACATAAACACACAGGCCTAGAAACCCTCTGACTTTGGTTGTATTCTTGGGTCTTGGCAAGGACTGAATTTTATTTACTTTCTTCTTTGACATATTCCTACCCTTTCTACATACCACATGACCTATTATTTCTAAATCTGGAACATGGCAAGAAAATTTGGAACCTGAAATTGTTAAACCAGCCTCTTCTATCCTAAACAAAATCCTCTCCAAAATAATGGCATATTCCCAGATAAATTTTTGTATCCCTGGATTCTCCATCAATACTTCATTACCATAATTTGTTTAATGTCCTTTTATTCCACCATCATCAATAAATATTCCAGTATATTGTGGAATTTTGTCTTGTAGAATCCAAGCCATCTGAGCTTGATAAACAGCAACCAAATTTGTTGCTCCTTGAGGTAATCTTGTTAGTTGTAGTCATCCAAGTGGTGTATCAAAAGTTGTAAGAGGTCTAGAGTCTGGATGCAACTCTCTTTTGTCATATCCCCCCATTATATCTCCCAAGCCATAACACACTCTCCCTAAAATAATTTCTACAAATTCCTCCACACTATGTGGTATTCCTGCATCTTTTATTGTAGCCCTATTTAGTTCCCTTAAATTATGAACTATCCTAAGCTTTCCAAAAAAAAATTTAATACTGAATACTGGACTTGAATAACTTGATGATTATTTTTTTATAATCCAGTTCAAATTCTTTCCCTAATGACTTCAATATAATCTTCTTTTAAAACAGTGGGTATTGGAATCAGCTTCTGTTGCCATGGTTCATGGAAAACAACTGGAATCTTATAGGGCTCCCCATAAGAATTCTTTGAAACACCTCTCTCCTCTACTAAAAATGCAATGGCCTTCTCCCTTTTAACCATTACTTCCAACAACAACCTTTTTTCTTCACCTGAAAGCCATCCTTCAGGTCCAAAATTAACAGCCTTTAATCTCTTGACAGTGATCCTAAAAGTTTCAGAAAATTCAGACGGGTTCTTCACTAAAGGAAAGTCATATGGATCTCATGATAAAGCTGGTCTTCTCAAAGGCAGATTTAATTCAGCTGGAAGAGGCTCATTAATTGGCCTAATTTTATTTGCTACCTTTTTATATTTTGCTGCACCAATGTCCACTTTTACTTGAGATACTTGTAACATTATTTTTTTGCCATTATATAATTCATCATAAAAATTTTTTTCAGCTTCAGAACCAGAATCAGAAATATTGTCAGTGTGTACTAGTATCTAAGTATGATTTAATAGTAAATATTAATGGTCCTGCTACTTTTTGATAAATTATTTAGTGATTAAACCTCAGGGGAAGACTAATAAAATAGTTATTCTCAATATAAACTCACAACACTTGGATTTTTATACGTGCTAGTGGTGGAAAATAGATAAATATTATATAGTTATAGCTTATATAAAGATAATATTAATTTATAAATGCTTTATAATATATTTATATATAATAATAATTTTTTAATAGTGTTTATTTGACGTGTAGTAATTAATTTATGTCCAATAACCTGTCAAATCCTCCCTTACTTATACCAAAATCCACTTGAGTGCACAGACCTTCAATCAAGATGATGCCACTGCTATCCCTGGAAATTACAGCACTCTGATGGCCCATCACCTCCCCATGGCATTCACTTCAAGAAGTTTCAAAATCCAGACCTCTAGTAAGGACCCTCAATCACAATTAATGATACCACAGACCCATACCATAAATAGAATAAACAGATAAAAGTGGATACCATAAAGAAACAGGTAAAATCACTCATCCAAATAGCATATAATGAAACCCAAAGCATATAAAGGAGCCAAATTAACTTTCTAAGCCCCCAATAACATCCCCAAGTATCCATATTCACCCATTAATGATATCCCAACTCATAAATCTGTGAAAATCCATCAAAGGAAGCGGATTAAGTTGTCCAAACTGGATATATGTGTCTGAAAAAGGTGTATATGCTTTTGTAGGCGTTGTGAGTCCACTGAATATGTCCATATGACATAAAATAAGCAGAAAAATAAAGTTTATAGGCTATTAAGAGGTTAAAACCCACTTATAGACCTAAATATACATGATATAACTACATATTTCGCTGAATATGAAGTTTATGTATACATATAAGCTTATTTCTGTCTATAATTACTTAATATAACATAAGATAAGTATATTATGACTCCATTAACACCTTAATAAGTATTATTGAGCTATGGATAAGCTATTCAAACTACTATAAGTCATATAATGGTGTAATAATTATATATATATGTATGATAACCATATATATAAGTATTATAACCTTAATTTTACCTTATAGGCTTAATGTAATTAAGGTTATCTTATTTTAAACATAAGAATTACTCATTCCTGGGGATACCTAGGATTAAAAATAGAGTAAGTTGAAGCATAATTTATATTTTCATTATTATCACTACTACCCCCTTTTCCTTTCTATAATTTATCATATAATTTTCCAACACCTTTTTCCTCTTCATCTTCCACCATAAAATTACCAGGAAATAAAGTTGGCAGTTGAACTTCTTTCTGGAGGAAAGAAATAGAATAATCACAAATATTATTTTTTTGTGATTTAATTATTCAAAGATTTTTTTGTTGATCTTGATGTGATAATTGCAGTTTATCCTCTTGCTGGAAGCCACATAATAATCCACCACTAATATCACCATAATTAACCAAATTTCCTTTTTACTTTTATCCAACATAATAAATCCCATCTTTCCCTTTGAACCATTTTTAAATTTTATAGAATAATTTGATAAAGATAATAAACATATAGAAAAATCCAGCACATAATGACATTCCAATGAAATACTAACAGAAAATAATTGAGAACCCACTTTAATTATCTCCAAGTGAGCTGAACTACTGCAATCTGGGATCTCTTCGTGAGGAGAGATTGCAACATTAGAGCAATCAGCCTTCAACACCCCAAAAAATGAGGGTATTCATACTTATCTTTAATAAATTCACCAGAAGCTGACCTTTTAATTCGCCTCTTCTTGGTGCACATACAACACTGGCACATTTTGGTAAGACCAGGCCTTTTTTCTGAGCCATCATCTTCTGGAGGTACTAATTTTAAATGAAGGCTTCTCATATTGTCACCAGTAATCTCTAAATTAATCACCATACCACTCTGATAACCTATCCTTGCTTCAAAGTCCATCAAAAAGGGCCCACCAAGAACCGCTTTTACTGATCCTCTGGAAACATAAAAGTGCACTCTTCCAATAGATTCACCAATACATAATTTGGCATGCTCTGCTGTACCCATAAGCTCAGTAGCTTAACCACCTATGCCTCTTATTTTTACACCAGTACCAGTTTTAATTGGCAAGCCTATTATAGTTGCTTGCTCTAAATAAATTAAATTAATTTGTGACCCAGAATCCACCAGGGCCTTTACCTCTTTACCATTTAACATCACTACTAAATACCCTAGAGGAGCAGAAAAATGAGTTTCCACTTCCTCTCAAAAATTTTCCGCCTTTTCACATATATATTACACCTCTCCAACAGATACCCTTCTCCTTGTCAGATGTTTCTTCTGCCTTTCTGCAAGGGCTGGACTAATCGTAAATAATTCCCCCAGTTATAAGTAAATCTGGAGTTGATTCACTGTACCCAAAAACATCTCCATATAATTTTCTTCACCAGATACTACTGGCCTTTCATGTTGAACTTTTGATTTAATAACCTTGGCCCAGGGCACCTCTTAAAGACCCACATTGCCATCTTAATCTACAATAACCCTTGCTCCATCACCAGCTTCTTTCACCAATCCATATCCATCACTGGTTCTCCTTACCCCTCCCATAGGAGTAGGACCAGTAAAGCTTTGTCTTGGAAGAGACACTATTGGCACATCATCCTCAGAATCAGATTCTTCTTCCACATGCATAGGCTCAACATTCAAATGAAATTTACCATAACTTGGAGGCCCCATATCCACTATTCCCTTCTGCATTATATAAATTCTGTCCTTAGTGTAAGGTTTCTTCTCAATATTTTTATTTCCAGCATTGCCTGGTTCAGCCCTAATTTAGCTCTGAATGCTACTTTTAGCTTTGGTAGCAGCTGCTCTTCTAGAAGCATCAACATAATATTCACCAATAATACAGTTTCTATTAACCCTAGCAACTGTTCCCAACTCTAATCCACCAAAGGAAGTTGTAAAAGTGGCCTTATTGACCTCCCTTTTCTTTACCCTATCTAATTTTCCACCATCAGCACCACCATTCTTTTTACCACTTTTAGTATTTTTATTATCATCACCAGTTAATTCTTCAAATATGGCTCTCCTTTCAGCCATCATATTTCTCCTAACTAAATCCAAAGGTGCTTTCCTGTTGCTGGGTTTGATGAAAGATCCATCAGGGAATTTGTAAACCTTTCCATCAAATTTTACTCTACCAGCCTGCAAGTCCTTGTCCAAAAAATAACAATCTGCTGCCTTGTGCCCCCTCCTCTTACAATAGGAGAACACCCTAGGTTTGCCATAACCACTTCTATTACCATTTCCACTATTAACATTACCATTACTACCACTATTTCCATTTCCATTCCCAGTAAACCAGTTTCCATTGCCATTAAAGCCAAAGTTCCTCATCTCATAACCCCTAGATTGATAAGAAGAAGAAGATGCCATAGGCTCTCTGTTGGCCTTCTGAGTTTCTTGAACCAATAATTTTAGCTTCTTAGTTAAGTCAGATAAATGATCCACCATTTTATTATCAACCATCCCCTTAGCCTTAGCAACAGGCTGACCCAACTGAGCCTTGACCATAATGTCATTATTTTTGGCCAAAACTTCACTAAACTTGCTAACATGTTAAGTACAGGACTCCTGATACTTGTCCAAAGCCATTAATTTTAAATAAGCCTGAATGCTTTCTTTGATGACCTCCAGAGCAGGCAGTTTCTTTTCTATATTCAATAATTCCTTCATCATGTTTTTTATAGAAAGCTCCTTTAATGAGTTTATTCTGATGTCCCTGCTGAATTATGACCAAAATAAATCCTCAGCCTGATTTTCATTGCCTATTTCCCCCACCAGAATCAAATATACCACCACTTCATCAAACTGCCTACATAACTTTTTGAATTCCACCATAGTTGTAGCTCCACCCTTTTCTTTCCAATCACTGACAATACTGTTAAGGTCAATCATAGTATACCTGACACTCTATCTATCAATCATCTCCTTTGACAATTTCAACCAGTCCCATCTTTTATAACCATCCATAGCAATGACCTCCATTTCCACCTCTCTTTCCACAATAAAGAACCTAATATGCTTCACCATGTCCAAATGTGAAGCCCTATCAACAGCAGCAGAAGACTTATAGAAATTTAAGAAACATTTAACTTATTCACCATTAAACTTGGGCCCATCCCAAGAAACAATCCTGACTGAAGCACTGACAGGAAGAGAAATACCAGATCCAGCAGTAGAAGACATCCCAAAAGTATAAGATAAACCATTAAATATTAAGATAAGTGTTTGTTTAATAAGCCTCTTGCAGGCTAAAAAAGTCCAGATACCAAGTAAGATTGATTAAAAGCTAGAGAATTCAAACCCCATGTTGGTTGCCACCAATGTAGAAATACTCTTACAGTTGCCTTGCTGTAAGCAGAATCCAAGGGAGTTGGATAAACTGAAGAAAACCCTGTCCCTTTAAGTAAATAAAGAGTTCAAAGTTAACTAAGCTAAATCCTCTACTTGATAAGAAATAAACAATAAACTATTTGTTATTAAAGATGTTGAGATGTAGAATCAGTGTTCTTTACAATAGGTGGTATAAATTTTCAGGGATCCACAATTAAATTAATTGTGGATAAAAATCCTTATACCCCAATTATCTTCCACAATTATTTTTTCTAATAATTGGGTTATTAGACACTTTACGTGTCATTGTTCACCTCTTATCCGAAATTTTTCTAATAAATTTTTCATAACCACATACCGGACAACTTTCTGTCATAATCACATCTTGGCCTAATTTTTTTCATAAAATCTGCAATTATATGTCATGTGACTTGCATACAAATCAATCATGGATGTGATGAGTTTGGAATCAGGAATCAGGAATGGAAACTGGGGTATAAGAGGCAGGATAATGCATTATTGTGGATTCCTTATCCACTAGCCCTGGGGCTAGTGGATAAGAATCTTCCACAATAAATAATGTCTGATCCCAGGAAAAAAAATTCCTGATCCCTAATTGCGGATCCCTGAACATTGATACCCCCTAATGAGGGTTGAGAAACACAACAGTGAAGCTGTATTCAGAAATATTATTTAAATGATTGAATAATATATTTTTATGAAGCTTTTATTTTTATATGATTTAGTTGTTAAATTTAGATTTATGGTGATGAGACCTTTAAAATGGTACCCTATAAGTTACTATATATGATGATGAGTGAAATAATAAATTGTTATGTAAAAGTGTAATATTTATAAGGGTATTACAATTTTATAATTTGTTATGAAAATAATAAAATGATTGTTATGATATTTGTTATTGTGTTTGTTTCCTGTATGTATGTATATATCTGTCTCAATATCTAATTGCAAGTCTACAGGATTTTTATGCATAGTATGTCACATGCCCTACTTTCCCTAACTGGAGAATTCCAGAGCTTGCACAGACTTCCTAACAAATTAGAACCTTTGAAATATTAATAAAAAATCTAGAAAAGCTATAGATGATAGAGCTACTTTTCTTATATAATCCATTCTAGTTTTCATAATCTGCGCAACCTTATTCACCTAGTAAAAAATTATCAAAGTTAAGCAAATTCTGAAAAATCAAAAATAATCAAAAATACTTAATAAAATTATTAGGGGGTATCAATGTTCAGGGATCTGCAATTAGGGATCAGGAATTTTTTTTCCCGGGATCAGACATTATTAATTGCGGAATATTCTTATCCACTAGCCCTGGGGCTAGTGGATAAGGAATCCACAATAATGCATTATCCCGCCTCTTATGCCCCAATTTTCATTCCTAATTCCTGATCCCAAACTCATCACAACCATGATTGATTTGTATGCAAGTCACATGACATATAATTGCAGATGTTATGAACAAAAGTAGGCCAAGATGTGGTTATGACAGAAAGCTGTCCAATATGTGGTTATGAAAAATTGAGTAGAAAAATGTCAGATAAGAGGTGAATATTGACACGTAAAATGTCTAATAACCCAATTATTAGCAAAAATAATTGCGGAAGATAATTGGGGTATAAGGATTTTTATCCGCAATTATTTTAATTGCAGATCCCTGAACATTGATACCCCCTATTAAAAATAGTAAAAAATAGTAAAAATTTCACAAAAATTCCCAAAGGTTCTTGAGAATCCTGACTTTAATTTCCATGCACTTTTAAACCTATACTTGCATTTCTTGTCTGATAATTATTTGTTAAATCTTGACTCCTAAAATTTAACCTTTTTAAACCACTTTTAATACTCAATTTCTTTAATATAACCATTTTGGAATTAAATTGGCATTTCCAATCTCAGTAATAATCCCCCAAAAATTCTTTTATAATAAACTTAAGTTCCATACTAAACTTTAGACTTCCACAACAAAAGTTAGTATATATAATGAAGTGTCTAAAAATGGTTCATTAGTAGTTTTTGGCTACATTTTTGCATTTCTGATAAAATTTGGGAAAGGGGAAAGCCTTGGTAAACTCATATACTTGTATTATGGTTACGTTCTCAAGGCTTTAGAAAAAAATTGCTTTTTTTGGTAAAAAAAAAGGGTGATTTGATAAGAATTTAAAAGCCCAGTGATGCTGTATGAGGGCGTATTTAGTAGTTAAAAATTCATGATATCTCTTTTGAGAGATATTCACCACACAATATGGGGGGCGGACTTGCTAGCAAGTCCGCAACCTTGGACCCAAACTCGCCATAGATTGAACACACATTGAGCTATTGATAAAGGAACCATACAATCAGGGATGAACACCACTCAGCAGAAAAGTTTTAGGTGGGTGTTCAAGTAGAGTTCAGTATGGGTTCAGTCTGAGTTCAGTCTGAGTTCCATCTGAGTTCAGGTTGAGGACTTGCTAGCAAGTCCACCCCCTATATTGCGTAGTGATTCAGCCAGGGAAAAGCCTCAGGGCTCTTGTACACAAGTATTTTGGCTACTTTTCCATGGATTTTGGTGGGAAAGTGTGTATTTAGGTTTTTGAAGGATAATTTAAAAAAATAGATAAGGCACAGGAAGGCTATAATATGGTTTATTAGTTATTTTAAAATGAAGAAGATTGCTTGGAAGGGATATTTTTGTTATGGGAAACAATTATATAGGCACAATTGCAGTTTAAAATTCAAATGTCAAATTTTAGGGTTTGGAGACTCCAAGAGGCTGTGGCTGTGGTTTTTTAGGCTGGTTGGAGGTGCTTGACAGGTTCTTATGGCACTTCTAAAGGTCTTGGAACTCTCTAGATGACAAATTGACAATTAAGTATGACAAGCAGATTTTAAAGGTTGCCAAAAATTGAGGTATTCAATCAAATTTACAGAAAAAGACATGTATCTCAGTGAATATTGATGATATAAATGCATTAGGGACAGATTTGGGATTCTGGGAAACTGGAGAATTGTAATTTGGAGGTTTTTAATCAGTAATCAGTATAGAGTAAAGATGATTTAATTACTTTACTGGGTTCATGGAAGAAAGAGAAGTATGCTCATCTTGGAAACAGTAACCATGAAGTTAATGGGAAGTGTCAAGGTGTACATTACAGGGCAGTATGAAGATTTTTTATTACATTGGTGACTTGGAAAAATGTATAAATATTACATAAGAGGAAGGGTAAAAACCATATCAATTTATCATCAATCAAAAAAATCATCAGATCAGATCCAATCATTAATTTATCAAGAGAATCATCTTTCATGTAGAAAACTCATTTATCAGTTGTTAGGATATATTATCAGTAGAATATTAGATTATCATTTATTTAAAAACTATTATTGAAAATTATTGGTCTTAGAGATATTGGGCCCATATTGATCATTTTAGAATATTTTCAAAGCACTTATTAGGAGGTATAAAAGTACTCCAATCTGCCATTAAATTAATGTTGGATAAAAACCAAAATACCTTAATTATTTTCCACTATTTTTTAATGATAAATGGGCTATTTGGTGTGGGACATATCAAAATTTGAGTTTAATTGGATATTTATTTTTTGTGTAGGATCTTCCAATATGACTGAAAATTGCGGTATTAGAACAAAATAAATGGGGTATTTTGATTTTCTTATCCATCAGCTCCCAGGCTAGTGGATAAGAATTTTCTGTCATTAATAATGTCAGATCTGGGTAAAAAAGAGCAGATCCCTAATGGCAGAAGTGAATACTTTGATACCCCATATATTTCATTTTTTTGGATTATCCTTCTATATTGGTATATTTTGGTGTGTTATTGGGTTTTTCTTTTGTGGGGGGAAAATCCTTTAGACTCTAGGCTTGTGAAACTGCTTGAAGTTGACACCATGAGGAGGTGAACACCCTCACAGTGCTGTAATAGCCAGGTATGACAGTGTAGTGGGTCTGGGAAAAGGGGTGGACAGACACCAGGAATTTATGGGTATAAAAAGAAGAGGTTTTTGGCTATTATTCTACATTCTTTACTACATCTTTTATATTATATAACTAATTAATTTCAATTATATTTACTAGTAATTTTATAAGACTTTTAAATATTAATTTTATCATTAGACTATATTTCTACCACCTGTAAGCTTTGACTATTATAATAAGTGAGACTAAATTACTTAGTCTACTGTATTGAATTATTTTATTACTTTGTTGGATCTTGGACAACTCAAATTCATGCTGGACCATTTAAATCTTTTAGACAACTGAATAAATCAAACTGTTGATGTCTCTTTACCTGACATTAGGCTGACATTAGCTCTCTTAAAGTGAATAATTCAAAAATTAACAGATGAAACAATAGGGGGTATCAAAGTTAGTAATTTTCCATTTTAAAACACCTCTTTTTTTCACCAAATCAACCATAATTATTTTTTAAAATATGCCATATTGTGCCCCAAAAACACCTTTTTTCTGAGAATTAATATCAAGTTTGTGGCTTTCTTTTTGTGTTGTGAAATATTACAAATTTCTAACTTTGATACCCCCTAATTTGCCTTGTCTCACAAATGTGCTATAATACAATTAAATGACCCAACAAAGGTTTCAGTTTCTGTGTCCCCCCCCCTTTCAAAAAATAAATAAATACAGCCAAGTCACAAAAGCTTGCGGAATTTTGGAGGAAAAAATCAAAGATGCTCTCACCAAAAAATGATTTTTCTATTCAAAAGGGTCGGAGATAGGTTGGAGGTACCGCCTTTTGTGTAGGCAGATCTTTTTTTTGTGGGTGAAACTTTGATTTTTTCCTCCAAAATTCCGCAATCTTTTCTGACTTATCTGTAAATAAAACTAATGAGTGTTTTTATTTTTATTTTTTTTGGCTTGTGCGCAAATTTTATACAAGTCTTTTGGACTGCATGCAAGCCCAAAAAGAACATCTATGAGCAGTAATTTTTTGTTTTTGCGCCAAAAAAAAAAACTTCAACCTTCGTTAAGTTGGCTGTATGTTGGCACGGTAAATTTGAGCAGAGAAGAGTGAGATTTGAGATCGACACAATAGTTTTTAGAACACTGTTCAAAATGTGTGAATACTTTTTTGTCCTAGCTTTCACATGTGGACTAGAAGTAACATGTAATTCTAAACAAGTGTCAGCACTTTGTGTCCATCACAAGCAAGCCTATACTTGATGAAAACTGTTTCTGAACAATGGGAAAGACGACTCTAGCAAAGGAAATATGTTTTTAGACGTTTATCAAAGATGCCAAATGTCATTTACCTGGCTCTGTAACTTTTCGACTTGTTTATTTTGGTTTCAGACAACTCAATTACATCACATTTCTTCGTCCCGGTTTATCAATGTTCCCCTCTTTTATTTTATATTTACACTTTTACACCTTTTACCATTCGCATATCCCCATTTGCTATCTAGCACAATTTGTAGTGATCCTGATTCATCTATCTATCTGCTGTACTGCCCATATATCCTTAAAAGTTACCCTTTCTTCCTCACCACTACATCTTTCTTCTTCTGGTTGAAGTTCCTTCTTAGCACATCGACTATCTTTTTTCGTCCTCACCAGGAGGAAAACCATGGTTGGTTTGTCTTATTGTATGAAACTGTGTTTCAGTGCAGAACTTGCCCAGTTGATATGTGCCTGTGATTTTGAGGCGTGTCTAAAACTGCGTGGTCAATGAATTTCCCGTCAAAGCACCAGCACGGACCAGGCACCTCGCCTTTTTTTACCCTTCCTACTGCACTTCAAATTACTCCACTTTCTATCTTTGCCTTCATCCATCACCATGCACTCTTCACTCTTTGCACTTGCCTTTCTTTCAGCTCAGTACGTCTTTGCCAGTGATTTTAGAGTCACTGTCGGCATCTCTCAAATCAGTGGACAAGTTGGTTGGTAGTTTCACTCCCTCTTCTGTTTCAAGCCTCGCTCATTCGTTTCTTTTGTCTAGGTCTCGGATTTGATCCCAACCGCATCGTCCCTTTGGGTTGGTCTCTTTATCTTGACTTTTATCTTTACTTACTTCAAGTTGATGCTCACCTAATTGGCTTTGGTCTTGTCGGGTTTATTTTTCTGGATAGTTGGTGATACCATAACCTTTTCTTGGCAGATTCCTTCTTACATTCAGAACCCAAAAACCGGGAGATACAGTGCAACTCGTTTGTCTTCTTCCTTGTATTTTTTTTTCTGAAAATGGGCCATGGGTTTTAATTTTCAAATTTTCCTGGTTTACATCACTATTAGAGGGAAGCTATGGTTCTCCCTGTAAACCCCTAGGTGGCGGCTTCGATAGTGGTCCCCAGACCACTGGACCTGAAAGCGCTGGAACCGCCCCAACGATGGTTTTCCATGTTACAGATACCAAGGTATTTATTTTTTCCCCATTTAAAAAGTATATTTGATTTTTGAAATTGAAACCGCCCTTTTCTAGCCCTTGTATTTCTATTCGTCCGTTGATGATCAATGTCAAAAAGGCATGGTGTTGGGAGTGAACACCCCTGCCATTGGCGACGGTTCTATTGAAGCCTATGCTACCGCGGCTAATGGCGGTGTTTTGCCCAACTTTGACACTGGGAATTCTTCATCAACTAATGGCACCAGCACTCAGGTCTTAAATTCCACACAAAAGGCTAACAACACTACATCCGCTGGATCCAATTCTACTACCACACTACTCACTAACACAAGCTCAAGCAATAGTCCCAGTAGTGCTCCTAAGAGTGCTGGAAGCTTTTTGGCACTCCAAAAAGGTGTTATAATCCTTGCTTCTGCGCTTAGTATCTTCATACTTGTTTAACCATAAACCTCATGTGAATTTTGTGCACGTAATCTGGGTATCCGCACTGATATTGGATGTAATATCAATTGAACTTTTACTTGTTGTGAAAATTCTGCTTTGCTTGTCGTTATTTAGCTCTAATGTGTAATTGTCTTTTTAATCAAATTGATTCATTGAATATTTTTATGAAGATCGTTTTTTGCTATATGTATCAAACTAATATTGAAGCAAAGGTAAAAACTATTTATGACAGATGCATCATGAGTTCTGTCCGAGCTGGGTGCTCAAGCACGTGGGCCTACGTGAAATAACAAATTAGTACAGTTGAAGCCAGAAAGAAAATGTAAGTGAGTCAAAAATGATAGATATATACAATTCCTAACTAGAATTTGTCAAAAAAAGCGAACCGGGCCGGGATCGAACCGACGATCTCTTGATGGCATCTTCTAGAAGAGAGAAGTCCGAAGTCAAGCACCTTACCACTTGGCCACCGGTCCACTTGTTAACATTAACATAATATTAAATAACAAATAAAGCGACATTCAAATGTTTAAACTGACTAGCATTGCTCCAATTTTTAATAAATTATTCCAAATTTTTAATTTTATATTAGAATGATTATTTCTTAAGCAATCTTATCCCTACATTAGTTAAGGAGCAATAAAAATAATAAAAGCTTGCTGATAAAAAGGAAACGAACCGGGCCGGGATCGAACCGACGATCTCTTGATGGCATCTTGTTATGAAGAGAAGATCCGAAGTCAAGCACCTTACCACTTGGCCACCGGTCCCATGTGTAATTAAAATTTTTATATATATATTTAATCAATTATACAAATTTTACTATAAACTTGGTGAATACATTAAAAATGGCAGATGTGGTTGTAAGAAAAAAAAAATAATCTCAAGCACCAACAGTAAGATCTGAATAGCTATATTATCAAATAGCGTAACTGGCCAGATTTTGCAAGAAAGTTAGAATTAAAAAAAAAAAAACTGCCAACCCTGTATGTACTGTATGTGTAACTAGAAAGAACCACTTATTTCCTTTTTTTTACTTCGCTGATCTCTCAATTTTCACTCTTTCTATTTGAATTTATGTAGATGGAAAGGTCAAGGTAGACTTTAAATTCTTAATTTATAATCAAGATAAAAAAAGAGATCTTTATTTTATTTTTTGTATCACCACAAAAAAAAAACACCTGGAACCTGCTTGCAGGTTTAAATCCCTCAATTCATTTTTAACACAAGAATTACTCAGAATTGATGCCACGCGAGCTAGCATGCTCAGTGTTCAGTGCACGGTCTTGCCAGAAGAATTACAGCTGAGCTAGAACTGAATCAAATCAAAGATAAGGATTGGCACCTGCAATCAGGTGCCCACATTTTTTTTTTGGGTGTATCACTTGAGATGGAAATCTGGTTAAGTTAATTTGAAAAAATGGATGGAACTCAGGATGAAACTAATACTGGGCCAAGACTGTACTCTTTCCCTAAGCTCTTAGTGAACACCTGCTGAACCCTTTTTGACTTCTGACAAAAATTCATTGAGCACCTACTAAGCACTGACTGAGCAGAGGCTAAGCACTGGCTCAGCAATGGCTGAAAAAAGACCCAGTAGTAAAAAAGAAATGACTTAAAGAATCTACCTCTGTGTTGGTAAATGGCTTTGGTATGCATATTTTACTGATATTTCAGCCTTTTTTTTACCCTCGTTGCATAAATGGCCCCTACTAGCTAGAGAATTCAGCATGCACTGTACCCTGTCAACTAAAGCTACTGAGCTCATTTTGATCTTATTTGGTAATTCAATAATTTTCCACCAAAAGTTTTTCACTGCACATAGTAGCTTCAGATCACATTTATGTGTCATTAATTGTGTAAAAAAACATTTTTTAATCCCCCCCCATTACTAAAAAACTCTCCCTATTAATATCATATCCATATCTCACCTCTTCTTACAACCTTCAATTCAATTTAAAGTAATGAACTCAACTGATCCCAAGAAAAATCAATCCCCCAATTAGAATCACCAAGAAGGATTTATGATTTCATTTTTTTTTTTTGGCCTTGTTGTTTTATATGAGTTTAGTTATCCATTAATTACAATTAGCTCTTATTCCATTGTGATAAATTCATCAATGATGTGTTGCTTCATGTGAAAAATTGAGGAAATTCAATTGAGTAGTGAAAATTCAAGAAAAAAAAATTTACATTTTACTGAATGGATGATTCAACACAAGGGCATGGAAATTTGTACAACTGGTGTTTAATAACTGACTCTGCATATGAGGGTTTCAAAACTCATTTCAGTAAAAATGGAAATGGAAATTATGCAATCAATTATCTACTGAAATGTTACTGCAAAGGAGGTAGATTCTCTTAGTGCAGAATTTTTCTAACCAAGAAAAAAATTTAAAATTGACACCAACATAATCCTATAAATCTGTATCCAGTGATTCAAGGGGAAACAAATAAAATTTTCTTTATTTAATTTTTGAACAAAATGAAAACCCAAGATAACTCTCTCCATCAACATTTTTTTTTGATTCATCAATAAACTTTTTAGCTATGAATAAATTTTATATCTAAAGATGAGTGGGTTTTAAAATCAATTTTCTTCTTCTTTTTCCATGATTGTCTTCTCCTGGCCTTTTCTTACCCTTTTTATGTATTAACTTACTCATTCCATCACATTGCCTTAACCCTCCATCCCCTTTCTTTTTTACTAAATAACCATATCTTATCTTCCACTACCCCCAAAAAAATATGATAAATAAATAAACACCACTAAATATGGGAGATGAACATACTAGAAATCCTTACTTCCTTGAGATCAAATTCACCACAAATTGAATGCAAATTGATGAAGTGATGAAGCAATTTAATAGTAAGAGTTAGCTTTCAGTGAAATTAACTTGAAGGAAAATTGAAAACAAAACTAAATTTAGTTGATTTCAACATTCATTAAGTACTCAGCAGCACTCAGTCAATGATAAGTAAATAAGTTCTCAATACCACACATTTAGTGCTCAGTCAGGGCCCACTTAGTACTGAGTGAAATTTTATTTAAAAGTAATTAAGATTTCAGTAGATGCTCATCATGATCTAAGTATGAGAATTCAGTTTCAGCTCAATCTGAGTTCCATCTATCTTATAGTTGGGTACTTGCTAGAAATTTGCCCTACCCTAAATGTTTTGTGGTGACATAACTAATAAATCTTCACACCCTCACACCTCCACCTCTTCACTTGCCTCACTTTGCAATAAAACTTGCATTTGTATAGCTAAATCACCTTAATAAGTCTTAATAAGGAGTTTATCATAAACTTAATGAATGTTTCAAAACACCACTTTACTTCTCTATTATATATCTTTTTATTTTTTCCCCTCAGATGCAGAAACTCCCTAAAAAATGCTAGAAAAAGAATTATAACAGAAAATTTTGACCCATTCATTATATAAAATTTACATTTTACTTCTCATTCTCATGTTGAGTATCAATTACTCCTTGACCCTTTAGACAATGAACCAACTTTCTTCACTATATCTTGCATTATTCTGACACCAACTACCTTTACCACAACCAAAAAAGAACACCCAGTTAACATGACATTTCTTCTAGCATTTAATTTTAGACTAAAATTCATTTCATAGAATTATCTCACATTTGTAGAATTTTTTTTGAAAAAAGAGTTATACATCAACATTTTTTTGACCAACAGAGAAAAAAAATCAAATCCACCAACCATGCACCACAAAAAAAAAGAAAAACCACCTGGCACTTGCTAGCACATGCCATTCCCTCAATCCATTTGTCATTCAAAAAGATCTCATATTTAATACCACACAAGCTGATATGCTCAGTTTTCAGTGAGTGTAGTCTTCTCTGAAAAATTAAAGCTGAGATAAAGCTGAATCAAATAAAAGATAGGGATTGGCACCTGATATCAGGTTTCCACAATTTTTTTTTTGGTGCATTAAAAGAGGTTTTCCACAATATTTCCAAACTTATCTATGTAGGTCACACATAGACCCATTTTTGGTTGCACCTGGACACATCTATAGTAATTCATAGAGCTACTTTTAGGCACACATACATAACTTCCAAAAACAAATAAACACATTGTCAAAACAACCCTTCTTCACTAGAAATGTATATAAATTAAAATGAAATTTATCCCAGTCACAGATAATGAAAATGAAAAAGCCACTTTTTACTTGTTATCTTGATGATTGGATGAGTTTGTATATATATCCAAGATTTTTTTTTTCATATGAAAACAGATTTTGAAAGAAATGATAGGACTAACCCTAATTTCCTGTTTCAAAACTCAGCCAAATTAAAACTTAAACAAATGACAACAGAAAAAAAATTAACACTTAAAAATGGAAGGAATGCTTATTTTTTAAATTTATTTATTTATTTTTTGTGACTAGAAATGAAATGAATTTAAATTATTTCCACATTTGACATGTTTTTTGAGACCCCTCCCTCCCTACTATTATTCAGCCAGCCATATCTTTTTAAAAAATAAAATAAAAAATAATGAAATCAGAATAAATTAAAATAGGGAAAAAATCTTTTGATGGACACAAAGGTAAAAAAAAAAGATATACTGTCCATATCCACAGAAAACTAAAAAAAAAGTAAAAGAATTAATTAAATTAAACTTATTAATTAATCAATTAAACAAAAGGCCTGCTTAATTAAGACTTAAATAAAATTAAATAAAAAAACTACTATAACCCTTCCCTCACTATTGACACTTTCACACATCCACACCTCCACACCTTCACACATACCACAGACACAATCTTCAAACACAAAACACCTCACAGCCAACACTACCACTGTTAAGAACTAAGAGGGAAGACTACTAATAGCACTAACACTAGCCTAACATGGGAATGACTATGCTGAAGACAGCAGTGAGACTAACTAAGACTGACTATTTTGGGGCTTCCAACAGTGAGGGTTACAACTATGGGAGACTAAGAAGTAACTGGATTACAATATAAGTTTTACAAAGAGAAAGTCCCGAAAGTGTTTTCCCCATAAAACCCCTTTATGAAATATCTCTCTTTCCTGCCTATTACAATGCATAGAACCCATAGCGCTCCTCCTCCTTGCCTCTCAACCCCAAATCCCAACATTGCACCCTGTGCTCCTTCTCAAACTCCTTCACTTTTTCCTTAGCATTAATTAAGTTCTCCACTGGCTGCCAAGACCTATCCCCTACCCCATAAACTTTCCAGAACACCAAATAATGAACCCTCCCCCTTTACATCCACTTAGTGAGAATTCTCTCTACTTCAAACTCCTCTTCATTTCCTATGCAGAATGGCAATGGTTGTTCTTCTGGATGTCATGGTATTGTATATTCATGGTACTTTGTGAGTAATGAAATGTTGAGCACTGGGTGCACTTGTCTCATTGAAATTGGGAGTTCCGATTTTTATTCTGGGTCATATATCTTGTGCTTGATCTTAAATGGGACTACTTTTTTGTGATCTAACTTGACACTTGGGTTTAATGTGAAAAGTAATCATGAGATCAACCAAACATCATCACCTACCTATAGTTCCCGGTACTTGTTTTTCCCTTGATCAGGATGATGCTTCATTGACTGTTGAGATAATTTCAGTGATGCTTCTAACTTTTGGAATATACTCAGTACTTTCTGAATCCATTTTTCAGCTTTTGGAACTTGAAATATGTATGGGATATAAATTGAGAATGCTGGTTGATATCCATAGTTGGAATATAAAAGTGAAATGCCTGTTTCAGAATGTGTCTGGTTTTTGTATAAGAATTCAGCAAGTGGTAAAAGCTGCACTTAATCATATTTCTGATACTTAATGAAGTGGTGAAATTATTTTTCAACTGCCTTACTTACTATCTCAGATTTCCCATCAGTCTGCAGATATCATGCTGCTGACACAATGGGGCTAAAAGTGTGCCATCTTGGTGCAGTGTTCAACTACTGTGAAGATAGCATTCTTTCCTTGTGACTTGGTTAACTCCACTATAAGATCATAAGAGAGTTTTTTCCATGGCTTGTTGGGTATACTTAAAGGGGTCAGTGGAATAAAATTTGGGCTGACCTTGTTCTTCTGGCAAGAGTCACATGCTGCTACATAGTGCTGGATGTATTCCTTAATAGACTTCCTGTAAAATGTGTGATTTAACAGCTCCACCATCTTAAGAGGTCCTGGGTCTCCTGCAATTTGGGAGTCATTCCTTAATCTGAACACCTGCCTTTTGAGCTATTCATCATTTGGCACCACTATCCTCCCATTCCAATACAGTGCTTCCCCTTCCAGGTGATACTTCTCCAATCTTTTCCTCACCAAAAACTTCTTATATAAGAGTACCTTCATAAATACTGCACTCCCTCATCCTTTTTCTGCCCCCTCCTTACCCATTCCATCAAATATTCATCCCCCATTTACACATCATCAAGGATTCCCCCCTCTTCAAGATCCCCCTTCAGTTAAGTTGCACCAACAGTGTGTAGCTGGTTTGGTGCTGAACATAGGTCAGGGAATTGTGATAGCACATCAGGTTTTTCACTATTTTCCCTGGTTTAAGTTTAACAACAAAGTTTATCCTAATTAGCAGTTCTGCCCAGCAAGCTTGCCTGAGATTCAACTTTTTAGTGGTCAGGAAGATTTTAAAGGTTTTGTGATCCATGTAGATAATAACTTTCAAATGGTGTGGTTATCCTTCTTAATATTGACGGCAGGTCCTTACAGCTTTCACAAATTCTAATAGCTCCTTATCATATATTTCATTGTTCAAATTAGTGTCTATCAGTGTACATGATAAATATGCTATTGAGTGTAAGAAATTTTTGGAATTGTATTGAGATAAAAATGTGCCTAGGGAAAATTCTGAGCAGTCACATTCCAGAAAAAATGGATTTATTAAGTCAGGGATTGAAAGAATAGGGGCTGTCACAATTTGTCTTTTAAATTAGTTGAATTAATCTTGTTAGCTACTTTTCCAAGTGAATTAGGCTTCCTTCTCTATCAGGTCATGAAGTGCTCAGCAAATGTGGGAGTAATTTTAAATAAAGTGGTGGTATAAATTTGAAAAGCCTTAAAGCAACTGAAGCTCCTTTACTGATTATAGTTTTGGCCACTATGTTACTGCTTTTACCTTCTCCTGGTCCATCCATACTCTATCCTTTGAAATGATCATACTCAGATAGGGGATTTCACTTACTGAGAAGACACATTTTTCAAGTTTTAACCATACTTGTACCTCCCTCAAATTCTAAAATAATACTTCACATGTATCCAATTTTCTTCCATTGATCTGGATTAAATCAAGAAATCATCTAGATACACTACCACACCTATCCCTATTCTATATCTAAAGGTACTATTGTTGAAGGGTCAGAAAGTGGCAGGGTAGTCACATGGGCCAAAAAGCATTAAAAACCATTCAAAATGAGCCAAATTGAGTGCATAATGTAAGCTTGTGTTCATTTCCTTCTTTCACATGTATTTTGTGGTAACCTACCTTAAGATCAAGGGATGTGAAAATCTCTGCACCCTAAAGACTGTCAATCAGCTCACTGTTCAGAAGAAGGGGATACCTTTCAACCTGGATATTCACAGGACTGAGTAAAAATTTCTTATAAATTATTTTAAATATATGTAGTACACATGGGAACAATAAATAAAGGTATACAAGATGTATACATAAGTGAAATTAATGATTAAATACAATATATGCCATTATAATACCTTATATTCATGCATATATCCACCATTTATAAGTCTTATGTAATTAATATTAAGTTGTAATATGTTAGGGTAATCTTAAGATCCTTAAAAAGAAGGCTAAATAATTTTTAAGTAGACTTAAAGGTGTTTTTTTCATTGTTTTATGGAAAAAACAAGAAATGTGCTTTAAATCACTTAAAAGTTGAATAAATGCACTATAAATTAGATAATATTGAAAATGTGCCTTGAAATATAGATTTGTCTTAATTAGAACTATTTATTTGGCTATTCCAATGCTTACAAATAACACTTTTCAAATTTGATGTTTTTTATGCCAGAAATGGCTTCTGTGTACTGGCCACATACTGCCTGCTTTTTTCCCACATATATAGCTTCATTTTTAGAAAGTTAGAAATTTCACACAATTATTACCCCACATCTTACACCCACTATGGGGAAAACACTAAAATAAGCAACAGGCGCTTATTTAGTGTCCTAATTTAATTATTAGTGCATTGAACTCATTATATGCACTAATTGCATTAACAACCTCAAGATTGGAACCTATAATTCACTACCACACTTAAAATAACCTATTTAGTCAAGGATTTACCCCTAATAGCACCTTTCAAGATACTGAATTCAGTTATTCCACATTTCACATCTTATTTTGGGGTTTTCAGTGGTTTCTCAGTCAATATTGGTCATATTTGGATGGGGATTTCACATAGTAACTTAAAATATTTAGCCCCATCATTTCTGCTGTTAATCCCACTTAATTATGAGTTATATTTAGTGCTATTCTTTCTTTTTTAGTCTTTTATTTTAATTTATTACATGCATATACACTTATTTTCGCCTATTCTTTTATTTTGATGGATAATCCCTATTATTCCAAGATTTTGTTGGGTGATATCATTCTATTTGTGTTTTTGGTTACTCCTTATGTTGATGGGTAGGTTTACTAGCTATATTTAGGTGTAATTGTTCATGTATAGGATTTGTAAACTAGTAGAAAACATTGGTGAATTATTAAGTATAAAAGGAGGGGTCTTTAGGTCTTATATTCTACATTCTTTATCATTACAATTAAAAAGTATAAATAATACAGTTACAATACATTTCATTAGTACTTTTAAAGTCTTTGAATAGTGTTTGAATTCTTATCTCTATTTTTCTACCAACCATAAATTGTAAACCAATTATCATTAGTGAGATTTAATTACTGAGACCCTTATTTTGATTTATCTTTTCATACTTATTGGATTTATACTACAGTATTAATGTAGGACCATTTTAATTTTCTAGACAGCTGACAATTAAAGCTATTCATGTCTCTTTACTTGAACTAAGTCTGACAAATTGAGACCTTTTCTCAATAATTATGTTGTTTATCTTCTAGTAAGTCAAAATTAAAAGAGGTTACAGGTAAATAAATCTCTATAGAAATATTTGAATTTAATTACAAAGGGTTGGGGTAACCTCATATAGTTATTTCAGAAAAATAAGCCCAGTTATATTATAAAATTGTGATATTGAATCAAAAATTTTACTACTAATTGAACATAAATTGCTCTTAGTAAAGATCTGTAAATAGACCAATTAAATTTTTAACCTTTTGCGGATAATAAACCAAATAGTAAAAAATGATTAATTGATTATTTTTAACAGGAATTTTATTCTTTTTTTCTTGGTTTGTACAACTAATTTAATATTTAAAAAGAACTTTACTGAAAAATTTCTTTTTAAATATAAAAACACAGCTACATTTTGTAGACCTCTTAAATTAAGTGACCACATAAAAGCATATTTTACTTTTGGAACTTATAAATTCACTATAAAACCTAAAAGTGAGAAACTTATTGACTTAATTAGTGCTATATCATACTGATAAAACTCTTTTTTGAAGTTTTAATACTCATATCTGAATTTTTGATCAAATTTCACTTGCAACATGTGTGACAACATTTTCATTGTGAGTAATAAGATAAAGCCTTATAATTTAAGACCTATAGCTGATAGACCTGTTAAAGAACATTCAAATGGAAGGAAAGGTATCTCCCATAAACAGAAGCACTCCACAGATGACTATGGAGGAAGGAAAAAGGCTTTTAAAACAAATAACAATAAAGAAGTCAAAAAATACCTTAAAAGATCAAATTCATTCCCTTTCAACACTTCTTAACACCCTCCCCGTAAAAATCAACAACATGGTGGACCAGATGAACAATATGGAAAAGAGAGCAGCTCAAGGGTTTATAGAATTAAATCAAGCACTGGTAGGACTCAAAGCTCAGCCTACCACAGTGGTTAAAAACCCTTCCATGGGCATGCCAGCAGTACCTGCATCTCCAAATCAAGAAGAGGAACAAAAAATTACTGTAAGAAAATGGAAATGGGAATCATACTCTCAAAACTAAAATCACCCTCCTAACCAGGGTTCCAGAATTCACCCTTACAGGGGGAAGGGAAAGAGAGGCAGGGGAAGTGGAGTAAGACCTTGGTAACTCATCCATCTTCTCACAATCAATTATATGATACTAATAACAGATTACTCATAGGTAATGAAATTTATAAGGATGTATTGGATATAATTGATAATTATCTTAAGGATTATTTATTTGAACATAGAATTTTGGATTTATCTTTATATGATAACAATTTACATAGTTTTATTGAAAACAAGGATAATACTAGAAACATTAAAATTGAAACAAATAAATTTAATCTTGAGTTAAATAATATTTATGAGTCTTCTGAGTTGGACACAGATAAAATTGAATATTTTTTTGAAATAAAATTCAATGGAATCAAAAATCATAAGCAAATTACTATTAAGAATTGAAAAATTAGAAGAATTCTCTAGAGAGTCCAACAACAATACAGAAATTGTAGTACTAAATCTTACAAAATCATTGAGTACTACTGCCAGTAAGTTGAAGGTCCTTGAAAATTTAAGTAATGAATTGACCAATGAAAATAAAAAATTAAACTCTGAGATTAAGAATATATACAGTAAATTATAATATTCTCAGAATATACTGGCTACAATTGAGGGATGGCTAAAATTGCCTTTTAAAATATAATTGATACTTTATCACATGTACCTGTAATGAAAGACAGAGTAAAGAGATTAGAAATGGAAGTAGATAATATTTTGAAAAATACTGACAGAATAAATGACAACACCTCTTATGTGGAAAATGCACCACTTCATATTAAAAATTCATATGAAAAACCAATGATTGAAAAAGAAAATAGTGTCATGGACTCTGAGAGTAAAAAATCAGAAAATAATGAAATACATGAAAATCTATCAAAATTAAGTCAATTATTAAATATTCCTCAGGTTAAGTAAGTCAGAACTAACCAAAAGAACAGACAAAATTTGAACCAGTACCCTTCTTTTTATGGGGATTCAAAATCTTATTGGCAACAATTCATTCAGAGAATTGATAACTCAAAATTTCCATACAAATTACCTGATGAAGAAAGTACATCAACATTGATATCTTTATTTACAGATGTGGCCTTATCATGGTTTTAATCTGTATTTAGTGAGGGAATTAATTACTCCTAGGTTGAATGGAAACACTAATTGAAAGACAATTTGGCAGCCCAAAATTTAGAATCACTCAAAAAAGATTGTATGAAAAGACCAGATATAATCCAAGTGCTGAGGATAAGCCAATGGTATTTTAAATGAATTTAATAAAAATAATGAAAGCCATGGATCCAAAAATGGATTATGATGAGCGTAAAGAAAAGATAATATATAAATTGCCTATGTCAGTCAGAGACATTATTATAGCTAGAACTGAAACCATCAGAGAAATTCTGCATTTATTAAAATATGAAATGAAATATTATTGAACCACAAATATGAAACCATGTATAATCATTATAAGAAAAATGTTGAGGTAGTAAAACCTACTACAAATAATTTACCAGTGGAGAAGAGGAAATCTTTTTCTCCTCTTGTTCCTAAGGAACAAGAAAGTAACACTTTCTACAAGTGTAATGATCCTTGGGTAAAAGGGCATACTTGTAAGAAGAGAATAAATTTAATTGAGAACTCATAAGATTCTTAACTAGGTGATAATTAAGATGAAAAGGAGGAGTATAGGGAGGATTTTAAAAGTAACATTTATTTCACACCACACAATATGGGGGGCGGACTTGCTAGTGAGTCCGCAACCTTGGACCCAAACTCGCCACAGATTGAAAACACATTGAGCTATTGATAAAGAAACCATAAAATCAAGGATGAACACCACTTAGCAGAAAAGTTTTAGGTGGGTGTTTAAGTAGAGTTCAGTATGAGTTCAGTCTGAGTTCCATCTGAGTTCAGGTTGAGGACTTGCTAGCAAGTCCACCCCTTATATTGCGTAGTGACAGTGATGATGAAAATGATATATTTGTATTAGAACAGGATATTATATTCCTGAATGATGCAATAACTCCTAAAGATACATCTTTAACCTCCATTGAGGAATCTGAAATAATAAAAGATGTAAATCATGATACTTACAATATCACACCTATTAGAGAACCTATTATAATAGGGGGTATCAATGTTCAGGGATCCACAATTAGGGATCAGGAATTTTCTTTCCCCAGATCAGAAATTATTAATTACAGAAAATTCTTATCCACTAGCCCCAGCGCTAGTGGATAAAAAATCCACAATAATGCATTATCCCACCTCTTATACCCCAATATCCATTCCTAATTCCTGATCCCAAACTCATCTCATCCATGATGGATTTGCAAGAAAGTCACATAACCCATAATTGCTGATTCCATCCCTAAGTCTTTCCTCACTCTATGCTACTTAATTTTGGTGGCAGCACTTAAGTTTTTTTTCTATTTGCACACCCCAACTGCACATTTAGCGGTGAATTCCCACTTCCCTCATGACATAACCCTTCCACTGGCAACAATGAAACACCTCTCTACTAGGAAGCTACTTCACTCAACAATGAATGCTATTACTTTTATTTTAGTTCTTTACTATAAATCTGACTCTGATTTGGAAGATTCTTTAGCTTATATGTATTTTCTTTCCAAAAAGTGTTACATCATCACCAGGGGGCCAAATCTTTATCATGATCCCCAATATGATCTGGCCTCCATTCTCAACATTCCTCATTTAAACTTCCCCCAATTCTTTCTTCAAACTTTATCAACTCATCTCCAATCATCCTATCTTTCATAAAAATTCCCATAACAAACAGCATAATCCTGCCATCCAACTTGCTGTTGCACTATGTCGCTTTGGCTCAAATGGAAACGGTGCTGCTGTAAGACGTTTGGATAATCTCTTTAACATAGGATATGGTACTGTGATATTATACACCAAGCGCTGTATGATTTCTATCCTTTCCCTAAAGTCTCAAACACTTTCTTGGCCAAATCCAGAACAGAAACTTGAATCCTCTCAAGTAATGCAAGCTGAAGGTTTCCCTGGCTGTGTAGGATTTGTTGATGGCACAACTATACCTTTGAGTCAAAAGCCTGCTCATTATGGAAACCATTATTTTGATTGCAAAAAAAGGTTTCTTCAAAATCTTCTCCAATTTCTCATCTTTCACAATCTAACTCTTTATCTTCTTTCTAGATACTCTATTGCCGTTCAACTTGTATGCAATGTCAAGAAAAAAAATTATTGCTTTTCATAGTGGCTACCCTGGCTCATGTCATGACTCTTCCGTCTTCCAAAGAATGACAATTTCTCAAACCCCTGACTCATACTTTGATAAATCTCAGTACCTCCTTGCAGACTCAGCATATGCAAGTGGAAAGTACATTATACCTGCTTTCCGTGGTGCAAGTTTAGAAAGTGACCCCAAGACTGCCTTTAATTATCACCTTGCCCAATCAAGAGTACAAATTGAACATGCTACAGGTATTTTAAAGGGACAATTTTCTAGTCTTTGGGAGCTCAGAATCCAATTTCAAAACAAATTAGAGATCAAAACTTCAAATCATTGTATCATGACTTGCATTATAATCCACAATACCCTAGCTGATTTAAAGGATGAGTGGAATGATCTTTATGAAGAATAGGATCCTGAACCAGCACCAGCTCTCCCCTCCCTTGAATCACAAAACATTCATTCAACCGGAATACACTCCCTCATTATGCCTATTACTCTCCAACATTTCTTTTCACCACCCTTTTAAATTTTTTTTTTGTACTCTCCAAATGTCTTCTTTGTGTACTTTATTCACTTGGTTTGGTATTTTGGTTTGTTGCATATTCATTTTTTTTTGGAATTTACGGTGAATATCTTTTTTTTGGATGGCTCATTGGTTTTCTTTCACCAGCTCAACATGAAATTGCATATTTTCTGAAATTGCATATTTTGTCAGTGATTTTTTTTTCATTCATCACTCATATCCTTTTCATCCTCTCCTCAAACATCACTCAAATATTTTGGTTACTTTTATTTTCTCAACTCATCTCACCAGGTAAGTCTTTTTTTTTCTATTTCTTGTTTTTTATTTGCTAATCATGAATTTTTTTATTTTGCTTTTTTTTGATTTTTTTGTTGATTTTTTTTTTTATTTTTTTTTTTATTTTTTTTTTTTGTAAGTCCTTTTTTTTATTTTCAAGGTTAGACTAATTTTTTTTTCTCTTTTTTCTCTTTTTTTTTCTTTTTTTTTCTCTCCTTCACCCTCTTTAGCTGCCTCATTTCACCCCTTTTCCTCTCTCTTTACCTGCTTCAAGTCACTCCTTCTCCCCTCTCTTTACCTTCCTCAAGTCCCCCTTATTTCACCCTCTTTAATTGTGCCGAATCCCCCTTTTTCCCCCTCTTTAGGTGCCTCATGACCCCCCTTCCCCTCTCTTTAGGCACCTCATGACCCCCCTTCCCCTCTCTTTAGGTGCCTCAAAACCCCTCTTCTCCTCTCTTTAGCCGCCTCAAAACCCCCCCTTCCCCCCCCTTTTAGGTCCCCTGCCCCCTTCCACTCCCCTTAATCCACCTCTACCCCCCTCCTTCTTAACAAACGATCCGTAATGATTGTTTTTTAAGACGGAGGGGGGGGCTAGAGGCAGTTTAAGGGGAGTGGAAGGGGGGGGGCTTTGAGGTGGCTAAAGAGGGGGGGAAAGGGGGGTTTGGGACATATAAAGAGGGGTAAAGGGGGGGGAGTTTGGGGGGGTTTTGAGGCAATTGAGTAGGGGGTTCCAGGGGGATTTTGAGGCAGGCAATGAGGGGATTTGAGGGGGGTTTTGAGGCAAGGAGGGAGGGATTTTATAGGGGATTTCAGAGAAATAAAGGGGGGGAAAGGGGACTTATATGGGAGTTAAAGAGGGGTTACCTACTTTCTAAAAAACATACTAAAAATTTGTTTTTTGTAATTTTTTTTTTGGCAGAATTTTAGAAAAAAAAAACCTTTTACATTCTGTTAAGGACTTTCCCTGTAAATTACAAAACAAAAAAGGTTTAGATTTTAATTTTTAATTTTTCTTTTAAATAATTTTACTGAATTTAATTTTTTTTAAATATATTTGTTTTGATTTTTCTTTTACTGAATTTATTTTTTTTAAATTTTTTTTAAAATTATTTTGTCAGGATTTTCTGTGAAGGTTTTTTATAACCAAACTTCAGGTTTTTATTTAAATTTTTTTTTTGAAATAATTTTTACTGAAAATTTATATATTTTTTTTTTGTTTTAAAAAAATTTTTTTTTAATTTTTTTAAAAGGATTTTGCATTAAATTATATTTTAAAAGATATTATTAGGTGAGTTTTTTTTTAAAAAAAATGTGTTGAATTTCTTTTTGACATTTAAATTTTTTTCAGATCAAAAAAATGTCTTCTTCTTCAGATTCACCCCTTAATTCTCTATCATCTTCATCTTTATCCTCTTTATCATCTTCATCTTTATCATCTCTATCATCTTCATCTTTATCATCTCTATCATCTCCTTCAAAATCAACTTCAATACAATTATCTTCTAAATCATCAAAAAAATTAATGATAATCAGTCTCATCAGAATAAAAGATATCTGAAAAAAAATTCATCTTCTAAATTATCAAAAAAAAATTAAAGATAATCAGTCTCATCAGAAGAAAAGATATCTGAAAAAAAATTCTCTGTGAAAGTTTTTTTTGTCATATCCCAAACATTTTTTTTCATAAAACTAAAGTAGATAAAAAAAATCAATATCCAAAAACATTACCAGAAGATATCAAATATCTAACCAAATTTGGAGATGATTGAGTTGTTGCAGTTATCAGTAATACTTATAAGGCTCAATTAATTCTTGAAGCTCATTCATTTGATGGTGTAAATGATGAATCTTTTAATCAACTATCCAATCTTATCATAACTCTTTATCAAATGGCTTTGGTTTGCCTACCTATAAGGAATACAAATTTGTTGGGTGGTATCATGATTGGATTTGGTTGGAGACCTGGTTTTATTAAAGGATATTCTCTTGGTATGTCTAATAATTTTTGTTCCATTCTTAATATCATTTCACTTATTTCAATTATATAGGCATATATTCATTGCTCAAGAATATCACTAAAGCTCAAAAAGATGAAGATTTTCACTTATGGGACACTCTACCTTGCTTAAACTCTTTTCTTGCTCTTTGACTCAAAAATCTCTGTAATATAGCATTTGAAAAAAATCATGAACTTGCAACCAAAGTTGGAATACTAAATTGGTGTGACTCTGAATGGGAAGATATCAGCCACAAATATCTTTTATTTTCTAATGTTATTATCACTCATTCTGGATTCCACAATAGGATTCATATCGATAGGAATGATGCCAATTTTCTTACTTTTGGTATATTCTCATATATCAATCCAATAACTGGCCAACCAATACCATCTCCAGCTAATATCAAAGGACATTGTTTATATTTTCCAGACCACCGGTGCATCATTGGTTTTGGTTTGGGAAATGGTATCATCAAAACTATTTGGAATTTTTCTCAGGATAATCATCAAATGACCAAAGCTCCTCCTGGTTTGGAATCCTGTCAATATTTCACACATTTTGGTTGCTCATTTCAAATCAGTCATAAGTTGATTCAAAGATACAACAAGGTAAAGAAAGAAGGTAAAGTTAATTGATTTAAAAAAAATTTATCTTGATCCAAAAAGTATAGGGATTAGAGTTGTCATAAAAAATTTTATATTTTTTCAAAAATTTTTAATAAATATTTTTTATATATCAATTTCCTCAACTAAAGTAATAGGCCAACAACCTTTAGTTGCATAACAGGTGATCATGATAACATTTATTTGTTTCATGGGGTTCCTCTAGCCTATACCTGTGGAAAGTCCCAAACTTTTGTTTCTAGATTTGATCTGCATTTTAGCTTGAGGAATTATCATTACTTTAAACTAGGGAAATTGATATATATTAGATATTTATTTAATAATTTATGTAATTATATTAAATTTAGATGACTTCCACCCCTTACTTCAATAAAATGCAGGGGGAGAGGTATTGCCAAATTTTCAAATCTGACATTCAAAATTGAAGACTTGTAAAAATTTTGGTGATACCCACCCCTTGCTTCAATAAAATGTAGGGGGGGGTATTGCCAAATTTTCAAATGTAACATGTAAAATTTTGACTTTTAAATATTTTGGTGAAAAAAGTTTGGTGATACCCATCCCTTACTTCAATAAAATCCAGGGGGGGGGGGGGGTATTGCCAAAATTTCTTATAAGACTTGTGAAATTCTTGACATGTAAGAATTTTGGGGATACTGGAGTAAAGCCAAAGCTTCATATAAGACTTTCAAGATTCATGACATGAAAGAATTTTGGTGATACCCACCCCTTACTTCAAAAAAATCCAGGGGTGTGGGATTGTCAAATTTTCAAAGGAGACATGAAAATTTTATTTAAAAAAAGAATATTCAACATTAAAATATGAAAATTTAAGTAATGATTGATAGAGAAATGAATTACATGAAATTATTGTAAATTTTATGTATAAATAAATATGAACAGTTGAAGTGTGAGAGAAATAAAACAAACTATTCATCCAAAAATTTCTTTAAACGTTCAATTTCCTCAACAGATTTATTAGCTTTAACACATTCTATCAAGAAATCTTTCTTTTTGGAATTTTCTTCATGATCAAACTTATATTTCATCTGCTCTAATAGGTTTTGATGTTTGAGTGTTTTCTCCTCTTTTTTTGATTTTTCAATACTTAGATTTAACTCAAACTTCTTCTCCTCCAAATCTTGGGCCTGATCATCCTTCTGTAAAGAGAGCTTGTACTTCCTCTCCTCCAAATCTTGGGCCCAATCATCCTTACGTAAAGAGAGCTCATACTTCCTCCCTTCCAAATCTTGTAGCCTATCATCCCTCCTTAAAGAGAGCTTTTATTTCTTCTTTTCAAAGTTTAGAGTCTATTTAGCAATTTCCACTTGTTCTATAGTGATAATAAAAATTAATATAAAGTAGAAGAAAATCAGAGTAAGGTAATAAGAGGTATGGTATCACTTACCAGCATCACATTGCTCTAAAAATTGTTCCATAGACAAAAAAGGGGTTTGTGATGAAGTATCACTTTTTCCTCTTTTTTGGGAGTGTAAATATAGACTACTTGAAGCCCTATGCTTCTTGTTCAAGGTCAAATTTTCCTCCTCATCATTGTCACTAGCTTCAGACTCAGTTGAATAAGGATCCTGGGTTTTTTCGACAGCCTTTTAAGAAATAAGAAAATAGTAAGTAAATAAAAAAATAGAATAGATAAAATAAAAGAAAAAAGAAACAGATCTGAGTTAGATTTGGTTGGGTTAAATCTTCAATAGTATCTACAGAAAAGCTATCTAGATTGGTCTCATTCAAATGAGGGGAGGCTTGAGTGGAGGAACAGGATGGGAAAAGATTTGCTTCAACATCATGTTCAGAGATAGGATCTTCTCCATCCAACATGTTTATGGGATTAACATTGGCTCACTCTCCAAAAATTGCATCCATCTCTATAAAGTAAGGACATAAAGATTCAAGTTTATTGTCTATGGATTTGATACCCTTAGTTGTATCGATGTCGGTAACCCCAAAACCAGTGGAAGATGAAAGAGCCTTTGCCCTCTTGTATTTGTCTTGGTAATGCTTGAAGCGTTCAGACATCTGTTTAGGCAAAAGATCAATTATTCCCTTGGTCTTATTCCATATTTCATTTACCATTAGAAGATAGCCATTAACTTTTGATGCTGGAGGCCGTCCTACTTTAGTTGCATACTCAGTACCAAAACAAGAATCATAGTTAGATTTGGTTTTCAGCCAGTTGATAATAATGAGATGGTCATCTTTTTTTAATTGAACAGTCTTAGATTTCTTGGCTGAGCGGGGGAAAGAGGGGGTAGTGGGATTTGAAGAACAAATGGGTGATAGCTGCCTTTGAGAAGATCTAGGATGACAAGGCATGTTAAAATATAAATGAAGATGAAAAGGAGCAGAAACAATCAGATGAGATAGAGAGATGAAAAGGAGCAGAAACAAGCATATGAGATAGCGAGATGAAAAGGAGCAGAAACAAGTAGATGAGATGGTGAGGGGTTCTGAGCGGATAGAATGGACAGGATGGGATGAGAATTGGAGTGTGCAGCAAGGTAGAAGGCATATCCAGAGAGTAGTCAAATATGTGGTTATGGCAGAATGTAGGTCAAGATGTGGTTATGACAGAAAATTGTCCAAGATGTGGTAATGAAGAATTGAGTAAAAAAATGTCAAATAAGAGGTGAACATTGACACGTAAAGTGTCTAATAACCCAATTATCAGCAAAAATAATTGCAGAAGATAATTGGGGTATGCAGATTATTTTCCGCAATTAATTTAATTGCAGATCCCTGAACATTGATACCCCCTAATATGTGGGAAAGAAATGAATTCCATTCTTGACACTGGATCTGCAGGTAGTGTAGTTTCTTTTAATAATTTAATGGAACTTGATAGTAAGTACAAAGAGAACCTAGAACCTGTACAGACAAAGAACTGGTGAAGTTTTGGCTCAGTATTATTTCCAATTGGCAAATACAAAACTTCTGTATTCTTTAAATATAATAATGGATATGTAAGAGCAGTATGTGTATTTGTAGTAATAGATAATAATAATTTCAGTGATTGGTTTATTATTGGCAATGACTTATTGACCATATTGGCATCAAACTAGATCCTGAAAATATTTTCTTCACAATTGGAGTAAATGAAAAAGAGAATTCAAGATTTTTTCTGAAAATTCAATTTATTCCATTTATCCTAAAGAAGAACAACTCCAAGGTGGAAGACCCACCTCTGAAGTGGATGAATTGGATAATAAAATCCAAAAAGTCTCTTTCAGCCCTCAACTCTCAAAAATTCTAGAAGACAATATTTTGAGGTTGATAAAATCCTATCCTATAGCAATTCTTCATGGTTCAAATGAACTAGGATTGGTTAAATATCATGAAATGAAAATCTCCTTAAGTTTTAATTTGGATAATATTCCTAGCAGCTTAATAAAAAAACCTTACCCAGCTTCTCCTGAAAAAAGGAAAGACATTGAAGACAACATTAAGATGTTAGAAATGGGTATTTTTCACAAAGTAGACACAAATCCTATATATTGTGTTATTTCACAAGCTTTAATCTCTTATGAAAAAGATGAGGCAAGATTATGTGGTGATTACAGAGTTCTTAATACATTCACTGTGTATGATATTTACCCTCTCCCAAGGATATCTTCTATCCATGCTACCTTAAAAGGAGAAAAATATATTTTCTGTCTGGATGGAAACAAGGGTTACCACCAGATTCCTGCCTAAAATAATTTTCAGAATTACTTACTCATAACCACACACATAGGAATATACAAATATGTGAGAATGCCTTTTGGACCAAAGAATGCCCCTTCAGTCTTCCAAAAATTGATGGATAGTGTTTTTCATCAGGAGATGGTTGAAGGTTGGCTCTTAGTGTATATTTATGACATCATAGTTTTTTCAAAAACATATGATGAACATTTAAATCACCTGAAAAGTGTATTTGAAAAAATGGAAGAAAATAATATGAAAATTGCATGAAAGAAATTTAAGTTTGGGCTTCAATTCTTGAAAGTACTTGAAAATATTGTATCTTTCTTACAAATTTGTGTTGGGCAGAATAAATTGGAAGAAATAAAAAGTAATGATTTATCTAAAAATTTGAAAGATTTTCAAAGCTTTCTAGGTATGTGTGGATATTATAGGCAGTATATACAAATCTAGCAATCCATTGCAGCCCCTTTAAAAACATTAAGTAGGAAAAATGAGGCTTTCATTTGGAATAATGAAAGACAACAGGCCTTTGATAAATTAAAGGAATGTTTAATTTCAGCTCCAATATTGGGACTTCCAGAATTTAACCTCCCTTTTATATTTTATACTGATGCAAGCTTTACAGTGTTAGGTGCTGCTTTACAGAAAAAACAGATAAAAAATGGTAAATTATCTGAATTAGTTATCTGTTATATATTCAGAACCTTAAGAAAAACTGAATTAAGGTATGGTTCTACTTAACTGGAATGTTTAGCAGTTGTGTGGGCCCTGGAGAAACTTCATTAATATCAGGAAGACCAGAAGTTTAAATTAATTACAGATTGAAGAGTAGTAAAATCATTACTAAACATGAAAACACCTATTAGACACATTTTTAGATGGAAACTAGCTTTACAAGAGTACAGAGGAAGAATGAAAATCACTCAAAAAGAAGGAACATTGCATTCTAATGTGGGTTTATTATCCAGAAGTTCTTTTCCAAATGATATAGACAACCTGGCTTATGTGCATAAAAAGGAGGTAATACATATATTTGGGACTTATATAGTGGATTTAGAGGAAGTATCCATGCAAAAAATATGAGAAAATTATTCATCTGATAAATATTTTTCTAAATCATCAACCATCTTAAATGATCCAACAAATGCCTCAATGAGTGCATTAATTAAAACTTTACCTCCAAAGTAAAAAAATGCATTGAAAAAAGGTAAACTGTCAATTAAAGATGGATATATATATTAAAGGAAAAATCTAAGTAATGTAATAGTTATACCACCATCTATGAAAGAGTTAATGTTAAGTACTTGCCATTATGAAATCTTAGCTGGTCATTTTGATCTTAACAAAACATTAACTAGAGTTAAAAACACAGCCTGGTTGATAAACATGAAAGAAGATGTGCAAAAATACTTTGACATATGTGACTCTTTCCAAAAATCTAAAAGATTAACTGGGAAGAGAACTGGGTTGTTACAAAAATTAGAGCAGCCAAAAGCCCCATGAAAAATTATAAACATGTACTTTGTGACTGGCTTCCCACTGGCAGGAAAATATGGCTTTGATTTGTTCTGGGTAATTGTGGATAGACTAACAAAAGTTATGTAAGTTTATTCCTACCCATAAAGAGGTATCTGCAAAGGACTTGGAATTGATATGGCAGACCCATATGATGAATACCTCTGGGTTCTTCAAAGCCATAATCTCTGAAAGAGACCCAAAATGAACTTCAAAATTCAGGAAAACTTTTATGGAAGTATCAGTTAGTCAATTGAAATTGTCTACAGCACACCATCCACAAAATTATGGGCTGGCTGAGAGAATGATAAAGACTCTGGAGGATATGATCAGAAGATATTGTGACTTTGGATTAGAATACAAATACAATGAGAAGTTCACACATGACTGGGTAACATTAATTCCTGGCCTTGAATTTGCTTATAATAGCACAACTCATTCTGTAACAGAGAAAAAACCATTTGAACTCTGGTTGGGATATGTTCCAAACACCCCAGTAAATCATTTAAACAAATTACCAATGTTAGATATAAACCCTGGTACTAAATCTTTTATTCCTATGCAACAAATTGTTAGAAAGAATGCAGAAGAATGCATTCAAAAAGAATTTGAATATGAAAAGAAAATATTGGATAAATCTCATAAAGATTTTGAATTCCAAAATGGAGATGAAGTCCTTATTTCAACACAAAATTTTAACTTACAAGTTAATGCTAAATTAAAGGATCCTTTTGTGGGACCTTTTTTATTCAAAAAAAAATGTTGGGTAAAAATTCTGTGGAGGTCATATTATATGCTTCATATGATAGGAAACATCCAGTTTTCCCTATCTCATTATTCAAACCTTACCATGCAAATGATCCTGTTTAATTTCCAAAAAGAAAAGGAAGGCTTAAGAATAAGCCTGAAGAACTTGTGGAAAAAGCAGATTTTCAAAAATTACTCAAGAAAAGAATCCTTACTAAGGAGAAAGGAACTGAGTATTTATTAAGATATAAGGGAAAATCAAATGAATTTGATAAGTGGATACCTGAAAATCAAATTTCAAATCAACCCTCACTTCTTGAAAAATTTAAACAGAAATAATATTATTTTCAGCCAACTGAGGGGTTAGAACCAGTACTCATAATTTTTTTTAAATTTTATTTCTCTAAATAATTACTCTTTAATGCTACAGAATTTTCTGAATACCTAAAAAATATATATATATAAATGTATAATTTATTATTTTTTATTGTTTTTTTGGGTGGGAAAGTGTCAGCCAGGCTACCTCAGGAGCCAAGTAAATTATATAATAGGGGGTATCAATGTTCAGGGATCCGCAATTAGGGATCAGGAATTTTTTTTTCCGGGATCAGACATTATTAATTGCAGAAGATTCTTATCCACTAGCCCTGGGGCTAGTGGATAAGGAATCCACGATAATGCATCATCCCGCCTCTTATACCCCAATTTCCATTCCTAATTCCTGATCCCAAACTCATCTCATCCATGATGGATTTGCAAGAAAGTCACATGACTCATAATTGCTGATGCCATCCTTAAGTCTTTTCTCACTCTATGCTACTTAATTTTGGTGGCGAACACTTAAGTTTTTTTTCTATCTACACACCCCAACTGCACATTTGGTGGTGAATTCCCACTTCCCTCATCACTTAACCCTTCCACCGGCAACAATGAAACACCTCTCTACTAGGAAGCTACTTCACTCAACAATGAATGATATCACTTTTCTTTTAGCTCTTTACTATAAATCTGACTCTGATTTGGAAGATGCTTTAGCTTATATGTGTTTTCTTTCCAAAAAGTGTTACATCATCACCAGGGGGCCAAATCTTTATCATGATCCCCGATATGATCTGGCCTTCATTCTCAACATTCCTCATTTAAACTTCACACAACTTTTCAGAACTTCTCCTGATTTTTTCTTCAAACTTTATCAACTCATTTCTGAACATCCTATCTTCCATAACAATTCTCATAACAAAAAGTATAATCCTGCCATCCAAATTGCTGTTGCACTATGTCGCTTTGGCTCAAATGGAAATTGTGCTGCCGTAAGACGTTTGGATAATCTCTTTAACATAGGATATGGTACTGTGATATTATACACCAAGCGCTGTATGATTGCTATCCTTTCCCTCAAGTCTCAAACTCTTGCTTAGCCAACTCCAGAACTGTGACTTGAATCCTCTCAAGTAATGCAAGCTGAAGGTTTCCCTGGATGTATAGGTTTTGTTGATGGCACAACCATCCCTTTGAGTCAAAAGCCTGCTCATGATGGCAACCATTATTTTGATCACAAAAAAAGGATTCTTCAAAATCTTCTCCAAGTTCTCATCTTTCACAATCTAACTTTTTATCTTCATTCTAGATACTCTATTGCCGTTCAACTTGTATGCAATGTCAATAAAAAATTTATTGCTTTTCACAGTGGTTGCCCTGGATCATGTCATGACTCTTCCGTCTTCCAAAGAATGAGGATTTCTCAATCCCCTGACTCATACTTTGACAAATCTCAGTACCTCCTTGCAGACTCAGCATATGCAAGTGGAAAGTACATTATACCTGCTTTCCGTGGTGCAACTTCAGAAAATGACCCCAAAACTAAATTAAATTATCACCTTGCACAATCAAGAGTACAAATTGGACATGCTATAGGTATTTTAAAGGGACGATTTTCTAGTCTTCGGGAGCTCAGAATCCAATTTCAAAAAAAATTGGAGATCAAAACTGCAAATCATTGGATCTTGACTTGCGTAATACTCCACAATATTCTAGCTGATTTAAAGGATGAGTGGAATGATCTTTATGAAGAAGAGGATCCTGAACCACCACCGACACTCCCCTTCCTTGATTCACAAATCATTCAATCAACCGGCACACGCCCCATTATAATGCCAATTACTCTCCAACATTTCTCTTCACCCTTTTAATTTTTAATTTTTATGTTTTCATACTTTCTAAATGTCCTCTTTGTGTACTTTAATCACTTGGTTTTGTATTTTGGTTTGTTGCATATTCATTTTTTTTTGAATATATGGTGAATATCTTTTTTTTGGATGGCTCATTGGTTTTCTTTCACCTCCTCAACATGAAATTGCATATTTTCTTATATCGCATATTTTTTCAGTGATTTTTTTTTTCATTGATCACTCATATCCTTTTCATCCTCTCCTCAAACATCCCTCAAATATTTTGGTTGCATTTATTTTCTCAACTCAACTCACCAGGTAGGTCATTTTTTTTCTTTTTTCTTGGTTTTTTATTTGCTAATCATGATTTTTTTTTTTTTGCTTTTTTTTGTTTTTTTTGTTTTTTTTGTAAGTGCTTCATTTATTTTTGTTCTAGGGTAAACTAATTTTTGTTTTGTTTTTTTCTATTTTTTCTCTTTTTTTTTGTTTTTTTTTCTCTCCTTCACCTCTCTTTATCATCCTCAAGGCCCCCCTTTTTCCCTCTCTTTACCTGTCTCAAGACCCCCTTTTTACCCCCTTTTTAGCTGCCTCAAATCGCCCCTTTCCCCCCTCTTTAGGTCCCTCATCACCCCCCCTTCCCCTCTTTTTAGGTGCTTCAATACTCCCCCCTTCCCCTCTCTTTATGTCCCTCAAACCCCCCCTTCACCTCTCTTTTGCCGCCTCAAAACCCCCCCCTTCACCTCTCTTTACCCACCTCAAACCCCCCCTTTCCCTCTCTTTAGGCGCCTCAAACACCCCCCCTTCCCCCCCTTCTACTCGCTTTACCCCCCTACCCACTCCCCTACCTCCTCCTCTACCCCCCCCCCCCCCCCCTCCTTCTTAATGAACGATTGGTAACGACCGTTCATTAAGTAATTGAATTGCTAACGAGTAGAAGGGGGGGAAGGAGGGGTGTTTGAGGCGCCTAAAGAGAGGGAAAGGGGGGGTTTGAGGTGGGTAAAGAGAGGTGAAGGGGGGGGTTTGAGGCGGCAAAAGAGAGGTGAAGGGGGAGGATTAAGGTAACTAAGGGAGGGGATTTGGGGGGAAATTTTGGGGGGTTTTGAGGAAGTTAAGCAGGGGTATTCAGGGGGTTTTTGAGGCAGGCAAGGAGAGGATTTGAGGGGACTATTGAGGCAAGGAGTAAGGGATTTGTAAGGGGATTTCACATAAATAAAGGAATGGAATAGGGGACAATTATGGAAGATAAATAGGGGTTACCTACTTTCAAATAAATATACTAACAAATTTTTTTTATAAATTTGATTAATTTTTTAATTTTTTTGGCTGGCAGTATTATAGAAATAAAAAAAAATTTCTTTCTGTTAAGGACTGTCCCTCTTATTTCCAAATCCAAAAAGGTTTTTAAATCAAAAATTAATTTTTCTAGTAAATAATTTTTTGGTTTTTTTTTTATTTTAATAATTTTTTTTGTTTTTGATTTTGATTTTACTGAATTTTTTTTTTTTTTTTTCAGGATCTTGTGAGAAGGTTTTTAATAACTAATCTTCAGGTTCACTTTTATTTTATTTTATTTTTTTAATTTAATTTAATTTTTATTGAAATTTTCTTTTTTGAATGAATTTAATTATTAATTTTTTTTTATAGGATTTTGCTTTTATTGTGTTTTTTAAAATAAAACCTCAGGTTTTTTTTTTATAAATTTTTTTTTTGGAAAAATTTTTACTGATTTTTTGGTTTTTTTTTCAATTTTATTTTTCAAATAAAAAAACAGCTTTTTTTATTATTAGGTAGGAATTTTTTTTAAAAAAAAATTGAGTTGAAATTTTATTGACAATTAATTTTTTTTTCAGATCAAAAAAAATTCTTCTTCTTCTGATTCACCCCTTACTTCTCTCTTATCTTCATCTTTATCTTCTTTATCATCTTCATCTTTATCATCTCTATCATCTTCTTTGAAATCAACATCCATACAATCATCTTCTAAATCATCAATAAAAAATTTATCTTTTTTATCATCTTCATCTTTATCATCTCTATCATCTTCTTTGAAATCAACATTCATACAATCATCTTCTAAATCATCAAAAAAAAAATTATCTTCTTTATCATCTTCATCTATATCATCTCTATCATCTTCTTCGAAATCAACATCCATACAATCATCTTCTAAATCATCAAAAAAAATTATCTTCTTTATCATCTTCATCTATATCATCTCTATCATCTTCTTTGAAAACAAAATCCATTCAATCATCTTCTAAATCATCAAAAAAAAATTATTATCTTTATCATCTTCATCTTTATCATCTTTATCATCTTCTTCAAAATCAACTTCCATACAATCATCTTCTAAATCATCAAAAAAAAAATAATGATAATCAGTCTCATAAAAAGAAAAGATATCTGAAAAAAAAAAATTCTTCATCTAAATCATCAAAAAAATTTAAAGAGAATCAGTCTCATCAGAAGAAAAGATATCTGAAAAAAAAAAATTCTCTGTGAAAGTTATTTTCGTCATATCCCAAACATTATTTTTCATAAAACTAAAGTAGATGAAAAAAATCAATATCCGAAAAAATTACCAGAAGATATCAAATATCTAACTGAATTTGGAGATGATTGAGTTGTTGCAGTTATCAGTAATTCTTATAAGGCTCAATTCATATTGGAAGTTCATTCATTTGATGGTGTAAAAAATGAAGCTTTTAATCAACTATCGGATCTTATCATAACTCTTTATCAAATGGCTTTGGTTCGATTACCTGTAAGGAATACAAATTTGTTGTGTGGTATCATGATTGGATTTGGTTGGAGACCAGGTTTTGTTAAAGGATATTCTCTTGGTATGTCTAAAATTTTTTTTTCCATTCTTAATATCATTTCACTTATTTCATTTATATAGGCATATATTTGTTGGTCAAGAATGTCACTAAAGCTCATAAAGATGAAGATTTTCACTTATGGGACACTCTACCTTGCTTTAACTCTTTTCTTGCTCTTTGACTCAAAAAGCTCTGTAATAAAGCATTTGAAAAAAATCATGAACTAGCAACCAAAGTTGGAATACCGAATTGGTGTGACTCCGAATGGGAAGATATCAGCCACAAATATCTTTTATTTTCTAATGTTATTATCACTCATTCTGGATTCCACAATAGGATTCATATCGATAGGAATGATGCCAATTTTCTTACTTTTGGTATATTCTCATATATCAATCCGATAACTGTCCACCCAATACCATCTCCAGCTAAAATCAAAGGACATGGCTTATATTTTCCAGACCACCGATGCATCATTGATTTTGGTTTGGGAAATGGTATCATTGAAACTATTTAGAATTCTTCTAAGGATAATCATCAAACGACCAAAGCTCCTCCTGGTTTGGAATCCTGTCAAGATTTCACACATTTTGGTTGCTCATTTCAAATCAGTCATAAGTTGATTCAAAGAATCAATAAGGTAAAGAAAGAAGGTAAAGTTATTCGATTTAAAACAACTTTATCTAGATCCAAAAAGTATGGGGATTAGAGTTGTCATTGAAAATTTTATATTTTTTCATAAATTCCAAATAAATATTTTTTATATATCAATTTGCTCAAGTAATGTGATGAGCCAACGACCTTTGGTTGTATAACAGGTAATCATGATAACATTTATTTGTTTCATGAAGTTCCTCTTGCCTATATCTGTTGAAAGTCCCAAACTTTTGTTTCTCGACTTTGTCTGCATTTTGGCTTGAAGAATTGTCATTACTTTAAACTAGGGAAATTGATATATATTAGATATTTATTTAATAATTTATGTAATTATATTAAATTTAGATGACTTCCACCCCTTACTTCAATAAAATGCAGGGGGGGGTATTCCCAAATTTTCAAATCTGACATGTGAAATTGATGACTTAGAAAGATTTTGGTGATACCCACCCCTTGCTTCAATAAAATGCAGGGGAGAGTATTGCCAATTTTTTTAAACAGATATAGAATTTTTTTGACTTGTAAATATTTTGGTGATACCCGTCCCTTACTTCAATAAAATACATGGGGGGTTTTGCCAAAATTTCTTATAAGACTTGTGAAATTCTTGACATGTAAGAATTTTTGGGATAACGGTAAAATGCAGGGGGTAGTAAAGCCAAATTTTCATATAAGACTTTCAAGATTCATGACATGAAAGAATTTTTGTGATACCCACCCCTTACTTCAAAAAAATCCAGGGGTGGGGGATTGTCAAATTTTCAAAGGAGACTTGAAAATTTTATTTAAAAAAAGAATATTTAACATTAAAATATGATATTTCAAGAAATACAGAAAATAATTGTAAAATTTATGTACAAATAAATATGAACACATGAAGTGTGAAAGAAATAAAAGAAACTAGTCAACAAAAAATTTCATTAATTATTCTATTTCTTCAACAGATTTTTTTGCTTTAATGCATTCGATCAAGAAATCTTTCTTTTTAGAACTTTCTTGAAGATCATGCTTATACTTTATCTGTTCCATTAAGTTTTGATGCTCAAGTGTTTTTTCCTCTTTTTTGGATTTTTCAATACTAAGAGTTAACTCCAACTTCTTCTCCTTCAAATCTTGGACACAATTATTCTTCTGTAAGGAGATCTCGCACTTCCTCTCTTCCAAATCTTGTACTCTGTCATCCCTCCTTAAAGAGAGCTCGTATTTCTTCTTTTCAAAGCTTAGAGTCTCTTTAGCAATTTGCACTTGTTCTACAGTGAGAATAAAAATTAACATAAAGTAGAAGAAAAGCAGAGTAAAGTAATAAGAGGTATGATATCACTTACCAGCATCATGTTTCTCTAAAAACTGTTCCATCGAAGAAAAAGGTGTTTGTGATGAAGTATCACTTTTTCATCTTCTTTGGGAGAGGAAATTTAGACTACTTAAAGCCCTTTGCTTTTTGTTCAACGTAGCATTTTCCTCCTCATCATTGTCACTAGCTTCAGACTCAGTTGATTGAGGATCCTGGGTTTGTTCATCAGCCTTTTAAAAAATAAGAAAAAGATAAGTAAATAAAAAATAGAATTGATAAGATAAAAGAAAAAAGAAACAGACCTGAGTTAGATTTGGTTGGGTTAAATCACCTATAGGATCTACAGAAAAGCTATATAGATATGTCTCATTCAAATGAGGGGAGGCTTGAGTGGAGGAAGAGGATGGGAAAAGATTTGCTTCAACATCATGTTTGGAGATTGGATCTTCACTATCCAACATGTTTACAGGATTAACATCGGCTTGCTCTCCAAAAATTGCATCCATCTCTTTAAAGTAAGGACATAAAGATTCAAGTTTATTGTCTATGGATTTTATGCCCTTATTTATATTGTTGTTGGTAATCCCAAAACCAGTGGAAGATGAAAGAGCCTTTGCCTTCTTGTATTTTGCTTGGTAATGCTTGAAGCGTTCAGAAATCTGTTTAGGCAAAAGATCAATCCTTCCCTTGGTCTTATTGCGTAATTCATTTGCCATTAGAAGATAGCCATTAGCTTTTGATGTGGGGGGCCGTCCTACTTTAGTGGCATACTCAGTACCAAAACAAGAATCATAGTTTGATTTGGTTTTCAGCCAGTTGATAAGAATTAGATGGTCATCTTTTTTTAATTGAACTGTCTTTGATTTCTTGGCTGAGCAGGGGAAAGTGGGAGTAGTGGGATTTGAAGAACAACTTGGTGATGGCTGCCTTTGAGAAGATCTAGGACGATGAGGCATGTTAAAATATAAATGAAGATGAAAAGGAGCAGAAACAAGCAGATGAGTTGGTGAGGGGTTCTGATTGGATAGAATGGACAGGATGGGACGAGAATGTGAGTGTTCAGCAAGGTAGAAGCCATATCCAGAGAGTAGTCCAAGATGTGGTTATGGCAGAAAGTAGGTCAAGATATGGTTATGACAGAAGGTTGTCCAAGATGTGGTTATGAAAAATTGAGTAAAAAAATGTTGGATAAGAGGTGAACATTGACATGTAAAGTGTCTAATAACCCAATTATTAGCAAAAATAATTGCAGAAGATAATTGGGGTATAAGGATTTTTATCTGCAATTAATTTAATTGCGGATCCCTGAACATTGATACCCCCTAATAAATTACTGGAATCATTTAAGGGAATTAATGCTATACATTTTATGTAGTTACAATAAAAAATCTTATTAAATAAATATATATAAATCTTTTATAAGTAAAATAATTATTATATTCATTATTAAGAAAATTTTTATTACATAAAAAGATACTATATTCTATAAAATCACAGCGCATTTTGTATGTATTTAATATTTCTAAATCAATAAATTAATTATTTAAAATTATATTATAAGTGTAAATTTAACTTATAATGTAATTACAATTTAAATAATAAAATTTATATATACTAAATACAACTTATCACATAATACTATCCATAAATATTTGGCACTTCCTTGACCCTTAATTGTGTCACTAAAATTACTAAATTAATTAAAATACTTATTTAATATGATAAATTTAAATTCTCATTCTAAATAAGTTATTTCATTAAATTAATTAGTTGTTTCAATTAAATTACTTGAAATAGTTAAAATAATTAATTTAATTTTCTTTATACTGAATTATGATTTATTATATACATTAAAGCGTGAAAATAATTCCTTTTTTTTTAATTAAACCTTTTTCAGCTATAGGTATTACCTGTTTTAGATTTTCTTTCTCACAGCTCTCAGGTTTCATACTTATGTAGTTATTTATTATATTAAATATTTTTTTTGGGACTGTATGGTGGGAAAAGTTGTTTCTTATTCACGGGTTTACTTTATTGGATCAATTTTCCTCTTATTTTGTATGTTTCAATTAAATTAAAATACCTGTTTGTTTCACATTACTATATTCTTTGTAAATAGAATTGAGACGCTTGAGATTGTCTTCTTACCTATAAAAGGGCCTTGGAATCCTCTGTAGTAATCATCACTTACATTAAAATTATTTTAACTACTTATTAAACTACTATTTTTATTTCTATTAGTATTACAAACAATCTAGTATAAATATTAAATAAATAAATTATGGTTGCTTTAAGTCTATTAATAATAATTATTGTTAGCTGCACAGAGATTAATCCACTTAATCAAGTAAAACATTTTGTAAATAAAACTCATTGTTATATCAGTATTGCATTTCTCATCTTTAATTCTTATAAGTCCTATTGTTTTTTCTCTCTATCCTATTTCTTTGTAAACTCCACTGTTATTATTTCCTTCCCCTTCCATTTTCCTCTATCTTCTTCTTCTTCTTCTTCTAGACAACTTGCCAATAGAAAGTGTCAGCCTGGATATTCTCAGGACTGAGTAAAAATTTATTATTAATTACACCACACAATATTTGGGAGGGACTTGCTAGCAAGTCCTCAACTTGAATATAGATGGAACTCAGACTGAACCTATAATGAACTGATACTGAACTTTACTTTGAACTCATATTGAGCTCTTAACCAAAGATGAATGATACTGTGCTGAAATAATATTGAGAGTTTAATGAAAAATTAATAGAATTAGAAAGTTGGGGAGCTTAATAATCTGATAAATCCACAGTATTTTTTAATAAAACACAATTTAATGCTAATTTTGAATCTCACTTTATCAGTAAAAAGACTGAAAATCATAGTACTTAATAAAAAATTATTACTTATAAGCTTTCTAATGAGTTAATTAACTTTTTGAGAAAAAATATAAAATTATATATGTGGCTCTTTTTGTTGAAAACTCTTTTTAACCCAGAATTTGGAGCTTTGGTTTTTAATTTTAATCCATATGTCCTGATTATTTATTTCATGTATTTTTATATTTATTTTTCATTCAATATAATTATTTTTAATTCAGTTGAGTTATGCAAAAAAATATTGAGCTATCAAATCTCTTATATTTTTACTTCTAGAATACCATGAAACCACATATAACTAAACAAAAAGAATTATCAATGTGTTTTCTCAATCTCTGACTAAATGAAGTACTCTAATAAATTCCTTATACTCAACACTAATATTTGAGAAATTATTTAATTATAATTCTGTAAAAAAGTATATCTCTTATAATAGTAGATTTTAATCTGGCTTTTGAAATTTTCAAATGCAAGTCAATGATTAAAACAAAAAGGAAATTCATTTTTGAACTTTTATTTGTTCTTTTTATTCTTCAAATACTTGGTAGTTTTTTAATCAGAATTTAGTTAAAATAATAAATATATGAGATTCCAGAACTTTTTATGATTTATTTCATTAAAATTCTATGAAATTATTGTCAGTTGGTGAGTGATTTCATGAGTTAAAATAATTAATCACTACTCAATGAATTTTCCATATGAAAAACTGAAATTCAAACTAGAAGTAAAATTTTAAAGATAAAATACAACAAAAAAGCATTAAATTCTTTAAATTTAATATTAATTCTTAAGTTTGCTTCCATGCTATATGGTGGGATCATTTCTATGCCCACCTAGGAATAAGCACCATAGATTTTCAAAAGTGGTCTCATGTCAAAAAATGTGGTTCAGGTCAAATTTCAGAGTAAATTATTGTGCAAGAACTGAATTTAATAGGTAGAAGTGGTAATTTTTCATCATTATATTAGTTGCTCAATAAATAACTACCATATTATAATTATTTTGTAAAAAAGACACAATAGGTATTTTGAGTTATACTCATATAAAAAAGCTAGTTTTAAAGCGATTATATTTTAATTAAAATAAATAATGATGCATATTTTAAATGAATAGACAGAATATTTTAATTCTATGTTGTTAATTAACAAATTAAGTAAAAAGTTTCAGGTTTCTTTTTTAGTCTTTGGAAAAAAGTTTTTGACAGGATTAATTCACAACTGAACATTTACACATACTTCTTAAATAGAATATATGAGTTAAAAACTTATCAATCATTTATTAGAAAAATGATATTCACACTGATAGGTAAAAATTATATTATTCTACTATTAAATTTATAATTCTTTAAAGTAAAATCCCTTTGAAATTATATGTAAACAGAAGATTTTATAAATCTTATTGTAATTGGTCTTATAAATAAGAAATACTAGAATGAATATATTTTTTAAAAAAATGAATTTGGACAGAGAATATTTCAACTCATCAGTACACATTTAAAACAGAAACTAAAGGTTGAACTTTGAGTTTTTACAACAATATATATTTATTTGAAATATACTTATTTAATTTTTTAAAAAGATACCATCTTTACCCTATGAGATTTCCCTTTAATTTACACAAGAAAATCAAGAAAAAAAAGTGAGGCTTTGAAGGATCTATTTAATTTGTACTTAAAATGAACAAATTGGTTTTTTGAGTTAGTATGAATCTAAAAAGAAGATCTGATACATTTTTTATATGTTATAGTTGTATTAATATAATTTTTAGTTATCTTCTTAATCTTTAATGGAGAAAAAAGTATAATTTCATAATATTAGAAAATCAACATCCAAATTTTTTTAATAAAAAATTTCTCCGAAATAATTCATCATTTGTATTTGTTTCCAGAAATTTAAAGTATTTAATATAAATCATTTTGAGATAAGAATATACTTATTTTTACATTTAAAAATATTTGATAAAAATTTTAAAAAATTATAATTTTTCTCACAGTTTTACTTAGCTTGAACCACAGTCCAAAAAAGGATCTCATTGTGAGTTCAATCTAAGTTCCACCAAAATTAAGATATATTATTTTTGGAAAATGTAAATAGTCATTGAAATGAAAAAACTTTTGCGAAAAAATGACTCAAAAAGTTTTTCTTTTATTTAATTTATTATAGAGAAGATATTGAGGAAGCTAAAATACTCATTTTATTAAATTTTTGGTTTTCATGACTAATTATTATTTCATGTACAGTAATCATAGAACATAAAATACAGCAAAAGGTTTACTATATATATCAATGTGTTTCATTTTAAATATTTATTTAAATTTTATTTTTGAATTTAAAAATATTATACATCTCACTAAAATTGTTGCAAACTAAATTAAAAGCTCTATACATTCATCTAATAAAAGTAAAAAATTGCATTAGCTCAAAATTTAAATATAGGCTTTTCTACTTTTTCCAACTTGTTTCAAAAGTTTAACCATTTTATTGGTTTTCTATTGTATGTAAATTCTTAATAAACATTCTGTAAAAGACTTTGAAAAAAATTGAAATATTATTTAATGGCTAGTTTTTACACTCCTGTAGATCTTCAGTCTCAATTTTTGTTACTTATTACAAAGATTGAATAAAACAATAGCTTGTATGTGTTGAGGGGTATGAATAGTAATAAACCACTTTTACATTTTGTTTTTGATTGTGGAAAATGAGTGCTGAAATCAGACAGGGTGAACTCTGTTCTTTGGACAAAAGATAGAGTCCACCTTCAGTTTTTTTCCACCTTGTTTCACATCCTTTTGAGCTCTATACATTCCTTTCTCTGCCTTTGTATTCCTTCTGACTTCATTCCCATATCTCTACTTTTGATAAAAATCCCAAGGCATTTACTGTAGTATCAAACATTCATGAGTAAGTTTCCATACTCCTCACCACTCCCCTCCCCTCCCCTCCCCTTTTACTTTTCACCCACCCCACAACTCTTGCTTCCCTCCTCATCTATACTTGCCCCTTTCTCACTCCTCCCTACCCCACCCCACCTCTTTCACCTCCCACCTTGACCTTTCCTTTCCACCCTTTAACCCACCAAGCCCTTTTTAATATATCCTAAACCTCTTGCTTCAAAATCCAACCTTCTTGTTCCCCATCCCAACTATTTAGCCTCAAAATCATCTTGATCCTTTTGCTGCTCACCCAGCCTCTTTGGCTTGTCAATTCACCCCTTTTTTCCATATAGAGGGAGAGGGGTCATAATGAGATCAGTTAAATTTATTCATAGTGGTACGAGATATATAAGGGTGCATAGGTGATCAAAATAGGTGATATGTGTAACAAATTGATATAGGTGAGGTGAGGTGGTAGGGAGAGGGGTGAAGAAGGGGGATACAAGGGGTGGTGAGGGGAGAGGACTAGGGAGAGTAGCACTAAATTTAAGAGAGTGAGAGAATGTGTGAGGGGAACCATATGTGAAGCATAAAAGAGGGGGTGGAAGTATTAGGGAGGATAATTTTTAAAGAGAATAAATAATATACATATATAATAAATTATAGAGAATTGAAAATGAAATGGCACAAAACAAAAAAAAACTTATAATTATTGTGCAAAACTTTTTAGCCATATATTTTATTCTTGTTGAAATTTGACACATGTTTTTTTCTATAATGAAGGTAATGGTAAATTATTTTTTTGAAAAAATAGTGACAATAAAATATTTTTAAATCTAAATTTATGGTATGAATATTAATTTTTTGAATCGTATAATTAACTAAATTATTTTTACCATCGATTTTTAACTTTATGTAGCTTCTACTACTACTTTAAAGCTTGAGAAAAACTTAAGAATATATACTCATACAATGAGAGCAAATATATACTTCAGGAAATTTTTACTAATAAAATTTTGATGAAAAGTATCATTTTAATAATTTTTTTTAATTAACTTTTTATAGTATTGGGAGATTCCCTTTAAAAATTGATTAGTAAAAAAATTTTGTAAAAGCATGCAACAATTTTTTTATTTTTAAACAAAAAACAAAAAACATGATTTTTCACAATCTTATGGATGTGCCCACTTTTTTTTTGGTAGTGGGGTTCACTTAATTTAATATTCCTACAAAAATTCTAGTAATTCAAGCATAAATATTTGTTTCGCTAATGATCAACTGTGCTTCAATAAATGTTTGAATTAATTTCAAGTTGTGTTCAAATTAAAATCAATATTTACTCATGATTGTTTCAACACCACCTCAATGTGTGCTCAATTAGATATGAATTTGGGTTCAAGTTTGCGGACTTTCTAGAAAGTCTTCCTCCTATATGGTGTGGTGTTATTTCAAATACATTTAGTACACATGGGATAAATAAATAAAGGTATACAAGATGTATACATAAGTTAAATTAATGATTAAATACAATATATGCCATTATAATACCTTATACACATGCATATATCCACCATTTATATATCTTATGTACTTAATATTAAGTTGTAATATTCTAAGGTAACTTTAATAACCTTAAAAATAATGCCACATAATTTTTAAGTAGACTTAAAGCTGTTGTTTACATTGTTTTATGGAAAAAACAAGAAATGTGCTTTAAATCACTTAAAATTTGAATATATGCACTATAAATTTAATAATATTAAAAATGTGCCTTGAAAGATTAATTTGTCTTAATTAGAACTATTTATTTGGCTATTCCGATTCTTAATAATAACACTTTTCAAATTTGATGTTTTTTATGCCAGAAATGGCTTCTGTGTACTGGCCACATACTTCCTGCATTCATCCCACATGAATAACTTAATTTTCAGAAAAGTTGTAAATTTTAAACTATAATTACCTCCACATTGTATGCTCACTATGGGTAAAAATGATAAAATAAGCAACAGGCACTTATTTAGTGTCCTAAATTCATTATTAGTGCATTGACCTCATTATATGCACTAATTGCATTAACAAACTCAAGATTGGCACCTTTAATCCACTACCATGCTTAATATTGCCTATTTAGTCAAGGATTTACCCCTATCAGTGCCTGTCAAGAGAATGCATTCAGTTACCCCACATTTCACATCTTATTTTGGGGTTTTCAATGGTTTCTCAGTCAATATAGGTCATATTTGGATGGGAATTTCACATAGTAACTTGGAATAATTAGACCCATCATTTCTGCTTTCAATCCCCCTTAACTATGAGTTATATTTATTGCTATTCTTTTATTTTTTTTATTTTAAAGTATTACATGCATATACTCTCCTTTTTGCTTATTCTTTTATTTTGATGGATCATCCCTATTATTCCAAAATTTTGGTGGGTGATATCATTCTATTTGTGTTTTTTGGTTATTCCTTATGTTGATGGGTAAGTGTACTAGCTATATTGAGGTGTCATTCTCCATGTATAGGATTGGTAAACCAGGAGAAAACATTGAAAAATTATTGGGTTAAAAAGAAGGGGGTTTTTCGTCTTATATTCTACATTCTTTATCATTACAATTAAACCATATAGCCAATACAATTACAATACATTTCATTAGTAATTTTAAAGTCTTTGAATAGTGTTTGAATTATTATTTCTATTTTTCTACCAACCATAAATTGTAAACCAATTATTATTAGTGAGATTAAATTACTGAGACCCTTTATTTTGAGTTATATTTTGATACATATTGGATTTGTACTACAGTATTCATATAGGACCATTATTATCTTCTAGACAACAGACTATTCAAGCAATTCACATCTCTGTACTTGAACTCAGCCTGACAATATCTGTTCTTAAATTTCAGTGCATTTAACCTTCTGAAATCCATCCATGGTCTCAAAGACCCATCCTTTTTACCTGAAAAAATCACAGAGGTAACCCAGGGAGATTTTGATTCTTTGATGAAGCCATTTTTTAAATTTTCATCAATCATCTCTTTTAGCACTGTTGACTCCAAGTTTGACAATGGGATGATGTGTCAAAATTGAGGAGTTTCTCTTAGCATCAGATTAATAGCAAAATCTTATGGTTGGTGAGGTGGAAGGGTCATGACTTCTCCCCCTCCAAACAGTGGTAAGAATTCCCAATATGCCTCAGGGACCATTTCCTTGGGGCTTTTTGTTGGCTTTGAGGACTGTACCTTGGCTGAAATATTAGCAGATTTTTTCCAAGAGGTTGTGTTGCATTCCATTTCCTCTTTTTCCTCCAGCTCCCCCTCCAAGTCATGAAACTTAGCATCAAGAGAAAGTGTCAGCTCTTGCGGCAAGTCTACTGATGAAAATGAAACACCAGGAGACTTGCCAAGAGGGGCCCCTGACCCCTTGCAGAGGCCAGGGGACAAATACTTTCTCTGTGCCATCCAGCTTTCCATCTTCTGCCTTCCCTTTTCTTTGATCTGCCTTCTCCTCTTCTTGGTGCACTTTACACCCTTCCTGCTCCTCCCCAGTGCTTCCCGTTGGTGCCCCATTCTTGGGCTGGTAATAAAAATCAAGAGGAAGCATCAGTTCTGGTGGCAAGTCAACTGATGATAAAAAAACATTAGAAGACTCGCCAGGATGGGCCCCTGACCACTGAGGGGGCCAGGGGGCCAATACTTTAGCACCAGCATTCCCTTTCCTTCCCATCTGAACCTTCTTTTTCTTACAATAAAGTTGTGGGTTATATTGGTGTAGCCATGTCATCCCCAGTATCATGTTGTACTGGTCTTTCAGGTTTGTCACATATGCCCTTCACTGAAACTCCCTTTTTTCACACCAAAACCTGCAAAAAACCTTTTCTTGTACTTCTCTTCCCCCTCCAGTTGATCCATCAAACATATTTAGACACCTGGGGTGGTCCAATTTTTGTTTTTGTTTTTTTTTTCTTTTTATTCCTCAGTAAAAACTTGCTGGCAACAAAACAGTCTGTGGCCCCACAGTCCAGAAGGGCTCATACATTTATTGTGGCATCAAGTCAGTATAATATGATTATCATTTACTTCAAGTGGCTTACACACTGATAATTCTACTGCTAACTCTTCCTTATCTTTTCCCTCTAATCAACTCAAGGAGGGAACAGCCCTCACTATTGAGCACTGTCTTTTACCTGTACCTTTCTTGCACTATCTTCTACTTCACTAGCCCTTATTTTCCCTCTACACTCCCTTGCTAAATGGCCACTACTTCCACACCTTATACACAAACATTTTCTCATGCACCTTTAGTATTCTTCATCAGTGGCACTGGTGTGGTAGGCAGTGCCTCTGCTTTGGCTACAACAGCATCCAACTCTGCTTCTGTGGGGCCACAATAGGAGAGTTTTTCCTCTGCTAGACATTCCATGAGTCTGGTGTTCTGTTCTTGCAAGCATGCCATCTGCTCTTGCATTGCAGTGAGGAATGCTGAGTCAGGTTGACCTGAGGGGTTCATGATTTTTTTTTTGTAGTACACCAGTTAAAGATCAGACAAAATGTTAAGACTTAAGAGAGCAGACTACTACTAGCGCTAACACTAGCCTAAGACAGGACTGACTTTGCTGAAGACAGCATTGAGACTAACTAACACTGACTGTGTTGGGGCTGCCAACAGTGAGGGTTACTACTATGGGAGACTAAGAAGTAACTGGATTACTATATAAGTTGTCCAATGAGGAATGCCCCATAGTGCTTGCCCCATAAACCCCCTTTATGCAATCTCTCTCTCTCTCCCACCTATTACAATGCATAGTGCCCATAGCACTCCTCCTCCTTGCCTCTGAACCCCAAATTCTAACAACCACCACCACCATCATCACCACAAAACCTATAAATTTACTTACCTACCCTTCACTACTCAAACTAACACCATACATCTTCTCACCTCTTGAAAAACACATCTTTCTTTCTAACAGAATTCAGCTACTACTCATTTTTCAATACTAAAATCAAGAAAAATAAGGCTAATAAATAATCTCATATTCACTCAACATGTCTCAAAGGGGAAAAAAAAAGCAAAAACATTCATAAAGTGTATTATTTTATCAAAAATAAAATAAACCTTATAGAAATGTCTTTCCCAAAAAAGAATTGCCAAAAAAGCATATAATAGTTAATTTACCACCATCATCTCTTCCTACCCTCCCTCTCTCTTAAAAAAAATAAAAATAAACAAACATAAAATCAGGATGGATTATAAATTAAGATTTGAAAAAGAAAAAAATCAATTGACATAATCAATAGCCACAAACACACAGGCTTCACAGAAAATACTTTAACAACAACAAAGAAAAAAAAAAAGGATTCTGATTTAATTTAAAATAATCATAAAAGATATTGAAGGAATGAAATAATTGTAACCTCCTCTCCCTTTCTCTCTTACTCATTGAAATGAAATAAACCATAGAAAGAAAGAAAAGGAAAAAAAAAAAAAAAAAAAAAAAAAAAAAAAAAAAAGCAATAGTACTTCGAGCGACAACTACAACTGAAATCAAGAGGTAATACTACATCAAAATACTATGTTTGATATTCTTAGTTATTAACAAAGAAATATTAAAGAAAAAAACAATAATGATATTAATAATTCAGTGACCTGGAGAAACATATCGCAGAGCGAGAAAATCAGTAGATCTTGAAATGTTGTGTAACGTTTTTTCATTGGGTAAATAATTTGGCTTGGTGACCATCGGGACACCATTGTCATTCATCACCTCAGAAGTTGGAATTGGTGTAGTAGAGGAAGATAAGTCAGGAGATCTGCGTAAACTGCTAGCTTGACTACCACGCCGAGGTGGGTCACATTTAACAAATGAGTTATTAAGGATTGAATCCGGACGAATCGATTTGGGTTTTTTGGATAGATTGAAAAATGAAAATATCTTGGATGACCTCAGACTTGAAGGAGAGTTGGCATAAGAAGATATAGGACCAGGTGAAGAAATAGATTGAGATGTTTGAGCATCGGATCTATTTCGCCTGTATGATCTAAAAAGCACTTGACTGGGAGCAAAAGCAGAAATTGAAGACGAAACGGAAGGAGCCATTGAATGTTTTTTTCGTAATATCGAGCTTCCTTCAACAGAGTGAGGACTGGGATGACCACCATCGACTAATTGAGTGGGCGAAGAAACCATCTGGTCTATCGTCAAAGAGTTGGAACCACTAAAGTGAGCCTCCATAGTAACCGGGGGCAAACTTTTTTCTCTGCGCATGTATATAGAATGGCCTAAGACCTTCTGCTGAATGTCTTGAGAATCAACAGGACCATCAGGTTGACTTTTGTGTCTAGGATAAGGTGAAGCAGGAGAAGAGGCTGGTAACGGATGACTGAGTTCCTCAGCTTCATTTGGAGAACCATATCCTGTCATCATGTCTTCTACAAATGGTTGCAAACCATGTTGTTGATGATGGTGAGGATTGTGATGATGGCTGTTTAAATTTTGTAGTATAGACAAGTTATCAGCACTAGATGGATGAGTGGACGGAGTGACAGATTCAAAAGTGTAACGTGTAGGGGTTGATGCGCCTTGAACTGAAGATCTCGTATGATTAGCATATTGGACCCGGGTACTAAGTGGAAGAGAAAGAGCTGATGGATTACGGCGATGCATATGTTGTTCTCTAGCAAGTAGAGATAAAGGAGGAGGGGGAGCAAGAGAAGCACTTTGGAGCTCAGGATGAGAAACAGTAGCTTCAATACACAACTTGTCATCAGATCTCCGAGGATCCGTAGAATGAAGTTTCCCAAGACCTAGTTTGGACAAAAATGACTTGATCATCTTTTTAGAATTTTTTTTCTCTTTAGCGGGATCTGTTGAATTAATAACTAGGTTAGAAGAAATTGGAAAAGGATCACCATTAAATGGTTGCTGCGAAGACAAGAGTGGAGTAGATGTGTTGCGACGTGCATAGTAATTAGCAGAAGATGGCTGATTGCGATAAAGCTTTTGATTTTGCCTTCCAAGGCTACCAAATTGATCACGATCTTGCTCCAGGCCAATGTGCATTTCTAGCATAGAGCCTGAAGGTGCAAGAGAAAGAAGAGATTGAGATCCACTTTTACGATTCAAGCGATTCCAGAAAGGGGCTGAGCGATTAAAAGATTCACTCTTGATCCCACTGTGGCGGCTGATAGTACTGAATCTACCGGGTGATGGGGGCCTGAGATTCAAACTGGCAGGTGATAGTGGCACATTAGTTGGGTTAGAAAAGGAGAAAGTAGGTGATGGGCAGGCAATATGGCCATCAGCATTTACTCCTCGAATAGCAGTAGCTTTTTGATTGAAAGAACTTGTGGATGGCCTTCTGGAATCATTCAGCCAAGGCTGATCACCATTGCTATATAATCTAAGATGAAAGAATATATATATATATATATATATAAGCATGGCTTTACAAACTATGAAATTAAACATCTACAAGAACAAATCAAATTGTCACTTGCACTTCATTAGCACGGAAACGCGCTGCTTCTTTATCATCTTTAGAAACGTCAACAGCTTCAAGGACCATTCCATTGGGAAGAATTTTAGAATGTCGAGTTTTAAGAGGACGAGAGGCACAAGTTGCATTGATAGAGTTCAAATCAATACTTTGGCTTCGTTCGGCCAGAGCTGAGAATGAAGAATATAACATAAAGCAAGTCAGTTAAAAGATAATAAAAATAAGATTTTGGTCAATGCTAGAAGGAGCATAGAGCTAACATGAACGAATGGCTTGTTCGGCTTTCTCGTTTTCAATCTGAGTAGAAATCTGAGCCTTTTGCTCAAGCTCAATATAATGTCGTTGCTCCCTGAGATACGACTGAAGGGTTCGCCAGCGATGTGCAGAAGATGAAGGGTTCTGTAAAAAAGCCATAAAATAAAGATCAGTACAGAGCTCAATAATATTCAAATGTGGAAGAGTGAACTTTGATGTAATTGTTATTAATGAAGGGGTTTTTTTTTTTTTTTAAAAAAATGTAAAAAATAAAAAAAGACACACCATCTGAGTCCAAAGTTTTAAATTATGAGAGGTTAATGCTTGTCCTCTCCCGACCTTTTTAGGTGGGCCAGAGCGGGTATGATTAGAAGAAGAACGAGCAAGGTGACTTGAAGAAGGAGATGAGCCAACAACCCGAGGTTGAGACTCCGAGTTGGGTCCACTACTTTCTTCTCCATCTCGAGCTGCGAGAGCTTCATAAAAATCAGCATCACTTTTACGATCCCAAACCCCTGGTCCAACAACGTCCACGTCAGCCATATCTCGATCTCGCATCATGCATTCAACGCAAATTTCGGCAGGCGGAGTGGGATTAGAGGGGTTAGGAGGGGGATATGAGCGGTTGGGTAACCGGTCGGCAGCAGCAAGTAAATTCATTGGACGAGAAGGAAGGATAGTGGTGGCCTTATTGGTGTTGTTTTTGGTATTAGTATTAGTATTAGTATTAGTCATGGTAGTAGAAGCAGGAGCAGGTCCAGGAGGAGGCGACTTTTCAATTTTCAACATTTGGGGACGAGAGACTTGGCCTTGATAAAGTTGCCAAGCGCAGGGATCAGATTGACGATAGGAATGCAAAATTTTTTTAGTAGACTCTTTAGGATGCGAGTTGACGATGGATAGATTGGGTTGCTTGCTACGGCGAGTAGCCGACTTGGTGTTCGTCTTACTCTTCGGCTGTTTGTGAGAGGGAGTAGGATGTGGAGGTTGAGAGGAAGGAGGATTGTGATTGCTGGAGGGTGGAGAGGGTTGAGAAGGGTGCAAATTATTTTGCGAGGGAGGGATAGGATGAGAATTATTTTGATTGAGAGGAAAGGAGCGAAAGTGGTTTGAGTTGCTATCGGAGCGCTGACAATTGGCTGAAGGGGAAAAGAGAGAGTTTAAACCGGAAGACCGAGGATGAAGGAGAAGGCAGATAATAAAAACAAAGTGACGAACGTTAGAAGATGGCTCGACACAAGCTAATTAAAACAGCACTCCAGGGAGAGAGAGAGATATATATAAATATAAATATATATATATATATATAAGATATGATGTGATAGAAACAAAAAGATAATAGAGCGTAGAATGTAGAGTGTAGATCCTCAATAGATCACAATCAAGATTTGTTTGACTTAATTGGATTTGAATGAATGAAGATGAATAGATATAGTTGGATAGTGTGCTCTTAGGATGAGCCTTGAGTGGAAGATTTAAAAAGAAGGCAAGACAAGACAAAAGACGAGAATGATGACACTCACCGAGTGTAGATGGTCTAGGAGGCGCTGGACTTGGCTGGCCAGCTAGTTCATTCATCAACCCTTCGTCGGCCACCCACATTTCCCAACCATCCTGATGGTCGGAAGCCTTTTCCGTTTGGGTGCTGTTCATGTGGCTTGAATGTGGATGGCAGTGTTTGTGAGGAAGAATGTAGGGGATGTGTATATGGATGTTGATGGATGTTGATGGATGTTGATAGAGTGAGGATGAGAGTGAGAGTAAGTGTGAGTGTGATGATAGCTGTCTTCCCCTGTTGGCCTTCCCACTGTGTGCTCACTTTGACGTCACCTGGCGCTCTCGAGCCTTCCCCATGCTCTTGGTGCCTATCACTCGCTGAGCCTCAACACTCTGCCGCCGCTAGTGCTTCCATCTTCGGTCCGTCTCCGCTGCTTGTCAAGCTCACTTTCATCCTCTGCTTCCTCACTTGCATCTCTCTTTCTGGCATCTCTCTGGCATCTTTCTGGCATCTTCCTGGCATCTCTTTTCTCCTCATCTCTCTCTCTTTCCTCACTCTTGCATCCACATCCATCTATCCATCTTTTCATTCACACTCACTTTCCCCCTTTCGGCTATTTATCTCTTCCCACTCTCCAACACACCCACCCACACACACACACACACACACACACACACTCAACCGAAAAAAAAATAATCCCTCTGACAGCAACACATGAAAAAATTCGATCTGCGAGGATGAGAAAAAAATAATCTAAACAAAACCAACTAGGTTTATGTACACTCGTTCATACTTTTTTTTTATAGAAAAAATTGGTTTTTTAATTGGTCGAAAGAAACATCCGGAATCTTGAGTCTGTGACATTGTAATATAATAATATAGTACATACATACACATAATGATAACTAATTAAACTTTTTTCCCTCTCCTCCCCTTTCAGACTTCAAAACCATGATCGTTGTGAAGAATGACCGACCTCATACCCAAGCATAAATATTGTACAAGTCACAATGTCTCTATCTAAATGTATCCCAAAATGGTCGCATTTACTGCCAATCTATCTAAGTATAAAACGATAACATAAAACATTTAACTGCTTCTGTTTTCCCCTTCCCTAACCCTGCTCTCCCCACTGCTGTTCGCGTCGCTGTTGTCACCCTCATAATAATAATAATTTGTTTCCTTTAAAAAACATTTAGGCTTCTTTCTTTTTTATAAAAGTCATAAAGTCTAGCCTTCCATCTTTCATCCATCTTTCTTCAAATTGATGAGGAATTTGAGTTGATCTTACTTTTCTCATTCCCATGTACAGAGCCATATTGGAAACGGTTGGTGCGGGTTAGCGAAAAAAAAATCAAACTTTTTGGGCAGATCAATTGACATTTGACAAAAAATTTAGCTTTCATTCACCAAAAATTTGTCACTTTTCACTGTCAAATGTCAATCATTCATGCTGTCAAATTGTTTTGATTTTTTTTTTTTTTTTTTTTTTTTTTTTTTTTTTGCATAGGTGCACCAATCGTTGTCGATATTGTAATTTTTAATTCTTTTTTTTCTTCTTTTTTTCTAGTCTCTTGCTTGCCTCTCTTCTTCTGTTATATAATGCTGCTCAAGAAAAGGGAATCTCTGTTTATATTTATGTATAAACAATATATATGAATATAGATAGATTGACTTCTTATCCCACATGGTGGCGGTTGATGGATTGATTCATTTATGTATCTCCTGTGTTTTGTAACACGAAGGATATATAAATAATTTAAACAATTGAACAGAGGATGACCTAGTCTGTCTAGCTATAGTTATAACTTTAACTATAACCATAACTATGTATCTAAATAATAAACTCACATCACATGCAAAAAAGTAAATCAGAAGAGGGGGGAGAGAGAGAGCGAGAGGGAAAACACTCAAGTTAGTCGTAAAAACCGCGCGTGCCGAAGCTCACAAAGACACCATCTGTCTCTACCCTCGCTTGTAAACTAATTAAACTATCCTTGTCATCTCTCTCTCTCTCTCTCTCTCTCTCTCTCTCTCTCTCTCTCTCTCTCTCTGCTTTTCCACCTCTCTCTCTCTTTTTTTTCTTTTTTTTCCCTTTTATTTCTCTTTCTTTCTTTTTGAAGAGATACGGAGAAAATTGTGCACATTAATGGAGGGGTTTCAAACCCGTGACTTTTAATGACATAATGATAGTTTTATCATTAAGCATTAAGCTATCGAGACATTGCTAAGTTGTGTACGCTCGGTGTGTATACTCTAAGTCACTCTCATACACCTGCCACTCTATTTTCCAATATCTCTTGGTAATGACCATGTGATGGTCACGATACTGTGTAAGTGATGAACAACGCAAGCTGCAGTTTCTAGGCCCAATGACCTGAAAACACATGAAATATAATATTACTCAGAAAGCGAGAGGGGTCGATCAAACTCATGATCTCATCTCACTCTCTCTCACTCTCACTTTCACTCTCACTCTCACTCTCACTCTCACTCTCACTCTCACTCTCACTCTCACTCTCACTCTCACTCTCACTCTCAATCTCTCACTCACTCACTCTTTCTCTCTCTATATACAGCTGTTTGGGAAAACCTTGCTCTTTTTTTTGCCCCTCATCTCCCGCCAAAAGCGGCTTAAACTCATGTTTTTGGCAGGGAGTGGAAGGTAAAAACACAGCAAGCTTTTCCCAAATAGCTGTATATAAATACATACACCAGTTAGTAGTTAGCTCTATCACTCTGATGAAACCGAAACCGAACTGGTACTTGTAAGTTGTATCATATACTAGGTTTATTGCTCTTTTTTTTTTTTTTTTCTTGATATTTAGTGAAAAACACGTTTTTCCCATCACGTTTATCGCGAATGTATGTATGTATTAAGAACATACACATCTACATTTATAATGAAGCAGACCTTTTATCCCCGTAAATGAACAGTTTTATGAAATTCCTTCTTTTTTAACCTCTTGGCGAAACATTTTGATATAAGCAAATATTAATGTAATACATACATACATACATACATACATAATACATATGTAAATACATATATCATTCAGATATTCATCATACGTACCCTCTGACTTTCTTCCTTCACTGATTTTTTTAATAAAAAAATCTTATACATCCTCATTTTAATACATCATTCATTTGTTTATATCAAAAAGACGTTTTTCATGGTAGTCAAAACAATTAGAATGAAAATCAAATGTTTTCAGTCAACAAGTTGGAAAATAAGTTATAAATATCTGAGCGGTTTAAGGATAAGCCAGATTTCAATCATAGATAGTTTCCCAAAACCTCAATGCCCGGATTACACAGTTGCTACTGCATACCAACCAATCACACTCCTCAATACAATGAGAAAAACTCCTTGACTCCCTACTTGCTAATTGCCTTGGCTTCATTCTTGAATCCAACAATCTACTTCCTGAAACCCAGTATGGTGGTTGCCCCTTCCAATCCACATCAGATGTGCTGCTACACCTCACCACTTGGACAACAGGCCAGTGGCTCAAAGGTAATATAATTGGTGCCCTCTCACTTGATGTAAAGGGTGCCTTTCCCTCTGTTAATATCCACAGATTCAAAGCTACCCTCTTCTTCCTCCCTCTCCCCCATAACTTGGTCAACCTCATTGTCAACTCACTAAAAGATAGATGCACCAGCATCACCTTCTCCTCCTATGAATCTTCCCCCTCCCATCTTCTATCCAAAAGGCCTCCCTCAGGGGTCCCCTGTCTCCCCCATCCTCCTCTACATTACTTACAATCCCCCACTCTTTAGCCTTCCCACTTTATCCACTAATTGCTTGTTGTTAGGGTACTTTGACAATGTTATTTACCTGGAAGCTAACAAAGACCCTGAGTGGATCATCAACAAATTATCCTCTTTAGGATTGGATGCCCTCTCCTGGAGTGCATGTCATGCTCCAGTCTTTGATCACACCAAAACTAAATAGCTTTTACTTACCAAAAAACACTCATTACTCACTGCCCCCCCCCTCTACTTAGATTTAATAATCATAGTATTCCCCCTTCCCCCTCCATTAGTTGGCTGGGAATCATACTTGATCCTACCCTCTTCTTTAAGACAAACAGTTCTAAACTATCAGCAGCATGCCTTCAAGCCACAGCCAACATTCATCATCTTGCCTCATTGGGGTGGGGTATCCCTTTAAAACTCTACAAAACTCTCATTTCTACCTTGATCCACTCCTGCACTGACCGGTCAGCTATTGCATGGCATCTCCCCAAGAAAAACACATGCATGCACAGTTGGAATGCTCCAAGTAGCTGACAACAAAGCTATCAGAATGTCATGCAACACATGACCCTTGAAGCAAAATCAGCTCACAATGTCCATAATCCAGTGCATAATTATCTCAACTAAGCCCATAGGCTAAGTGCAGAAGCAACATTTGCCTAGCAACTGTGTTTCCTTTGTATTCTCAGTCCCAACCCACTTATTTGACTGCACTCTATCTAAATTACTAAGTCTCAATTAGTTGATTAATTCAATTATGCACTTATGCTTTTCAATTTAAGCAGATCAACACACTATTAGCACTATGGCTCATGTGATATTCTAAATGTGTATTATTGGGGCTCTGTGAGTAGGAATGGGTGTTAATACTAGAGGGTCTGTAATATGGTGATGACATATACTAGAGGGGTCAATGCAAGGTGTAGTTGTCTATATAAATGGCATTGGTTTTGATTTGACTTCCCAAAAATTAAATTACAATAATGTTGTGATTGTAGTTAAATTTATAGTAATATATATTGGGCTATTATTGTGTCCTTCCTTTTCTTAATAATCAATTTTAAAATCAATTATAAATCCTCTAAATCATTTCCCTTGATTATTAAGCTTCCAACCCTTTGTGAGATTTCTTAAAATATTAGTATTCCCCTCAAGCATATCTCAAAGCAGAATTAGCTCCTTTGACATATCTTCAACCCACTTCTTCAAGTTATTTCTCTGTGCCTCAAAGCAGTTTTGAACCTACATTTCTAATCTCATTTACTCAGGAACACCTTCCACCTTGTGTTTAGGCTGTCCAGGGACAGTATAATTTAATTCTCCATAGTTCTCATTCTTTTGTATTACTACATATTTTCCAGGTGCTAAATCTAAATGGCACCCATTCAACACACTCCTCCTGCAGGCACTAGGACTAGGGCTTGTGCTAGAGACAGGCTACCATCTATAAATCCTGGTTCCCACACCCACTCCCTCAAACCTCTTGATATAAGTGAATTAGAACACTCAATCCAATCTGTGGAGGATATTCCTCAGGATTTTGAAGATTCTAGTGAAGAAGAAGAAGAAGAAGAAGAAGGAAAGGATACTATGCATGAGGCACCTTCAGCCTCTGCTACCAACCCTTCAGGCCAACCTTTAGATGCTGGGAGATCTGCTTCATTGGATGAGTTCATGAAACTCTTTGTGAAAACAATTTCTAATCCTGTCTACTCTGAGGGATCTAAATTCAAAACTCCTTTGGTGAAATCCCCTGATAAATTCAATGGAGAACACTTTGAAATATTAAAATCTTTCTTGTAAACCTGAAAGTTATTGTTACATAACAACCCTCAAACCTTTAACACCAGTTGCTCCAAAGATATGTATGTTTCTTAATTTTTAACTTGAAAAGCATCAAGATTGTTTCAAACCTTATCTTATCATTCTCTCTTTGACAGAAACAAATTTACTTATCAATAATTGGGAAATGTTGAAGGACCAACTCTTTACATTGTTTAGTGACCCAAATGAAGCTAAAAATGCAGAAATAAATTGAGCTTGACTTCCTTTGCATGAATAATAATGGAAAAGCTTCTGAATACATCTCAAGTTTATCAGCTTTAAAAACTTGAGTATGTTGGAATGATTAAGAGTTAAAGTATCATTTCAAAAAGGGATTTCCCTTGAGGATTCTGGATCAACTGAATCTTCATGGCCAAAAAATGAATACTTTGGCCAATTTGATGGATAGGACCCTCAAGATCAATCATGCTTATCAAGGACAACTCCAACACTGATGCCACACCCATAAATCCACTCATGGTTCTAACTTTAAATCAGTGCCTTATTCAAATCATCCTCAACTAACCCATTCCTCATCAGCTCAATCCAAACCCATTCTTAAGGGTAAGGATAAACCTTGACCCAAGATCTCAACCCCCAGAAATATCAGTAAGGTATTGGAAATAAAAGGGGAATTAAAGGAAGCTGAAAGGAAGAGAAGAGCCAATAATGGTTTGTGTATGAATTGTGGTGGTAAGCAAAAGTTTTAAGATTTTTCTAAGTTGAAGGATAGAAAAGGTACTAGTTCAAAGTCAAAAAACTAAAAAAGATTTTACTTGTGTGAAAAGAAAACTATTTTATCCCCCCCAGTGCTCAGAGCCTCCATGTCTTAAGGACTGGAGTTTCCCCAAACCATTTGAGATTTATTCTTTTTAAGGAGGATATTCCCTTCAGTTTTCTTTCTTTTACCAAGAGAGTTAAGCTGAAATTTGTAGATATTGACTGGATTTCAACTTATATGGTCAAATAAGAGGAAGCCAAGTATTGGGTTAGTAAGAAATTTTTATGGGTTTTCAACTTTCCAAATTTTCCCTCCTTTGAGTGAGAAGTAACAGTCTTGGATTCCCCAAGGATGGACAATACCAAAATTGGCCATAAATTTTAAAAGAATTGGAATCCATTAATTTATTGATCACAGGGATTGATCACCCCTTGCTCTAAGTATATTCCTGATTCATCAATGCAGGTCAATAGGGAGTTAAAAGAACTGCCTGACCAAGTCCTTCTAGAGAATACTTCTACTGCAGATGTATTTCAATAATCTGATTCTTCTTAAAATGAGAAATAGGCTAAATTTTATAGCTCAATTACTTCACTTGAAGAGGATTTCAATATTCTCATAGAAACTTATCTTTTCTTTCTAAATTCATGTTCACCCTTGATAGATTTATTCAACAATGAAGAGGACAACCAAGAAAATATTGAAACAATAAAATCAACTATACCAAAAATCTACCATGATTACCTCAATGTATTTTCAATACATAAGGCCAAAAAATTACCACATCATCAACCCTACAACCATCAAACAGAGTTAATAGGCCCAGTACAATTTGCAGCTTCTGTCTATTCTTCATCAAAGGATGAATCTCAAGTTCTTTGAGACTAAATTTTAGAGAATTTAGAAAAAGGTTTCATTTGAGACAGTAAATCCCTAACAGGTTGTTAAGAAAAAGGATGGAACTCTTAGCTTGTATGTTAATTATATAAGACTCAACACAGTTAGTAAGAAGAGCACTTATCCAGTTCCTCCTATATCATTGCTTCTAAATTTGTTCAATGGTGCTAATTTAATTTCTAATATTGATCTCAGAGGTGCTTATAATCTCATACATATTGCAGAAGGTCATGAACCTTTAACTGAAATTTACACCAGATTTGTTAGTTTTAAATACTTGGTCATGCCCTTTGGATTGTGTAACACACCATTGAATTTTCAGAATTTTATTAATGATCTCATTGATGATGTTGTTGTCTATTTAGATGACATTTTAATTTTATTTAAGACCATTAAAGAGCATATTGAACATGTTTGACAGGTTCTAAATTGCCTTTGAGAGTACAGTCTTTATGCCAAACACATTGAATGTGAATTCCACCTAAAATAAATCAACTTCATAGGCTTTAATATGTCAATTGATGGGATAGTCATGGATGATAAAAAGTTTTGATAAGTCTTGTAATAGCCTGAGCCAAAAATAATGAAATCATTATAAGGATCTCTTGGGTTTGAAAATTTCTACACAAAATTTACTGAAGATTACTCTAAAACTATAAAAAATTTTACTTCTCTTCTTAGAAAAGATATTCCTTTTGTTTTTACCAATACAGCATGGAAAATTTTTAAAGCATTAAAAACTGCATTAAACACAGCTACAATTCTTTGACATTCTTATCCTACTGCTTTGACAATAGTCAAGACAGATACTAGCAATTATGCTATATTGGGGGTCATATCTCACCTCAATCCCAAAACAATATTTTTTCTTTCTGTCTCCTTTGAGTCACACAAACTTATTGCAGAAGAATTAAGCTATGAAATTCATGATAAAGAATTATTAGCTATTTTTCATTGTCTTATAAAATGGTGTTCTTTTCTTCTCAGTGTTAGTAGTTCCTTCCAAATCTTAACTGATCACAATGCTTTGAAATACTTCTTGTCTTAAAAAGTATTAGCTAGATTTCAGGCTAGGTGGGCTGAACTCTTATCTGAATTCAGCTCTACTATTACCTACCCCCAAGGTAAAATTTGTGTTGTTCCTGATATTTTGTCATGTTGGGACAACATTTACCCACAGCAGTATAGAAATGGATATTTCTATAATACTAAGCTATAGACACAATTCAAGATGGGTTGGTTCTCCTTTCTAAAATAATTTAAAAAAAAGTTCATGCCACTCTAATATTTTAAAGATAGAGAAATAATGTGTAAGTGTTGTGAGAGAAGGAAGAGTAAGAGATATAGAAAAGAAATAAAAGAAACTGGTTTACATATTTTAAAATAGGTAGTCTGCTGAATGGCTAGATAAATTCTAAGTAAGCACTAGTATCATAAGTCACTCCCTCTTGAAGCACACTCTCTAATACTATCCTTATTGTAGCAATAAAAAATAACTCTACAATGCTACTTCTGGCTATGAACACCCCTTATGCACACAAAAAATAAATATATAAAATATTTATTCTAAATTTCTATTCTACTTATATTATATTATTTGTAAATATTTCTATATTCTAATATATTCTTCTTCAATTTTTAAAGAGTGTGTTCTTTTCTATATAAGCTATATGATCAGTGCCCTTCCCCTACTGTTTCCCTTGCACAAGTTCAGTGCTAGTCTAAGTATATCAAACAGTAAACTAGTCATCTCAGCACTCTATGTACAGTGTCAGCATAAGTCTGTTTCTAAATAATAGTGCCTAAATTTTTGTGTAAGTATTAATTTTAGTGCCTTACAAAACTCCTATCCTTTTCATACCCTATGTTTCCTGGGATCATTTATCACCACACAATATGGGGGGAAGACTTTCTATCAAGTCTACAACCTTGAACCTAAATTCATATCTAATTGAGCACACACTGAGGTAGTGATGAAACAATAAGGAATAAAGTTTGAAAATACATTGAGCCCCTGATGAAGCTAGTTTGATTATTTATTGAAGTACATGTGAACATTTTTTGAAACAATGTTGAAGCATTAAAAACACAATTTTATAATGGTATGTTGAAATCAGCCCTCCCCACAGCTAAGCCAGTCTGGAAAGCTGAAAAATGTTTAATATAGTGTTATAATTTTTTTCATGTAAAACTAGACCCACGCCAATTTAAATTGAAAGAAAAGTGATCTTAAATGTTCAAATAATTTTACTTAATTATTAATATGTGGTGAAATTATAAGGCACGATAGTAAATCATTCAAGAAAAATATTTTGGGAATTAATATCTTCCATTAAATTTCCCCAGTAAGAATTTGCAACAAAAATTTAATTCTAATTAATCAAAAAGATTCTTTTAACCATTATTAATATTTAAAATATCTGAAAAATGTAAAACACTTATAAAAATGAAGGGAATAATACTTTGGTGATAAAATTAAGCTCTAATATAAAAATCTATTCTGTTTTTTATTCAATAAATAAAAAAGATATGCATGTAATAGTATTTTTTACAACATATTAACCCTTTATCTTCAAAATATGAAAAAATAAAGACATAAAATGAAATTTTATTAGAATGAATAGTATAAAAATGGTTTGTTTTATTTCCATTTATTTTTTTTGAGTTGATTCCATTTCTTTTTCCATTATATATAATATATTTCTCATTAGTTTTTTTTTTATTTTTTTTTAGAACACTATTACTTACCTCTCCATTCCTACTTTCTGTCTTACATAAAAAATAATCTTCAATATTATTCCCCTGTTAAAAATTTCTTTTCTTTTCTCTCAACACAATTATTTTCATGATTTTAAACCATTTCTTCTTCTATAAAATGCTCTCTGACCCTTTAAAGATGTCCTTACCCCTTTCCACTTCTTCACATCCCTATTTATCACTCCTTCAGGCCTTTATGCCTGTCATAGCTCATAGAAACCAAGAGGATTTTTTTGAGATGGAAATGGAAAGGGGTTGATGAGAGGGTTAGTGTAGCAAAAAGCAAAGGTTGATGATAAAAATTGGAGATATAGGTTGAAAAAAGGGGTAGATAGGGAAGTGAAATAGGTTTAAAGTAGCCATAAATATAATAGAGGATAGAAAAAGGGATCAGAATGGTTTTGATTTTTGATTGAAGGGTATTGGAAAGAGTGGGGTGCAATTTTATGGGATGAAAAAAAGGTTACAATTTGTGGGATAGGGAGTGAAAGAAAAAAGAGGAGACATTACACAATATGGGGGGTGGACTTGCTAGCAAGTCCCCAACATTGGACCCAAACTCACCACAGATTGAAAAAACATTGAGCTATTGACAAAGGAACCATACAATCAGTGATTAAAGCCACTCAGAAGAACATTTTTAGGTGGGTGTTCAAGTAGAGTTCAGTATGGGTTCAGTATGAGTTCAGCATGAGTTCCATCTGAGTTCAGGTTGGAGACTTTCTAGCAAGTCCACCCCCTATCTTGCATAGTTAGAAAAAATTGAAAGGTGAAAGGAAGGTATAAAAACATTTGTTGAGCAAATATGATCACATATAAAGGTGCTAGTAAGTGTGAGAAAGTTAGAAAAAGTGGTTAAGAAAAATTGAAATAAGAGTTTTTAGAAATAAGAGGGTGGATGCTATTGTATTACTGAACATTAGAATTCACCTTCATCTTATAGTTCTTACTACAGAAGAAGCTTTATTTCAATCATATGAATACTGAGTTATGGCCTTAAATTCTTCACCCTGTTATACCAAAGTGGAGACCTCCATTTTAAATTTAACTGTAATTAAATTCTAGTATAAGCCTTTGTATAGATCTTCATTAATTCAAGATACATAAGTTTTTACTACTTATATCAATATTTAAATTGAAAAAATCAAAAGAAAAGAAATAATGAATTTAATCATTACATAGTAATACATTCCTTCTTTCCCATAATTTCATTATATGACAATAATAATTATACATATCTTTGAAAAATCAGTCAAATTTTATTATCTATAAAATATTTTGAGAAAAAAAACCTACAATAAAACCTCAAAAATCTCAAAGATATTTAGTAATAATTAGAAGAAGGCATTTACATTAAATAAAATCTATAATTAAATATTATTCCACATATTTAAACATGAGTTTCGGGATGAAGTTATTGAATTTTAATCTCCTATAGTGTACTGATTTTCAGTTACTGATGTTGTTCCCAATCTCCATAAAACTCCATTTGAAATTTAATACAAGACCTTTTTACATGATTTAAATTTGTGCTTCAACTTTTAATTTTTATATAATAATCTACAAAAAATTAATTCAATTTTTTTTCAATAAATTCAAATACATTCCTTAAATTTATTGTTTTAATATTCATCCTTATATTGCCTAAGTATTTTTTTTTTCAAAAAAATTTAGTTAATAGAATCATATCTTCAAAATTTTTTTAATATCTTATCACAAGGTTAATCTCAGTCTTGATGGATCCCTGATTTAACTCCCAAGGCAAATCTCATCCTGGGAATTCTTCAAATGAACTTAAAAATTAAACATATTTAATGTATTTGAAATTTTTAAAAATGTTTTAACAATGAATAAACTGGTATATGGTGTAAATGATAAGCTTTAACTTTAAGTACATAGGTATCTAGGAATGAAAAGACCTATTAAACTCATTTGTATTCAGTTTTTTTTAAATGAGAGCTATAAGAGTCTTATTCATGAGTAAGTATTTTATTTACCCTTATGTATATTGATAAACAGCTTATTAGGCTTCAAGGTCTGTATGTAGTTTATATTCTAAAAATTGGTATATCTATATTCTTTCAACTACATTGAAAAAACCTAGCTCATGAAAAAAGTTTAATTTTTTTTGATAATGTTTCTTAATGAGTTAAAAATTTTCAATTTCCACTTTGTATACTTTATTCACTTGGCTTGGTATTTTTTTTGTTGCATATTCATTTTTTTAAAAATTTATGGTGAATATCTCTTTTTTGGATGGGTCATTGGTTTTCTTTCAGCAGCTCAACATGAAATTGCATATTTTTTCAGGGTTTCTTTTTTTCATTATTCACTCATATCTTTTTTCTACTCTCCTCAAACATCCCTCAAATATTTTGTTTGCATTTTTTTAACTCATCTCACCAGGTGAGTCATTTTTTCATTTTTATTGAATTTTATTTGCTAATTATGATTTTTTTTGCTTTATTTTTTTTTAATTTTTTTTTTTGTAAGTGCTTCATTTATTTTTTTTCAAGGATAAACTAATTTTTTTTGTTTTTTCTCTCCCACTTTTCTCTCTTGTCCTGCTTGTTTTCCCTCCTTTCCCCCCCTTTAGTCACTCTTTTTCCTCCCTTTTCCCCCCCTCTCCCCTCCACTGCTTCCCCCCCTCTTTAACTTAATAGCTAAACAAATTTCTTAGCGATTCTTTTAGCTATTAAAGGGGGGAGGGGGGAAACAGTGGAGGGGAGAGGGGGTGAAGTGGTTGAAGGGAGTGGGGGGAGAGGGGGGAGTGGGGGGAGTGGGGGGAGTGGGGGGAGTGGGGGGAGTGGGGGGAGTGGGGGGAGTGGGGGGAGTGGGGGGAGTGGGGGGAGTGGGGGGAGTGGGGGGAGTGGGGGGAGTGGGGGGAGTGGGGGGAGTGGGGGGAGTGGGGAGAGTGGGGGGAGTGGGGGGAGTGGGGGGAGTGGGGGGAGTGGAGGGAGTAGGGGGAGTGGGGGGAGTGGAGGGAGTGGGGGGAGTGGAGGGAGTGGGGGGAGTGGAGGGAGTGGGGGGAGTGGGGGGAGTGGGGGGAGTGGGGAGAGTGGGGGGAGTGGGGGGAGTGGGGGGAGTGGAGGGAGTAGGGGGAGTGGGGGGAGTGGAGGGAGTGGGGGGAGTGGAGGGAGTGGGGGGAGTGGGGGGAGTGGGGGGAGTGGGGGGAGTGGGGGGAGTGGGGGGAGTGGGGGGAGTGGGGGTAGTGGGGGGAGTGGGGGGAGTGGGGGGAGTGGGGGGAGTGGGGGGAGTGGGGGGAGTGGGGGGAGTGGGGGGAGTGGAGGGAGTGGGTGGAGTGGGTGGAGTGGGGGGAGAGGTGGGAGAGGGGGGAGTGGGGGGGGAGAGTTGAGAGGTGGGAGAGGGGGGAGTGGGGGGGGAGAGTTGAGAGGTGGGAGAGGGGGGAGTGGGGGGGGAGAGTTGAGAGGTGGCCTAAAGGGGGTAAAGGGGGGGGAAAGGGCCTAAAGAGGGGAAAAGGTGCCTCAAGAGGGGAAAAGGGGGGAGGAACTGGTGAAAAAGGTGGAGAAGGGGGTTTTAAGGAGATCAAGAAGGGGGAGGGGGGGTTTGAGGACACCAAAAAGAGGTACAAGAGGCAGACAAGGAGGGGTAATATAAGAGTATGTTAAAGAAAATATTTGTTATTTTTATTAACATTATTTTGCTTTTTTACAGAATATTATAAAAAAAAAATTTAAAGTTCAAGATGAATCAAAATTAAATTTGGTGTGTGTTTATAATTTTGATATTTATTTTTGCAAAAAAATTTTCTGATACACAATTTTTTTTTTGGTTTAATTTTTTGATTACAATTTTTTTTATCATTTTTTTTCAAGGACTTTAGTTGGTATATCTAGCACCAAATAATTTTAAAATTCATTTTTTTGGAAAATAATTTTACCAATGTTTGTTTTTATTTTATTTTATTTTTTTTATTTCAATTATTTTTCAAGGAAAGTTTTAGTAATTGATTTCTTTTCAAAAAAAATATTTGGATTAATTTTTATCAATAAAATTCTTAAGGTTGAATAAACAAACTAAATTTTGTGATTTTTATTTTTTTGGTTTTTCACCACACAATATGGGGGGTGGACTTTCTAGCAAGTCCACAACCTTGGACCCAAACTCACCACAGACTGAACACACATTGAGCTATCGATAAAGGAACCATACAATCAGGGATGAACACCACTCAGCATAACAGTTTTAGGTGGGTGTTCAAGTAGATTTCAGTATGGGTTCAGTATGAGTCCAGTCTGAGTTCCATCTGAGTTCCATCTGAGTTCAGGTTGAGGACTTGCTAGCAAGTCCACCCCCTATATTGTGTAGTGTTTGACACAAATTTTTTTTGTTCAGAGAAAAAAATGTCTATTTTTTCAGAATCACCTCTTACTTCTCTATTGTCACCCTCTTTATCATCTTTATCATATTTTTCAAATTAAACTTCATTTCAATCATCATCCAAAATATCAAAAAAAAAATAATGATGCTCGAAGTAAGCAAAATAAAAGAAATTTAAAAAATAAAATTCATTTGGATTGTTTATTTGGCCATATATCAAATATCAAGTACTATAAAACTAGAGTGAATCGAAAAAATTCTTATCCAATTGAATTACCAGAAGATTTAAAATATTTAACTGAATCAAGAGATGATGAAATTAAAGCAGTTATCAGTAATTTTTTTAAACCTCAATTTATTTATGAAACTCATTCTTTTAATGGTTCAAAAGACGAAACTTTTAAAAATCTATCCGATCTCATAATAACACTATATCAAATGGCTTTTCTTTGCTTACCAATAGGGAATACAAATTTGTTGGGTGGTATTATGATTGGATTTGGTTGGAGACCAGGATTTGTTAAAGGCTATTCTCTTGGTATGTCTGATAATAGATGTTTCATTCTTAAAATCATGTCACTTATTTTATTGACATAGGCATCTATTCTTTACTTATAAAACCATCTAAATCTGAAAAAGATGACAATTTTTGCTTATGGGACACCTTACCTTCTTTTAATACTTTTCTTGCTCTTTGCCTCAAAAAACTCTGCAATAATGCTTTTGGAAAGAATCATCAACTTGCTACCAAAGTTGGAATACCAAATTGGTTTGACCTGGAATGAGAAGAAATTAGCAACCAATATCTTATATTTTCAAATGTTATTATTACTCATTCAGGATTCTACAATAAGATCCATATCAATGGGAATGACTCCAATTATCTTATTTTTAAAATTTTCTCATATATCAATCTGATAACTGACCAACCAATACCATCTCCAGCTAAAATCAAAGGACATGGCTTATATTTTCCAGACCATCAGTGCATGATTGATTTTGGTTTGTGAAATGGTGTGATTGAAACAATTTAGAGCTCTTCTCAGGATCTTCACAAAATGACCAAAGCTCCACCTGGCTTTTAATCTTGTCAAGAGTTCACACATTTTGGATGTTCATTTCAAATCAGTCAATACTTAATCCACCAAATAAACAAGGTAAAAAAAGAAGTTAAATTTAACAGATATAAAAAAACTTTATGTAGATCAAAAAAGTATGGGGATGAGTAGAGTCATCAAATATTTTTTATTTTTTCATAAATTTTTTATAAATAACACTTTTATTTCAAATTCCTAAAATAAAGTAATGGGCCATCAACCCTGTGTTGTATAAGATGGAATTATGACAACATTTATTTGTTTCATGAGGTTCCTTGGCCTACACTTGTGGAAAGTTCCAAACATTTGTTTCTAGATTTTATCCACATTTTGGCTAGTAGAATTGTCATTACTTTAAGACTAGGGATATTGATATATATTAGTTGTTTATATATTAATTTATGTAGTTATATTAAATTTTGGTGATTCCCACCCCTTACTTCAATAAAATGCAGGGGTGGGTATTGCCAAATTTTCAAATCTGACATGTAAAATTTTTGACTTGTAAAAATTTTGGTGATACTCAACCCTTACTTCAATAAAATTCAGGGGGGGGGGGTATTGCCAAATTTTCAAATATGACATGTAAAATTTATAACTTGAAATTTTGGTGATACCTGTCCCTTACTTCAATAAAATGCAGGGGGGAGTATTGCCAAAATTTCTTATAAGACTTGAAAATCTCTTGACTTGAAAGAATTTTGGTGATACCCGCCCCTTACTTCAAAAAAATGCAGGGGGGGATTGTCAAATTTTCAAATGAGACATGAAAATTTTATTTAAAAAAGAATTCTTAAAATTAAAATACAAAATTCAACTATCAATGGATAGAGTAAAAAATTACAGGAAATTATTTTAAAATTTTATGTACAAATAATTATGAATAGTTGAAGTATGAAAGAAATAAAACACACTAATCATCAAAAAATTTAATTAGACATTCAATTTCCTCATAAGATTTATTGGCTTTAACACATTCCATTAAAAAAATTTTCTTCTTTGAATTTTCTTCAAGATCATGCTTAAATTTCATCTTTTCCATTAAGTTTTGAAGCTCAAGTGTTTTCTCCTCTTTCTTTGATTTTTCAATACTTAGAGTTAGCTCCAATTTCTTCTCCTCCAAGTCTTGTGCCCTATAATCCTTCTGTAAAGAGAGCTCATACTTCCTCTCCTCCAAGTCTTGTGTCCTATCATCCCTCCTTAATGAGAGCTCATATTTTTGCTTTTCAAACTTTAGATTCTCTTTAGAAACTTCCACTTGTTCTAGTGTGATAAGAAATGTTAACAAAAATTAGAAGAAAAGCAGAGTAAAGTATTAAGAGGTATGGTATTACTTACCAGCATCACATTTCTCTACAAATTCTTCAATAGACAAAAAGGGGTTTGAGATGAAGTATTGTTTTTTCATCTTCTTTGAGAGGGGAAATTTAGACTACTTGAAGCCCTTTTCTTTTTTTTCAAGGTCACATTTTACTCCTCATCATTTTTGCTGGCTTCTGACTCAGTTTATTGTGGCTCCTGCATTTGTTCTTCAGCCTTTTTAGAAATAAGAAAATGTAAGTAAAAAAAAGAATTGGTAAGATAAAACGAAAAAACATACTTGAGTTAGATCAGGTTAATTTATTTTAACATAAGGATCTATTGAAAAGATAACTTGATTTGTGGAAGTTAAATGAAGGGAGGCTTGAGCAGTAGAAGAAGGAAAAATATTTGTTTTGAAATCATGTTCAGAGATAGCATCTTCACCATCCAACATGTTTGCAGGATTAAAATCCCCTTGCTCTCCAAAAATAGCATCCATCTCTATAAAGTAAGTACATAAAGATTAAAATTTATCATCTATGGATTTTATGCCCTTACTGATATCAATGTCAGTCATACCAAAACCAGTGGAAGATGAAACAGTCTTTGCCTTCTTGTATCTGGCTCATAAATTCTTGAAACATTCAGACATCTGTTAAGGTAAAAGATCTATCCTTCCCTTGGTCTTATTTTGTAATTCGTTGGCAATTGGTAGATAACCATTAGCTTTTGATGCATGGGGCTTTCCTACTTTAGTTGCATTTTCAGTACCAAAACAAGAATCATAGTTAGATTTAGTTTTCAGCCAGTTGATAAGAATGAGACGATCATCTTTTTTTAATTGAATGGTCTTTGATTTCTCAGCTGAGTGGGGGAAAGAGGGAGTAGTGCGATTTGAATAACAACTGGGGGAAGGCTGCCTTTGAGAAGATCTATGATGACGAGGCATACTAAGATAATTGAAGATGAAAAGGAGCAAAAATAAGCAGATAAGATAGTGAGGTGTTCTGAATGGAGAGAATAGACAGGATGAGATGAGAATGGGAGTGTGCAGCAAGGTAGAAGGCATATCCAGAGAGTAGTTAAAGATGTGGTTATGAAAGAAAGTAGGCCAAGATGTGGTTGTGAAAAATTGAGTAGAAAAATTTCAGATAAGAAGTCAACTTTGACACATAAAATTTCTAATAACCCAATTATTAGCAAAAATAATTGCTGAAGATAATTGGGGTATAAGGATTTTTATCCACAATTAATTTAATTGCAGATTGGTCAACTTTGATACCCCTTAATATTATTAATATACTCAGTGTTAAGTTTTTAACTATTGTTTTCCATACTTTTTAATTTATATATTTGTATATAAATATATATAAGGTATATGTATCTAAAAGGAATTATTTTTATTTTAATTAAAAAACTTCAAGAAAATTTTTGGATAATGATCCTGAAAAATAAATCACACATCTTGACGCATATAAAGGTATATCTCGTTTGAAGTTGGCTGGTTTAGTAATATTAAGATCGACTCAAAATAATACCTGCAGTAATATTTAAACATTGTTCCATGTGAGATCAAATCAACATTAATTAAGATTCATTTTTTCTTCAAGAAGTATTCAAAGAAGTTTCAACACAAAAAAAAACACCTGGGACCTGCTAGAAGGTGCCAATTCCTCAATACATTTGTGATACAAGAATAACTTAGATTTGATTCCATTCAAGCTAGCATGCTCAGTGTTCAGTGTGCAGTCCTTCCAGAAGAACTACAGCTGAGCTAGAGCTAAATCAAATCAAAGATAGGGATTGGCACCTGAAATCAGGTGTTCACATTTTTTTTCTGGTGTTTTATCCTTTTTTCATATGTTTCAACACTAACTCAATGTGTGCTGTTAAATAAAGAAATTATTGTTATTTATGTCTATGGTTTAAGTTTACATAAACTTGATGTCTCAAAATATATTATTAAATTTAACAAAATTTTCAATCCAGATAGCAAAATATAATTTATTTGAGTGGTATAATTACAGGATAATAGAGGAATAGAGAATTAATGCAGAAAATATAATATCAAACATAAATAAATGTACAATAGTGTTTAAAAAATTAATTCATATGAATTTTCCATTAATTTTTTATGAAGCTTGACACATTTTCAAGTGAAAAAATTCCATCTGCAACCATTTTTCTTTTATCCTCACTTCACAATTACACTTAAAGGAGTAAAAAACATTTCTATTCTCAAATAAAATGACCCAATATTCCATATTTTTCTCAATTTTAAAGCCAAGTAAAAAAATTTCTACTGGATAACAAAAAATACACCTTATAATTAAAAAAAAGCCCCTCTGAATCCAGCTGTAAATTTTCAGATCTTCCATGAGCTGAAAATGTAAAGCTTGTGAGAATTTGAGTTTAAATTTTAACTAAGATTGATGATTATTGAATGGGGAAGATTCACCCCAAGATATAGATGATGGCAGGTAGACCACTCAACCCTGATGAGATAGGGATGGGGAAACCACTCAATCCAGACAAAATAAACCAGAGGGAGAATTCTCAACCTCAATAAGAAGTAATGAAGATGTGGGGACAACACTCTACCTAAATTTTTAAAGTTTAAGGAAGATACTCTACTCATCTTAGAATTCAGGGATGATGCTCCACCTGGTAAGAGAATGTGAGAAAAAATCTACTCAAAATTTAAGAAGTTAACAATACAACAGTGCAAAAGATCTCAGGTTGATTATAATTGGGAGTAAAAAAAGATGGATGATTATTGAACAGGGAAGATTCAACCCAAGATAAAGATGACAGTGGGGAGACCACTTGACCCTAATGATATAGAAATGGGGAGACCACTTGACCCTGATGAGATAGCAATGGGGGAACCACTTGACCCAGACAAGATAAGCCAGAGGGAGAAGGCTCAACCTCAATCAGAAGTAATGAAGAAACGGGGGAAACACTCTACCCAACTTTGGTAATTGCAAGGAAGACACTTTACTTGGCTTAGAATCCAGGGACAAGACTCCACCGGGTAAAAGAATGTGACAAACAATCTACTTTAATTTTAAGAAGTTAACAACGCAACAGTGCAACAGATCTCAGGCTGATGATAATTGGGAGCAAACAAAGATCATGAAATATATTTAAGTATTAGTAAATGACTAAAGAGAGTGTAGTATATTAATATTAATAGTTAATAATAAGAATATAACTTTACCTGATGATAATTAGGAGCAAACAAAGATGGTGAAAATAATCAGTGTCACAATCAATGTATACTCTCTATCTATCACCAGAATAGTTTAGGTGGCAAGATAAGTTTTTATAATATATAGTAAATCATTCTCATAGATGCATGTATTAATGTGGTTTATGTATATGTAAATATAAGTGAATGGGTGACATGAAGTGGAATTTTGTGTAATTTTTTAATAGTAATAATAGTAGAAATAAGTTGTCTGAAGGAGACAATTGAGCCTAAGGCTCAATAGCTAACACAACTGAGTTTTGCAAAGTAATATTAACTTCATGATAACAAACTTGATTAAAAAAAAGATGTGGGTCATGATGACCTGGAATAACTTGTGCCATATTATTTGATGGTTTGACCTCTTAATTAATTTCAGAGTCCTCAGAGAAACATGAGTCTGTGATCATATTATTGTCAATATTTTACAAGCATACTATTTCTAATCCATACATATTATATTCACATATTTATATATCTATATACTCAGTAATAGAACAGATTTACCTATTAGTAGAGCACTCATATATATCATCAACTATATACATACCCTAACATTAATGTATTTAAGAATGCCCATCATACTGTGATTCAGCATTCACTTTCTACCCTTTTATTTTATTTTCACTTTTCTTATTGTCCGCTCACCTTATTCTATATCATTTAGTCCTTCTTTATTCTCTCATTGTCCTCGTTTGTCTGTCCCACTCCCTTGTCCACCATTGTCCTGTGTCCTTAGCCTTCTAGTCCACTAACACAATCTGTTGATTGTTATCAGGTAAAACTGTATGTGCTCTATGACTGCAATGAATTCAATTTCTACCCTTTTATTTTATTTTCACTTTTCTTATTGTCTGCTCACCTTATTCTATATCATTTAGTCCTTCTTTATTTTCTCATTTTCTTTGCTTGTCTGTCCCATTCCCTCTTCCACCATTTTCCTGTGTCCTTAGCCTTCTAGTCCACTAACACAATTTGTTGATTGTTATCAGTTAAAACTTCCTTCTTTATTCTCTCATTTTCCTCACTCATCTTTCCCACTCCCTTGTCCACCATTGTCCCATTTCCTTAGCCTTCTAGTCCACTAACACAATCTTTTGATTGTTATCAGAGTTATGGGCCCAGCCGCCCTGCATTTAATCTAAGCTGGAAACACCCCAATCAACTAACATGTCATCTCCCCCATCAAGTCCTTTTCATTCTTCTCATACTTCAATGCTAAGAATTACAACACCAGCTCCACCTCCTAATTTTTCTTACCTTCAAGATTCCTCTAATTACTCTGAAATCAAAGGCATCAAGAAATTTAATGATAAAAACTACAGTACTTGGAAGACAGAAATTAAATATGCCCTTACCATGCAAAATCTTGATCAATTTTTACTTGAAAATTGCCCTATCCCTACCAATCCTCATCTCCTTAACATCTTAAACACTCAAAAAAGACAAACAAACACTATAATTAAGATGTTCATGGATAGTACAAATCAAAACAAATTCATTTTAGATGACAATTCAGTAGATCCAGCTCAACTTTGGAAACATATTAGGGACCACTAAGCATCCAAATCTACTCAAAACTTCTTGTATGTTGTCAACCAATTATTGAAGATCAAGTTTACTGAAGGAAACCTACTTGAAGCAATGAATGATTTCAGAGGAACAATGAAACTGCTTTGCAAGGTGGCTCCCAATCTGTTTAAGGAAAATATACTCTCCTATATCATGGGGAACTATGTACTCAACCTTCTTCCTCAATCCTATCAAACTTCAGCTACTATCATCCTGAGTAAATACAATATCACCAATAAAAGACCTATTATTGAAAATATCTTTTCTGATATTGAAACTGAAGTTACACAATGAAAAGCTTTAAACTTATCAAACTCAGGCTCAGTCTTGGCTGTGGACACCAAGACCAAAAAACTCTGCTCAAAGGGGAAACATAATCCCTTAGCACCTCACTCTGAATCTTCCTGCTTTCACCTTCATCCCGAGAAAAGTGACAAATTTCTCAAAAGGAAAAAGGAAAGGGAGATCTGCATCAACAAAAACTCACATAAAGTACTATCAGTTATCAACAATCTAAATAACAACCATGCAATTCTGGACTGTGGCGCATCATTTTCCATCTTTAATTACCAAAATTTCTTTGAGACCTATCACAATACAAAAACCTCCTTACCTATGGCTAACAGAGATGAGTTAACTGCCATTGGACAAGGCAAAGCTCTGTTTTCATCAAGCTCAGGTCATCAATTTCATATTGAAAATTCTCTCTATGCACCTGACATCAAAGCAAATCTGATTTCTCTAGTGGACATATTATCAGACAGATGGAGCATCATCAATTAAAAAGTACAATTCAAGATAAAGGACCAGAGCTCTACTCTTATTGAATAATCTGAAAAAGAATGTATCTTAACTTTCCCATTAACCAAAAATTCACTCTTAAATTCAATCAGAAATATTGATTCAACAGAAGAAAAGCTAAGACTTTTACATCATAACTACAGTCATCCAAATAATCAAACTATGGCAAGAATACCACCAGGTTTGGACTTCCCTAATTTTTCCTGAAAAACATGTGCACTTTCTAAAGCTCATGTCTTTCCATTCTCAGGTACTTTCCCAACTCCCAAATTCCCTCTGGAAGTTTTTCATATGAACTTGTGCGGCCCTATCACACCTGAATCCAAAGGAGGTAAAACCTACTTTCTTCAAATCGTAGATGGACACTCTAGAATTTGACACAATAAATTTTTATAGCTCAAATCAGAAACATTTGAAAACTATAAAGACTTAAAGACACTGGTTGAAAACCAATTGGAGTGGAAAGTCAAATGTATAGTCTCAGATAATGGTGGCAAATTTTTCAATTGATCTACAAGAAATCACTTCAAAAATAAAGGGATAGTTCATTTATGCATTGCTCCTTATTCTCCCCAACAGAATCCAATTGCTGAAAGAGGGAATTGCTCTATTGTCAAAAAGGCTAAATTCCTACTCATAGAATCTGGACTGGATGCTCACTGGTGGGCTGAAGCGGTCAATACTGCCACCTACTTGCTCAATATTCTCCCATCCACTTCCCTTGAAAACAACAAATCGCCATGGGAATTATGGCACAAAAATTCCAAAAACCAAACCACATCCAAACTACATCCCTTTGGTTCTGACATTGTTTTCTATCTTCAAAACACCATCTCTTGGGAAAATTTAATAATAGTGGTGAAGAAGGAATTTTTCATTGGATATTGTGATGGTCATGTCAATTACAGAATCTACCTACCAACCTCTCACTCAATAATCACAACTCACAATGTCAAATTTTTAAACAACTTAACTTATCAAATCAAATATCTAAAGGGGTTTCCATTTATTTGCTTCAATTTTCCTACATTAATATAAATAATCAATTCAGTTTTTCACATCCAACTTCTGTTAATATTGATTCTTCAGAAGTAATATCCACTCCCTTACCTGAATCTTCTGACTTACCAGTGCCAGGTGATGAAGCTCCACTACCAAGTAAATCCAAAAACTACGACTATGTTCCTTTTTGACACTTGACAACCAAAAGAAATCTCTTCCCAAATTGACACTTCCAATATCCTAACCTCCAAACAAAGAGCTAATGTTTCATGCATGATTGTCACCCCTTTCAATACACCACAAAATTATCATGAAGCCATAAACTCCCCTGAAAGTGACAAATGGATGACTGCTATTAACACTGAGCTGAGTAGCATTAGTAAACATGGAGTCTGGGAAGAATCAAAACTACCGGCCAATAATCACTTAATAGGCTTGACCTGGACTTTAAAGAAGAAAACAGACTCTGAAGGAAATATTGTCAAATATAAAGCCTAACTCTGTGCTCAAGGTTTCTCACAAATAGAGGGCATTGAATATAATGAAACATATGCTCCTACAGGTCGATTAGCTACTCTCCAATTTTTACTTGGTCTAGCAGCATATAAAGATTGGGGTCTCTCTCAAATGGGTGTATTTTCAGCCTTCCATCATGGAAATTTGGAGAAAGACATTTATCTAAGATATCCTCTTGGTTACTCTTCCAAAAACGACAATCAATGTCTTCACCTCAAAAAGTCACTCTATGGCTTAAAACAGAGTCCACATTTCTGGTATAATAAACTAGTTGATTTCTTCAAAAATATCAATTTCAAAGCCAGTGTAGCAGATCCCTGTCTATTTTACCACAATGATCACACTCCTTCATGCTATGTGTTCATCCATGTAGATGATCTTATTATTGGAGGCACTTCCATTGATGATTTCAAAAAGAAAATCTCAAAAGCATTTGATATCAGAGATCAAGGCTAACTGAATTGGGTCCTTGGAATGAAAGTGATCAGAAATTGGGCTGCTAGAACAATTACTCTCACTCAACAGCTATATGTTCAAAAATTACTCAACAAATTTAGTCATACCAACTGCAGAACGGTAACAACACCACTTGTTCCTAATTCACAATGCTCACAAAATAATGAAACCAAACTAACTCATTTATTCAACTATCAAAGAGCCATTGGACTACTAAATTATTTGTTCCTATGTACCAGACCTAACCTTGCCTTTGTGGCTAGTTCTATAGCTCAACACCTTAATCAACCAACTGATGAGAAAATTGTGGCATTCTTCCATATATTACAATACCTTCAACAAACCAAAAAGTTTGGCCTTACTTTAGGTGCTGTCCCTGAAAGTGAACTTGGCTCACTCATTGGTTTTGCCGATTCAGACTACAACAAATCTCACGATTCTAAATCAACCTTTGGATCATTAGTCTTTCACTTGGGCCTACTTAGCTGGTGTTCATGCAAGCAACAGTTGGTCTCTCTGTCTACCTCTGAATCCGAATACTATGCCATGACTTAGTGTGGCCAGGACTTACTGTGGGAAAAGGAATTATTCAATGACTTTTTGATTCCTCTCATCTCTACTCAACTCCATGGTGACAATCAAGGGGAAATCAATCAAGCTCTGAACCCTCTATATCAGCATTGAACTTGCCATATTAACACTAAAGTGTGTTGGCTCCAAGAGCTAGTTGATACTCAACAACTCAATATCAAATATATTTCAACCAACCTTATGACTGCTGATACCCTCACTAAACCTCTACCTAGAATTAAGCATCATGAATTTTTATCAAATATGAACTTAGGTCCATTGCCGTCTTGAGCATGGTTGGGTGTCAATATTTTACAAGCATACTATTTCTAATCCATACATATTATATTCACATATTTATATATCCATATACTCAGTAATAGAACTGATTAACCTATTAGTAGAGCACTCATATATATTATCAACTATACACATACCCTAACATTAATGTATTTAAGAATGCCCATCATACTGTGATTCAGCATTCACTTTCTACCCTTTTATTTTATTTTCACTTTTTTTATTGTCCGCTCACCTTATTCTATATCATTTAGTCCTTCTTTATTCTCTCATTGTCCTTGCTTGTCTGTCCCACTCCCTCGTCCACCATTGTCCTGTGTCCTTAGCCTTCTAGTCCACTAACACAATCTGTTGATTGTTATCAGGTAAAACTGTATGTGCTCTATGACTGCAATGAATTCACTTTCTAACCTTTTATTTTATTTTCACTTTTCTTATTGTCTGCTCACCTTATTCTATATCATTTAGTCCTTCTTTATTCTCTCATTGTCCTTGCTCATCTGTCCCACTCCCTCGTCCACCATTGTCCCGTGTCCTTAGCCTTCTAGTCCACTAACACAATCTGTTGATTGTTATCAGGTTAAACTTCCTTCTTTATTCTCTCATTGTCCTTGCTCGTCTGTCCCACTCCTTCATCCACCATTGTCCCATGTCCTTAGCCTTCTAGTCCACTAACACAATCTGTTGATTGTTATCAATTATGAAGGATGATGGAACACATCATCACTCTATGAGTATTGACCAAGTTACATAATCTACAGGGCCTGGTAATTATTGACCACTTAGCCTGAAGGACCCCAAAAGCTTGTTCAATTTCCTTCTGAGTTCCAGTTTGGAGTTTCTGAAAGTGTCTACTTGCATCATCCTGTGCATGTAGGATTGGCTTGAAAAATATTGGCCATGTGGGATAAATTCTATCAACTAGATTATAGCCATGTTTGTTAGTATGTCCATTGATGGTGAAATGTATTTCATCTGCATTTCCTGGAAGTAAAAAAAAAACAATATAAAATATTTATAAGAAAGTTTTTGATTGAATTACTCACCTGATAGAAAATTATTGATCAAGTTGCTTCTATTCAAAAATTTAATGTCATTGAGGGCTCCAGGTGTGCCAAAAAATGCATGCCATATTCATAAATCCTTAGATGCCATGGCCTCCAGAACTATTGTCGGTGTTCCCTCCTTGTCTTGATACTGGCCTGCCCATGAAGCAGGACAGTTTTTCCATTACCAATGCATGGCATCAAGACTAAATTTTCACCCTGGAAAACCACAGGCTTTATTCTCCTTCAGTATCTCGTCCAGCTCTAGGTGATTAGGGGGCCTAAGATATTCTGGTCCATAGAGCTCCCCAACATTTTTGACAAAATTTTTGAGAAAGTCTATAGAAGTTGTAGCACCTATTTGGATGCATTCGTCTGAAATGTCAGCTGAAGTCCCATATTTCATTTGTCTTAAAGCAGCAGTAAACTTTTGCGCAGTGGAGAGACCCCAGGTTCCACCGCAATCTGGCTGTTTAGTCCAAAATCGATTATGTTATTGTAGGTCATTTGCAATTCTGCAAAATAAAACTTTGCTGATTCTGAACCGTCTTTGGAAAACAGAGTCAGAGTAATTTGGGTTACTCCCAAAGTAATCAGTTGTGAGGTGATCATGGCCAGCAACACACCCATGATGTACTCGGCAACGGATGTGCTTGGTCAGGTTTAAATTGGGTGGAGGGTAGAGATTAGGATAAGTGAAATTTCTCAAAGATTGAAGATTGTTGAGATGGCGTGTAACGAAAGATACCCCTCAGGCTTCTACCCAGTTCTTGATGTCTTAATGCTGAGGAAAATGGAATTAAAAGGAATGGTTGTTGGCAAAAGAATAGAAGATTAGTGTATATAAATATATATGCAGCGGCTACAAAATGTATGACTTTCCTTCACAGTTTGACTGCTACACTATTGAATGAGTATTTAATTTTTTGGTGTGCGTTATTTACAGGTGCAATGGAAATTTTTAAACTTGGTTTCTTCATCTGACCCAACATGAGGAATTTTCATAGAGAGGTTTTAACGATAATCATTAATGGAGAGTATTTCACTTGTAAAAGTTGAAGAAGAATATGCGAGAATCAAGATAGAAAAAGAATTGGTAGTGGTTAGGCATCATTACATTAAACGATCAACCTGGATTGTGAGCGTAAAGGAAGTGGTAGTGAAAACAAGTGAGTTATCCAAAAAAAGTGCTGATCTTTTTAATATCGTTTTTAATATTTATATGAACCTTATTTTATGCTTTAAGGAAGTGCCAAATTATTCGCAAACTTTTGTTGATGTGTTTTTTAACTAATACTGATGTAATGATGAAACATAATGAATTATAAGAAAAAAACATGGAAAACAACTCAAGCAAGTGTCTACTTGGCGCTCTCCCCTTTCCTACCCTCCCCCCCCCCCCCCCCCCCCCCCCCCCCCCCCCCCTCACCACCTATCCTGTGGTATGTTGAAGAAATAATCAGAAAAGAAAAAAAAAAGGAAATCACTTTTATTTATATCCTCATACTGGAAGAATATGAGCAAAAATACAGACAAAATATTTACAAAGAACAGAAAATTTTATTATAACAACTTAGAAAATATCTACATCACAATAAAATACCAAGAAAAAAATCTTTAAAGAATAGCAATTATTATAACAAGTTAGAAATTATCTACATCACGTTAAATACCAACAACAGAAACAATGCAATTTTTTTGATTAGTGAAATAGTTAGTATGACTATAAGTTTTTCTTGTGAAAGTTTGGTAAATCACAAAATATCCTAGTCAAGAGTAAAGGGAAAAATTTAAAGGAGAATCAAGTAATTTTCCGAAAAGACATTGTAGGTTCATCTACTTCTTTATACATAGTATCTAAGTTTGTTACTCATTTTGAAAATTGACATTAATAATAAACACTGCATTAAAGAAAAGCAAGATACAGAGAGTAACTAAAAGCGGAAGTAACGCATTATTATATAACTTTCTTTACCAATCAAACTAAAAATTTAAAATATAAACATGACGCTCCGCATCATCATAGCAGGATGGTACATAAGTGAAGAAATAAAAACCAAAGAAAGAAACCATTCGTTTCCCGATACAATAGGATATAAATAAATTTAAAACCATGATGCTTCAAGGTTGCATCCCTCTTATCCCTCTTATTTCAATTATTTCTTCATCATCATTTCTTGAGGTGCTAGTTCTTCTTCGAGGCTCATGACTTGGCGTAAATGTATTCCCCACAGGCATTGGTCCAATGGTTGGTGATTCTCCAAGTTTAAAGTTATCTGATAATGTCATAGTGTTTTCTCTCATCTCGCCCTCATCATAGATATCTGAGGATTGGTCCTTCATTATACTGTAAGGGGAACCGAAGTTCATGACTTTGATCTTCTCCCCGCTTTCCTTGTTTGTTGATTTTTCCGGAAAGTGGCTTTTTGGGCGAAAAGAATCGGCGTTTGGTGAACCAGGTAGCCCAGGAATCGAATTCATAAGCTGAATTAATTGAGGTTTATCGTCTGGAGTGGGATTTCCTGCATCACCAGGGCCATATATCTTTAACTCCTGCATAAACTGTTTCAGGGCGCAAATCCATTTCTGCATCGGTAGAAATATTCTCCAATCACGTCAGTGACCAACAATTCGAAAAAAATTTCTTGGATCAAGGAAGGAGTAAGGCACTTACATTCCGCCTCTGCGATTTGAGTGCTCCATTTTGCCCTGTGGAGTATATTTTCAACTATCAGTTTATATCAAATAAATAAAGCAGACATAAGAAGAATAGAATTACAATTTGATCTGTATTTAATGTCTGCCTTGAGGGTCATTTTCGCCTGCCCCTCAAAATCTGGTAACATTAAAAAATTTGAATTTTATAAATCAGCTTGCATGTCTTGCTTACAAACTAGGATGATACATAAAATTTTAGAGGCAAATGACCTTTAACAGATATTGCGATGCCATCTGCAAAATCTCTCCTCTCTTGTTGCGTGAAACTCTCCATTCGTTCTCGGAGCCTCTCAATCTTTTCAAAAGATGTAGAAAATTCTACGTCCCATTCAAAGGGTTCACTGATTGCCCCTGAACGCCGAATACTTTTTTGATAAAGTGTATCAGATGTCAAAGAACAAAAAGTACAGAAAAAAGAAACTCTTAGAGAAAAAGAATACTTTATAATAGTTTTCGAATTCAAAGTGGCTGGAATAGAAAAAACATATATAAACGTAAGAACAAGGAAGATATCCTGTACTTTCAAGACTCACTATGTGGCATCTGTGAAATTTTCCCGTCTACTTGGCGGAACACGCTAGTAAACAAACAACGTCAAAGGTAATAACAGGATTGAGAAAAATATAATATTAGCATACGTGTATAATAAATGCATCTCCTTCACAACGTAAGAAACTGCATCAACATCAACACGATCGCCAATATCATATGGATCTGAGGTATTCATAATGTGTTCGTGAATACCCTCCCTTACTTCAAGATAACACAAAAGACTGACGCTTGACAAATAAAAATATAATTGAAGATAAAATTTCCTGCGCTGTTGTGCCAATTAACCAACTCAACCCAAGTGTGAGTGTTCCAGCAGAAGCAAGCATGGTCTGAAAGGACACGTCCAAAGAAGCGATACTAAGAAGAGACGGGAAAAAGAATCTAATTAACGTGGAAGTAATTCAACCAAAATTGAAAAACCCAACCAACATTGTGAGTATCGAGATAAAATACCTAAAACGTGATGAAAAAAGTTAGATAGTCATTAAAATAATAGCTTAAAGTGACAAACCAAAAAAACATGAAGATCGAATCTAGTCTTCCAACCGCACTATCTAAATCTCTCATGCTCTTGTACCAGAGAAAGATGTGTGATCAATTACCCGAAAAAATACTACTTGGATGTCAAATAAACTTACAGAAGCTAACGCTAGACGCTCCTTATGTAGCTATAAAAATACATTATTATCAGCCAACAAAGCATCAGGTCCCCAAAAAATCAAATCGTAGATCACCTCTATGCAAGCCATTTCACACTCTTCCCGCGAAACATCTCCGTTTGCATCCTTATCCAGAATTTCAAACGCAGCTCTGGCTTCTTCATCGCTGGCAAAATATTTCGAAATATCACTAAAATACATTATTTCCCTACGTTGATGAGGAGTAAATGAGTAAAAAATGCGACGAGCACTGTAAAACAGAGAATGGATTAACAGTCTTTTAGACTTCAATGATGATTTAGCTATGATTGGTAACATACAGCTGTCTAGATTTGTTCGCAGAACTCAAAGCCGAGGTAACTACACTGTGTGGTGAGTTAGGTTGAAGAATTCTTTCGCCTGCAATTTCGCTGGCTGCTGTGCCGAAAATTGTGGTGGTAGACTGAGCAACTTGCTTCACCCCCTTTAACGCGGATTTCAGGAATTTGGCAGCATCAGGGGTAGCATTGACACCAGTTTTGGTTAAATACGCTCGGTCAAGCGTATCTGATCTACCAATATCATGCGAATTGAGGTATAGAGTGACGAGGATTTTAATGGTTTGTTTCTGGCTCTCGATACGATCAGCATATGATTTACGATGAAAATTTCTAAAAAAATAATAGCAATTCATAATTAATCATATGCAGACTTTATTCACATGGAATGGAGTTTGTTTGACCTTGCAATCATCTGAATAATCGCCTTTTCTCCTACAAGAATCAAGCTAGAAAGAAATATCCCAAACAATCCCTGTACTCAATTTTATTAAGTTTGTTTTAAAAATTGAATACCAAAAAGCATCAGTCAAGATCGTGTTTTAACAAGATATTGAAAAAAACAATTAATCTAACCCCGACAATCCAAGTAATCACTTGAGCAGAGTGAGCACTTTGTGAATAAGGTTGTTTTCTGTGAATGAAAAAATTGAAGAAAACTGGATGAAGATCTCACGTATCAGGTTAACTGTTTTTCACAGAGGAAATAGAAACACACTTACTCCAGGAAAGAAAAGCCCATATAGCACCCATGAGTACCTTTTCCATGGAGTGCAAATAACCTGTCCAAACTTCCGCAACTGCAGGTATAATGGTGCCTAAAGTTGCTTTAATGAAGCGCGGCAAAATCATGGCGGTACCCAACCCAATCCACCAGCCGCCCCAAGCAACAGAAAGCCATGCACTCCACCAAACTAAACCCACTCCCCAAACTCTGATGGAAAATTTGACAATACATCACATAGAAAAGTAAGTGTTCTCAACCTTCACTTATGCATTAAGACAAAGTTGACTTACTTAGCTTTTGGTGCTACAGTTAAAGCCACTATTCCAGGTACCCATAAAATGGCCATTAATGGAGTGATGAAAAAAAACCATCTCACAAGAATATTGGCTTGATAAAGTGACATCCATAGACGATAAAATTTGTTCTTTGGGATATCTGCTTCTGCAGCCTGAGGTTGCAGAGTGAGTTTTTTGTGAGTGGGGGGATAAGAGGCCTGGCGAGATGGCATGCGGTTGGATTCTAATGGAAACGGATAAGTAGGCAACTCCACCGATGATGTGTACAGAGACGGTTCGTATTTGTTTGAGGCGCCACCACTTTGTGGTTGATTTCTGTATGGGTTGTTCTGAGCCTGGCTAGATGGGCTTGGAAACGTGAAATTTCTCGGATCTGACATTTGATGAGAAGTGCAGGAAGGAACAAGGGAAATAAATTAGCAAAGAAAATAAATTATGGCGGATACAGATTCGATTCACAATTTATATAAGTCCTCTGTTCAAAATATAAAAATTATGCACAAACATTCCATATTGGAAAAAAAAAGATAAAAAAAAAAAAAAAAAACGGCCAACCAAGTGGGAATTCAGATGAGCCGGCCACTAGCGGATGAGATTGGGCAACAGTTTTATCCAGTTCGTGATTATAACTAGGTGAAGAAGAAGGCGTCGAGTAACATTGACTGCGACGAGGAATGTATCGAGGGTTATGAGAAGGACCAGTCGAATTGGACGACATAGAAGGAGTGCGACGAGGACCGAACGGACAAGAATGTATTTAGTGAAGGATGAAACTTCGCCTCACCTCAATAAAGATTGATAAAATGTTTCAATTGATATAAATAGTGGGAGCAAAAACAGCGCTATCAAAATTTTTTTAAATACTTCCGCAATAATGTATGTAACTAGATGGAGACGAACACTAGTACAAAAAACTATTACATGAGTGGAAACAAGGTGTAGATAAGAATTCTTGTTATTATGAAACTCTTGTCATCTTTCTTACATAACGTTGTCTCTATGGGGTATATCGGCCCACAACTTGCTGATGGGGGAAAACTTCCTACAAATCTTAGATCTTTACTTTCCAGGAGCCATATATCCCTGTCTAGGCCAGGTAATGAACACGGACGCAATTAACGCGTCCAATTTCCCACTCAATGCCGCATATTTAGTAAAGTCTTACCTTGACTAGCAGGATTTATTGTCAGTTACCCGCATCAAACAAAACATCATACTCTCTTTGGCCCACCTTCGTAATAACCCTCTATAACCCCCTATTCGCTAGGATATTTCATTTATGTATTTAAAAATAACTGCCTTTTTACCGGAAGCACAACATCCCGTCACTCATTTTTCAAACTGACTTAATAATTACCTCTGAACATCAGTATCATTTACTGTCTGTGTATAAGAATAACAAGTGTATAGATGATGAATTTCTTTCTACTCCTGGTGCGGGCTACTTTTCGCTTTCTTCTAATGACGCCATTTTCGCTTGAATGCCATCAGAACGAGGAAGTCATTCTCTCAATATTAGGATTGGTGTTTGTAAAATTGTACCATGACTATGGTGGCTCAGTATAAATGTCGCAGGTAAAAATTGAACATCGCGTTTGGATTCAAAGCTATTTACAACAAGTTAGGGAAATGCGTAGGACTGTCAACAAAAACCGAACGGAATCCACAAAGTCACGCCTTCATACTTGTCTTGTTCTTGACAAAATGTTTGAACTGCATTCCCATGTCTACAGGCGTGATAAACCGTTTTTAGCCAACTTAATCAGCGAAATTACTACTCATTGCCAATGGAACAGATCACCTCAACATTCCAGACCAAAGCTATGGTCTGAAGTGACTATCTCGTTCAGGGAACTTCATTTATGCACGTAGAATTTTTTGACCATTTTTGAAGGTCTGAAAAATACTGAGCAAGTACAGCCCCTGAGACACGCAATATTTGCATAGTCATAGAATATGACAATTGGCGCGCTGCCTGAGAACATTTATTTATTTTGGGTTATGGAAGGCGCTATCAGTGCTGTCTCCGGAGTGAACCATAAATATATTTCATAAATGACTTACTTATGGAAGCATTATCAGTGCTGTCTCCGGAGTGAACCGGTGATACACACTTTGGTGTTCCATAGGGTTAAATACTACTGCTACGTACATATCGCTAAGTCTATATCCTTATGTACATAGCACCCCTCCACTTAGCGATTTCCTCACAACCGGTTGATTAATAACAAGATGAAAAGAAAGATAAAAGAAGAAAGGAAAGAAAAGAAAAGAGAAAAAAAAAATTAAGTAAAAGAAAGAACTCAGAAAACTCCCAACAAATATCTTTTATCCCGCCAAATATTAGGACCCAAATTTTTTGTCAGCAAATCTGCCACCTGATCTTTTGAAGAAACCCGTTCAATTTTTATTTCCTTCCTATTTACTTGCTCATTAACAAAGTAAAAATCTCTATCAACATGGCGACATTGTTTATCTGACAGGTTATCTGTAGCTGCTACAATGGCTTCTTTATTGTCACAGTTTAGGGTTGTCAGTCCATGACACAGGCCAATTTCTTGTAAGAGGTTTCTCATCCAGAGGGTTTGACCAGAGGCATTTGACATTGCCATGAGTTCTGAATCCAGTGATGCTGTTGATACCCTAGATTGGTGTTTTGATTGCCAAAGGATTAAACAGTTGTTGAGTTGTAGAATATGACTGCCTGTTGATCAAGAGAATTCACCACCCCAAGTAGCATCACAATACATTTCAGTTTTGGGATCATCATTGGTAGTTGGGAAAAGGTGAAACTTCATATTCTTTATAAATTGCAGGTACCTGAGCAGATGATTAAGAGCATCACATTCAACTTTACCTGAACTTGATGTGTAACATGCCAGGAAGTTTACCAGATATGCTAAATCAGGTCAGGAGCCTGCAACAAGATATGTCAAAGAACCAATGATGAATAAAAATTTAGTTGAGTCAATGATTGTGTGATTTTTTTCCTTCAGAAATGTTAAAGAGAGATTCATGGGTGAAGGTGATTGGGATGTAAGACCTGTGACATTATGGGGTATCAAAGTTAGAAATTTTACATTTCAAATTACCTCTTTTTTCCACCAAATCAACCATGGCTATTTTTTGAAATATGCCATATTGTGCCCTCAAAACACCTTTTTACTGAGAATTAATGTCAAGTTTGTGGCTTTCTTTTTGCGTTGTGAAATGCCTTTTAAATAATTAAAAATTTCTAACTTTGATACCCCCTATTATGTTCTTTAAGTATTTTATTAATTAAAGAGGGTTGATGAATAGTAAATCCCTTTTTACATCTACTGATTGCCAAACCAACAATTGAAGAAATACCATCAGTCCATTTTACCTTAAGACTTTCCCCCATATCTCTTTCTAACTCCATTAAAATTGTGTCATTACTTCCAACTACTACCCTGTCATCCACATGTACCCACAGCATACCTTTTGAATTTCCTTTAGTTAATACATAAACACTTGCATCTTGATTACATGATATATAGCCAAGGTTTGAGAGCACTCCCTGAATTCATGTCCCCACTTATTTGTATGACATGTGTTTTTAATTTTACTTTTAGAGACTTCACACACATTGCAGTTTAAATGGAAGGATGGCACAAAGTTTGGATCATTATCACAAATGTCTTTATTCACAATACAATTGAGAACCCTGGTGCTGGTATGGCTTAGGCATCCATGCAAATCCATAAGTGAATCAGGGGCTGCTTTTGGATATTGTTACTTAGACTTCTGGGGTGAGACAAAAGGCACCAGAAGGGTTGTGGATGATAGAGAGTTAAAATATTTAAGTATGAAATGATTTTTCTCCAGCATGCATGGTGAAACTAGTTCAACTGTCCATCAACAGTCAGATGGAATAATAAAAGCATTGAATAGTTTTTTATTGTTTTTTGAAATTACATAATCATGATTATTGTTTAAAGCATGAGAAACACCATTTTATAGTAAATCAAAAGGAGATAAAAGTTTAGATTTAGCTTTTCAATTTAAAAAACCCCCTTGATTTTAACCACTTAATTAGTAAAAAATTTCACTAGAGGGTTACTGTATCCATTAATGAAAGCTGCTTCTGAATGAGTTGCTGTTTTTACCAATATTGGGTTCTTTAAAAATTTAAAATCAGTGAGTAGTCACAAATTACCAGTGACATGATGGGTGGGACCTGAGACAAAAACTCCTTTTTCAGCATCACCATCCAGATCTGCTAACCAAGTATCACTTCCTAGGTCCTGCTCATTCAATGAAGAAGCTAAAACCTCCAGAAAATTTGACTCAATTTCATTCAGATTTACCTTGTAGGAAGAGCAGTTTTTTTTTCTTCCTTTACAATCATGTAGTGCTTGGCATATTTGATTAACAGCTGATTCAACTCTTTGAAGGTGTGCCTCTTGTTATTCCCACATGTTGAAATTGAAAGTGGTACCATTTGGTTTGTATGGAAATTTTATAGCATAATTTTTTACTGATTCACAGAAATGGAACAAGAACTTGGGTCTTCTGTTTCCAAGCCTGTAGCTGTCCATCTTTCCTGGTCTGAAAGTCATAGAGGAGACAATTTTATCCTCATCAATTCTACTTTCCAGGAAGGCGGAAATTGTTGGTTGTTTTCTTGTAGGTTGAGATTTGAGGTTAATGAAAGAATTTTGTAGGACATCCATCATGTCATAAAAACTTGGCTAGCTAAGATACTTTCGGAGTTTGAAATAGCAGTTGGGTTTGGTATAGACATCAATGCAGAAGGCTGGGAGTAGCAGTTGAGCAAGAATAGCTGCCATACCATCCATGCTGAACTTGAAACCAGAATGTTCTATTGATTCAAGAATGGATTTTACTTTTTCACCATGGGAAATAATATTGGTGAAAGATGAATTCTTAATATTGAGAAGGTTTTCAAAAAGTGAAATTCAAGACACGTGTCAGGATTTATCAAAATTTTTACTTAGAATTGTGAATGCTTTTTAGCAAGTGATGCAAAAATCAATAAAAGATTGAAGTTTATCTTCAAGAGTATAGTAGATTACATTCCAACTCATTTCATATTCAAAAAAGGATATAGAGTCTGTTACAGAAGTTGGATCTGTAGTGTATTTGATAGTTTGAAAATTCTAATTTAGGGCAAGATGAAGAATTTTTAGCCAAATCTACCATATGGAACCATTGGCTTTAAGTTTTTTCATGTGTTAGTTTTGGTAACCATATCTTCAATTAACTCTCCACAATCTTTACCTGTGTATTCAGAAATGGGGTTTGAATCTGAAGGCATTTTTTTCGATTGTGTGGGTGAAGAGTTAGAGGATCAATTCAAGGGAGTAGTGAAAGAATGTGAGGATTTTTTTGTATATTTGGATGTAGATGGTGAAGGAATATAATTTTGTCTTGCTTTGTCTCCACTTGATAAATAAATGAGAGAGGGGGTATTAGATAGGGATTTGGACCTTTTTCCTTCACATTTTGTGACATGTAGTTCAGAAGAAGGGGTGAGATGTGGAGGGTTTTATAGGCTGAAAAATTTACATTGAAGATGTAGTCTATATTGAAATGTATTGGGAAGGTTTGGTTTAATGTCTGACATGAATTATCTGTCTTCTTGAAAAAAAAAGGTAGTGTCCAAAGGTGACTTGATTGAAAAAAATAAATTGAACAGCAAAGAATCATTTATTCTGTCAATGTAGGGACAAGCATGAGATTAATGTATGTTTTCCAGGAGAATAATACAAGAAAATAAATTGTTCAGGTATATGTCCATAAACTATGGAAGAACTATCAGTGCTGTCTCTAGAGTGAGCCATAAATATACTTCATAAATGGCTTACCTATGGAAGCACTATCAATGCTGTCTCCGGAGTGAACCAGAGATACACACTTTGGTGTTCCATAGGATTAAATACTTCTGCTACATAAATATCCCTAAGTCTATATCCTTATGTAAATAACATAAGTAACCTAGATGAAGACCACCAAGTTTTAGGAAGTACACCACCTTTTATCCAGTTTGGCAACTTGATTGAACTAGTTACTTTAAGCTTAATAAATATGGATGTTATACAAGAAAATACCTTACATTGAACAAGCACTTAACATAATAATATTTAAGGTTTTTTTTAGGAAATACATCCCTTCCCTCTAAAGCTGCTTTCTCTTGATTTTGGAGCTCTAATATTTCCATTAATGAGACCACTTGTTATCTGCCATTTATAAACTTGCACAAGGTACCCCCCTCACCTCACCATCAAGTTCAAAGATTCCTCAAACTCAATTCTAAAAATCAAGACAAATAAAGAGAGAGAGACTGCAGAGGGAGGGGGTGTATATTTTAAACACATTTCAACAAAACACATCCTATTATTATTTTACATAATTTTTAAAAAGAAAGATTATCCAATTAAAAAAATTAGATTATAAAATCCAAATTTGGCAAGTTCAAAGTAAGTAGTTCATTCAAATTGGAAAAATGGGTTAAAGGCAGTTTAATTCCTAAAACTGGGTGGTCTCCATCCAGGCTACCTAATTTTACAGATATGTTGAAAAGTGTTTCCTAAAGTTGTACATTAAAAACTTTTGCACACTTCTTAAACCTTTGAAACCTGTCATTTTTTGAATTTATTTATTATTATTTTATATATTTTATATTATATTAATATATATTCTTTAATTTTTATTAATTTTATTAATTTTTTTAAAATTTTTAAAAATTTTAAACTTTTCCAATTTTTTTTAAATTTTTTAAATTTTTATAATTTTTATAATTAATATAATTATTATAATTTTTATAGTTTTTACAATTTTTATAATTCTTATAATTTTTACAATTTTTATAATTTTTATAATTTTTATAATTTTTATAATTTTTATAATTTTTATAATTTTTATAATTTTTATAATTTTTATAATTTTTATAATTTTTATAATTTTTATAATTTTTATAATTTTTATAATTTTTAAAATTTTTAAAATTTAAATTTTTTTTAAATTATTTTTTTAAAATTTTTAGGGGAATGTGTAGTTTAGTGCTTGGAGTATATTTGGGAAAGCTGATGAATTCATTGTATAATATTTGAGCAGAAGGATGTAAGGTATTGGCTTTCCCAAAGTTGTTACAGCTACTGAACTGGGGGGCAGAAATTTTTTATAAGTGCTCCTGTTGGTAGCAATCATTTTTTGATACTACTGTAGCTTGGCATATATTTTCAACCATTTTAATTTTTGGACCTACACATCCCAAAATTTGGCTAGTGCAAGATAAGAAAGTTGGGGGGTATCAAAGCATACCAAACATGCCTAGAGTGTTTAATTTAAAAAATTCCAAAAACATGCCATGAAACATGGCTGATTTAGTACTTGGGGTCTCAAAGATGGGGTTAAATACATCCTACTTTTGTACAGTTTTCTCAACCACAATTCAGCCCACCAATACCCACAACCTCCCAATCAGCTAGGCATCTCCTTCCTTTCATCCTAACCCATTTACTCCACCTCACATCTCTTCATTCCCAGCTCTTTTCCAAATCAGATTTCTCTCCTTCACACCACAGTAAGTCAATTACTTTTTATTCCTTTCTTTAACAAGTTTTGTTGCTTAAATTTCTATTCTCAAAGACTTATTTTTATCTAATGAATAATAAATATAATCAAGATCCAAAACTTTCTGAATCTCATACAAATAATCAAGAATTCCCTTTAGATCCTTTGCTTGACTCCTGAATTTTAATAACCAACTGCATATTCTGAAATTAAGCTTTATGAGCCCATGGAAGAAACCTTAAACTACTTTTTTTATTATTTTTTCTTTTGTATTGCTTACTTACTCCATATTTATTAACCAGAATCAAGGATCATCAAATCAAGAAATTTTCAAGGAAGTACCTGGAAATAAAAGGTTAGATGATAAAGAATCAACCTGTCAGGCTGAGATCAAGTACAGCAAAATGAACTAGCTTGAATGGTCATTTGTCTAGAAGATTTTAATGGTCCTATATGAATACTGTAGTACAAATACAATAAGTATTAAAATTTAACTCAATATAAGGGTCTCAGTAATTTAAATCTCACTAATTATGTATATGGCTTAAAATCTTATAGTTGGTAGAAAAATAGATTTAATAATTCAGATAATATTCTAAGACTTTATAAGTTCTATTTATATGTATTGTAATTGTATTGGTTATATATTTGAATTGTAATGATAAAGAATGTAGAAAACAAGACCAAAAACCTCCTCCTTTTATACACAATAACTTCCCCAATGAACCCCTTGATTTACCAGCTCTATAAATGATTAATGAAACCTCATTCCAGAAAATAGACTTGTTCAAAAACATAAAGAATGACCAATAACATAATTAGAATGATATCACCTGCCAAAATCCTAAAGTTATAGGGATAATCCATCAAAATAAAGAATAAGCAAAAAAGAGAGTATATGTGTGTAATAAATTTAAAATAAAGACTAAAAGGAAAAATTAAGACTAATTATTACTCCATATTAGGGGGTATCAATGTTCAGGGATCCACAATTAGGGATCAGGAATTTTTTTTCGCGGGATCAGACATTATTAATTGTGGAAGATTCTTATCCACTAGCCCTGGGGCTAGTGGATAAGGAATCCATGATAATGAATTATCCCGCCTCTTATATCCCAATTTCCATTTCTAATTCCTGATCCCAAACTCATCACATCCATGAGGCATATCCAGAGAGTAGTGCAAGATGTGGTTATGGCAGAAAGTTGTGCAACATGTGGTTATGACAGAAAGTTATCCAAGATGTGGTTATAAAAAATTGAGTAGAAAAATGTTGGATAAGAGGTGAACATTGACATGTAAAGTATCTAATAACCCAATTATTAGAAAAAATAATTGTGAAAGATAATTGGGGTATAAGGATTTTTATCCGCAATTAATTTAATTGCGGATCATTCAACATTGATACCCCCTATTAAGGGGGATTAACATATTAAATTATGGGGCTAATCATGACATTATAATACATGAAATCCCCATTCAAAAATAACCAAAATTGACTGAGAAACCACTTAAAAACCCAAAAAAGGGTTTAAGATGTGGGGTAAATACATGCAGTCCTTGGAAGGCCCTTTCATGGGTAAATACTTGACTAATTTAGCTGAATTTAAGTGTGGTAGTGAATTAAAGTTCCAAGCTTGAGGTTATTAATTGAATTAGTGCATATAATAAGGGTAAATGCATTTGTAATTAAACTAGGACACTAAATAAGCGCCTGTTGCCTATTTTAGCATGTTCCCCCACAGTGGGTGTAGAATGTGGGATAATTATAGTTTGAAAAAGCTAACTTTTCTAAAAATGAAGCTATTCACATGGGAAAAATGCAGGCAGTATGTGGCAAGTACACAGAAGCCATTTCTGGCACAAAAAACACCAAATTTGAAAAGTGTTATCTTTATGCATTTGAGTAGCCAAATAAATAGCCCTAATAAAGAAAAATTAATCTATCAAAGCATATTTTTAATATTATTAAATTTATAGCGCATATAGTCAACTTTAAGTGATTTAAAGCGCATTTCTTGTTTTTCACATAAAACAATGAAAACAACAGCTTTAAGTCTACTTAAAAATTATGTAGCCTTATATTTAAGGTTCTTAAGATTAACTTAACATATTCCACTTAATATTAAATACATAAGACTTATAAAAGGTGGATATATGCATGTATATGAGGTGTTATAATGGCATATTTTGTATTTTATCATAAATTTACTTATGTATACTATTTGTGTACTCTAATTTATTGCTCCCATGTATAGTCCATGTGTTTAACATAACTTATAAGTACTTTTTACTCATTCCTGGGGATATCCAGGCTGACAAAACCCCTCCTAGCAAAAAGACTCAAGAAAAGGGCTTCTTCTAGTTTATGGCTTCATTAAAAATCAAAGGATTAGATTTAGAAAGGGATAAGGTTAGAATTCAAAGAGAGGAAAATGAAAAATTAAAATTTTTAACTTTTCATCATTTTTTTTCTAACTAAACTACTGATATCCAATAATATAGATCCTACTCCCTCCATCATACTTTCAATCTTTCTATCAATTACATTTATGAATTTGTCCTTTGTCTTTGATTTATCACTTTATTACATTTATTCTCAAATAATATCTTCATTTTCAGACTCTTTTCTGGATGCAGATCACCAATTTTTTTCTAATTAAAAATTAATTTATGTCAAAAAATCATTTTTGGAAATAGCCTCACACAATATTTACCATAGCAGGGGGTGGGGATCACCAATTTTTTTCTAAGTCAAAAAAATATTTTGACAAAAAAAATGGCAATACCCTCCCCTGTGTGTTATTAAATTAGGGGCCTATATTGTTAAATTTTAATTTCATTCCATAAATTAGCATGAAAAATTTCATATAAGTTAATTAAAAAACCTAAATTAATGACAATTTAAGTAAAAATGTGAGTGGAAATCATCTGTGACCAAAGTCAATGAAATCAAACAAAGTGTATACATGAATCTCATGAAGAAAGAAAACGTCCTAATGATTGCCATTATATGACACACAGCCTGATGGCTCATTGATTTAAGTAAGTAGAGTATCATATATGACTTGTTAAATTTTAATTCATGAAATAAAAATAAAACTTGACAGCCTATATTTGACCCCATAGTTTTTTGGTTACCTATATTTTTATTTTTACAATACCTTTTTTTCTTACATTATGAATCTGGTTGACCAACTCTAGATTTTCAGTCATTTTTAACTAAAAGATGCAAAGAAAATCATTATAAATAAAAAAACAATATAATTAGATAAAACATACCTGAAATAGTTCAAGAGTCACAAAAAAAGGTAAAAATAGCTTCCAGAAAAGTTTCAAAAATTTAAAGAAAAGCATCCAGAAGTCTTGCAAAATGTTTCCAAAAGTTCCCAGAAATGCGCCAAAAAGTTTCTCAAAAGTCCCCAAAACGGTGTCTCAAATGTTCCTAGGAAAGTGGCAAAAAGTTCCATGAAAAAGTGTCCAAAAAACTCCAAAAAAGCACCTGAAAACACCTGAAAATAACTTTAAAATTCTTCTAAAACTTTTCCAAATTGTTTTCAAATGGGTTTAGTGAAAAAAGGACCCAAAAAAGCCAAAAAAATGCTTGTAAAATATTTCCAAATTGTTTTAGCAGAAAAAAAATTAAAAAAATAGAAAATTCTTGGAAAATATTTCCAATTCATTTCAAAATGATTCTGAGAAATTTCACAAAAAAATCCCAGAAAAGAGAAAAAACTTAAAAATGACCAATAAACACCAAAAAGTCAGCACATCAAGAATAAAAAAATGGAGAACCAAGAAAAAAGGGAAAAAAAGAAAAAAAATAACATATTAATTAGTTATTAAAACAAAAAAGATGATAAAAAAAGAACAAAAAAAAAGAACCAAAAAAAAGACATTTCCATCAGCAATTAATTTACAAAAGATGAGAAATGAAGTGAGAAGTATCAGAACCAAAAATCAGTGATGGGACTTAGAGATGAAGAGAAGATGAGATATCTTAGTGAGACTGAATCTTAGAAATGTTATGCAATTTTAAGTCTGTGAGCTGAACCAAATCAAATGAAACTGCAAAACTGGGGAATTTCATTGCACAAAATTGTAAATTAGTTAATCTAGGCCTTCAAAATGAGAAAGGGTGATTTTTAGTGTTTTATCATTCATAGCACTGGTTTTAGATGATGAAGTACTGCTAGATTCTATTGGTTGGGGTAGTTCAGCATTGGAATCACTATCAGAATTAAAAATTAGATCAAAAGCTAGAGATGTAGCAGTGATCTCAAGTTGATGGTGGACCAAAAGTGGCATGTTATGTTAGTGAAAAGTGATGAAGATTTAGGGTAAGTGTATGATTAAGGTATTGATTAAGTGCTGATATTTCACATACCTTATTTGTGTGAATAATTCCTTAAGATTAAGGTGAAAAAAATCTAGTTTTTTGAATCTATGTACCTAGTTCTGACTAATCATGATGAAGAAGTGAAGTTTTTTGATGACTTTTTGACCCAAAAGAAAAAATGATTGGGGAAAAATATGCTGTCAAAATACACCTGTCCAGACTGGGTGTATTTCATTTTTTGATGGAAAGTTTGGTACCTTTTTTTGGAATGTTTATGTGGTGTATTTGGTAAGATTTGAGGCCCCCTATTAAGTGTAGAAATCAATGATAAGAAAAAAAATATTTTTCCAAAATCAGAGGAATATTATCCAACCCTAATCCAAATTCAGCTTAACATCTAACAAACTTTTAAGTACTCCTTTTTGCTTTGGAGTAAAAATCATACTGATCTATTCAACTCATCATGTATTTATTGTTGTCCTTGCATTGGAAGCTTCTCTCAAGAAGAAACTAATGACTGATTCATCTTATCTTTTGTTTATGAAACAATAATTTTTTGTACTGAAGACTTCAAAGCATTAAATAAGTTCACTATTGGTTTTAATTATGGAGACTGAAAAGTCCAGTCCTTAATCTTATACATATTGGGAAAGGCAGAATTTTTATTCAAAATTGTAGCAGTATGAGTAGAAGTTGTGTAAGCCCAGGTATTTCCAGTACTATTTGAATTTACATCATTGATGTGCCAAACACATGATTAAGGTATAAAATAAGTCTTAAGTATATGAGCTAAGCAAAATTAGTTAATTTTTATAAATGTGTATAGCGTATGTAGCAAAAACAAAATCTCTTGGTGCAGTTTTGGAACAGAAAAAGGAGAATAGGCAAAAAAAAATTAAAAAAATCAATTTGGTGATCAGTAGGGTGGGTTTGAATGCTTTTTTGTGACATTCTTTTTTTGAGAAATCATTCATTCATTCTTTTTTTCTTTCGATTATTTATATATTTTTTTTTTGCAGAGCCTCACCAAGAAATTTTGTGATTTCTGTACAGCTATTTTGCACAACCTTGCTCTATTTTTTACCCTCCTCCCCTTTCAAAAGCAGCTTCAACCTATGTTTTTGGCAGGGAGTGAAAGGCAAAAATACAGAAAGCTTTTCCCAAATAGCTTTTTGTACAGTACCCTGAAAGAGGTCCTAGAATTTTTTTTGCATATTCTTATCTTCCAGCCACAACCTTTCTCAACTTCTCAACACCTCATACTCACCATTGTACTCAAATTTTCCTTACTGACTCACATATTTTTAAAAGATCTTATAAAGTAGAAATATCACACTTTCTGTTGGTGTTTTAGACTTTTTAAGAACACAACTGCTGAAGTGCGAAAAATAGACATTTCACAAGCAAATGCTAACAGTAAACTATAGCCCTATATTAAAAAAATCACCAGCAAGTAGACACCTGTTCACTTCAATAACTGCTTCCATTTGTTTAGAAGTTGTAGAAGCAAGATTAGTGAAAATTAACATTGGCTTGTTTCCCCAGATTGTGTGTAATGCAGTAATCATTTTATCCTTTTTGTGGTAGCAAAAAACATTGTGAACAACCAAATCATCATAATCTACAACTTTGCATATCATCTTTTCCTTTGATTTTGCATGTTTGAGTAAACTGCCATCTTTTTCAATTGAAACTTGGGATTTATGTTTTTTTGAATGTGAGATTCCATTATGAAAAAACAAATAGGCAAAAATCCACACTAAAGCAAAATTTAGAGATGTTGTAAAGGATTTATTGTAAGTGGTAGAAGGTGGATGGGAAGCCAAGATTTTGTGTTCTCTCCAATAAGCAAGTTTTTTTAATATCTTAAATGAAATTTCAACCTGAAAAACATAGTGAAATAGTGAGCATGGGGAAATGAAAAGTTGAGCAAGGTGTTAGTTAAAAGAAGAGTGTATGAAAAAAATCTCAGGGGCTTCTTGTGGGGTACTGTACAGTGGCCTATCAAAAGTTGGTGACCAAATTTCATTTTTAAATCTGCATATCCCCTATTCCCCCTGGGCCTCTTATCACACCACCATAACATTGCTTCAGGAAGAATGTGATTTTTTTCTCATGGCAATCACCACAAAATATAGGGGGCCAACTTGCTAGCAAGTCCACAACCTTGGACCAAACCTCACCACAGATTGAACACACATTGAGCTATTGACAAAAGAAACATACAATCAGGAATGAAAACCACTTAGCAGAATAGTTTTAGGTGGATGTTCAAGTAGAGTTCAGTATGCGTTCAGTATAAGTTCAGTCTGAGTTCCATCTGAGTTCCATCTGAGTTCAGGTTGGGGAGTTGCTAGCAAGTCCAACCCCTATATTTATTAGTGAATTTATAGTTTCCTCTTTATAAGTTTTATTTACTTCTTTATATTATCAATAAACATCTTATCTTTACTCACTTCATAGATTCCAGGAGATTTGAAAAGAAATGTACATATTCCACTTGAAATACAATGGTGAATCCTTGGCCTATTTGAGGGAAAAGTTCCAAATCATAAAATCTGTAAAAAGTTTAATCTTTTTCATTCAGCTGTCTCCACTTTGTTCCAATGTTTCAAGTAAAGTGTGGCAGTTTAAGCAGCCACTTTCTCAAGCCATCCATTGAAATTCAATTTGTGTGATCTACAAAAATTGTCTGGTATTGCCACCAGCATCCAAAAATAAAATCTGCCACAAATTTATGACTCTCTAACAGCTCAAGCTTTACCTGCAACATTTTAAATGAGTTTTTACAGCCTTGGGTACTGCAAGTGTGTTGCAGGAAAGAAGCCATATTTTAATGTGATCCACCAAATTAAACAACTTCAATCCACTTGTGATCATGCTTCTTGGATTGCTAGCAACTGGAAGAAGATTATTTTTTCTGATAAATATTCCTTTGAAATAGGGAATGAATCATCAGCCACATTAGTTTGGCATAAAACAGACAAAAATTATCTTGAGAGTTACCTTCTACCCACATTCAAGAGTGGGTAAGATTTTACAATGTTTTGGGGTACATTTTTTGGAAAAACTAAGATAACTCTTATACTTTTGCCTCCAAAAAAATGAAAGGTTCTGAATTTATTGAAAATTTTTAGAAAAAAAACCTCATACCTTTTATCAATAAAAAAAGACCCACAACACCAGTAAAAAATAATAGAGGATAATGAATCTTCCCTAAAGCTGATATTACAAGCTTATTTTATTAGAAAAAACATCAAGTAACTAGAGTGGCCACCCCAATCTCCATATCTTAACCCTATTTCTGAGTTTTGGAAAAGCCTCAAGTGTGATGTGCAAGAAAAATATTGACCTCAAAATGTCACAGAGATGCAAGAGAAATTTCTACAGGATTGAGACAACTTTGCAGTCTCTGAATTAGAAGCTCTTATTGCTTCAATTGCCTCAAGGATGAAATTGGTTATTGATAAAAACAGTGGATCAAATAATTGGTAAATTTTAGAATGGATGAAGCAGGAATATATTTAAATTTTTTTTGAATTACTTTTGGGGAGAAATTCTGTAATGCCTGGGCTATCTAATGGTATGTATTTTTTCTGGATAAAAACTATTTCTGGTAGCTAAAAAAATTTTTTTTTTTAGAATTCAAATTTTTTTTATGATATTTTACCATTTTTTTGTATTTATAATATTTTGGATGCATTAGAAACTTACTTTTACACCAGAATACAAAACAATTTTTTTTTGATATTTATTGAGAGAGTAGCATTAAAAAAATACCAGTCACAGACATTTTGTAGGCCACTGTACAGTAACCAGAAATAAAACCTCACCAATCAACTTTTTGTCATTTTTTAATTTCTTTAAAAATATTCTCATTCACTAGCATTTTTAGTATATGTGTATCATGTTTAGTATCTAAAACAGAAAAATATTTTTTTAATTTATGTCTTTTTAAAAGGTGATTTTTTCCTCATAGATAAAAATGGCTCTCTCCAAATTGTGATTAATAAAATAAAAAAATCAGATAAAATTATATCAATTTCATTTGAAATATATCATATAATTTTTTTTAAAAAACCCTTACCAGTGGGTGAGTCACCCTCCATTTGATATTGCACTTATTAGTGAAAATTAAAAGTTAGATTGAAATAGCTATAATTTAATAAATTTTATTTAGACTCTAAATATAAATCTCTAATTATATTTCTAATCAACATATTAAAATTTACATATCTATAGAATACAACTCTGGCTAATACGTTGGGTGAGATGGAACTTAATGGTATCAATTGCTCATTAAATTGAAATAGCTATAAGTATTCCAATTTTGATTAGAACATTAATTTTAATAGATAATTAGATTATTAATCATCATTATGACCTTTATTTATCTATTAACTACCATTTTAGCCAAAAATTTGGGTTATGTGCGGCATTTATTTAAGGAAATCATATGTAAGATTGAAACAGCTATAACTTGATATATTCTTGTTGGATTCTAAATATAAATAGCTCATTTGATTCAGATTGATCTTATTAACCATTATATAACTTAGAAATATAATTATATCTAAAAACTTTTGAATGAAATGTCACTTAGCAGAAAAAAACACATGTTGAATTGAAATACATATAACTTGCTTAATTTTTGTTTTAATCTTAATATGAAAAGCTCATTAGGTTTTTAACCATCATATTTAGTTATTTAAATCTTTAAAATACCAAATTTTGCCTAAATTTCTCTTACACAGTTCCTAAAGAGTCCTTAATTTGTTTTTGAAAATGTGGTATCAACTAGATCAAAAAAAGACAATATTCAATATTGATTTGAAAATTGAATAAATAACACTAACAAGTAAAAATTTAAAATCTACATCAAAATTTTTCTCTTTTGAGTATGAAATTGAAGAATTTTTTTTTTGGACAAACAGTGAGAAAAATGCTGAGTACAGCTTTAATGAATATGCTAACACAGTAAAGTATCAAGTGAAACTGAGATTTATTAAGAAATATTTTTTGTACACCAGCTTCATATCCAGTTGAATTTCATCACCAGTATGGAAAATAACTTCTTGAAAATACTTATTAGGTGATAATTATGATCAAAAAAACTTTTAGAAGTGGAAAGTAAATGAAGGACACTTTCAATCAAATTTCATGGAGCATTGATGATTGACAGTAAACAAAGAGGAAAATTATATAATAAAAATTTAAAAGTAAAACTTGTGATCTACCTCTTTTGGATCAGCATACTGTGGACTAGTCAAATAGGTAGTAATATATAATCTTAAAACTATAGGAAATCTGAAGCAAAACCATAATGATAAAAATTCTAACAGGACTTTCACTGCATTGATTACTGTGTAACAAAGCTCTAGTAAATTTTTCCTATTAATCAAGGCACTATGGGGGAAGGATTCTTGTTCCACCGTTTTCCTGGAGTAAGAATCCCATACCCACAATTAGTAAAGCATAACATGGTGCCCTTTAAAAGCTCCCATTTTATTATGGGCCTTCATGTCTCTTAATAAAATTTTGTGATGCTTTGTGTTGTATTTGTACTTTGAATAAGAATCACTTCTAGAGAAAAATTAAAACATGACATGATTTCATGTACAAACTCAATTTTTGAAGGAATTTATTCACCTTAAAATAAAATTGAAGATGTTGTATCACCTTTTCTCTTTGAGTGGGGATCTCATTTCCAAAAAAAACATGAAATGGTGTCTTGCATGAGGTGAACTTTTTATTTTGGGACTATATGTCTTGTGGAAAACCATCAAGAGTGTTTGTGATAACTTTGTGCTTTTATTAGTGATTTTCTGCATAAAAATTATAACATAAAATGGTGTCTTGTAAAAGCAAACATTCCATTTATGACTTTTGGTCATGAATAAAACATTAGGGAGGAAAATTAAAATTTTTATATTACTTTTTTAAAACCTCTCAGAAATTTTAGAACAGGAATTTCAGTATAAAATAGTATGTAAAGTAAAGAAGTGAATAAAACATTTTTTTTGTTTTTATTTATGTTTGAATTTTATTTTAATTTCATTTTAAATATTATTAAAGATTAATTTTTTCAAAATGATGTATTGAATATATATTAATTTATTTCTATTCTTTATTCACATTATTTTTCTATTGTTTTTTATGATATATTTTTCCTTTTAAACTATATCTTAAAAAAAGGCTGTGTTTCTCTTATCATGTTGTCATATATACTGATATAAAAATTATCTATCCATCAACTAATCAGATATTTTCTTTTTATTGTGCTCAAAAAACTCTTTATTTTTTGTCTAGCTATAAATTAAATATATGTATGATTTCCCACATTTATCTACCTTTTAATCCAGATATAATTTATTAAAAACTTGTTATTTATTCCTTTAAATTATTTTATTAATTTTTATTACTTTTCTGAAGGTTAATTTAATTTTTTTCTACTCTATTTAGTTCTAGTTTCCTCTATCTAGATCTGTTTTGACTTAATCTCATGTCAGATCTTATTTTCTCACCCCTATTAGATATATTGTGTGTCGGTCAGTCATCTAGAAGAGAGAAGAAAAGAGGGAAGAAAGAGAGGAGGACAAGAAGGTAATGGTGATTTGAGAAATAAAAGAAATAAAGTCTAATGAAATTATTTAATTTATTGAGGAGAAAGCAACGACGAGTGATTTGAGAGGTGACACAGAATTGGGTTTTATTAATATTAATATTATTTTCAAGTAAGGGTTCTGCGCGGCAAACACTTTAATTACTATCAGACTTAAGGCAACCTTTTAATTGTTATATAGAATTTTTAATTAGATTGTAATACTAATAAAAATAATAATAAACGTGATAAAATTATCTTTAAGTTGTTGAGTGTATAGTAAGTGATGAGGCTACAGGGGATTATCCAAGGCCCTTTTATAGGCAATGGGTCCTCTGAAGCGCCACTATATTTGTAAATACAAAAATTATAATAGGATAAAACAAGTATATCAAAGAGTAAGTGAAACATAACAATGTAGAGAAAAATATGAAACAAATAATTAAAAACCCCAATTAAGAATCCAATTTTCCCACCATTAACTCCCAAATCAGTAAGTAAAAATAGTTAATAACTAAACAAGCCTGTGACATAGGGACTATGAGAAAAATAATTCAAAACAGATTGTACAGTATGATTTAAGGATTTTTAAGTGAAACAAAGAATATTTTTACGCAACAAAATATGTAATTAATCTCAATTTAGTATAAATTAATTAATTGTTTTTCCTGACACAATTAATGGTCAAAAGAAGCGTCATTAATTATTTTTTAATATTATATGAAAGGTATTATTTAATATATAAATTTAAATAATTAATTTAATTATATTATAAGTCAATTTTTCACTTATAATTATAATATATGTTTTTAATTAATTAAATATAAATTTATAATTATTAAATACATAAAAATGGGCCATTAATTGTAGAATATAAAATATATCATGTTTAATTTAAATGTATAAAAATTTATATAAACAATAAAATTAATATAACACTTATATGTAATAAGATACTTATATAATTTTATTATGCAAAAAAATATTAATTTATATACATTAAATACAATTCTTACGCCCTCTTTCAGGTCTTATAAGTTAACATATCATTTACTGGACTCCTGGAATAGCCTGGCTGACACTCCCTCACTCTAAAAAAAACAATAAAAAAATGCTAAGATTTTTTCTTTTTGTACTTTTTCAACAGAGTAAGCAGATTTGAAATATCCTTTCCAGGTATCCACGCATCATGTTCAGATGATTTGTTCTTATATCTCAATAAATATTCAGTACCTCTTTCAGAAGTGATAATTCTATCATTGAGAATTTTATCAATTTCTGCTGTTTCTGTGACTTCCTGAGGGTTTTTCTTAGGTCTTCCCCTTCTTTTGGGAAATAAGTCACTGTTGGAAGTATAAGGCTTAAGCAAAGAAATAGGAAAAACAGGATGTTTCCTATCATATGGAGAATACAATACAACTTCTACTGCATTATCACCAACCATTCTTTTAACAACAAATAGTCCTACAAAAGGATCTTTTAATTTGTGGTTACCTTGTAAATTGAAATGGACAGTAGAGATCAAAACTTCATCACCCTTGTTAAATGTGTATTCCTTATGGGATTTATCCCATCTTTTCTTTTCACATTCAAATGCTTTATCAATACAGTTTTGAGCATGTTTTCTGCATAGATGTTGCATTCGCATAGAAGATTTTACACCAGGATGTAGTTCCAACTTAGGTAATTTATTATTGAGAATCTGAGCAGGAGTTTGTGGGACATAACCTAACCAAAGCTCAAAAGGCTTTTTCTCAGTGACAGAATGAACAGTGCTATTATATGCAAATTCAAGACCAGGCAATAGAGTGACCCAATCATGAGTAAATCTGTCATTGTCTTTATATTCTAAACCAAAGGCACAATACCTTCTAATCATATCTTCCAGAGTTTGAATCATTCTCTCAGCTAGACCATCAGTCTGAGGATGGTGAGCTGTAGACAATTTTAACTCACAGCCACAAATATCCATCAAAGAGGTCCAAAACTCAGAAGTGAATTTTGGATCCCTATCAGAGATAATGGCTTTTGGAAAACCAATAATATTAAACATGTAAGACCACCATAAGAAAGCTAATTCTTTGGTGGATACATCTTTGTGGGTTCGAATAAATTTGCACATTTTTGTGAATCTATCTACTATTACCCAACAAGAGTTAAAGCTGTCTTTACCTGCAACAGGAAGACCAGTGACAAAATCCATATTAATGATTTGCCAGGGAGCATTAGGTGCTTCAATATGTTGCAATAACCCTGCTCTCTTAACAGTTAACCTTTTAGATTTTTGGCAGGAATCACAAGATTCAACATATAATTTTGTGTCTTCAGACATATTAGCCCACCATGCAGTGTTTATGATTCTAATCAATGTTTTTTCAAGATCAAAATGACCAGCTAATATGTCATCATGACAAATTTTGAGGATAGTTTCTTTCATAGAAGGAGGAATTACAATTACATTAGTAAGCTTTCTTCTATAATATATATAACCATCTTCAATAGAAAACTTTCCTTTATTCAAAGCATTTTGATACTTTGCAGGATGAGTTTTTATTAATGCTTGAATTGAAGCATTCTTAGGATCATTTAAGATAGTAACCAATTTATTTAAATCAGAATCATTATCATATGAATCCAGTATTAATTGTAATAACTCCTCTTCCATATCAACTATAAATATACCATGGATATGAACAGTATCATCTTCAGGTACATAAGCAGGATTTGAGTCATTATTTGGCAGAGGCAATCTGGAGAGCATATCAACATTGGAGTGAACATTTCCAGCCCTATGGATAATTGTCATCCGTCCTCTGTATTCTTGAACAGCAAGTTGCCACCTGAACATATGTCTGTTAGGTGTCTTCAGGTTTAAGAGGGACTTCACAGCACTACAGTCAGTTACCAACTCAAATTTTTGGTCATCCAAATAGTAATGAAGCTTCTCAAGAGCCCAAACAACTGCTAAGCACTCCAATTGAGTGGCACCATATTTCAATTCACTATTTCTTAAGGCTCTTGAAATATAACAAATTACAACTTCTGAGGATTTATCTTTAATAATTTGCTTCTGGTGAAGGGCAGCACCCAGACCAATAAAGCTAGCATCTGTATATAGGACAAATGGCTTGTTAAAATCTGGAAGAGCCAATATAGGGGCTGTCATTAAGCAACTTTTAAATGTATCAAAAGCTTTTTGACAGTAATTATTCCAGAGAAAAGCAACATCTTTTCTGGTCAGTTTTGTAAGAGGCAAGGCTATGACCTGATAATTTTTAATATATTGTCTATAATAACCACACATACCCAAAAAACTTTAGATTTCTCTTACAGAAGTTGGTGCTTTCACATTTTGAATGGCAGCAACTTTGTTATGGTCTACACAAATTTGTAAGCCTGACACAACATGGCCAAGGACTTTCAAAGATTGAAAACCAAATTTACACTTTTTTAAAGATAAGGTCATATTGATTTCATCCATTTTTTGGAAAACTCTATTCAAGTGAATCATATGTTCATCAAAAGTTTTAGAAAAAACAATAATATCATCAATATAAACCATGAGCCAACCTTCAATAATTTCTTGATGGAAAGTGTTATCCATGACTTTCTGGAAAACTGAAGGAGCATTTTTAGGGCCAAATGGCATCCTAACATACTTATATATTCCCATATGAGTAGCAATAAGCAAAAAGTTTTGAGAATTTTTCTCAACTGGAACTTGATGATATCCTTTATTACCATCCAGACAACTAATAAATTTTGCACCTTGCAAGGTAGCATGTATTGAATTAATTCTGGGTAAAGGATAAATATCATCAACAGTATAAGTGTTTAAAGCTCTGTAATCTCCACATAATCTAGCTTTATCTTTTTCATAAGAAATCAAGACTGGGGAGATGACACAATATTTGGGGGTGACATCCACTTTCTCAATGATATTCAATTTTAATAATGTTTCAATATTATCTTCAATATCCTTTCTTTTTGTTGGAGAAGCAGGATATGGTTTTTTCTTAAGACTAGGAGGAATATCACTCAAGTTACAGGATAAGGTAATTTTCATCTCTTCCTGAACAATTCCCAAGACATGAGAACCATGAGCAAAAGCCATAGGGAAAGAGGTAATAGAGGCAATAATAGAATCCTTTTGTTCACTAGTCAACTGATCACCAAAAGAAGCAGTATTTATTTCATTTAATAAATCATCCATTTCAGTTGTTGTTCTACCTTTACACTGGATCAGTGAGTTACAAGATTTCAACAAATGCCCAGAAGTTCTAGGAGAGGAAATTTTGAATTTCCTTTTCCCATTCATTCCTAAGGTAAAGCAATTATTTGCTGGGTCCAGTTTCACACCAAACATGGTTAAAATATCATTTCCCATAATAAACCAATTGCTTAAATTATCATTTTTCATGACAACAAACTCACAAATAGCTCTGACAAAACCACCATTATATTTGAAGAATACAGAGGTTTTGTATTTGCCAATAGGAAATAAGATAGAACCATACCCTCTCAATTTTTCAGAAGTTATAGGTAATAATTTACTAAAATATTCCTTATCCACTGAAGCCAAAGCTTTTTCAGACACTACACTTCCTCCAGCACCAGAACCAAGAACTACATCAACATTTTTACCATTAATGATAAAAGGTGCCTTCAAAGGGGATATAGGTATAGAATTGTTAGTAATATCTTTAATTATCTCAGCATTTTCTACTGAAGATAAATCCAATACACATTCTTCAGATATATTATTTAAATAATGGACATCTTGTTCCAACATTAAAACATCTTTAACAGAATCATTTTCATAGGAGATATTACTTTCACATTCACTGGAAGAATTATTGACATCAAGTTCGACTTCATCAGTGTCTTCATTTTGTTCAACAAGATGAATTTTCTTGTCACAGACATGACCCTTCTGCCACGGTTTGTTACATTTATAACAAGTATTTGTTGCATATTTTTTAGGTGCAACTGGGGCAGAGGGTTTACCAGGTTTTTCTGGGAGCTTTGTAGAAGGTTTATTCTGATCATTATAAGATTTACCAAGGTAATTCTTTGGTTCATATCTATGGTTGAGTAGTACCTCATTACAGATATTAATGAAAGAAGAATTTTCCCTTACATGCTCAGTTCTAGCCACAATCAAATCTCTAAGAGAATTTGGTAATTTATACAAGATTTTATCTCTCCAAATATTTTAATCCATCTTTGGATCAATTGCTCTTAGGATTTTTGTCAGTTTCATAAGAAAAACAATGGGCTTTTCAACAGAGGAGGGTACATATCTAGTATTCTCATACAGTCTTTGCTGAGCTAACCTGAATTTTGAACCACCAAACTGATTCTCAATCAAGGATTTCCAATCATTCCATGTATAATGATTGTTATCTAAAAGAACAGATTCATACCATATCAAGGCTACATTGGAAAATAAAGAAATTAGCTTAGAAACAATTTCCTCATCAGGTAGTTTATAAGATCTCTTTAAATTATCAATTCTTTGGATAAAGTGTTGCCAATCAGAGGAAGAATCACCATCAAAGGTAGGATATTGGTCTAACTTAGGCCAATTTTTCTGACTACTGGGATGGTCCAATTTTTGGTTTGAATTATTCATTATTAGCAATTCCTGAAGTTTAGCCAGGTGTTCAGAAATTTCATTATTTACAGAAACAGCTGGTGCATGACCATCACAAGATTTTTTGCTAGTAGCAAAAGATTTTACAGACTCATTGTCAGTTTGTTTAATGGATGAAATATGAGGAAGAAAGGATGAACCTTGCTCAGGTTTTTTCCCTTTATTTTTATGCAGCTTATTTACAGAAATCTCATTTAATTCATTATTGATGGTTAAGGTTGAGAATTTTTCCTGTAGGTCAGACACATAGTTTCTTATTCTTGGAATTTCAGACATCTGGTCATTTACTTTTGCAAGAGATAGAACATTTCTGTCCTCAGAAACTGAGTGTTTGGTACTCAGTGCATGGAAATCATTTTTTAGCTTCTTAAACTCATTTTGCAGAGATTTTATTTCATTCTTGAATGAATAATTTTCCTCAATAAGGGGTTTCAATTCACTCAAGGTCTTATTTAGACTGATATTTCTATCTGAGATAGCTCTATGGTCACTTCTTATTTGTTTTTGTTGACTAAGAACAATACTCAAGGTTTCTTTGATTTTTAAATAAGCTGTATCTTGTACAGAAGAACTCACTTTACATTGCAAGTGTAAATTATTTAATCTATCATTTTCATGGATTAACACATCTCTCAAATGTTTGTCTTTCACAACATTAAAATCAAGGGTATCTTTCAATATTTCATCAGAAGTTCTTTCAATTAAGGTATAGATTTCAGGGGGAACAGAATCATTTTTAATTGCAAGAGAAGGATTAATTAAAGAAGTAGAAGTTAAATGTAAAGGTTCATCAAATGACAATTTTCTAATTACATCAATAGGGCTACTAGTTACAGGAAGCTGTCTTTTAACAGGTTTAACTGTTCTTTCACCATGTTCAATAATATTACCTGCAGAAGAAGTTTTATTAGAAAACATACCCAAGTGACTATCAACCAAATTACTTACCATGGCAGAGGAGGAAACTTCCCCTGAGACTGGGTTTGGGATTGTACTTGGGCCTTCTTTCTCCTGCCTTGTTGGTAGGGATGAGGAGGTGGATGGAAATTGGGTGTTCTGGATGGGCCAGGCTGATGGTGAGGAGGGTGTTGCACATTCTGTTGGTAGTGACTCATTAGATAATCCCATTTCCATTGCTCTACTTCCATAGTATTTGGATTTTGGATGGTTGAGCTGGGTGGCTGTGAAGGTTGAGCCTGAAACTGAGGCTGATTGGGAGGCAACTGAGGAGGGGCCTGGGCCTGATTTTGGTTCCTGAGTTCTTGAACCTGATCCCACAAGGTGTCTACTTTTGCTTTGTACCTCATATTTTCTGTCTTCAGCTCTTTTATATGACTGGACAGGTTGCTGATTTGTTGTGGTAGAGGAAGCTTTTTTATTTTGAATCCTTTTGGAAGACCTTCTTGAGGTACTAGAGGCTTTACTTCCTTCTGTTGTGCTGGGGGAAGGGGGTTTGGTTTGTGTACATCTCCTGTCATTTCCACATCCTGAATTATGTGAATTTTTTGTGTTAGCATAAGATTTTTTATGTCCAACTTTAGAAGAACTCACAGTATCAGCATCATAGTCAATTTTAATTTCATCCACTTGCATGTTATCCATTTTTTCAGCCAAATTGTTGGACATAATAGTGGGAAGATTAATTAACTTCTTTAAAAAAAATTAAAAAAAGTTAGTTAACAATTGCTCCAAAAAATGTTTTTTAATTAATTAAATTATAAAAAAAAATTTTTTTTAATATAAAGTAATAACTAAGAATTAATTAATAAAATGGATTGCAAGGTTAAATTGGGAATAAACATTCAAGTTAATTCAACCAATTAATTAAATTACCAATATTAAATATGGCAATATATTTGGGACTAAGTACAAAGTACTTTTAAGTCAACCAAAATTAACAATAATTAATAATAAAAAAAATTAATTTAATAATTCAATTTGTATTAATAATAATGTTAATTCTTCTAGGACTAAGAGGATTTAACACTCTATAATGGTCAACTAGGAAAAAATTTTTTTTTTTAATAATTGAACACTTACACTCAGTGAATCAGCAATTAAGCCACAATCACTGTTATTGCAGTAAAAATATAGTAATATTAGTGAGAGGTGCAAAGGTGAACTTACTATAGTGATCGAAAAATCACTTCAAAATAATATATGAATTAATATAATATAAACCTAATTAATAGAACCCAATTTCAAAACACGGTCGCGGCAAAAGTTTCTTTTTTTCTAGGTGGTCCGTGCGTTTGTCATTCGTCGCCAGGCTTGATCGTTGTCGTCGTTTAGGAAAGGTCCCCAGTTGTCGGTCAGTTGTCTAGAAGAGAGAAGAAAAGAGGGAAGAAAGAGAGGAGGACAAGAAGGTAATGGTAATTTGAGAAATAAATTAAATAAAGTCTAATGAAATTATTTAATTTATTGAGGAGAAAGCAACAACGAGTGATTTGAGAGGTGACACAGAATTGGGTTTTATTAATATTAATATTATTTTCAAGTAAGGGCTCTGCGTGGCAAACACTTTAAGTACTATCAGACTTAAGGCAACCTTTTAATTGTTATATAGAATTTTTAATTAGATTGTAATACTAATAAAAATAATAATAAACGTGATAAAATTATCTTTAAGTTGTTGAGTGTATAGTAAGTGATGAGGCTACAGGGGATTATCCAAGGCCCTTTTATAGGCAATGGGTCCTCTGAAGCGCCACTATATTTGTAAATACAAGAATTATAATAGGATAAAACAAGTATATCAAAGAGTAAGTGAAACATAACAATGTAGAGAAAAATATGAAACAAATAATTAAAAACCCCAATTAAGAATCCAATTTTCCCACCATTAATTCCCAAATCAGTAAGTAAAAATAGTTAATAACTAAACAAGCCTGTGACATAGGGACTATGAGAAAAATAATTCAAAACAGATTGTACAGTCTGATTTAAGGATTTTTAAGTGAAACAAAGAATATTTTTACGCAACAAAATATGTAATTAATCTCAATTTAGTATAAATTAATTAATTGTTTTTCCTGACACAATTAATGGTCAAAAAAAGCGTCATTAATTATTTTTTAATATTATATGAAAGGTATTATTTAATATATAAATTTAAATAATTAATTTAATTATATTATAAGTCAATTTTTCACTTATAATTATAATATATGTTTTTAATTAATTAAATATAAATTTATAATTATTAAATACATAAAAATGCGCCATTAATTGTAGAATATAAAATATATCATGTTTAATTTAAATGTATAAAAATTTATATAAACAATAAAATTAATATAACACTTATATGTAATAAGATACTTATATAATTTTATTATGCAATAAAATATTAATTTATATACATTAAATACAATTCTTACCCCCTCTTTCAGGTCTTATAAGTTAACATATCATTTACTGGACTCCTGGAATAGCCTGGCTGACATTGTGTGTCTCTCATGAGAATAATGTAGGAAAATGGTGTGTGAGGCTAATAGGGCTTTATATTCAAGTAATCATGAGAAAGACTAGGGTAGATGCAGCTACCATAGGATTGGGACACTTTTTGGTACACAGCACCCAATCTAGGTGCGGTCTGAAAGCCAGATAGTAACACTACGCAATATAGGGGGTGGACTTGCTAGCAAGTCCTCAACCTGAACTCAGATGGAACTCAGATGGAACTCAGACTGAACTCATACTGAACCCATACTGAACTCTACTTGAACACCCACCTAAAACTGTTCTTCTGAGTGGTGTTCATTCCTGATTGTATGGCTCCTTTATCAATAGCTCAATGTGTGTTCAATCTATGGTGAGTTTGGGTCCAAGGTTGCGGACTTGCTAGCAAGTCCGCCCCCCATATTGTGTGGTGTAAGTTCTTTGGCTCTAGAAGTCTTTAACGCAAAATGGGGAATAGGAGGAGGAAATACTTTACTATATATAAGGCTACTTTTGTATCTTTTGAGATAATATTTTATTCATCATTATAATGTTTTAAGTTTTTAATAACTTCTAAACACCTGCAGTAAAATATGTGCCACCTCTTGGATATAAAGTGAGTTATTTTATCTGAACTTGATATTCAAATTATTGTATACTATAAGATGTTATTTTTGTGAGTATAAAGTTAATCAAATCACAATATTAAGGGTCAATTATTGCTGTGGTATATGTATTAAATTACTGGTGCAAGAACTGTGATTTGAAAAATACTTAATATATATCACCACACAATATTTGGGGGGACTTGCCAGAAACTCATCAACTTGAAGTCAGATGGAACTCAAACTGAACTCAGACTAAACTCAGACTAAAATCATACTCAAATTAGGATAAAATCTACTTGAAACTATCCTGAACTCTGTACCAATACTCAAAGGATCTTCTGTGAAAGTATAATGAATATCTCAATAGAGGATTGCATGATATTTGGTGCTTGAAACAAGTAAAGTTGAATAAATTTTTGGTTTAAGATGATTAGTCAAAATTGAAAGCCATAGCTTTACACTGAATTATAATTTTCAGCTATAAAATATAGGATACTGATGATATAGACCTTTTAGTATTATTTGGATTCTAAAATTCTGAGGATATAATCATTTTTTCAAATTGATAATACATAATAGGGAGTTTCAGTTCTGGCAAATTGGCTGTAGAAAGACTTTTACAGCTTCCTTGATGTAAGAATAATCCAAGGAATTTGGAGAAACAGAAGAAAACCCTGACCCTTCAAGTAAATATAGAGTTCACAATGAACTAGACTATAAAATCTACTTTATATAAAAATGAACATTTGAACTATTTTTTTTAGACATTTAAGGGATGTAGAAACAGTGTCCTTCATGTTTGAGAAAAGAAATACAACAGTAAAGTTGTACTGAGAGAATTTATTTAAATGATTAAATATTTATGTTTTTATAAAGTTTTTACTTTAATGAAAAGATGATAAATTTGAGTCCCTGAAGTTAAGACCTTTACAATGGTACCTTATGAGTATATATTTAAGAGTTTTTGAGTAATATATGTAAAGTGTTATATTAACAAGGGCATTACAAATTATAAAATGTTATGTAAATTTAATGATGGTTGTTATATGAATTATTGGTTGATATTGTTAAGTTGTATTTAATAATGATCCTAATTTCAAGTATACAGCTCTTATATTCATAGCTAAATCATGTGCCCTACTTTTCCCTCTGAAGAATCCCAGAGTTCATATGAAGTTTTTCTGGAGTATTCCACAGCTTGTACAGACTTTGGGACTCAATTAAAACCTTAAAACCTTAATAATGAATCTAAAAAAATTATAGATGATAAGGTTACATCTTGGGAGTTTACATTTAAATTTTTGTAGCCCAAACAACCCTATCTACTGAGCTATAAATCATTAAAGCTAAGTAAACTATCAAAGATTAAAAATAATCAGAAATAATTTACATGATTATATAAAAAAAAAGGTAAAAATTCCCAGAAAATTTCTAAAAGTTCTTGAGACTCCTGAATTTAATTTAAATGCACTTTTAAACATATAATTTTATTTTTTTACTGTTAAATAATTGTTTCATCTTGACTTATATAATTAAACCCTTTACACAATAAATCATCCATTCTTTTAATACTAAAAAATATATAGAATAAGATTGGCCTCTACAATATCCAAAATAATCATCCTGAATCCATTTAAAAATATTTTTAAGTTCCCTACCAAACTTTAGACTTCCACATCATCCCCCAATAAAGAATGTACCCATTCTTAAATTTACATATTTGAGAAATCATATATCCATATCCTCTTCATCCTCTTCAACCATAACCTCCATTCCACATACTTAGATTCATCTTCATCATCTTCATCAACATAGAATGTCTTCAAAATATTTAGCTTTCCCATGCAAATTATGTGCCAGATACATGGTCCTTTGTTTTATTTCTAATCCTGACCTTCCTGGAAGAACTGCCTGTGCTAATTTCAGGCTAAAAAAAGTCAAATGTATTTGTCCAATAATTCCTTCCAGAAGCAATTTCTACACAGGCCCAGCAGCTTTACCAGATCCTACTTTACCCAAAAAGAGATTATAAAAAATTCCAACTTTATTTAGAAATATTAGGGAAAAAACAGCTTCCTTCTCAAATAAACTTATTCCTGATCCTGAGATTCCTCATCCTTCTCAAGATCCCAATCCTATTATTCCAGTTTCTCCTTTCAGTTTTTCTGAAACTTTATTTCCTAGATTAGAAAGTTAGTCAATCAATTAATTTTTAAAATCCATCAAAATAATCTTCTTCCAAATTTAAAATTTTTTTTAAGCTATTAAAATCACTAATACAGATGTTGTTGGCTGGGTACAGATTGCTTATATAAATAATTATCCTAAATTAAATAGATATCTCTTTTTAGATTTTTGTGATGATATGAAGCATAAATTTTTAACTTATTTTCAGGAGACTCAAGCCAATAGTCATTAAGACATTATGAAGAGAAGATTACTGATGAAAAGTATTGATACTGATGTAGAAAGATTTCAAAGAGATTATTTGTTTTGACTGTTCTTCTCTTCTGTAAAATTTGTTTCTTTTAGTGCTGTTAAACATGATGTCTGGTTCATCCTATTATCTGACTGACTTTAATTGATATAAAATTGAAATAAACTGTATTTTCCTTGTGATGATTCCACTACTGAAAGCATGGCTTGATTCCCTTCAGACTCCCTTCTACAAATCTCTAATTTTTACAGCATGAGAGAATGAGCTCCTCACCCACTTAGCCAAATACTTTGATTAAATTCTCACCATAAGGTCCTCCAAGCTTATTTCAATATATTCTACCAAAGAGACCCACTAATACTCTAACTACCTTTCCGACTTCAAAAGATTCAGCATCACAACATTAAAATAAATTTCCAACACTTTAAACCACTTCAAATTTTTTTTTTAGAATTTTCCCATATTTGCCAGAATTTCTTACCACCTTTATTTCCAGCCTTTACAATCTCCACCAATAACCCTTTAAAATTTCTACCTGTATTTATCCCTAATAAAATAGATCCATTTTGACATCTTCATTTCCTAAAGTTAGCTGCACCATATCCAGCAGTGATTGAGTTGTCAAAATGAGTGGGTTTTGGTGTTAGTACTTATAAACCAGTGATAAGTTAAAAATTATTGAATTGATTGTCCAAATACATTAGCATTACCAGTTTAAAACTTTGGGAAACTAAAATTTTAATTGATTGCCAGTTTTTTATCTTGGTGGACTAATCCATCTGCAAATCCTTACATAAATTGCCCATATAATTAATGAATTGCCAATTTAAAGTCTTGGTGGACCAAAGATTGAGGACTTGCCAGTTTAAGGTCATGAAGGACCAAAGAGAAAGTAATTTCCAGTTTAATGTCATAGTGGACCAAACATTCAATCAATTGTAAATTCCTCAATTTTCCTTCTTAAATATTCAGTTTTAAGTCTTGATGGACTAGCGAATCCCATAGAAACCCAAAAATCTTTATGAATTCTCAGTTTAAAAGCATGAAGAACTAGCAGATCCAAAAAAGCATAAGCCAAAAATCTTGACAGAATCTTGAAAAAACAGTCAGTTTAAAGTCTTGGATGACTAACAGAATGTCTTTAGGGTAAGCCAGTATTTGTCAAAAATTGGTAGACCCCATCTTCTGTTTTAAAATATAAAAAAAGGAAATGAAATAATTAAAATAAAATAAAATATTGGAAAAGAAAATTAATTTTATATATTATAAGAGATTTAGTATTAATAGTTTTAATAAATATATGATTATTATTTTATTAATTTTTTTTAAAAATTATCACCACACCATATGGAGGGCAGACTTGCTAGAAAGTCTGAAACCTTGAAACCTAATTTATATCTAATTGAGCACACATTGTGGCAGCAATGAAACAATAATGAAGAAGCAATGAGTTTACTTTGAAATAACCTTGAAACTAATTTTAACCTTCATTGAACCACAGTTGATTAATAGCTCAAAAACATTTATACGTGAATTAGAGGATTTGTTGAAGGAATAAAAAAAAATGAGCCCCAATATTAGTCTAGCCTTGCAGCTTCATAAGATTTTGAAAAATTATAAAGTTTTTTCATTTTTTGAATCTAATAAAGCTCATAAACTTTGAATTATAATAGGTTTCACAGAAATTTATAAGATATTCACCCTATGAATATATAGATAAAACATCCAATATTCTAAGATATTATTCATTAGAAATATTAATTGAATTTCTATATTTCATCAAATTTTTATCAGTAAAAAAATGAGAAATAAACACCTTTTATCATTATATCAATCAATATGATTAGTTATTTATCCATTTTCAAGACATTTTTGGAAGTTGAAACACTCTTTAAAATCATTTAACATGAAATTTAGTCAATAGAACAATTTGTAAGATTGATTTACATCCCATATTTATATAAGTTAAAACAGGATATGAGCCTAATTCTATTAAAAATATAGCTTATCATGATCTCCATTATATCAAAAGAATAAAATATCCATGTTCATGAGAATAAAATCTATGGTTAATAAATATTGGAAATTTTTTTTAGTTTTTTTTGGGATGTTTCATGCCATTATCATTTCCAAGTCTCATAATATATTATATAATTTTTGTGCTTACATTGTTCCAAAATGGTCCTTACAAGTACTTTACCCCCTTAAATTTCACATCTCATTCTTCTTCCATCTTAAATTTTTTCCCTCTTACATCTTATTTAAGTCTACCAAGAACTCTCCCAACCCAAACCCTTATTCCCCCTTCTCCACCCTTAATCATCCCATTACACACCTCACTTATTTCTCTCCACTTAACAACCTATTTAGTCCCCTCTCCACCAATTTCCACTCCAAATTTCTCAATATCACTCATTTTGCTCTCCTTTCAACCCCTTTTACTCTATAGGCAGAAAAGGGGGTGATTTGGAAAGCCATAGGGGTGGGATGAAAATTGAAAGGGTGGATTGGGGTGGGGTGGGAAATGTCAGGGGTGAAGAGTGAAAAAAGGGGTTTGAAAGCAAAAGAATTGTAATTGATTGTAAAAGGAGTGGGTTGGAGTTGAGGCAAAAATAGATAGGGTGAGGTTGAAAGGGGTGGGGTAGGTTAGGGAGGATGATGGTAAAAAAAAGGGGTGGAGCTGTGCTAAAAGTGAAAATAGAGTAGAGGGGCGTAGTGAGGAGGGCTTAAACTTGGATTTTGGAGCTTAGAGGGTGTAGAAAATGTATCAGGAGGGAAATAAAAGGGTGGGGGGTGGTAATAGAATTAACTGAAATTACAAGAAAGAAAAAGTTGTGTGGAGAGGCTGAGAGGTTGTCCATTGAGGTAGCAAAAATGGAGAGTGTATTCTATTCTTTGGGTGAACATTAGAGTCCACCCCCTCAATCTACAGCTCTCTTCTGCCAATATGAAAAATGATTTATAGTTATTTTTATTGATATTTTTGAACTTAAACCTATAGTTTATACATCTTTATTTTATATTTTATATTTACAATGCACTTTAAAACTAAGAAAGTAATATAGTAAAATAATTGGTAATGAAATACTATTTTGCTTTTTTACACAAGAACTTGCAGTATGCTTCTGATAGAACTATACATGATATAAATAAATAATATAATAGAAAAATTGTAGCAAAAAGTTGAAAACAAACAAAAACATGTAAAGAAATTTTAAACTATTGAAATTATGTATTTTATGAGTTTATTGTTTTATTTTAAAATGTAATAGTAAAAAATGTTGGTTAGCTTAAAAATAGCTTTGTTTTAAATTAAATAATACAAATAAATGTTGAAGAAAAGATTTTTCTACATATATAAATATTTAGCTTGATTTCTTTTTTTGTGATTACTATATATAATTGGATAATTGACTGTAATAACTTCAAATTTAAGAAATTTTAATAAGTTATCTGCCTCAATATACTTACAATAATCTATTAAGTAACAGAAAAAAATTTCTGAGTCCTTTCTTTTACTAAATTTTTTCATTGCAATGACTATATATATTCTCAAAATAATTATTTATCATGTTTTTGGTGGAACTTGGATTGAGCTCTCAATGCAATCCTGTTTCCAATTGTGGTTCAATTTAAGTTAAGCCATGAAAAAATTTATACTTCTTTAGAAGTTTTATTAAGTATTTTTAAATATAAAAATAAATATTTTTTTATATCAAAATATTTTTATTAAATACTTTGAAGTTGTGAAAATAAGTACAAATTAAGAGTCATTTTGAGAGATTATTATACTAAAAATAGTTTAAAAATGATTTTATAATATTATGATATGAGTTCTTTTCATATGAAAGATTAAGAAACTAACTTAGAATCAATTATATACAACTATATTATATAAAAAAGGTATCAGCTCTTCAGCTTAGATTTGAGGTACTTCAAAAAAATTATTTTTGCTATAGGTACACATTAGGGGGTGTCAGTTCTGGCAAATCCGCACTTACAAATCCGCACTTAAATAAGTGCGGATTTCCAAAACATACTAGCCCCAATACTGGTGGATTTCAAAATGAAATAAGTCACTTATTTCACTCAAATCCGCACTTTCTCAACCAAAAGTGCTGATTTCACCATCAAGTCCCATTTCACTGATTTGTCAGCATCATCCCATTCATATGCAGCACTCCGCAGCATAACACTTCATAACTCAAAACATCGTACATCACTTACATCTTCATATCATATCATATAAGAGTTATGCCTTCCTCACATTCAAATCGTGATAAATTACATAAAGCAATGACTTTCATGGCTCTTGAACTGCTCTTGGACTCTGATTGCAATTCTGATTCTAATCTAGAAGAAGATTTTGTCTTTTTATCAAAAATGGCCACGAAAATTTACCTTCTTCCCAGAAAGCCTCAAGTACTTCATACCCCCAAGTACACCATCCAAACACTTCTTAAACTATCTACACCCAGTTTTAGACAGCTGTTCAGGACTTCTCAGGAATGTTTCCTTAAATTTATTGAGCTTATTCAGGATCATTCCATATTTCACAATAATTCTCAAAAAGAACAACAACATCCTTCAATTCAATTGGCCATCACACAATGTCGTTTGGGTTCAAATGGTAATGGAGCCGCTTTGAAACGTTTAGAAAATGTCTTTGATTTAAGGTATTGTTCAGTTAACACTCATACCAAACAATGTATCACTGCCATCAACTCCTTGTAATCTCAACTTCTCACCTGGCCAACAAAAGAAGAGCGACTTGAATCATCTCAGGTTATGCAAGCAGAGGGCTTCCCAGGATGTATTGGTTTTGTTGATGGTACTGCTATTCCTTTGAGCCAGAAACCTGCTCAAGGTTGAAACAATTACTTTCACATTCTCGTCAAAAATTTTCACCAAAATATTTACAAGTCAAAAAAATTCTATATCTGTTTTAAAAAATTTGCAATACTCTCCCCTGCATTTTATTGAAGCAAGGGGTGGATATCACCAAAATTTTTCTAAGTCATCAATTTCACATGTCAGATTTAAAAATTTGGCAATACCCCCCCTGCATTTTATTGAAGTAAGTGGTGGAAGTCATCTAAATTTAATATAATTACATAAATTATTAAATAAATATCTAATATATATCAATTTCACTAGTTTAAGGTAATGACAATCCCTCAGCCAAAATGCAGATCAAATCTAGAAACAAAAGTTTGGGACTTTCCACAGGTATAGGCTAGAGGAACCCCATGAAACAAATAAATGTTATCATGATTACCATTTATACAACACAAGGTCGTGGGCCCATTACTTTAGTTGAGGAAATTGATACATAAAAAATATTTATTAAAAATTTACGAAAAATATAAAATTTTTGATGACAACTCTAATCCCCATACTTTTTGGATCTAAATAAAGTTTTTTTAAATCGATTAACTTTACCTTCTTTCATTACCTTATTGATTCTTTGAATCAACTTATGACTGATTTGAAATGAGCAACCAAAATGTGTTAAATCTTGACAGGATTCCAAACCAGGAGGAGCTTTGGTCGTTTGATGATTATCCTTAGAAGAATTCCAAATAGTTTCGATGATACCATTTCCCAAACCAAAATCAATGATGCACCGGTGGTCTGGAAAATATAAACCATGTCATTTGATTTTAGCTGGAGATGGTATTGGTTGGCCAGTAATCGGTTTGATATATGAGAATATACCAAATGTAAGAAAATTGGTGTCCTTGGTATCAGTGTGAATTTTATTGTGAAATCCAGAATGAGTGATAATAACATTAGAAAATAAAAGATATTCGTGGCTGATATCTTCCCATTCGGAGTCACACCAATTCGGTATTCCTACTTTGGTTGCAGGTTCATGATTTTTTTCAAATGCTTTATTACAGTGCTTTTTGAGTCGAAGAGCAAGAAAAGAGTTAAAGGAAGGTAGAGTGTCCCATAAGCAAAAATCTTCATCTTTTTGAGCTTTAGTGATATTCTTGAGCAATGGATACATGCCTAGATAATAATCATATAAGAGTTTCAGAATCCTTATCCTCTAAATATGCAATATAAAAATGTGAAATAAGACAAGTGAAATTTTGAAAAAAGGCTCAACTTCAAAGGTCAAAATCTCAGCAACCACTGAACCTAATTCAAACCTGTTTGTGGGAAATAAAAGATATTCTTTAGTAGAATCTTCAGTTAAAGGACATGTGATTTAAATAAACCTAACCCTAATTTGTTACATAAAAAATGAAATAAAAATTTAAATTAGGAAAAAAAAGGCACAACTTTAACAGTCAATATCTCAGCAACCACTGAATCAAATTCAAATCTGTTTGTGGGAAATGAAAGGTAGACTTCAGGAGAATCTTCAGTAAAAAGAACATTAGATTTGAATAAACCTAACCCTAATCCCGAGTCTGATTTTCAACATTTTACAAAAACTTGAAAAGTGGTAATGAAGATGAGATCAAAAGGAGTTTTATAAGTTCACTGTTATCCAGATAAGAGTCATACATATATTTAAGTATGAACTTTTCATAAATGGAATGAGATATCATATAGGCATGAAAAAAAGGAGATGAAACTTACCTTGATTGAAAAGTAGGAAAAATAGAGTGAAAAAGATTGATGTTGGAATTGTGGGGAAATTGAATATGGAGTAAGTGAAATGCATAAAGAATGTGCAATGTATGTGTTTCAATGAAATGGAGCCAAAAAAAAGTGAAATAAGGGAAAGGGGGGATAATGACCATGCCAAGGAGGGATGAAGAGTAGGGTGATGGAGCTAAAAAAGAAAGTAAAGAGGGAGAGAAAAAAAAGGTTAATTATAACATTGAAATCCAAAATAACCACTTACAAAAAAAATTTAGATAAAAAAAATTAAATAAACAGAAAAAAACAAAAAAAAATTATAATTAGTAATCAAAAAATCAAAAAAAAAAGAATAAAGTGACTTACCTGGAGAGATGAGATGACAAAATGAATGAAACCAAATTGTTTGAGGGATGTTGGAGGAGAATAGGAAAAGGATATGAGGGATGAATGAAAAAAAAAATCAATGACAAAATATGCGATTTTAGAAAATATGCGATTTCATGTTGAGCTGGTGAAAGAAAACCAATGAGCCATCCAAAAAAAAAATTTTCACCATAAATTCCAAAAAAAATGAATATGCAACAAACCAAAATACCGACCCAAGTGAATGAAGTACACAAAGAGGACATTTGGAGAGTACAAAATGGTATAGGAAAGAAAGGGATGATGTGGCCAACATGTGGTTTTGAAAAAAAAAATCACAAAAAAAGTGCTGATTTGAGGTCAGAACTGACACCCATAGAAAAAAGATTAAGAAGTAGAAGAAATAAGTAAAAAAGAATGTAAACATGCCTGGTCAAAATATTGAAAATGTCAGGAAGGGGTGTGTGCCAAGGATTGATGGGTAGGTAGCGAGGAAGGTCAGTGTGTCACATGTGACAGGGATGGGGTAAGAAAGGAAGGGATGTTTTGTGGCCAAAATGTGGTTGTGAAAAAAAACGGGAAAAAAGTGCTGATTTGAGGTCATAACTGACTTTTTTGCAAAATTTAAGTGCTGATTTGTAAGTGCTGATTTGGTTTGAAATCTGCACTTAAGTTAAGTGCGGATTTGCCAGAACTGACACCCCCTATTATATAGAGTCTTCAGAGAATCATATTAATTTTTTTACTTATATTTTTAAATTAAAGGGAAGCCTCACAGGATAAAATTGGTGTTTTTATAAAAAAAATAAGTGAATAGCTTTTAAATTAATATATATTTTTATAAAAAGTCAAATTTTAATATTTATTTTCTGTTTTAAATCTGTAATAAAGATTTTAAATTTTTCTATTTAAATTAATTGTTATAACAATATACTCATTCCAGTATTACTTTGTGATAAGGCCAATTTCAAGAAGATTTATAAATTCTTCTGTTTAAATAAATTATTAAAGGGATTGTTTTTCATACACTTATAAATTGAATAGAAACATCATATAAGATCTATCAATCAGCATGAATATTATAATTCCAAAAAATCATTTATAAATCCTGAACCCATATATTTAATTTTAGAATTGTGTGTAATTATTCAGTTATAAATCACTCCTATCAAAACTTTTATTCTAAAGACTAAAAAAGTGTACCTGAAACATTTCACCTAATTAATTTTTCAACACCATAGAATTAACAAATTTTTTATATTCATTTAAAATATGGAATAATATTATTTTTAATAAAAATATGATTGCCTTTACAGCTCCTTTTCTACATGGGTATAATATAAAGTTTCTATTGTGTCTTTTTTACAAAATAAATATCATATAATAGTTTTTCAATTTGAAACTGATAGAACTATGAATAGTTACCACTTCTACCTATTTAATTCACTTATTTAACAATAATAAAATCAAAAATTTTAACTGAAGCACATTTTTAAACATAAGAACAATTTGCAAAATATATGGTGCTTATTCCCAGATTAACACTGAAATTATCCCACAATACAGCATTGAAGAAAAATCAAGCACTAAAATTAAAATTTAAATAAATTTATACAGCTTTGTTTTTATTATCTTTAAAGTTTTACATCTAGCTTGAATTTCAGTTTTTCATATGTAAAATTTATTGAGTACTGATTGATTATTTCAACTCATGAGATTAATCTACCAGATACCCATATTTACATGGAATTTTGATCAAATAAATCATGAAGAGTTCCAGAATATCATATATGTATCACATTGAATAAATATATATTGAAAAAATTCTTAGTAGTTGAATGTTCAATAGAGCAAAAAGAAGAGCAAAAAAAAGAGCAAAAAGATACTTACTTTTAATTTTAATCATCTTCATATATATACAAATGTAAAAACCTCAATTAAAATCCACTGGTATAAGAGTTATACTTATTTCTAGACATATAATTAAACAATTTATCAACTATTAGTGCTTAGTGTATAGAAGCTATGAGAGGACTTCATTGAACCAGAAATTAGGAAAAAATATTTCTATCTTTTATAATTTTAATTATAAGTCTTTTCACAGTATTCTAGAGTAAAGTACCTGAGAATTTTGATGGTTCAATATGTCTCTTAAATAAATCCATAACCAAAATAACCCCTAATTCTTCAACCAATGTCAATTAAGACATACACAAACAGTGCCAAAGAGAAAAAAAAGGCCTCTGCCAATGTTGGAAGACCACATCCTCCCTCCAATTGAGAATTTCCAGATTCTCCTTCATCAAATCCACCATGTTCAGCTTTCTTTCAAAATCTTCATCTGAAATGAGCCCTTGCCAATACTGCATTGACAACAATCTGATCTGCACCATCACCCCACCAGCTCATTCATACAGAAACTCCTGTGATGTTTTACAATCCAGAAAGAAGACTTGCTTCAGACCTAGTCCATTATCATCTTCAACAGTTTCACCTCCACCTCAACCTGGTTTATCTTCCACCAGCACCAAAAGATCCAGGCCATCCATCCTGATACCCAGATTAGTAAACAAAATACACCCTTCAAAAAAGAGTTCCAATACAAGTACAGCAATCAATACCCCAATTCTTGGTCCATCTGATGGTAAAAAAAACTTTTATTCCTTCCTTCTGCTTTTAAAACTGATGACTTCTCAGTTTCTCAATCTGTTGACAGTTATAATAACAATGTAGGATCCATTTAATCACCAACTCTTAACCACTTTCCCACCATTAAGGCCAAGTTCAAACACTACTCCTCTAAAAACACCTCCTACTAAGCTACTTCCAATCCACTCCTTCTAGAAATCCACAGACCTTGAGAAAAGGAAACACCTCATCCACCAGTTCAAAGTTAATGTTGAACACTTTGTCTCATCTCTTGATTCTCTTCTTCCACTTGACTCTTGATTGAACTTTTTGACTTAAAAATGAGAATTATTTACCACTCTCCAGACTTCCTGAATGTAGCCAATCATAATAAATTCCTCATTTTACAGTCTTGGGGGACTCATCCTCAGTTTTAAGTCTTGGGTGACTAACAGCCCTCATCTTATAGTCTTGGGGGACTTAAAACCCTCAGTTTATAGTCTTGGGGGACTCAAAACCTAAATCATGAAGGCAGAACCAGAGATAAAACCATTGAAGACCAAAAAAATTTACTAAAATTCTGGGGTAGCTGTTCTACAGAGCAGCCAGATCATCAGTTATCCCCACACATGCCTTAACTAAATTCAGGGACTCCCCCTTTAGATGCCCTCTTCCAGAATGGCATCAACACCACATTATCAGTTTATAGTCCTGAAAGACTCAACCATCAAAACATCCTCAGTTTATAGTTTTGGGGGACTATACCATTTTTCAGTTTAAAGTATTGATGGACTGACCACAGTGTTCAGTTTAAAGTCTTGACAGAATTTCCACACTTTTCATAAAAAGACAGAGCAAATTCCATGCACAATACCCCGCAACCAACCTACTGAGCTTCCACTTTCTCTTCATCATCTACCCATCACTGATAAAAACTTTCTTCTTATCTCTTTTCTCTTCATTGTTGTCTCATCACAAATCATGGCTGGATCCCCAGATTTTGACCCATCAGACCTTCCTTGTTTCACTGCTCCCAAGGACTATTCTTGTAAACAGTGCATACACATGTGCAGACCTTTCACTTTCACTATTCCAACCCCTGAGACCAAACTCTACAACAGGGCCTGTGATTCTTGCAACTCCAAAAAGAAAAAATGTGACAGAGACCCCAATTATCCTATACCACCACCTTCAGCTTCACATAAATACATCTCCAGATCCCCTACTAGATCCCCAGAACTTGGTACTGCTTCTTTTTCTTTATCTTCAAATCCATCCAGAAGAACCGCTGCTCAGTTCCCAGAACAATCTCAAAAAGACGTACTTTATCCTCTCAAGAAACAGCCTTTATCTCTAAAAATTCAGCTCAAAAAGCTTCAAAATTAGCTCCCAGGTGGCCCACCCGCCTTGCTAGAAAGCAAAAATCAGGCTCAAAACCTCCAAATTCAGCCAGAGAACATCCAAATCCCACCAACAAACACCAATAACTCCACGCAACAACCTTATAGTGCTCCCAGAGCAATGCGCTCAAAATTTTCTTCATCCAAAAACTCAAAAAATTACAAAACTTAAAGAAGACCTTCCAGAAGACCCCAAAAAGACACAAGAGCACCAAACACTTCTCCCAGAAAAGAATCTCCTTCTCAACCAAGAAGAATTAACTACACCTCTCCTCTGTCAGCCAATTATTCATCTGACAGTTCAATTTCATCCAGAACTTCACCCAGAAGATCCCAATCAGCTTCCAGGTCACCTTCTCCTCTTCCATCCTACAACAACCCTGGTACTTCACCACCAGTACCCAACCAAAATGAACTAAGCAACAATATAAACAAGAACAACCACAGCCTTGCTGCTCCAACTAGGCCACAGGCCCATCCTCATCCTAGTTCATATTCTCAACACCATTTAGAGGATGACCAAGAAAATCCATATCTCCACCTGGTTAATCCTCCTACTACCTCCATTCAAAACCATTCAACAGTCTGATTTTGGGCCGCTTACAAATTTGATGAGCTTCCAATCTGTAAATACCAAATCAATTAATCCAATTTCTTCAACAGAAAAAAATTACTGATCCAATTCTTCTGTTTAGTTGGAACCCTTGACTCTTGAAACTACTATTGGGATAGGCCAACCTCTAGAAACCAGATTGACACTAGATTATGCGAATATAAAGCAACACCTAAGTATGATGTGTTCAAAAATGCTTAAGGCATTTACTCTTCATGGACCATTGAATGAATTTGAGAAGAGCCTGAGAAAACAGCTTCTTGATGACCACTGGAAGATGTCAAGTATAATTAAGCACACTTTCCAACACTCCATCCCAGCCTCTTCTATTTCTACCCAAAAATTACCTTCAAATCTACCTCCTGATCATTACTATCCCTACACTCTCTCCAGCCAACTACACCACAAGCAACACAGTTCTTTCCTCCAATCCAAACAAGAAAAAAAAAGGCAAACATAGTCTGGACCAACCTCCAGAGATTTCTTCTTCCACACATTAATTATAGAAAAAAAGGAAATTAATAAATTACTAAATAGAGAAAACAATAATAATTAGCAAATATATATAAATTTTATTTATTTATTTTAATTTTAATTTTAATTTCAATTTCAATTTCAATTTTAATTTTAATTTTAAATTTAAATTTAATTTAATTTTTATTTTAATGTTAATTTTAATTTTAATTTTAATTTTTACTTTTACTTTTATTTTTATTTTTATTTTTATTTTTATTTTTATTTTTATTTTTATTTTTATTTTTATTTTTATTTTTATTTTTATTTTTATTTTTATTTTTATTTTTATTTTTATTTTTATTTTTATTTTTATTTTTATTTTTATTTTTATTTTTATTTTTATTTTTATTTTTATTTTTATTTTTATTTTTATTTTTATTTTTATTTTTATTTTTATTTTTATTTTTATTTTTATTTTTATTTTTATTTTTATTTTTATTTTTATTTTTATTTTTATTTTTATTTTTATTTTTATTTTTATTTTTATTTTTATTTTTATTTTTATTTTTATTTTTATTTTTATTTTTATTTTTATTTTTATTTTTATTTTTATTTTTATTTTTATTTTTATTTTTATTTTTATTTTTATTTTTATTTTTATTTTTATTTTTATTTTTATTTTTATTTTTATTTTTATTTTTATTTTTATTTTTATTTTTATTTTTATTTTTATTTTTATTTTTATTTTTATTTTTATTTTTATTTTTATTTTTATTTTTATTTTTATTTTTATTTTTATTTTTATTTTTATTTTTATTTTTATTTTTATTTTTATTTTTATTTTTATTTTTATTTTTATTTTTATTTTTATTTTTATTTTTATTTTAATTTTAATTTTAATTTTTAACTTTAATTTTAATTTTATTATATTATATTATATTTTAATTTTTAAATTTAAATTTAAATTTAAATTTTTTTAAGTATTAAGAAGATTGTAGAAATGAAAAGAAATGAAAGAAAGTATACGAAATTTAAAATTGATTTAGACAAAAAGGAAAAAAAAGAAAAGAAAAGAAAGAAGATAATTAAAAGATTATAAGGAAAAATAAATTAAATTCAGGGTTTAGGTTTCTTAGAATATTTTATGTGAAATGATTTTTAAGTTCAGGACAGTTTTTAACATTGATGAAATGTTACCAAGATGTTTTATTTGAATCATTGAGATATCCTTCCCATTCCACAAAATATTGAAATTTTCCCTTGAGCCTTCTTGAATCAACAATAGGACTTACCTTCCACTCTAGATGATCTTCTACTTCGACCAGTTTCAGAGGAGGCTGGTTCTTGCCCAGGTATATTTGTTGAGAAAGCTCCAGAAGAGAAACATGAAAAACAGGATGAATTGGTTGCCATTTTTAAGGTAACTTTAGTCAAAATGCATTTTTAGAAACTTCTGCATTAATTTCAAATGGACCAAAACACTTTTCCAATAATTTTCTTGATGGTAGAATTGTTTGAATATTTTTAGAGTCAAGCCATACTTTATATCCTGGTTTAAAAGGTGGAGCAGATTGTCAATTTTTGTTGGCCTGTTCCTTATATCTTTGATTTGCTCCCTCAAGTTTAGATTGGAGTTTGCCTTGAAGTCATGAAATTTTTTGAAGAAAATTTTCAGCAGGATAGTTAATTCCTACATGAATTGGACTGAATCAAGAATATTTTCCATAGATTGTTTTGAAAGGAAACTGTTTTTTAAAAGACTTTGTCAATTTGTTATAAGCAAATTTTTCCAATAGTAGCCATGTGGTCCAATCTTCTTATTGATAATTGGCATACATTTAAAGATATTGTTTGAGGATTTGATTGAATCTTCCAGTTTGTCTGTCTGTTTCAGGATGATGGTGGTAGCAATATTTATCAGCCGGATGTCTAGAAGGATGGAGGACAGAAGAGGGAAAATGGATAGGAGGAAGTGAAACTATAATATAATATAATTATGTATAATAAAAATAAAATATTTGGAACTTAGGAATATAAGACGACAAGATTTTTTATTTGAGAATTGACAAAATTGTAAGGGTTTATTCAAATTATAAAATATTATAATTAATAGTTATTGTTCAATGCTCGAAAGATCAATTATAGTATTATAAATCTTAAAGCAACCTATAGTAATTTATATAGTATTTAAATTAGATATATTGAACTAATAAAACTAATAAATAAAAGAGATATATTTAAAATATGTTAAGTGAGTGTATAGTAAGTGATGAACTACCAGAAAGGTTTCTAAAGCCATTATATAGGCAAGGAGGACCTTCTAGAGCGTTCTAAATGTAATTTACAAAAAAGGTAAAGTGAAAGAAATAATTAAAAGAAATTAATTAAAAACAATAAAAAATAAACCCGTGATTAAACAAGTATCTTTTCCCATCAGAAACTCTAAAAAAGAATAGAATTAATATAGAAAATAACTACGTGAACATGGAATATGAGAATTATGAGAAAGAATTCTAAAGAGGGAATAAAAATAGCTAAAAAAAGTATAATTAAAATAAAAGGAATTATTTTTACGTTTTTAAATAATCTTAAATCAGTATAAGTAAAAGTAATTTAATTATTTTAACTATTCCAAGTAATTTAATGATTAAATTTATTGAAACCATTAATTAATTTAATAAGGAACTTATTTAACATGAGAAATTAAATTTAATCATATTAAATAAAAAACTTTTAATTGGGTTAGTAATTTCAGTGATACAATTAAGAGTTAAGGAAGCGCCAAATATTTATGGATATTATTATATGATGAGTTGTACTTAGTTTATATAAATGTTATTATTAAAATTGTAATTACAGTGTAAGTTAAATTTACAATTATAATATAATTTTGAATAATTTATTTATACATACAAGTTACACCATGATATTATAGAATATTATATTTGTTTATGTAATACAATTTATTTAATAATAAAATTAAGTATAATAATTATTTTATTTATTCATAAAATATTTATAATTTTATTTAAATAATTTTTTGTAATTACATAAAGTTATTCCTCTATATGATTACAGTAATTTATTGTATAAATTAATAGACTCCTGAGATAGCCTGGCTGACACTCCCTCACTCTAAAAAAAACAATAAAAAAAATGCTAAGATTTTTTCTTTTTATACTTTTTTAACAGAGTAGAGAGATTTGAAATTTCTTTTCCAGGTATCCATGCATCATGTTCAGATGACTTGTTCTTATATCTCAATAAATATTCAATACCTCTTTCAGAAGTGATAATTCTATCATTGAGAATTTTATCAATTTCTGCAGTTTCTGTGACTTCCTGAGGGTTTTTCTTAGGTCTTCCCCTTCTTTTTGGAAATAAGTCACTGTTGGAAGTATAAGGTTTAAGCAAAGAAATGGGAAAAACAGGATGTTTTCTATCATATGGAGAATACAATACAACTTCTACTGCATTATCTCCAACCATTCCTTTAACAACAAATGGTCCTACAAAAGGATCTTTTAATTTGTTGTTACCTTGTAAATTGAAATGGACAGTAGATATCAACACTTCATCACCCTTTTTAAATGTGTATTCCTTATGGGATTTATCCCATCTTTTCTTTTCACATTCAAATGCTTTATCAATACAGTTTTGAGCATGTTTTCTGCATAGATGTTGCATTCGCATAGAAGATTTTACACCAGGATGTAGTTCAAACTTAGGTAATTTATTATTGAGAATCTGAGCAGGAGTATTTTGGACATAAACTAACCAAAGCTCAAAAGGCTTTTTCTCAGTGATAGAATGAACAGTTCTATTATATTCAAATTCAAGACCAGGCAATAGAGTGAACCAGTCATGAGTAAATCTGTCATTGTCTTTATATTCTAAACCAAAGGCACAATACCTTCTAATCATATCTTCCAGAGTTTGAATCATTCTTTCAGCTAGACCATCAGTCTGAGGATGATGAGCTGTAGATAACTTTAACTCACAGCCACAAATATCCATTAAAGAGGTCCAAAACACAGAAGTAAATTTTGGATCTCTATCAGAGATAATGGCTTTTGGGAATCCAATAATATTAAACATGTAAGACCACCATAAGAAAGCTAATTCTTTGGTGGATACATCTCTGTGGGTTGGAATAAATTTGCACATTTTTGTGAATCTATCTACTATTACCCAACAAGAGTTATAGCTGTCTTTACCTGCTACAGCAAGACCAGTGACAAAATCCATGTTAATTATTTGCCAAGGAGCATTAGGTGCTTCAATATGTTGTAGTAAACCTGCTCTCTTACCTGTCAACCTTTTAGATTTCTGACATGAATCACATGATTCAACATATAATTTTGTATCTTCAGACATATTAGCCCACCAAGCAGTGTTTTTGATTCTAATCAATGTTTTTTCTAGATCAAAATGGCAAGCTAATATGTCATCATGACAAAGTTTGAGGATAGTTTCTTTCATAGAAGGGGCAATTACAATTACATTAGTAAGCTTTCTTCTATAATAAATATAACCATCTTCAATAGAAAAATTTCCTTTCATCAAAGCACTTTGATATTTTGCAGGAAAAGTTTTAATCAATGCTTGAATTGAAGCATTCTTAGGATCATTTAAGATAGTAACTAATTTATTTAAATCAGAATCCTTATCATATGAATCCAGTATTAATTGTAATAACACTTCTTCCATATCAACTATAAATATACCATGGATATGAACAGTATCATCTTTAGGCACATAAGCAGGATTGGAGTCATTATTTGGCAGAGGCAGTTTGGACAACATTTCAACATTAGAGTGAACATTTCCAGAACTATGGATAATTGTCATCCGTCCTCTGTACTCTTGAACAGCAAGTTGCCACCTAAACATATGTCTGTTGGGTGTTTTCAGGTTTAAGAGGGACTTTACAGCACTACAGTCAGTTACCAATTCAAACTTTTGGTCTTCTAGATAGTAATGAAGTTTCTCAAGAGCATAAACAACTTCTAAGCACTCTAATTGAGTGGCACCATATTTCAATTCACTATTTCTCAAGGTTCTTAAAATATAACAAATTACAACTTCTGAGGTTTTATCATTAATAATTTGTTTCTGGTGTAAGGCAGCACCCAGACCAACAAAACTAGCATCTGTATACAGGACAAATGGTTTGTTAAAGTCTGGAAGAGCGAAGATAGGGGTTGTCATTAAGCAACTTTTTAAAGTATTGAAAGCTTTTTGACTGTCACTATTCCAGATGAATGCAACATCTTTCCTAGTGAGTTTGGTAAGAGGTAAGGCTATAACCTGATAATTTTTAATATATTGCCTGTAATAGCCACACATACCCAAAAAACTTTGGATTTCTCCTACCAAAGTTGGTGCTTTCACATTTTGAATTGCAGCAACTTTGTTTTGGTCTACACAAATTTGTAGGCCTGACACAACATGGCCAAGGACTTTCAAAGATTGAAAACCAAATTTACACTTTTTCAAGGACAAGGTCATATTGATTTCATCCATTTTTTGAAAAACTCTATTCAAGTGAACCATATGTTCATCAAAAGTTTTAGAAAAAACTATGATATCATCAATATACACCATGAGCCATCCTTCAATGATTTCCTGATGGAAAGTGTTATCCATGACTTTTTGGAAAACTGAAGGGGAATTTTTGGGGCCAAATGGCATTCTAATATACTTATAAATTCCCATATGAGTAGCAATAAGCAAAAAATTCTGAGAATTTTTCTCAACTGGAACTTGATGATACCCTTTGTTACCATCCAGACAACTAATAAATTTAGCACCTTGCAAGGTAGCATGAATTGAATTAATTCTGGGTAACGGATAAATATCATCAACAGTATAAGTGTTTAATGCCCTGTAATCTCCACATAATCTAGCTTTATATTTTTCATAAGAAATCAAGACTGGGGAGATGACACAATATTTGGGGGTGACATCCACTTTTTCAATGATGTTAATTTTTAATAATGTGGCAATATTATCTTCAATATCCTTTCTTTTTGTTGGAGAAGCAGAATATGGTTTTTTCCTAAGAGTAGGAGGAATATCATTCAAGTTACAGGATAAGGTAATTTTCATTTCTTCCTGAACACATCCTAAGACATGAGAACCATGAGCAAAAGCCATAGGGAAAGAAGTAATTGAGGCAATAATAGAATCCTTTTCTTCACTAGTTAAATGATCACCAAAAGAAGCAGTATTTATTTCATTTAATAAATCATCCATCTCAATTGTTGGTCTGCCTTTACACTGGATCAGTGAGTTGAAAGACTTTAACAGATGCCCAGAAGGTTTTCTAGGGGAGGAAATTTTGAATTTTCATTTGCCATTCAATCCCAAGGTGAAGCAATTATTTGCTGGGTCCAATTTCACACCAAACATGGTCAAAATATCATTTCCCATAATAAACCAATTGCTCAAATTATCATTTTTCATGACAAAAAACTCACAAATAGCTCTGACAAAACCACCATTATATTTGAAGAATACAGAGGTTTTGTATTTGCCAATAGGAATTAAGGTAGAACCATACCCTCTCCATTTTTCAGAAGTTATAGGTAATAATTTATTCAGATAATCCTTGTCTACAGAAGCTAAAGCTTTTTCAGACACTACACTTCCTCCAGCACCAGAATCAAGAACTACATCAACATTTTTACCATTAATGATAACAGGTGCCTTCAAAGGGGATATGGCTATAGGATTGTTAGTAATATCTTTAATTATCTCAGCATTTTCTAATGAAGATAATTCCAATAAAAATTCTTCAGATATATTATCTAAATAATGAAAATCCTGTTCCAACATGAAAACATCTTTACTGGATTCATTGTCATAGGAGATATTACTCTCACAGTCACTAGAAGAATCATTGAAATTCATTTCAACCTCATCAGTGTCCTCATTGTGCTCAACAAGATTAATTTTCTTGTCACAAACATGACCCTTTTTCCATGGTTTGTTACATTTATAACAAGTATTTGTTGCATATTTTTTAGGTGCAACTGGGGAAGAGGGTCTACCAGATTTTTCTGGGGGCTTGATAGAGGGTTTATTCTGATAATTATAAGGTTTACTAAGGTAATTCTTAGGTTCATATCTATGGTTGAGTAGGACCTCATTACAAATGTTAATGAAAGAAGAATTTTCTCGTACATGCTCAGTTCTAGCTACAATTAAATCTCTAAGAGAATTTGGCAATTTATACAAAATTTTATCTCTCCAAATATCATAATCCATCTTTGGATCAATTACTCTCAGGATCTTTGTTATTTTCATCAGAAAAACAATGGGTTTTTCAACAAAGGAGGATACATATCTAGTATTCTCATACAGTCTTTGCTGAGCAAACCTAAATTTTGAACCACCAAATTGATTCTCAATCAAGGATTTCCACTCATTCCAGGTATAATGGTTATTATCCAATAGAACAGATTCATAACACAACAAGGCTAAATTGGAAAATAAAGAAATTAGCTTAGAAACAATTTCCTCATCAGGTTGTTTATAAGATCTCTTTAAATTATCAATCCTTTGTATAAAGTGTTGCCAATCAGATGAAGAATCACCATCAAAGGTAGGATATTGATCCAACTTAGGCCAATTTTTCTGGCTACTGGAATGTTCCATCCTATGGTTTGAATTATTCAAGGATATCAGTTCCTGAAGTCTTGAAAGGTGTTCAGATATTTCATTATTCAAAGAGGCAGCTGGCTCATGGTGAGCATTAAATTTCTTTCTGTTTGATGCAATAGATTTTTCAGAATGAAGTTCAGCTGGTAAAATTGTTACATTAGAAGGGAGAGAAGAACTACTCTGTTCAGGCTGTTTATTATTAAGATTAACAGCAGTTTTAGCACTATTTTTGAATTCATGATAATGAGTAGCCTGGACAGTTTGTAATGCAGAAAATAGTTTCTCAAGGTCAGATAATTTATTTCTCAAATCAGGAATGTAAGATAGTTGATCATTAATCCTAGAAATAGATAAAACATTTCTGTCCTCATCTACAGAGCATTTATTACTCAAATTCTGAGAATCAATTTTCAATTTTCTTAATTCACTGTGCAAAAGCATATTGTCATTCTTTAAAGTAGTATTTTCATATTTTAGATTATCAACAGTTTTGCATAGGTGACTATATTTATCTGAAAGTGATTTGTGGTCAGCTTTAATAGATTTTTGTTGAGCCAGGACATTATTTAATTTGTCTTTCAATTTGAAATAAGCAGTGTCTTGAACAGAAGAACTCACTTTGCAATGTAAATGCAAATTATTTAATCTATCACTCTCATGTATTAACAAATCTCTTAAATGTTTATCATTCACAACATTAAAATCAAGGGTATCTTTCAATATTTCTTTGGAAGTTATCTCAAGTAAAGTGTAAACTTCAGGGGAAACAGAATCATTCTTGATTGCAAGAGAAGGGTTAATTAAAGAAGTAGAAGTCAAATGTAAAGGTTCATCAAATGATAATTTTCTCATTACATCAATGGGGCTACTTATTAAAGGAAGTTGTTTCTTCAAGGTTTTAACTGTTCTTTCAGGTTCAATATTATTACCTGAAGAAGATTTGTTATTATATATACCAACTTGCTTATCAAACAAATTACTTACCATGGCAAGGGAGGAAACTTCCCCTGTACCTTCTTTCTTCTGCCCCCCTGATAAGGATGGTGCTGAAGAGATGGATTGTAATTTGGTGTCCTGGATAGGCCAGGGTGTTGAGCTGGTTGTTGTACATTATGTTGGTAGTGGGTCATTAAGTAATCCCATTTCCATTGTTCCACTTGCAGAATGCCTTGATTTTGGTTGAGGGAGCTGGATGCCTGACTGGCCTGAGGTTGAGGTGGAGGTTGGGAAGCTGGGAAATGAGGAGGTTGACCCTGTTTGGGATTTAAAAGCTCCTGCATCTGCTGCCAGAGTGTGTCTACCTTTGCCTTGTACTTCGTGCTTTCTTCTCTCAGTTCCTTTATATGGCTTGACAGATTGTTTACCTGCTGTGCTAGAGGAATATTTTTTATTTTTATACCTCTGAGTGGATTGTCCTGATGTACCTGAGGCTTTACTTCCTTCAGAGTTGTTAGGTGAGAGGGGTTTGTCACTTCTCCTGACATTTCTACGTCCTGAAGGTTTTTTTTCAGCTGAATTATTTTTGTAAGATACTTTGGGAGAACCTAAAGATTCAGTGTCAACATCCACTTCAGTCTCATCCACATGTAAGTTATCCATGCTTTTAGCCAAACTACTGGACATTTAAAACTGTGAAAAGGAGAATCAAAATTAATTTATGATTCAAATTGTTAATTCAAAATAAAATATAATCAATTGGATTTTAATTTTTTTTATATTAAAAATCAATTAATTATAAAATAAAATGTAATACAAATAAACGAAATTACAATGATTATTAAGAATTAAAAATAATTAAAATGGGACTAACCACTAGGGTTTAAGAAGTCAACCAAAATAATTAATACCAAAATTAAAATAATGGTAAAATTGGGACTAAGTACTGAGTACTATTATGGTCAACCAATATTCAAAAAATAATAATAAAATTAATTTAATAATTTATTAAATATTAATTGTCTTCTAGGACTAAGAGTTTTACTCTATTATGGTCAACTAGGAAAAAATTTTTTAATATAATGAAAACTTACACTCCGTGAGTCAGCAATTGAGCCACAAACACTGTTATTGCAGTAAAAATATATTACTATGAGTGAGAGGTGCAAAGGTGAACTTACTATAGTGATCGTAAAATCACTTCAGAATAATATATAATTTAATGTAATATAAACCTAAACTATCGAACCCAAGTTGGAAACACGGTCGCGGCAAAAAGTTTACTTTTTGGCTTGGGTGGTCTGTGCGCTTTGTTGTTCGTCGCAAGGTGTTGTTTTCATCATTCCGAGAGGCCCTCAATTATCAGCCGGACGTCTAGAAGGATGGAGGAAAGAAGAGGGAAAATGGATAGGAGGAAGGGAAACTATAATATAATATAATTATGTATAATAAAAATAAAATATTTGTAACTTAGGAATATAAGACAATGAGATTTTTTTTTGAGAATTGACAAAATTGTAAGGGTTTATTCAAATTATAAAATATTATAATTAATAGTTATTGTTCAATGCGTGACAGTTCAATGATAGTATTATAAATCTTAAAGCAACCTATATTTATTTATATAGTATTTAAATTAGATATATTGAACTAATAAAACTAATAAATAAAAGAGATATATTTAAAATATGTTAAGTGAGTGTATAGTAAGTGATGAACTACCAGAAAGGTTTCTAAAGCCATTATATAGGCAAGGAGGACCTTCTAGAGCGTTCTAAATGTAATTTACAAAAAAGGTAAAGTGAAAGAAATAATTAAAAGAAATTAATTAAAAACAATAAAAAATAAACCCTTGATTAAACAAGTATCTTTTCCCATCAGAAACTCTAAAAAAGAATAGAACTAATATAGAAAATAACTATGTGAACATGGAATATGAGAATTATGAGAAAGAATTCTAAAGAGGGAATAAAAATAGCTAAAAAAAGTATAATTAAAACAAAAGGAATTATTTTTACGTTTTTAAATAATCTTAAATCAGTATAAGTAAAAGTAACTTAATTATTTTAACTATTCCAAGTAATTTAATGATTAAATTAATTGAAACCATTAATTAATTTAATAAGGAACTTATTTAACATGAGAAATTAAATTTAATCATATTAAATAAAAAACTTTTAATTGAGTTAGTAATTTCAGTGATACAATTAAGAGTTTAGGAAGTGCCAAATATTTATGGATATTATTATATGATGAGTAGTACTTAGTTTATATAAATGTTATTATTAAAATTGTAATTACAGTGTAAGTTAAATTTACACTTATAATATAATTTTGAATAATTTATTTATACATACAAGTTACACCATGATATTATAGAATATTATATTTGTTTATGTAATACAATTTATTTAATAATAAAATTAAGTATAATAATTATTTTATTTATTCATAAAATATTTATAATTTTATTTAAATAATTTTTTGTAATTACATAAAGTTATTCCTCTATATGATAACAGTAATTTATTGTATAAATTACCGGACTCCTGAGATAGCCTGGCTGACAATATTCCTTGTAATATTTAGTTTTTAACAGAGCTGAGTCAATAAAGTAGGAACAAACAGAGAACCTCTGTCAGAAAAAGTATCAGAAGGTCATCCATGTGTAGAAAATACATATTCTAGAAACAATTTAGCTAGGCCTTTCACAGTAGCAGTAGTATTAGTTTCATCAAAAATAGACATTTTAAAGAACTTATAAACTATGAGTAATATAGCATCAAATTTATCTGATGGACTTAATTGAGAAATTAAATCCATTAGAATTGATTCCCATGGTTTAGAGGGAATTGTAAGTGATTGAAGCAACCTATACTTCCTATGTTGAGGTACCTTGTTCCTATTACATTTGCAACAGGCTTTTAGATAGGCCTTAGTTTCACTGGTCATTCCTGGTCAGAAGAAATCCCTCACTATTAACTGGTAGGTTTTATCAACCCCATAATGACCAGCTAATGTAGAATTATGTCTACTATTAAAGATCCATAACTTTATAACCTTATTGTCAGATATGACTACTCCACCTTTGAAGACTAACAGACCTTATTCTATACTGAATCTTTTGACCCCTTGCTTTCAGAGTATTTTTTCTTTTATCCCCAAACAATAATCATCCTTTGATTGAACTTCTTGAATATTGGATAGTGGATTATGAATTGATTGTATTGTCATTGAATTAACTTGATGAGTCATTAAAATTGACTCTTTGAAGATTGATTTCACATTTGATGGATTCTTGTCAGCAAATGCCTTCCCCTAATACAGATAAATGTTTTTTCAACATGATAAAATATTCTCAACTACAAAATTTTCCCCTGGGAGGTAGGTAGTAGTAAAATAAAATTCAGATAAAAACTCAGCCCACCTAGCCTGACTTCTAGTAAGTACTTTGAAAGACATGAAGTATTTCAAAGCATTATGATCAGTTAGGATTTGAAAAAAAATATTTAGACTTAGAAGAAAAGAACACCATTTTTTAAGGCAATGAATAATAGCTAATAATTCTTTATCATGAATTTCATAATTTAATTTGGTTGTGATCAATTTGCATGATTCAAACGCAACAGGATAAAAAATATTTGTTTCAGGATTTGATTGGGATATTACCCCTGCTATAGCATAATTTCTAGCATCTGTCTAAACTATTGTAGAGGCTTTAGGATCAAAGTGAAAAAGAATTGGGGCTTTGGTTAATGCAGTTTTCAATTCTCTGAATTATTTCTGTGCTCTATATGAGGAGACAAAGGGAATATCTTTTTTAAGAAGAGAAGTAAAATTTTTATAGTTTTAGAGTAATCTTTTATAAATTTTCTAAAAAAATTTTTAAAACCCAAAAATACTTGGAAGAAATAAAGGTTGGTTGGCTCTGGCCATTTCAAAACTTTTTGAACATTTTTACTATCCATAACTAAAACCTCAGTGGACAATGAAAACCCCGAAAAATCGATAGATTTAAGGTGGAATTCACACTTGGTGTGCTTGGTGTAGAGTCCTTGTTCTTGAAGCTGAGAAAGAACCATTTTGACATGTTGAATATGTTTTTCAAGGGACTTCAAGAAAATTAAAATTTCATCTAGGTGGATGACAAAAAACTGTTTGACAATATCTTGGAAGATATAATTTAAAAAAGTTTGAAAAATTGATGGTGCATTGCACAATCCAAAGGGCATTACTAAATATTAAAAACTACCAAATCTGGTATGTATTGCAGTTAAAGGTTCATGACCTTCTGCAATACATATCAGGTTTTAAGAACCTATGAGATTAATTTTAGAAAATAAATTAGCACCATTAAAAAGGTAAGAAGTAATGACATGGGAGGAACTGGATATGCATTCTTCTTAGTCTCTGTGTTGAGTTTTCTATAATTAAAACATAACCAAAGACTTCCACCCTTTTTTTAGCAAAAAGAAATGTAGATAGGGTCAGATATTTTCTGGCTTGAATGAAAACCTTTTCTACATTCTCTGAAATTTTGTCTTGAAGAACTTGGATTTGTCCTTTGACAATGAATAGACAGGACCTGACAATGGTACTGGACCTATTGACTCCATTTGATGATTTTAGGGTCAATGCAGCAGTAGCTTGTTGGAATTATGGATTGAGAAGACATCAATGAAGTCATGATAAAATTCTGGTAGAGTTCATTTAATGGCTTCAATACTTATTTAGTCATCCTCCTCATCTTTGAAGAAGTCTGTCAAAGGTAGACCTGTATTTATAGAGAAAAAATTAATTACCTAGAGGCTATTAAAATCATCTTCAGGTAAAGTAGTAAAGCTAGAATAGCTAGCTATATTCTCATTTAAAGGAAAATAATATTCTTTCAATACATCTGGCAGAGAAGTGTCCTCTAGCTGGACTAGGTCAGGCAGGTTGTTCAAATTCCTATTGACCTGCATTGATGAATTAGAAATATACTTAGAACAAGGTGTGATCAATCCCTGTTACCAATCAATTTTGGGATTCCAATGCTGTAAGAAGTCATGGCCAAGAATTCTATTGTCCATCCTTGGTAAATCCAAGACTGTTAATTTCCACTTCAAGGAGGGGAAATATGAAAATTTGAAAACCCATAAATCTTTCTTACTAACCAAGTATTTGGGTTCCTCTGATTTGACCAGATAAATTGAAATTTGGTCAATGTCTACAAATTTCAGCTTAAATTTTTTGGTAAAAGAAGAGCTTATAAGTGAAATTGAAGCTCCAGGGTCTATAAGACAACTGAAGGGGATATACTCCTTTATAAGAATTAATCTCAAACAGTTGAGGGAGAGACCAGTCCTTAGGACATGGAGGTTCTGTGCACTGAGAGATATAAAATAGCTTTCTTTGTACACAAGTAAACTATTAACTAGTTTTTTGACTTGGAACTTTTACCTTTATATCCTTTAATTTAGCACATTCATCCAACTTGTGCTTACCCCCACAATACATACACAACCCATTATCTGATCTTCCTTTACTTTCAGCTTCCTTTAACTCCCCTTTTTTATCAAATACCTAACTGATATCTCCTGGGGCAAGCTTTTGGATTAAGCATTTTCTGGACCATTTTGATTAGGTTTGGTTTGAGATGAGGATTGAGTTGGTTGAGGATGATTTGAAGAAGTTCCAGATATAAAGTTTGAACCATGAGATTTATTGGAATGACACCTTTGTTGAAGATGGTTTTGGTTAAAGCCATCTAGTTTGAGGGTTCTATCCATGAAGTCCATTAAGGTTTCCATTTTCTGGCCATGGAGATTTGGTTGGTCCAGAATCCTCAAAGGAACTCCCTTTTTGAAATGATACTTTAGGGATGCATCATTCCAACCTGCTCAAGATTTTAGATTCCTGAAGTTTGAGATTTATTCAGAAGGTTTACCATTATTGTTCATGCAAAGAAAATATAATTCACTTTCTGTGTTATTGGTTCCATTAAGGTCCCCAAATAACGTAAAGAGTTGATCTTTAAATTTTTCTCAATTCTTGATTAGAAAATGGGTTCAGTTGAAGAAAATATGAGAAGATATGGTTTGAAACACTGTTATTCCTTCCCAGATAATAATGATAAAGCAAATATTACATTGTAATGGTCTGTTTTGAATTTTCAAGGGTCATTGTGAAAAAGTTATTTTCAGGTTTGAAAAAAAGATCTAAATCTTTCAGGATTTTCTCCATAAAATATATCTGGATATTTAATTGAGGGAGTTTTAAATTAAGAGTTATCCAAAGGAGAAGGATTAGAAACGGAGCTCACTAATAACTTCATGAAATCCTTTAATGAAGGAGTTGGACCAGATTCAGAGGCTTGGCCCAAATGGTTGGAAGCTGGGGAAGCTGGTGCCTTCTGCATTGTATCCTTGCACTCTTCCTCCTCACTAGAATCTTCAAACTCCTGAGGGATGCTCTCTAAAGATTGAATTTAATGTTCCCATTCACTTAATTTGAGAGGTTCAAAGGAATGAGTTCCAGAAATAGGTCAAGAAACTGTTGGCCTATCCCTGTTTCAAGCTCTAGTAGTAGAACCTATAGGAGAAGTGCATTGAATGGGTTACATTTAAACTTAGCACCTAAAATATGTAGTAGTACAAGTCAAAAATGAGGACTACAGAGAATTAAGTTATACTGTCACCAGACAGCCTATGCACAAGGTCAAGAGTGTTCCTAAGTAAGTGAGACTGGTAAGAGTAATTGAGGACTACTTTTAAGTACATAGGATTCATTTGAGGAAGTGATTTGAAGACATGTTGAAGATAAATTATCTGCTTTAAGGAAAATTCAAGATGAACAATAATGTATGGCAGAGTAACACTAAAATTCAAGGAATCTCACAAAGGGTTGTAACTTAACAAACAAAAAGGAATTTAGGAGTTTTCGAAGTTTTGAATAGAAATTTATTATTAAGAAAGATATGAAAAATAACAGTTTTATATAAATGTAACTACTATCACAAAAATATTATAATTTAATTCTAAGGAATGTCAAACCAAATCCCCCAATTATATAGACAAATCCACCATGCATTGATCCTTTTAATTATCCGCCCTTAATTTACCACTGACCCTCCACTATAAACCACAGATCCTTTGACTTACTCCTATTCCAAGTCACAGAACTTTAATTACCTGTGATCATACAATAACCCAACATTAAAACTATACTATTGATCTGAGAACTAATACACTGGGCATTCACTTGAAGTTGAAAATTAAAAGCAGATGATTGACTAATTTAGATTTAAGGACTAGATAACGTAGATACTAGTGTATTAAAATCAAGACAACAATGGAGAAAAGCAGTTATCAGGAAGATTTTGGTTTCTGCGCTTTTAATATGGATTTTTGGATCAATATATGGATTAAAAAATTGACTATTGCTTTGAAAATCACATGGCGTGAGACAGATATTAGGAGTAGGAGAAAAGGTATTAGAGATTTGTGAATTAGTGAGAAATAAGTATATTGAAAAGTTTGGTGATTTAAAAAAAGAGATAAGATTAATTTTGAAAGAATTTCAAAAAGATATAAAGAAGTTATTTCTAATGAATGAATCATATGTTTAGTAAGAGTAGCAAAAAAATAAATTTTTTATAATTAAAGATTTAATTAAAACTAAATCTTTCAATCTGCTAGTGTGACTGAAAAATTTTGTTCTCTTATTCCAGTGGTCTTAGAAATAGTATTGTTAGATATAGTGAGAGGTGGTTCAACTTATTCATCTTCATACAACTCTAACCATTAATATTTCAGGTCATAAAGAGGTTTATGAAGTATAGTGCAACACAGAATAAAGTTGATAACTGCCTCCATTTTGGATTTTTTTCTAAGAGGACATCTTAATTCTGTAGACTAGGGACACAACATTTCAAGATTCCAATAAAATTTTAAATACAGACTCTTGACTTTTTTAAATGATTGTTGAACTTGGAATTTTGGCTGTGTTCTAAAGCTGTTTCCTGAAATTCTGGGAGTAATTAATTTCCATTCACATAAGAAGAATCTTCCAGAAGATTCTGATCTTCATAAAAAATTTTAGGTTCTTTGGAAATTTGTATTTTGTGGAAGATTCAGGAATCATGATATGATCCAAGATAGGCAGAAAAGAATGATATTAGTTTTTTGTTGATGTCACATATAAGCTGAAAAGAAATCTAATGTCTATAGATAAGATTTAGTTTTTTGTTTAGGTATCAAAAAGAACAAATGGAATAAAAAATAAGTAACCTCTTTTTTAGGTCAAAGTAATTTTTTCCACCTTGAGAAGGTTTCTGCCTCAAACTAATAGTTATACTGTCACCAATAACAATATTTCCTGAAAAACCCTCCACATGCATAACCAGAGATGATTCAAGTTGCTCTTCTTTTATTTTCTGATGAGAAGTTTATATTCCAAGGAGTTGATAGAAGTGATTCCAACACATCTCTATTGCCATTTGAGCCCATATAAAATAGTGTGATTTACAATTGAAGTGAAGGATCACACTGTTATTTCTTTAAACTTTTGTGAAAAAAAGGGTTATCCTAAATACGCTCAACCAATCTAAGTAAAAACTCCTGGGATGTCCTGAATAGTTGACTTAAACTGGGCACAGATAGGTTAGTAAGTATCTGGATGGTGTACTTGTGGCTTTCTGGTAAGAAATTAAATTTACTGGCCATTTTTGGTAAAAAAAATTATTCTTCCAGATCAAAATCCAAGAGGAGATGAATAGCTATAAACATCATCTCTTAATGAACTTCATCATTTTTTGAGTGTCAAGAAGGCATGACTCTTATATATGAAAATAAAAGTGTTGTAAAATGTTTTAAGTTATAAATATTTATACTGAAGAATGCTGCATATTAATGTGATGATGATTAAAAATAAGTAAAATGGGACTTTATGATGAAACCAGCACTTTTTTTGAGAAAGTGTAGATTTGAGTGAAAAAAGTGACTTATGTCACTTTTAAAATATGCAGGTGTTGGGGCTAGTATTTTACCAAAATATGCACTTAGATAAGTGTGTATTTTCCAGAAGTTACACCCCCTAATATTGTGTATGCATTTGCCAAAACTGAGTTTAAGTGTTTCTCAATATCTGGTAAAGCAGGGATTAAGCAGGGTTGAAACTGAGTTCAATCTTAAAATAATTCATTTTCAATATGCGTAATTTGGGTTTCCCAATGGCTTCACAGAAGATTCCCAATTGTATCCCAAAATTTTTAAACTTGAAGAATTACTAGAAATACCTCCCCCCTGCTAAATTTCCAGTGGTGAATATTCATCACTTGAGAGAAATATTTACAAAGTAACTTTCTTGTCAATATATTATAATTCAATTTAAATATTATCAAAAATTTAGTGATAAACTATTTAAAATGATGAATATAAAAAAAAGAAAGAGAGGCAATAATTTTTTTTAAATAAACTACCATAATAAATTGTAATGAAAATCTAAAAGTATAATAACAAAGAAATAATTAAAATACACTCTGAATTGATTTCTGTAATGGCTTTTATTACATATTAGTAGTTTAAATTTACATTAAAAATATAAGTATATTTGAATGAAAATTTTGAGTTTTTTGAATAATTTTTTAGAAATTTTTTGAGATCCCAGTCTTTGGTAAACTTGAGTTTTGAATTGGTTGTAAAAAGTGAATTTTTTCAAGCTTTCTAAATGAACAATTTTTGAGCTAGGTGAAAAGCTACTTTTGGCCAGTATGGCATCCTAAAAATTGTACTCTGTCAAAATTGAAACTAGTTTTCTAATATTAATTTTAAATTTTAATCTGTATATTTATATAAAATAAAATAATTTGTAGATGAAATATACTTCAGGAAAAATTATGGGAGAGCTGCATGTAAGTCTAAAGTGAGTTGTTTTTAGGCTAGCCTTGACCCAGTACATGATCAGCATTTTATCAGTGTTTGACCGATATTTGATGAGCACTCATTTTATAAATTTTTTATCTCCCAGTAAACTTTCTCACAATATGATAGCAAATTCACTTTTTCATACAAAATTATCACCATTCTTCACATTGATAATTTTTTGCCTTTCTCATGAGTCTCACTTACCAGATTTCCATCACAATTCTATATTCAGATATCAGATCATATCATTTAGTAGCTCTTTACTCATCTCACATTCCACTTTATCATGTTAATTTTATATTAAGATATCACACTTCATAATTTGCTTGCTATTTATTATTCTAAATTCTCACTTTTGCATAATAATTCTATGCTCATTTATAAAATTTCATCTTTTTAATAGGTTTTTATCTTCTCGATTTCCACTTCTCTATCTCAAATTTATACTTGAATATCACATTTCATTATTTATTAACTATTTACATATTTTACTTTCAACTTTTTAATCATAATTTTATACTTAAGCATTAAATTTTATCATTTTCAAATTTTTTTCTCATCACTCTTCCTCTTTTTAAATAATTGTGCTATACTCCAATATCATATTTAATCATCTTCTAGATTTTTTCTCATCTCATTTACCACTTTAACATATTAATTTTGTCAGCCAGAAGTCTTAATTAAGGTGAAATAAGGAGTACTTAATTATTAAACTAAGTAATCACTGGGGGAAAAAAGTTGCAAGCAGATGTTGGAGTTCAGTTTACATACTAAATTGAATCAATTCAGTATGTGAACTGAACCTGAATTCTGGTTACCATTTTCCCCCCCATGAATAGTTCAGTAAAAAGACCCCATCTCACAGAACTTAATGATTAGAAGTGCAAAAAATATGTTTGAAACTTGACAATTGGATAATCAAGATAATTTAAATCTCATGTTATAGGTTTTGAGAAACTTTGGCCTCCTTCGATCTGTGTGATTCTATTTAAGATAATGGTTGATAAAAAAATCATGGTTTTTTCCCTTTGAGACTTTATCAGAAGCTACTTTTAAAGAAAGGGAGATAGTAGAGCTAGTTACCAGAGGTTTTAGTGGGTGGGGGGCTGTTTCATGTTTTTATTTAATAGATAGAGTGTTTAAGGAATAAAAAATATTTAAATTTTAATCATGAAAAAAGGAATTGAGTAATATGTATCCATATTATAGTGATGAAGAATAGGTGAGGTATTAATATATAATTTATTTTTAAGTTTTCAGCTCTCCTTATTTTCAATCAATTCAGTTGGAAATATATCTTGGTTTAAAATTCTTCCAACCAATTTTAGTTTTTGAGATTACCTGGAATTTTGTCAGCCAGGCTATCTCAGGAGCCCAGTAATTTATATAATTAATTACTGGAATCATGTAAGGGAATAAAATTATGTATTATGTAGTTACAATAAATTAATTTATTAAATAGTAAAATTATAAATATTTATGAAAAAGTAAAATAATTACTATATTTAATTTTATTATCAAATAAATTATTATTACATAAGCAAATATTATATTCTATAAAAACATGGCACATTTCTATGTATTTAATATTTGTAAAAAATTAATAAATTAATAATTATATTATAAGCCTGATAATATTTAACTTATAATGTAATTAAAAATAAATTAATATAATTTATATATTAAATCCAGCTCATCATATAATATTATCCATAAATATTGGGTGCTTTTTTGACCCTTAAATGTGTCAGTAAAATTACTAAATAACTTAAAACACAAATTCAATACAATAATATTAAATTCTCACTTTAAATTAATTACAATTAAGTTAATTATTTGTTTCAATTAAATTAGTTATTAAATTACTAAGATAGTAAAAATAATTAATTAAATTATCTTGATAACTGAATTAAATTGATTCCATAATTTTTGGTGTGAAAATAATTTTATTTGTCTTAATTAAACCCTTTTCATCTTATTATAATATTTGTTTAGGATATTTTTTCTCATAGTTCTCATGGTCTCATACTCATTTAGCTACTCAGTATATTAATTACTTTTTCGGGACTTTATGGTGGGAATATTATTTACTTATTCATGGATTTAATTTTTTGTCTCACTTTTTCCCCTCAAATTGTGTGTTTTAATTAAATTCCTTTAATCTTTTGTTTCACATTAATATTACTCATGTATATACATTTGAGGCACCTCAGAAGTATCCTTGCCTATAAACAGGCCTTGGAATTCCTCTTTGGTAATTATCTTACATTACACATATTTTAAATCTTACAATACATTATTATTATTTTTTTATTAGTATCAAAATTCTAGTATAAATAATCAATAAATAATCTAAGGTTGCTTTAAGTTTATTAATAATAATATCTTTTGGCCGCGCAGAGAAATATCTACTGACTTAAATAAAAATAAATCAGTCATTACTGTTGTGTCATTCCTCATAAACTGTTTTTGCATCTCTCTCATTTTGTTTTAATTATTTTATAAATTTTTTATTTAATTTTTCTCTTCATATTGTTTCTCTCTCTTTATTTCTCCCTTCTTCTCCACTCTAATTCATCTTGTTTTCATCCTACTTCTAGATGATCCGCCAACAATTGAGGACCTTTCTAAATGACAACAACTTTTTTTGACAAAAGTCATAATGCACGGACCACCTAGCGCAAAACAGAAAATTTTTTCAGCGACTGTGTTTTGAACTTGGGTTCGATATTTTTAGTTTATAATATATTAATTTATATATTTTTTTAAAGTGATCTCTCAAGAACTATAGTAAGTAAACCTTTACACCTCTCAAATATATTATTAAATTTTTAATGCAATAACAGTGTTTTTAACTTAATTGCTGAATAACTGAGTGTAAGTGATCATAATTTTTTAATTTTTTTTTCCTATTTTACCATAATAAATTTATACTTTTAGTCCTAGAGGATCATTAAAAATTTTTAAAATAAATTATTAAATTAATTTTATTGAAATTTTTTTTTGATTTATTGGTTGACCATAATAGTACTCAGTACTTAGTCCCAATATTACCAATATATATTTTTGGTATTAATTTTTTTTAGTTGACTTATTAAACTTTTTTGGTTAGTCCCTTCATAATTATCGTTATTTCTTAATAATATCATTTGTAATTAAATATTTTTGTATTACATTTATGTTGTTAATTAATTAATTTTTTGAATAAAATTTAAATTTTTTTTAAGAAATAATTTGATTATTTTTTTTTTGAATTGAAAATATAAATATAAGTCATTAAATCCATTTGATTTTTTGTTCACATTTTTTATGTCCAGTTGTTTGGCAAACAGCATGGATAATCTTCATGTAGATGAAACTGATGTGGATGTTGATAATGAATCTGTAGGTTCTTCAAAATTAACTTCCAAGAATTCTCCAGCTAACAAAAAAAATTATACTCCTCAGGACATAGAAATGTCAGGAGAAGTGGCAAACCCCCCTCACCAAACTACTCTGAAAGAAGTAAAGCCTCAGATCAATCAGGAAAATCCTCTAAAGTGTATAAAAATAAAAAAGATCCCTCTGACGCAACAAATAAAAAATATTTCCAGCCATATAAAAGGACTGAAGGCAGAAAGAATGAAGCACAAGGCAAGAGTAGACACACTCTGGAAAAAGATGCAGGAGCTTTTAAATCACAAGCAGGTTCAACCTCCTCCTTTCCCAGCCTCTCAGCCTCAGCCTCAGCCTCAGCCCCATCAAGCACCCAGCTATTTCACTCAAAGTCAAAACACTGTACAAGTCTAACAGTGGAAATAAGACTACCTGATGAGCCATTAACAACAGAATGTTCAGCAGCCAGCAGCTCAACACCCTGGCCCATCCAGGACACAAACCTACCATCAATCTCCTCAGGCCCATCCTTATCAGGGAGGCAGAAGAAAGAAGGCAGAGGAGAAATTTCCTCCCTTTCCATGGTAAGTAATTTGTTTGATAAACATGTTGGTATGTATAATAACGAATATTCTCCCACAGGTAATATTGTGGATAATGGTGAAAGAACAGTCAAACCCATAAAGAGACAACTTCCTTTAATGAGTAGCCCTAATGATTTAATTAGTAAGTTATCATTTGATGAAAATTTACATTTAATTTGTACTTCTTTAATTAATCCCTCTCTTGCAGTTAAAAATGATTCTTTTTCCCCTGAAGTCTATACCTTGCTTGAGAAAGCCTCTGAGGATATATTGAATGATACAATTGATTTTAATTTTTCAAAAGACAAAAATTTGAGAGATGTATTAGTACATGAGAAAGATAGATTGAATAATTTGAACTTACATTTTATAGTGAGCTCTTCTGTGCAAGATACAGCCTATTTAAAAATCAAAGAAACTTTGAATATTGTTCTTAGCCAACAAAAACAAATAAGAAGTGATCATAGAGCTATCTCAGATAGAAATATTCATTTGCATAGAACTTTGAGTGAGTTAAAACCCCTTATTGAAGAGAATTATTCATTGAAGAGTGAAATTCAGTCTCTAAACAATGAGTTGAAAAAGCTGAAAAATGATTTCCAAGCTCAGGTACCAATACACAGTTTTTGAGGACAGAGATGCTTTATCCCTTGCAAAAATAAATGACCAGATGTCTGAATTTCCAAGGATAAGAAATTCTTTTTCTGACCTACAGGAAAAATTCTCAGCCTTAGCTGTCAATCATTATGGTGTACATGAATATGCTTCCCATAAGTTGCATAAAAATATAGGAAAGGGGACTGAACAAAGCAGCTCTTTTCTTCCCCATACTTCAGCCATTAAATAAACTGACAATGAGTCTGTAAAATATTTTGCTACTAGCAAAAAATCTTTTAATGGTCATAAACTAGCTGTTTCTGTAAATAATGAAATTTCTGAACACCTGGCTAAAATTCAAGAATTATTAATGTTAAATAATTCAAATCAAAAGATGGACCATACAAGTAGCCAGAAAAATTGGCCCAAACTGGATCAATATCCTACTTTTGATGGTGACTCTTCATCTGACTGGCAACACTTTGTTCAGAGAATTGATAATCTGAAAAACTCTTATAAATTTCCTGATGAATATATTGTCTCTAAATTAATTTCTTTATTTTCCAATGTAGCTTTAATGTGGTATGAATCTGTCTTACTGGAAAATCAACATTATACTTGGAAAGAGTGGAAAAAATTGATTGAAAATCAATTTGGTGGTTCCAAATTCAGGCTTGCAAAGCAGAGATTATATGAAAATGCCAAGTATGCGTCCTCCTCTCCTGAAAAACCTATTGTTTTACTAATGAAAATTACAAAAATTCTTAGAGCCACGGATCCTAAAATGGATTATGATATTTGGAGAGATAAAATTCTCTAAGAGATTTGATTGTGGCAAGGACTGAGCATGTGAGAGAAAATTCCTCTTCTATTAATATCTGTAATGAAGTCCTACTAAATCATAGATATGAACCAAGGAATTGTCCTGTTAAATCTTATCATGACCAGAAAAAGCCTTCCAAAAAACTTCCAGACAAAACTGGTAGACCCTCTGCCCCAGTTGCACCAAAGAAATATGCAACAAAAACTTATTTTAAATGTAACACACCATGGCAGAAAGGACATATTTGTGACAAGAAAATTTGTCTTTTTGAAAAAACTGAGGAATCTGATAATACTCAAGCAGATCTTGATGATTCCTCCAGTGAATGTAATAGCAATATCTCTTATGACCATGAGTCTTCTAAGGAATTTCTAGTTTTAGAAAAGGATATCCAATATTTAGATAATTGGTCTGATAATTGTGATATTGACTTGTCTTCTGTAGAAAATGCTGAAGTAATTAAAGATATTACTGACAGTTCCATTTTAATATCACCTTTGAGAGCACCAGTTATCATAAATGGTAAAAATGTTGAGTTTATTCTTGACTCTGGTGCTGAAGGAAGTGTAGTGTCTGAGAAAGCACTGGATTCTGTGGATAAGGATTATTAAAGCGAATTGTTACCTATAACATCTGAAAAGTGGAGAGGTTATGGTTCTGTTTTATGTCCCATTTACAAATACAAAACCACTGTATTCTTTAAATATAATGGTGGTTTTGTTAGAGCTATTTGTGAATTTTTTGTGATAAAAAATAACAGTTTAAGCAATTGGTTCATCATGGGAAATGACATTTTAACTATGTTTGGCATTAAGTTGGATCCTGCAAACAATTGTTTTACCTTGGGCATGAATGGGAAAAGAAAATTTAAAATTTATTCATCTAAAAAGTATTCTTCCCCCTTATTAAAATCTTGTCATTCTTTGATACAATGTAAAGTCAGAAAAAAAGACAAAATTGCTGTATTAATGTCTGAAATTGAAACAGCTTCATTTGGTGATCAATTAACTGATGATCAAAAAGATTTAATAGTAGCCTTAATTACATCTTTCCCAATGGCTTTTGCTCATGGTTCCCATGTGTTAGGATTGGTTAAAGTTGAAATGAAAATTTCTTTATCCTGCAATTTGTATGAAATACCTCCTAGCCTAAAGAAAAAACTTTACCCTGTTTCTCCAAGAAAGATAAAAGATATAGAAGATAATATCTCAACTTTATTAAGTATGGATATTATTGAAAAAGTGGAAGTTACACCCAAATATTGTGTCATCTCTCCAGTTCTGATCTCCTATGAAAAGGATAAAGCTAGACTTTGTGGAGATTATAGAGCTTTGAATACTTGTACTATGGATGATATTAAATCTTTATCTAGAATAAGCTCTATACATGCTACCTTTCAAGGTGCAAAATTCATAAGCTGTCTAGATGGTAATAAAGGATATCATCAAATACCTGTTGAAAAATCTTCCCAGAATTTTTTGCTAATTTCAACACATATGGGAATCTACAAATATGTTATGATGCCTTTTATCCCTAAAAGTGACACTTCAGTACTCTATAAAGTAATGGATAACACATTTCATCAGGAAATAATTGAAGAATGGTTAATGGTTTATATTGATGACATCATAGTTTTTTCTAAAACTTTTGATGAACATATCCAACACTTATATACAGTCTTCCAAAAAATGGATGAAATTAAAATGACTCTCTCCTTAAAAAAGTGTAAATTTGGTTTTCAATCTCTAAAAGTTCTAGGACATGTAGTTTCTGGCTTACAAATATGTGTAGACTAAGGAAAAGTTTCTGCCATCCAAAATGTGACTGCACCAACTTCTGTAAGAAAAAAAACAAAGTTTTTTGGGAATGTGTGGCTAATATAGACAATATGTTAAAAATTATCAAGTCATAGCCTTACCACTTAACAAAATAGCAAGAGAAGATGTGGCTTATATATGGAATGAAAATACTCAAAGAGCCTTTGATACATGAAAAAATGTTAAATGTCAGCTCCAATCCTTGCCCTTCTTGATTTTAATAAGTGTTTTGTTCTTTATATAGATGCAAGTTTTATTGGACTTGGTGATGCTCTACACCAGAAACAAATTATTAATGAAACATTTTCAGAAGTAGTAATTTGTTACATTTCAAGAACCTTGAGAAAGAGTGAATTGAAGTATGGTGCCACTCAGTTAGAGTGCTTGGCAGTTTTATGGGCTTTTGAAAAGCTCCATTATTGTCTAGATGACCAAAAGTTTGAATTAGTTACTGATTGCAGTGCTGTGAAATCTCTCTTGAACTTGAAAACACCAAATAGACATATGTTTAGGTGGCAACTTCCTGTTCAAGAATACAGAGGTAGAATGACTATTATTAGCAGGGCTGGAAATGCTCATTCAAATGTAGATATGTTTTCTAGATTACCTCTTCCAAATGATGTATCAAATACAGCTTATGTACCTGAAGATGATACAGTACATATATATGGTATATACATTGTTGATATGAAAGAGGAACTATTACAATTAATTCTGGATTCATATGATAATGATTCTGATTTAAATAAATTAGTTACAATCTTGAATGATCCAAAGAATTCTTCTATTCAAGCATTGATAAAAACTCTTCCTCAAAAGTACCTAAATGCTTTGAGTAAAGGAAAGTTTTCCATTGAAGATGGTTACATTCATTACAGGAGAAAACTGACCAATGTCATTTTTATTCCTCCTTCAATGAAAGAAACCATCTTAAAACTTTTTCATGATGACATATTAGCAGGACATTTTGACCTTGAGAAAAACTTAATCAGAATTGAAAACAATGCTTGGTGGGCTAATATGTCTGAAGACACTAAATTATATGTTGAATATTGTGATTCTTGTCAAAAATCTAAAAGACTGACAGGTAAAAAAGCATGATTGTTACAACATACTGAAGCACCTAATGCTCCTTGGCAAATAATTAACATGGATTTTGTCACTGGTCTCCCTGTAGCAGGTAAAGACAGTTATAACACTTGTTGGGTAATAGTGGATAGGTTCACCAAAATGTGAAAATTTATTTCCACCCACAAAAATGTATCCACAAAAGAATTAGCCTTCTTATGGTGGACTTAAATGTTTAATATTGTTGGATTTCCTAAAGCCATTATATCAAATAGAGACCCAAAATTTACATCTGAATTTTGGACATCTTTGATGGATATTTGTGGCTGTAGGTTAAAATTGTCTACAGCTCACCATCCTCAGACTGATGGTCTAGCTGAAAAAATGATTCAAACTCTGGAAGATATGATTAGAAGGTATTGTGCCTTTGGATTAGAATATAAAGAAAATGACAGATTTACTCATGACTGGGTTACTCTATTACCAGGTCTAGAATTTTCTAATAATAGCACTGTTCATTCTGTCACAGAGAAAAAGCCTTTTGAGCTTTGGTTGGGTTATGTCCCAAATACTCCTGCTCAAATTCTCAATAATAAATTACCTAAGTTGGAACTACACACTGGTGTAAAATCTTTTATGAAAATGCAACAGCTATGCAGAAAACATGCCCAAAACTGTATTGATATAGCATTTGAATATGAAAAGAAAATGTGGGATAGTTCCCATAAAGAATACATATTTAACAAGGGTGATGAAGTGTTTATATCTACTGTCCATTTCAATTTACAAGGCAATAAATAATTAAAAGATCCTTTTGTGGGACCATTTGTTGTTAAAAGAATGGTTGGAGATAATGCAGTGGAAGTTGTATTGTATTCTCCATATGATAGAAAACATCCTTCTTTCCCCATTTCCTTGCTTAAACATTATACTTCCAACAGTGACTTATTTTTCAAAAGAAGGGGAAGACCTAAGAAAAACCCTCAGGAAGTCACAGAAACTGCAGAAATTGATAAAATTCTCAATGATAGAACTATCACTTCTGAAAGGGGTATTGAATATTTATTGAGATAAAAGAAAAAATCATTTGAACATGATGCATGGATACCTGGAAAAGAAATTTCAAATTTTACGGCTCTTTTAAAAAAGTATAATAAGAAAAAATCTTAGCATTTTTTTAATATTTTTTTAGAGTGAGGGAGTGTCAGCCAGGCTATCTCAGGAGCCAAGTAATTTATATAATTAATTACTGGAATCATGTAAGGGAATAACATTTTGTATTATGTAGTTACAATAAATTAATTTATTAAATAGTAAAATTATAAATATTTATGAATAAGTAAAATAATTACTATATTTAATTTTATTATCAAATAAATTATTATTACATAAGCAAATATTATATTCTATAAAAACATGGCACATTTCTATGTATTTAATATTTGTAAAAAATTAATAAATTAATTATTATATTATAAGCTTAATAATTTACAAATAAATTAATATAATTTATATATTAAATCCAGCTCATCATATAATATTATCCATAAATATTGGGTGCTTTTATGACCCTTAACTGTGCAGGAAAATTACTAAATAACTTAAAACACATATTTAATACAATAATATTAAATTCTCACTTTAAATTAATTACAATTAAGTTAATTATTTGTTTCAAATAAATTAGTTATTAAACTACTAAGATAGTTAAAATAATTAATTAAATTATCTTGATAACTGAATAAAATTGATTCTGTCAAGGGGTCTTTCAAGTCTAGAAGGTTTTATAGGGAGGCCCAATGGCGGTAACAATGGTTTTTAAGGGATTCAAACTCAGGTACGTATTTTCCTATCTTAACAATTATTTACTCAATAATAAGAGGTAAAGAGTTGGATTATTATTAAAATTAATGGATTAGAATTAAATTTAATGTAAATACCAAGGCAATAATAAATAGTAATAAAAGGACTGTAAATAGTTGTAATAAAATAAGTAAGTAATGAATGAATCAAAAACAACCAAAAGAGAGGCCTTATATAGACAAAGGAGGGACAAAGCACAGCAATGAAATTCTAAAAACAGTAGTATGAGAGAGAGAGAAAAAGAATATTCCAGAAGGAGTATTTTCAAATAATAAAGTTTCTCTAAAAAGAAGGTGTCAAAAAGATGTATTTGCAGAGTATGTCAGAAATACATTAATTTATTTAATATTTACTGTAGAAATCAATTCTAAATAAGAAATTTGAATTTATTGTATATATTTATTTTTATTTGAATATTAAAGTTTTATTTTAATTTAAATTCTATTTTTTAATATAAACTTTTATTTCTTCCAACCTGTCAATGAGCATGGTATTAGAGAATAAAAATATAAGGGACATTTTCATATTTAATTTTAATTATTCATTTAATTTTACCATTCTGTAATTAGTTAATCTATTATAGGTAATTTTAATGTAACTAATTTATAATTAAATAATTAAAATAATAAGGCATGGCTTCATCCGGTAAATAATTAATTATTTTACTGGGTAAGTCTAGCAGCCTGGCTGACAGACTCCATAATTTTTGGTGTGAAAATAATTTTATTTGTCTTAATTAAGCCCTTTTCATCTTATTATAATATTTGTGTCAGGCTGAGGTCAAGTACAGAGACGTGAAATAGCTTGAATGATCAGTTGTCTAGAAGATTTTAATGGTCCTATATGAATGCTGTAGTAAAAATCCAATAAGTATTAAAATATAACTCAATATAAGGGTCTCAGTAATTCTAATCTCACTAATTATATATGGCTTACAATCTCTATAGTTGGTAGAAAAATAGATTTAATAATTCAGATACTATTCAAAGACTTTATTAGTACTATTGATATTTATTGTAATTGTATTGGTTATAAGTTTTAATTGTAATGATAAAGAATGTAGAAAACAAGACCCAAAACCTCCTCCATTTATACACATTGAGGTCCCCAATGAATCCCTTGATTTATCAGTCCAATACACAGTTAAAGATGCCTCCATCCAACTAATAGACATGTCCATCAACATCCCTAGTGATCCATCACATAATTAGAAGAGTAACTACTGCCAAAATTCTGGAATAATAGGGAAAATCCATCAAAATTAAAGAATAAGTAAAAAAGAGAGTATATGCGTATTATACATCAATATAAAAGAATAAAGAGGGAAAATTAAGGTTAATAAGAGCTTAATAATAAGGGGGATCCACTGTAGAAATTATGGGGCTAATCCTGACTTTATACTATGTGAAATTCCCATTCAAAAATGACCAAATTTGACTGAGAAACCACCTAGAAACCCAAAAAAGGGCATGAGATGTGGAGTAACTACATGCAGTCCTTGTAAGGCACTTGCACAGGTAAATCCTTGACTAATTTTAGGCGAATTTAAGTGTGGTAGTGAAATAAGGCGCCAAGAGTGAGGTTATTAATGAAATTAGTGCATATAAAGAGGGTCAATGCATTATTAATTAAGCTAGGACACTAAATGAGCGCCTGTCGCCTATTTTAGTGTGTTTCCCCACAGTGGGCGTAGAATGTGGGGTAATTATAGTGTGAAAAAGCTAACTTTTCTAAAAATGAAGCTATTCACACAGGAAAAATGCAGCCAGTATGTAGCCAGTACACAGAAGCCATTTCTGGCATAAAAAACACCAAATTTGAAAAGTGTTAATTTTATGCATTTAAGTAGCCAAATCAATAGTCGTAAATGAGACAAATTGAACTGTCAAAGCACATTTTTAAAATTAATAAATTTATAGTGCATATAATCAACTTTTAAGTGAAATAAAGCACATTTCTTGTTTTTTGCATAAAACAATGAAAATAACAGCTTTAAGTATACTTAAAAATTATGCAGCCTTATAATTAAGGTTCTTAAGGTTACCCTAACATATTAAAACTTAATATTAAGTACATAAGACTTATAAAAGGTGGATATATGCATGTATATAAGGTGTTATAATGGCATTTTTTGTGTATTATCATAATTTTACTTATGTACACTGTTTGTGTACTCTCATTTATTTTTCCCATGTATAGTTCATGTGTTTAACATAACTTATAAGTACTTTTTACTCAGTCCTAGGGATATACAGGCTAACAATTTTTTTAGGATATTTTTTCTCATAGTTCTCATGGTCTCATACTCATTTAGCTACTCAGTATATTAATTACTTGTTTGGGACTTTGTGGTGGGAAAATTATTTATTTATTCACGGATTTAATTTTTTTTGTCTCAATTTTTCCCCTCAAATTGTGTGTTTTAATTAAATTCCTTCAATCTTTTGTTTCACATTAATATTACTCTTGTATATACATTTGAGGCACCTCAGAAGTATCCTTGCCTATAAACAGGCCTTGGAATTCCTCTTTGGTAATTATCTTACATTACACATATTTTAAATCTTACAATACATTATTATTATTTTTTTTATTAGTATCAAAATTCTAGTATAAATAATCAATAAATAATCTAAGGTTGCTTTAATTTTATTAATAATAATATCTTTTGGCCGCGCAGAGAAATATCTACTTACTTAAATAAAAATAAATCAGTCATTACTGTTGTGTCATTCCTCATAAACTGTTGTTGAATCTCTCTCATTTTGTTTTAATTATTTTATAAATTTTTTATTTCATTTTTCTCTTCTTATTGTTGCTCTCTCTTTATTTCTCCCTTCTTCTCCATTCTATTTCATCTTGTTTTCATCCTACTTCTAGACAATCTGCTGACAAATTTACTTTCGATAATTTTTATCACCTGATTACCCTGGATTTTGTAATATATCATGGTTTTTCTTTGATTTTAATTACCATCTGTCCCCATAGAATTTATTTTTAGAGCTCATTATTTTCTCCATAAAATTTAGTTTTGCATATCTAAAAAAATACAATCACAAAAGTTAAAAATGTACTGAGTAGTGGTTGAGATATCTCCACCTGGATTTCTCCTGTACTCCAGTGGTATTTATCTAGGTCATTGAAAGAAGCAGATAAGAAACTTTAATCATTGAAAAAAAATTCCTCATAAGAAAAAAAACCTTCTTGGTCAATTCTTACATTCATGAACCCCACTTTTTTCTTTTTTATAATTTGGTTTCAAGTCATAGAAAATTTATTTACAGACTGAAAATCTCTCATTTAATTCCACCCTTTAAAGTTCTTTTTATCATAAAAACTTGGAGTAAAACTTTGATAAACCTCACATTAGGGGGTATCAAAGTTAGAAATCAGTAATCATTAAAAAGGTATTTCACAACACAAAAATAAAGCCAAAAGCTTGACATTAATTCTCAGTAAAAAGGTTTTTTTAAGGAACAGTATGGCATATTTTAAAAAATAATAATGGTTGATTTGGCGGAAAAAAGAGGCATTTGAAAATGGAATATTTCTAACTTTAAATACCCCCTACTAGGGGGTTTCAGTTCTGGAAAATACACATTTACAAATCTACACTTAGATTTGAACAAATCTGCACTTATAAAAGTGTGTATTTCTAAAAAACACCAGCCCCAACACTGGTGGATTTTAAAAGTGAAACAAGTCACTTATCTCACTCAAATCCGCACTTTCTCAACCAAAAGTTTTGGTTTCAAAATTCTCACAACTCCCCCTCTCTCTCACCTCCCTTTTAAATATACATTGTTCTATATCTGGTAGTAGCTCTTGTGTATGCCATTGAATGGCACCATCTGATTCTCCCCTATCCTCCTGCTACCTCTCCTTTCCTTTTTTAACATTCTCCACTTGCACCTCCTATCACCCCTCCCCCATTTGTTCCTCCCCTTTTAATTCTCCTCTTCCTCTCACTCTTCTCTTCTCTTTAATTCACTCCCATCTTTCACTCCACCCACTCTCTTCATTACAGCCCTTTCCCTTTACTTATGATTAATTTATGAGCAACCAAACATCCCAAACAGCGAAAAAGAACTGCATAAAAAATGAAGGAGTGACATTTCTTTCTCTTTATGTACAAAACACTAATGAGAAATCCACCATAGTTTCTTGCTAATGTCTCAAATAATTTAGTATATTTCAAATTTTAAAAAGACACCACACAATTTTCGGGGGGGGGGGGGACTTGCTAGAAAGTCCTCAACTTGATGTCAGATTAAAGTGAGACTGAACTAAGACTGAACTTAGACTGAACTCATACACAAATGAGACTGGAATCTACTTGACATTATCCTGAACTCTGTGCCAATACTAAATGGATCTTATGTGAAACTATAATGAATGTCTCAATAGAGGATTGCATGATATTTGGTGCTTGAAACAAGTAAAATTTGAATGATTTTTTGTTTTAAGATGATTAGTCCAAATTAAAAGCCATTCTTTTGGACTTAATTGTAATTTTTAGCTTTAAAATATAGGAGACTAATGATGTAGGCTTTTTAGTGTTATTTGGCTTCTCTAATGTTAAGGATATAATCATTTTTTCAAGTTGATAATAAATTATGAGTGGCTTAGTTATTCAAGATTATTTTTGTGAATTTTAGAAGTCTTGGTATCTCTTAAAATCTATCTTTCCTTTAATCAACACATTTTTTATATATATTATCTGATGAAACAAAAAATGTAAGAAAAATATCTAAAAATTTTACTTAAAGTGTAATTTTATGTGAATTTCTCACTACTCTTATAACATACATTTGTTCCTTGTAGAAAAATCACTGAACTTCATTTTTACTAAAAGAGTTTGTATGTACATAATTTTTTGGACTTTGAAGAAGATACTTATCAATATTTTTTTAATAGTATGGATTCAGTTAGAAATATATTCAGAGTAGCCATGAAATGAGTTCAAAATTCTGAAAAAAATTATTGTGTTATTAAATACATCTTACCAATCATTTCCATGTAGTCACTGTGCTCCTGGCAAGCATGATGTGCATATTCATTCAATATGTCTAAATATTGATTAATTGGATTGTGCAACTTCTAAACCATTTATCTTCATTTTCACTACCTCTCATATCTCCACAAAATGAGTTCTTTGATAGGTCTTGGTCAATTTATGCTTTTTTTTGAACAAATACCATCATATATGATATTAAAATTATCAAAAAAACAAAACAGAAAAGGCAGTGCTTCAGAAAGGTAGAAAAAGAGTTCATATTCTTTCTATGTTAGACACAAAGACTCTTAAAATTTTTGGAGATCTTTCAGAAAAGCAAATTGAAACATTTAGACTGCTTCTTGGAGAAATTAGTGACTGTTCTCATTGGTTGAAATTTGAATTTGTGATGCAGCCACAGCACAAAACCTATTTTCAGAGCTACATAGTCAAACAGTAAAATGAAACATATCAGCTCTGGTGGACTTTATTTGGAATAGAAAGGCATCTTAATTAAATAAAATAAACATTTTATCATTCTGGAATAAGTATACTTCAAATAAATGATTATGACTTTGAAAATTTTTACAATGTTACTTCTTGATGATCAGAAATTGACTCATTTGGGATTAATCAAAGTTTGATAACTCAAAATCAAATACTAAGAGTAAAAATGGCATTAAAAATGCACCAACTTCAACAAGTTAGCTTTATGATTGACAAAAAAAAGCTATGAAAGATAAACTGGATAAGATTTGAGAGCATGATGATAATAAATGGCTTCACAGTGTGTACCATCCTCAAAAACAAAAGTGTGAAAAAATTGAACAGCACTTTGGTGGATATGGGTCAATACTTGCAGATGACATGGGTGTAGGAAAAACACTATCAAAACTTTCTCTGATAAGTGCAACACAAGAGCAAGTGATAAAATTTCAACAAAGATTGGAGCTTTTTGGTAAAAAACTAAGTTATTCTACACTAATTATATCCCCATTATCTGTACTCTCATACTGGGAAGATGAGATAAATCTTCATTTCAACCCTTGATCACTTCCATAAAATGTATTTCATAGTCAGATTTGTGATAATTTACAAGAAGAAAAGCTCCAGCAAACTGAAATTGTACTTACCACTTATGAGAAATTCAACTGTTCAAGAATAACTAAGCAAATGAAAAAAGTTATCACTGATATATAACATTATATGGTATCAAATTGTTCTGGATGAATTAGAGTAAGTTATATATGTATCTTCACAAAAAAAAGATTTTAAGAAACTTAAAAAGAAACAATAATTTATTATAGCTACATCAAAAATCCTCTAGGCAAAAAGACACAGAAGATTTTTAGTTTACTTTCCAAGCATTGATTATGTTTATGAAGAACACCATTACAAAACTGACCATACAAGCTGCAGATTTTAATCAAATTTTTTTAGTTGGATGGATTGGATGAGTAGTCTCTTTTGAAAGAACAAATAACACCCAAACTGAAAGTTGTTTCATCACAGGAACTCAAAACTATCAACCAACTTATGAAGGTAGTCTTCATACAGAGAAAACAGGATGTTGTACTAAATCTCCCTAAAAAGGTTAAAGAAGGTATATTTGTGAGATTTGGAAGACACTGGCAAACAGTATTGGACAAACTGAAGAAAGTATCTTACAAGAAATTCGGCCCAAATTGAGATCAAAAACAAGCTTGGGATTATTGTGAATTTCTATGGAAGCTAAAGGTTTTACAACTATTTTGCAACCATTCAATGTATGAATTTAGAACAGATAAATGGCCTGATGCACATACATGGAGAGATTTTTCTAAGATATTACATCTTGTTGAGCATGTGATGGAGTTTGTGCAAGGGAAAGGAGGGATAGAGGAGCCCAAAGCAGTCATCTGTTCAGAATATAATTTTTTTTTAGAAATGTAAGTGACTAAATTAACACTTTTTGATGAAGCAAAATGAAAGGAATGATTATTTTGAGCAGGATTTCCAAAGCCCTAAAATAATATAACATTGGCTTTAAAATGTATGTAGGTGATTTAGGCTTAACGGCCCAAGATGAAAGTCTAAACTGGTTTAAAAACAATATCAATTGCTTCATTCTTCTTGGCTCCATTAATTCAAAAGGGCTAAGTATTGATTTAAAATGTGCACAAAATGTTTACATACTGGCATTTTAGCATATAATTTTCACTTAATAAAAGAAATTAAACTGAGAAAACTTATTAATTGAATGTTTTATTATTTTGAACTTGTGAAAGAGCCAAGATGGAATAAATCAATAAAATCTCAAGCTATTGATTGGCTTTTTTGAATGGGTCAAAAAACCAAGTTCCATATCATTAAATATAATGTGATAAAGAGTATTGATTTCAGTATGTAAAAAATTTAAAAAAATGAGAAGTTAACTATGTATGTAAAATAAACTTTTTATTGATGAAAAAATAAAACTAATTAATTAAATTTTTATTTTAAAGGCTCAGTGTACTAAATAGTGAAGATGAAAATTTCAGCTTAAAAAGATGGTTCTTGATGAATATCTGAATGAGTCAAAGAATTTTGAGCAGTCATTTGAAATAGATTTTTGATGTTTATTGGGTCAGAAATTTTCAACATTCTTTTTTTTTGATTTCTGAGAGTAGCTAAATAATAATTATTATAGCAGTCAAGAGGTAGAGATTGAGGTACCAATTCCAGTTGAAGCCTAGAAGGTGGTAATGATACAGAATGTATCCTTTGTATTTTACCATAATCTTTTAGTGCAAATGATGATGTTTTTGATTTTTGACTCATTTTATGGGACTTAAGATCAATTTTTTGTGCTATCATTGAAAATTCATCTGATCTCCATGATAGTGATACTTAACTTATTTACCCATCTTCATTGAATCCTGAGTCAGAGAAGCATTTTACATTAGTAAAAAAATATTTTTCTCTTGAACATATAGGAAGGGTGTTGAGAAAGTTTTTATGATGAGCAGAGAGCTTCAAGAGATTATCAACAAAGAGCTCAAACAAATATGAAAGATGTTATACTGACTTTTTTACATAACCTAGACCAAGAATTTTGATTTTTTTTTCTCCAAATGGTCTGGAGAATAGTGTACAAGTCCAAGAATATTCTGTTATCTAAGGAGCCATTGATGGAGAACACTCATTTTATTAGCAAAGAAAATTGTCTTTGGATCAATAAGGTATGAATGTTGGAGCCTGAGAAGGCAGACTACCACTAGCACTGATACTAGCCTGGAATGTGACTGACTATGCTACTAAGCAGTGAGACTAACTAGACTGACTATTTTGGGATCACCAACTGTGAGACAGGACTGACTATGCTGATACAGCAGTGAGGCTAAAAAGTAACTGGATTACTATATAAGTTGTCTAATGAGGAGCACTACATGGTGCTTGCCCCCATATAACCCCTATATAAAATCTCCCCTCTTTTTCTTCTCATAATGTATAGCCCCCATAGTGCTCCTCCTCCTCACCTCTTAACCAAATCCTAAAATTAACCCCTCTTTTACCCCTACTTCCTCCTGTTCTCCTTCTCAAACTCCTTTAAATTTTTCTTAGCATTTGAAAAATTTTTCAATGGCTCCCAGGAGCTATTCCCAACATTATATCCTTTCCAATGCACTAAATACTGAACCCTTCCCCTGTAAACCCTCTTAGAAATAACCTTTTCCATCTCAAACTCCTTTTCATTTTCCACCTGGATTGGAGCTGGTGGCTCCTTTGGATGCCCTGAGATTTTATCTTCTTTATCCTTTGTCAGCAATGAGATGTTGAAAACTTTATGTACTATCCTCATTGAGATTTGAAGTTCTAGTTAATAAGCTGAGTAAGATACCCTACATTTGACTTTGAATGGACCCACTTTCTTGTGATCTAATTTAGCACTGGGGCACAACGTGGAAAGAAAACATGGGCTTAACCACACCTTTCCACTTACCTGTAGTTCACAATGCTGGGTCCTTACTGGATTGTGATGAAGCTTCCTTTATTGTTGAGATATCTTGAGAGCTTCTTAAAGCTCTAGATGTATACTAAATATTCTTTGGATCTGCTCTTTTGCTTCTGGTACTTGTAACGTGGATGGGCTACCAATTGACAGTGTTGGGTGATATCCATAGTTATAGTAAAAGAGTGAAATGCCTTTTGCAGTATGTGTCTATTTATAGTATGAGAGTTAGACAAGTGGTAACATCTGCACCCAGTCATCTTGCTGATAGCTAATGAAATGGTGTAAATATTGTTCAATTGCCTCATTCACTATCTCAGATTGCCTGCAAGTATGTGGATGCCATACTGATGACCAGATGGGCTTAATGTTCAGCTTCTCATTAATGGCTTTCAGAAGCTTATAGTTATAATTACTTCCCCTATCTGATACTATAATTTCAGGTAATCCATGTAATTTTCAGACATGTTCCACCATTAAGTCTTCAGTACCTTCTGATTTAACCTTAGTAGTGGTGGGGATGAAGTGTGCCATCTTGGTGCAGTGGTCAACTATTGTGAGGATAGAATTCTTTCCTTGAGACTTGGGAAATTCCACTATAAGATTGTAGGAGAGCTCGTTCCATGGCTTTTTGGAAATATTTAGTGGCATCAGTGGTGCTTTTTTTGGACTAGCCTTATTCCTCTGGAAATATTTTCACACCACTACATAGCGCTGGACGTATTAATTCATGGACTTCCAGTAAAAATTAAAACTTACCAGCTCCACAGTCTTCAGTGGACCTGGGTGTCCAGACATTGGGGAATCATGCCTTGATTTGACCACCTTCCTCTTGAGCTACTCATCATTAAGCACCATTGTCCTTCCATTCAAATACAGCACTCTCCCTTCCAGGTGATACTCCTCCAATAATTTCCTTACCAATAACTCCTTTGATAAAAGTGCCTTCACCAAATCCTTAACTCCCTTGTTCTTTTTCTGCCCCCTTCTTACCCATTACATCAAATACTCATCCACCAATTCCACTTTGTCTAGGATTACCCACTCATTAATGTCTCCCTTCAACAACATCACTCCAACAGTGTGTAGTTGGCCTAGTGCTGGGCACAAGTCAGGACGTTGTGATAGTGCATAGTTTTTGCCACTTTTCTTCCCTTTTCAAAATTTAACAAAAAATTTGATGCTACTTAGAAGTTCTTCCCAGCGCGCTTTCTGGAAAGTCACCTTTTTTTGTGGTGAGAAAGGTTTCCAGGTTTTTATAATCGGTGTAAATAATAAATTGTAACCTGTGATGCCCTCTTTCCAAATAATGGCACCAGGTTTGTACTGCTTCTACTAGCTCCAATAACTCCTTATCATATATTCCATAGTTTAACTTGGTAACTAGCAGTTTTTTTGACAAATAAGCTATTGGGTGCAAGACATTTTAAGTGTTTTATTGAGATAATACTTCACCTAGTGCAAAATATGAGCAGTCACATTCCAGAACAAAACACCACAGAAAAATTGGGGGGGGTATTGCTAGAAATACCCCTTTCTTAAACTCTGTTGAGCCACAAATCTATGCCTGAATTATGCACACATCATCACCATGGTGGAAATTTTTTGGCCTTACATTTAGTCAGAGATTTGTCACAAATTGAGCTGAAGATAAACCTACATTGATCACTGTTTGATCTTGCAAAATCTTAATTTGATCATGAGTTGAACTCCCTTTGATCTCACTTTGATCTAAAATAAGCTTTTGCATATCCAATATGTCAACTACTCACTTTCAAAAAGATTTGTAATGAATTTCACATGGAATATCAGAACCAAAACCAGTAATTTTGAGTAAATGGCTCCTCAACATGATTAATCTACAATAAAATACCATCAAAATTCAATCTGATTACTGAAAAATTTTGGTAAAATGACTAATAGATATTTAAATTGGAAAATAAAATTCCATTTCTCAATTTCAAATTTAAAATATAAATCCTTGTTTCAAATTTGAATTTTGTAGATTCCTTGCCTTGCTATATTATGAAAAATATTTGAGGTATTGTACACCTTTGTAAATATGGTGTTGTGCTGCTAGAAATTATCTCTGTTTTAAGTCAACTTTAATGAAGCTTGATTCCAGAATGATACATATTTTATAACTATTTTGAGATAAAAGTCATTAGTAATGAAGTTAGCCTTTTATCTTTCCTTTATTAAACATCACTCAATCCTACTTAAATCCAAATTGACCCACAAAAACCTTATTCAAGATTGTTTTTAGCCCGGGTTGATTCAAGATTGGAGCAAAATATTATTTTACATATCCAATATGCCTATTGATTAAATTACTTCAAGCGTACTTAAAATTCACATTAAAATTAACTTTCACTGGAAATATTAAACATAAATCCTGAAAATTTAGTATGTAAAATCAAAATAAATCTAATATAGTATGCTTACAACAAAATTTTTTTTCTGGATTTATTGAAACAAAAAATTTTTCATTTGTGAAAATAGAAAAAATACTATCCATCCTGAATTTAGAATTTATTTTTAAAAATTTAATGCCCCCTCACTTTCAAGTTTATCATGTATTTCACAAAAAATTATTTAAATAATTTTTTGAATAGTACACCTGAGATATAAACCTTTGGGATATCAAAAACTAAAACATCAGCAAATTGAAATGTTTTTTATTGATATGAATAGAAATAATGATTGAAAAAACCCTTTAGAGAAAGTTTGACTTTGAATAATAGGCATAATTTCTCATGTAAATTTCAATAAAAATACTTATTATTCTTACATAAGTTGTAGTGGATACATTTGAGCTCAAAAAGAATTAAAATTGGTAAAATAATACTTCTATAATTCATATTCAAAAATGAAATCACCCTTCATTATCAACCTGTAAACTATTTTAAATTAATTAATTTCAAAGTCAGTATATACTGATGTTATTTTTTTTCTAAAAAAATTTATTATATAGATTAATAGTCATAAACAGTTGACATAGATGTTAATTTTATATAGGCAATCTTTAATGCATAAAATGATAAAACTATCTTTTAAGTAAAAAGTGATGTAGGAAAAAAATATTATTATATTTTTTATGCACTATCAATAAAATTGAAGATAGAGCATATCACAAGTTTAAACTTAATTTCAATTTTGATATCATCATTTTATTTTATTTTACTTGAGTAGAAAACAGATTTTAAATCTCAATATAATTTTAAATCCCATTAGTTTGTAGATTTCAACATTTGAAACTATGAAATAAATATTTATGAAAGAATTTTACAATATTTGCCCTTCTAAAAACTCATAAATCTAACTTCAAATCTTCCAAACTTCACATGTAACCACAATGCATTCTGAAAATACTCTATATTTAAATAATTAAAGGTAAAAAAAAATATTTTTTTATTTTTTATTTCAATTTTTGATAAATAATATATATATATATATATCATTGCTTACAAATTCTAAGAGGGAGCTTAATAGTGGTTTTGGAATTAGATATATAGATTCAAATTTGAAAAAAATTGTTGGAAATAAATTACAAAGAAAAAAAGGATATATATTGATGAAAGAATACTGATTTAGATTCTCTTAAAATTTTATTAGCCATTTTTATGGAATATCAATCCATGGTTATTATTCTTTATGATATTATCATAGAATTTTTTCCTTTTTCAATATAATGATTTTCTATTGTGTGGTATGTAGGTTAAGATAAGGTTAAAAGATTTATTGAACATATATATACCAGACACAGTATAATCTGTAGATTTATAACTATAAATTACTTTTCTGATTTTTTACATCACTGATAAGCAGCTCATGCATTACATAAGTAAATAATTATACTCCCTGGAAATAAGTCCTTGTGAATTTCAAATTTTTTGTTATTCTTAAAAACATTACTCAAATAAACTGAAAATTTTTTCAATTATTTATTGAAAGAAGGAGTTTCAAAATCTTATTTTTTAGTTATAAAAGTTTGAGTTATTTTTCATATTATTAAATATAATGAAAATTTGTAAATTTTAACTTAAAAACTAGTGATCATAGCAAAGTAATACTGGAACAATGTCAGGTGGTCCTTCAAGTCTAGAAGACTTCTCAAGGAGTTCAAAGGGCGGCAACAGTGGATTTCCAAGGACTCAAACTTGGTACGTATTTCTCTTATCTTTTTAAAGGTTTTTACTCAAATAATATAAAGAGGTAAAGGGTTAATTCCTATTTTATTTAAATGTTTAGAATTACGGTTTTAATGTAAATACTAAAATAATAATAAATAGTCTTGTATGTAGTTATAATAAAATAAGTAAGTAAGTAAGTAAGTAATGAATGTTCTGAAAAGCACAAAAGTGAGGGTCTTTTATAGGCGAAACATGAGGGAAATAAAGACACAGAATTTACACCATCTACTGTAAGAATGTGAGAAAGTAGATGACTAAAAGGAGTATATATATGACATAAGAAAATAAATTAATTGGTACATCAACAAGGGTATCAATTTTATTAGTAATAAATTATGAGTTCCTTGGACAATCACAATTAATTACATCACAATTAAATTAATTATATTAATTTGACGGAATTCCAGATCTCTCAATGAAGTAATATAATAATCTTAAGGTTTTTTATTATAATTTTATTATTAATTTTTATTCCCCATCAACTATAATATTGAGTATGGTGTTAGGGAGTAAAAATGTATTGGACACTTACTTAAATTAATTATTTACACTACTTAATATAGTTAGATTAGTTGGTTGTAAGTAAATTATAAGTAAATGTTAAATAAATATTAATAAGTATTTTAAAAAGGCATGGCTTCACCTTAGTAAAATAATTAATTATTTTACCAGGCAATTCTAGTAGCCTGACTGACAAACAATCAGATAAAAAGGGTGGAATAAAGTCATAGCACAACAGGAAATGATACAAAATTGTTGATTTTTGGCTCACAAAATTCAACATATTTTTGACATATTTTGCCACCTTTAGATAATTTTTATTGGATTATAACATTATTATAAAAAACAAGCTTAACAATGTTTTTGATATTTTTAACAAAAATAAATATTTTTAGATCATTTTTTTTAAAAATATGACTTATTTTTATGCTTTATCTACAATATTTTGTAGTTTTTTTTTGCAGAAATAACTTGTTTTGATATTCTATTTTTAAATTTTTTAAGAGAGTTCATTGCATTAAAGTTTTGTATCAATTTTTCATTAAAACATCATATTTTAAATCTAGAGATTTGGTTTTGAAATAATATATATTTTTATGTTAATTGACTCATTATTTTTGAATCGATAAATTATTTTAAAATTGGGATTGCTTATTTCTAGTGAGTGTACATCATAGTTGGTTTTCAAATCAAAGATTAATAAATTTTGAAATTTTGTAAAATTCTAAATATATTTTAAACCTTTTTTATTTAAATAATGTTTAATGTTATGTAATCATTCTATAATTAGAACACAATTAAAATCAGATGATGGTACATTGTTTTCAATTTCTAATACTAAAATTCTATTCTACTTGAAACAATGTAAACTAAAGCTTGGTATCTCATATAAGAAACTCACAAATTTCAAAAATCATATTTCCAACTTTTTAAACATGATACACATTAAAATATAATTTTATAATAATTCCCTAATTAGTTTCAAATACAAGAAAAAAATGACCTCAATTTATTTTAATACTTAAACCATTCTGATGAGTGAATTTCACAATCCTCTAAATAACATATGGTTACCATTTATACACATATGCATGATTTCTCCTTTTGTTTAATTTTAGCTGAATATAAAAAGAAAATCTCATGTTGAATATAAGCTATAGATAAACTGCTTATATTAGAAGCTAATATTTCATATGAGAAATTTGTTATTGAGTTTGGGAAACATTAATAAGTGTTGGGAATTATAATTGAGCCATTTATTCAAGTAAATAAAAAAGGATGACCTTCTAAATATTTCATATATATATATATATATGTATAGAATAAAAATAAATTATATAGTAGCATTTAAACATGGTTTTATACTAATGTCATATAAAAAAAGGGATCAAACTAAAAATTTCAGTACAGAAAAGAAAAATAAGATAAGTTAATATTCTTGTTTATATTTTCATATTTTTGAAAAGGCTTACTTAAGGGAGAAAATTATTTGGTTTTAGAGTACAAGAATTTCTAGATAAAAATCTTCACAATATAGCTTTACCCTCTCAAAAAGGAAACTCTAAAAATTTTGCTATCACATTTTATATATTTGTTAAGTAATAGAAAATGAAGTAGTGTCTTTGACAATGAAGCTTTAGAAAATAAAATAAACGATTTAACTTTATAATATAATTTTTGAAACAATAAACCATGTATTCAAAAAAAAAATTATATATCTTACAATAAAGATAGCAGTATTAATTAAGAAACTCTAACAACTTTGAAAAGACAACAAGAAAAAAATAATTAGTAAAATGCATATGCTTTTATTAGAATTTAAGGAAACTTTATAGCTCTACATGTAAACTAGCCTTAAAGCAGGTTTATATTTAACATGTGGAAATTCATACATAGTACTCTTGCATAATGAGAGCAGAATAAAAATTATGTAGTTTTACTTTATTAATTTATAACAGTATTTTTATTTTTGGCTTTTTCATTAGTATAACTATATATTTTTTAACTTTTTTGTTTTTCAGAACATAAGTTCAAAGCTGCCCATCACTACTTCAAGTTTAAGCTCCATATGATGTAATAAATGAATGATATATTATAATGAATTTTTCTAGAGACTTTTCAAAAATGGTGATTAAGAATACTTATTATAATTTTTTTAAATTTTTATTATTATTCTATCTCTTGAATTGAGATGGCCATATATCAATTCAATTAGTTTATCCTCAGAAAAATTTATTCTTGATCTAAATAAAATTGCATCAATATAAACTAGATGTTATTATAAAATTTTACCAATTTTTTTATCTGAACATAGCTGAAAGTATGCATAAATTAAAGTGTTTCAACATAGTCTTACTATTATCACACCATTAATTTCACATTTAGATTTCACTATAATTGTAAAAGAAGTTTTTCAATAATATTAATAATACCTTAATATTTAATAATTTAGTTACATAGTAGATTTTTTATCCTTTAAGTTTTATGAGGCTTATTATATAAACACCACTTCTAGATTTTTTCCATTTTGAAGTCTGATAATTTAAATTTTCATTTAACTACCCAAATTATATCAAAAAAATTCAAAATTATATTTTTTTAATGTACTCTTTTTGATAAACTTATCATTTCTTATAGGTTATTCTTCAACTATTTATTGAAATTAATTAACCACTCATTTATGGTCCGTTATTGTTGTTAATTACATCCAGACAAAATAAGGATACTCTCATATTATATTTGATTTTTTAATTAAAAACTAAATACTAGTGGCTGGTATTAAATATGAAGTTGTTATAACTAAGTTGACCAATAATTAATGATTAAATGGCATTGTATATTACAAATTTTATTGAGTGTATATAAAAAAAACACTCAAGAAATATATATAATATATACATATAACCATTGAATATTAAAAGTGAAGTACTTATCAACATGGTCTTTTTTAATGATTTTCAAATTTACTTAAAGAGACATTAATATTACCAATTCAAAATTTATATCAAATATAACAATATTATTATTTCAATTTTAATTATTTTACAAAAAATTTGAGTTACAAAGTAATTTAATTCAGTATTTAATGAATTTTTTTGAAAAATATTTACAAAAATAGTAATAACCCCTCACAAAAAAAATATAATTTTTTTTACTTACAATTTGAACAGTATTTCTAGCCTTAAAATATTGGTATTCCTCTAACAAAAATATTTTTAAAATAAATTTAAAATTTTTTTTATTTATTAATTTCAAAATTTCAAATTTCAAATTTATTTTACCTTACTAAAAAATTTAGTTGAAAATTTAATTTTGGATTTCCAAAAAATTAACTTAAAAGTCAAAAATTAAAAAACAAAATTATAAATATAATTATGAGAAAGAGGTAAATTAAATTTATGATATTCATATAAAAAAATGATATGTATTTTATGGTGTTTGAATTTCAAATTAAATGTATTAAAGAAATTATTATTAAATAACCAAGCCAAGTGAAATTGGCTTGGGTTTTTGGTATCACTAGCACTTATTTTTTCTCTTATACTCACATTTTAATTTTTTTTTGTTTTTTTTCTACCTTTCTCATTTTTTTTTATGATTTTTAATGTTTTTAAGACCAAAGTTGCTTTCAAACAACTTTGGTCTAACTTGTCTCTCACTTCCCCATCAGATTGCACCTGGTGGGGAAAATCACTTTCATTTTAGAAACCAAAGTCCCTTGCAGGGATTTTGGTTTCTCTGTGTGCATTGCATACCCAGAAAAAAACTGGCTGTGAAATGCACTGCATGCAGCACATGCAGGGCGCATTGCTGCTGCATGCAATGTGTATTGCATGTGCTGCCCATATCACATGCAGCTGATTTCAAGTCAGCTGCAAGAACTATGGAAGTGAGTGTGCAAAGTGCTTTGCATACCAATTTGGCCACCTACCAGCCTAGTAAGTTGGCTGGGAGGGTGGAAAATGTAAAAGCAAGCAACCAAAGTCACTTTTAGCAACTTTGGTTGCCTGAAAGCAACACTTCCAGCCAGGAGAAACCTGGCTGGAAGTACTAAATTGAAATGTAAGGGACCCAAGCCAATTTCAAAGGCTTGGTTCATAAATTAAGGTTTCCAAAAAGCAGCCAGTAGTAATCTGGCTGCAATAAAAAGTAAAATTTCTAATTAAAATACATAAATAAATAAAAATTTGTTCAACTAAGATATGCAACGCTCTGCAGCCAGTTAGAAAAGGCCTTTCATTGTTACACATAGAAACAAAATCAAATGTTGCTTTCAGCAACATTGGCCATGTTTTGATATTTTGAGTCAAGTAAGATCAGGAAAAAGGTCAAGGCAAAAAAATTGCACAATTAAAAATCTACTAATTTAATATGGTGGGGAGGTTAATATTTTAGAAATAGGTGGTGCACATTATAGTTCCCTTTAAAAAAATTTGAAAATGAAATAATTTTGACACAATGTAAATTTAAATGTGATGAGTGTATGTTTTTTAGCTACATGAAACACGGTAGCTAGAATTATGTGGCATCAATTTTTTTTAGATGTGAAATTCAGCATTCCACAAACCTTCATCTGTACAACATGCAGCCAAATAAATTCTAGCTGGAATTAGTATATGCATAGGAAAAAATGATCATGCTGTGTACAGTGCCTTGGCAACATTATTCTTGGAATTCAGATGAAGTTTATCAAATGACTGGGAGAGCTAAATTTTTTTGAAAAAGAGATCAGTGAAAATTCATGATATCCCTGTCTGTTTGCCACCAAATTTATTGTTACTTTCTCTGTCTCACTTACCTTTTTCAAAAATTATCAATCATATTTTTGCTTTATCATTTTGAATTATTGGTACTATTTTCTTGACCTTATCCAATTTCCAGTAAGCAAAATTTTCTTGCTATTGCTTTTCATATCATTTTGGTTTGCTACTCTTTTTTACACTTTTGACAAGTTAATCTAATGATTCTAATTCTGAATTTATTTTTAAGGTATCTTTTACTGTACCCTTTCAAATCATTATCAAAAAATTCTTTTTCAGGTAACTTAAAGTTTTTTTATTTGTTTGTCAATTTACTTTTTTTTATTCCTTATCAGAAATGTTCAATTCATTTATCTAATTATTTATTTTTTAAAACAGTGATTATAAAGTAAACTTTATAATTAATTTGGATCAATCAGCTACAAATGAAAGAAGATTTTATAGACATGTAAGTTCATTTTTTGCTTATCATTTTTCTATATTTCTTTAATACTATCTCAACCATTATATTATTAATATGAAAAGTAAAACATCATCTCGTACTTGCTGAAAGCATACAGGATAATGTTTTGCTTTTCATAATAATAATTAGATTGTTTGTACTTTACCTTTAATTTATTAATTTTTATGTTGTTTCAAAGTCTTGTACTTGCTGAAAGCATACAGGACAATGCTACAATTTAAAAATTAATAATTTATTGAAGTTTAAATTCTCTAAGTCAATATATTGGTCAGGGAAATATTTTTCATTTTATATATGTGGATATGATAATTCTGTAAATTTTTTAATATTACTAGTGTATTGGAGTTATACTTTCATTATATTATTAATATTAAGTGTAGAGCCAAATCTTGTACTTGCTGAATGCATGCAGGATAAAGCTATACTCTTTATATGTATAATTCAATAAAGTATACCTTTGAAACACTTTCTTAATATTTGAAATAAAGAAAAAGTATATAAATTTACTAATATGTAAATATGCTATTTTTTTATGTCTAATATTGAAGATATGATAAAGTTAAAGGTATCATTTATTGATAATTGGAATTCTGTTACTATTTTCTAATTTTCAATTTTTTTCTATTTTAAATCATAATTGAATTCTCATAGGATCAAACCATCAATGAGTAACAATTTAAAAAAAACAGCCAGGAAAGAACTCTGACAATAGGTGAATAAAAGACATTGCTACCGGAATGAAACTTGTAAACGCTCTTGGAATGGATACAAACGGGAAGAAGCCACATTTCTATGCACAATCTTATGCAAATAATATGACAGATTGCAATAATTATTACAATTTTATTCCTGGTTTTAGTATTTATAAACCAAAAGGTGTCTTAATACCTAATGTTCTTGTGCAGACTTTTGAAATTCATGAGCTCAAAGAACTAGATATGTTAGAAGCTACGGTGCAATGCATTAAGGATCTTTCTTACTGCAAACATGAAATTAAAAATAATGGTTATCATCAAAGAGCTGGTGGTTTTGAAAAAATGCTTGGTGGTGGCTTTATTTTAGATAGGAAGAAATCTTTATATATTTGTAAGTATCACTTTTTTTAATTTAAATACTGAATTTGAATGCTTTTCCTTGCAGATGAATACACTGATGATATTGTACACACGGATGAATATAAAAAAAATGAAGAGGATTGCAATGTACTTTGGTTTTTTTTTTAAAAAAATATCATATGTAAAGTACAACGAGGCAACTAATCTTTGTGCAAAACTTGGTATTCCTGGATTTTCAAAAGTTTCTAATGAAGAAGAGGGTGTAACTTTTGCTAGTAATTTAACTTGGACATCTGGACCAAATGTTAATGGGTTTTCCAATGAGGTTCATCTTGATAAGAATGCAAGTGAGTATACTTTAGGAATATTCTTTCCTAAAGATACAGAAAAAAATACCATTTATATGAAGTACAATAAGACCCAACCATGACAAACAGGCGGAGAACTTATGTTTCCCAAAATTCGAAGTAAAATCAACTTTGAAGCAACTAATGGAATAACAATGACATTATGGCCTGCCAATCAACTGAGGCATTTTACCTCAAGATGTCACAAAACTCCTGGTTTCACAAGGATAAGTTCTTTTATTCAAATCAGCAATAGAATTTTTCATGCTATAGAAAAGCTTAATGTTTTTGATTTTGATATTTCAGAATACTTGGAAATTAAAGAAGAAAAATATAGGTTTGAATATTTGATTAGTGCTTTGAGAGTTTTTTTGAAAAGAGATGACTTAATAGAGGAAGAAATAGAATCAGAAAAGTATTATTTATCTAATGTTAAGACAAATCTAAAAAATTTAGATATTTAAATATTAAAAATTTATATCATTTATACACAACTTAATGCAAAATTAAACAAGATAAATACTGGGAGTAGCTGTAACATTTTCAGTTGTGATGATTATAGTATTATCTATTTTTTTTATTTGTGAAATAAAATAATTTTTTTTCATAATATTATAAGAAAATATGATTTACTTTTGAGGAAATATATAAATTATGAAATCTTTAAATGTCATTTTTATTAAATTGGTAGAAAATGTTCTAAAATAAAAAAACTCTAATAAAGAATTTGAAATATATTGGCCATAAAAATGTTCTTTTAATGCTACCAAAATAACTGTATAGTATTTTAGGTCAAACAGGCTTATTAATAAAAAATTTAATAATAAAGAGTTGATGAAAGAATTTTGAATCAATAATAGATTAAATTGTATTTTTTTCAAAATACACTCATTTAATTATTTAAGTTTTTCTACTTCTTATTGAAAATGTTATAATCAATGAAAAAATTGGTAAAAATTAATAGATTATTCAATATTAAAGGTAAAGTAACAAAACTTGAGCAGTTATCATATTTTTATATAAACAATAAAATAGATAAGAATTTAATACAAGTATTTGAAAAAATATAAGTAGATTTTAAATTCTTTGTTATTTCTGAACTTACAATAATTTTTTTAATAAATAATTTAGAAAATCATGTCAAAGGTTTCTTAATAAATTTCAAAGATGGTCACATGTTTGACGTATTTGAAAGAAAATAACTTGAATTATACATGATAAATCATATACACAGAACTTTATCTATTTACATGTTGGAATATTAATTTATTGAAAGGCTATGTTTAGCAAAAAAAGGTGATACTGGCTGAATGGAGCTCCAGTGATTAATAAAATCTGCAGAAATAGCCCTAGCAATTCCTGGAGGACTTGGGGTATCAAATTTTAAAGTAAATGGATCACACTTCCCTATAAAAGGTTTCATTAATGTTAAAATATAGTTATTTAAATTTTTCAAAATTATTTCTTCCATCAAATGATTTTTTTTTCATGTAAATTAAGAAACTTAATTTCTGATATCACCTCCAAGCAATCAGCTGCTGAAGCCAATCTATGATCTTTAGAGCTCAGAAATAAACCACGGACACCATCAATTATATAGAATGTGAAAGATTGATATTGGTGGTGGGAGTATTCAGAATTTATCTTGTTTAGTGCAGCCTTTTGTTTCTGTTCCATTATAGTAAGTTGAGTATTTTTATTTTTCTGACTCAATTGTTGAGCTTCGCTAGTCTTGCCACTTGATATTGTTGCAGCACAATATTTTGATTTAAGAATGATAATTGATATAATTATATCAATGATAATGTTGCTGATTTGAAGAAGAGTTGACATTGATATATCACGAGTTTGAAGTGCAGTGGGACCAACTTCTAATCCATCAGGAATCAGCCTCTTCAGATTTGAAAGGTGAGCTAGAAGCTGAAGATCACTTTCAATTGTACAATCTGAGTTAATGTTTTGATGTGATGGAAGCTGGCTGAATTCATGTGCGGTCAGATAAAGTGAAGATGATATAAGAGATACCCATGAAGAACAGCAGTGATCACTTGGGATCATTAATATCATGAGCATTTGGATAAGATTGGATTCAGAATGATCCATTTTCTTTGTTGAGGAAAGAATTTCAGTATTTAAATCATCAGGATCACATAAATCTTCTATTTTTTTGAAATCAAGATTATCAAGTACCAATAGCTGTGAGCTATCAATCTCTAAAAAAATATTTGCTAAAAAAGGAAAAAAAAATAAGTGAAAGAAAAAATTCAAGACTAAAAATTATGGTAACTTAAATAACTCAGTAAGTTTTGAAAGTCAATCTTCTCCACAAGATTTTTCCCATTGAAAAGTGAACATTGGAATATTTAACATGGATTCTTGGGAAGAAGTAGAAAAGCATAATTTGAGAAGAGTAACAATTCCCAACCACGACCTAAGGACCTTTGCTGTGCTGATTCTACCTTTATAAAATTTATGAATTTTACAGAATTCCTCCTTCAAATCAGTTTCTTTTAGAACTGAGGGTGAATAAGTTAGAGTTTTTTTTGATATCTTGATTGGAGTTGATTTCATTGGTAGAGAAGCTTTCAAAGAGGTCAAAGTAGGTAATTTAGGAGGTGATGGGTATTACTTCTTAGAAATGAAGGGATTTGGTGATGAGCTGTTTGAATCATCATCTTTATCAAAAATATTGTCATTTCTTGAAGAAGATTTTAAAGTTTACTTGTTTTGATGAGCAAGCATAGCTTCATATTCTGACAGTTCATCATTGCTATTTTCATTGCTCTTTTCATCATCTTCATCAGGGAGAGGGCGTTTATGGATGGAACAATCTACAGTAGGTGAGTTTCTGGTACAAAATATCAAAAGAAAGATAAAAAGTACAATATTTAAGCAATAAAAGAGATATATGATAGAATTTTAAAGATAAAAGAATAACAATAAGAAAAAGAAAAAGAAAACAACAATATACTCATTACTAAAGCCTTTGCTTTTTTTTTGAGATTTATTATTTGATACATCAGAAAAAACATAAGCAGAAGCTGGTTTAATACGTCCAACAAAAGAGGAGCCTTGGGATAATTTCTTTTTCTTGGAGCAGATAACAGGTGTTTCAAGATTTTCCTTAGAAGTTGAAGCATGAGTTGAAGCTGATGGTTCATCTGTCTCATAATCATCCCTAATGAAAATGACACCATCAGGAGGAATCACACCCTCCTTTTAAGCTACAAATATATATGAAGAAAAAAAATATAAATAATCTTATCTACTAATTTAAAAGGAGACAAAGAATTGAAGAGCATACATTTTTCAAGGTTTTTCACATATTGGAGTAGGTTGTTACAAGGGTTAGATAAATATGAAGGAGAAGGATTATTGTTAAGGATCTTTACATGTTCTTCCGTTTTATTTCTAGCCAATTCAACTAAATTGTGATACTGAACTCTCGTTATTTCCTGCCTCTCATTGCTAAGTACAGGAGGGCTAGGTGCCATTCCATGTGGCAGACATGGTGCAAACTCAAAAGCTTCAAAGCGAGTATCAATCTGAGAGTGAGATGGGAAACATTCAGGCGCTGGAAAATCAGTTTTTTGAAAAAAAAGATATATAACATAAGTGAAATATATAAATTAAGAGAGAGGAACATGATACACATACCAAGTGGAGGTGTTGTATTTTGAATACTAGACATATTGATTAATGAATATTAAAAAAAAGTATTTGATATCAAAAAATTATGATGTAATATGACAAATAATTTTAAGAAACTCTATTCTAGAAAATTGAAGTTGATAATTTAATAGGATAAAAAATTGAATAAAATTAAAATTAAAGTGAGGATGAAAGAAAAAAAAACATAAAGAGGGGGATTATATATTATTTGAGCTTTTTTTAACATGTATTATTCATAGTGGGGTAAACTAAGTAACATGCTATATCATAATCTGTTTATATTGAAGCAAAATTTGATGTATCTAACAGAAAATACTAGAAATTCTTTGAGGACTTTTAGTGTGAAAAACAAATATTAAAAAATGTATATCTCATATGCAATTTGCCACAGGTAAATACAAAATTTTTTAAATTAGAATTTACTCCTAGACAATGGAGATACACTTAATTAGTATATTATATGAAAAAAAAGGATAATGCTTCAAAACTATTTGTTAAATTTACTTTCAGATGACAATGAGAGATTCATGAATATACTGATATGCCTCAACAAACAAGAAACGAATTATAAATAAAAATTTGGTAACATTAGAATTTAAGATAAGAATTAGTTTTTTAAGTGACAGAAGGAGTGTTGGGCTATGGTGTTGGCCCAGTGACCAAACCATTGATACACTTGGATACAACTAAGGAAAAAAAAATTGAATAGTTTTATTTTACAATATATCTTAGTCTGCACAAGATACTGAATTATTGTCCCTAAATATACCACTATTGTTACTTTTCAAAAGTTATAGGACTACTAATTTGATAAAATATTATTATGAAAAACCCAATGAAATACCTTAAGCAACATTCAAAATTATTAAAACATTAATATTCAATATGAGATTTGGATTAGCTAATTTTTCACAACTTGCCACAGTTTTGATTAATACAATAAAACTTGAAAAAAATTGTTGAGATAACCTAGAAATGGGTGCAAGAAAATTATGAAACATATGACTTGAAACTTAACTCATACACTATTGATAAACTTCATGTATCCTGATTAATTTCTATCAAAATTAATTTTGAGACTGGCATATTGAATTTTAGCTATGACTAAGTACTGTAAGTGCCATGGTATGTATTTAATATATTAGTGTTGAATTTAATTTTTGATAGGAATTAACAAGTATCATATGGCACCATGCATGGAACCCTGACAGAAACCACAAAATTTATGAGGCAATGAACCTCATAATTTTGATTGAAATTAATGTAGACACCTGCATATTGAATACAAGCAATGTCACAAATTCAACATGAATGGCTTAAAATTAATTTCAATTGAAATTAACCAAGGCATTAAAACATAAATTTCTATATGGTGTACTTGATCAAACCAGTTAATCCAACCACTTAGCTTATCTATACTTATTGTATTTTTATGCATAGTCCATCTCCATATTAATTTCAATCGAAATTAATGTTTAACAATACATAGTGAATACATGCTATGCCACTTACACTTTCCAGGCATAGCTACCATTAAATATGCCAGTATCAAAAATTAATTTCGATTAAAATTAATGAGAATGATAATCATGAATTTCTGGAGTCAACTGCTTATTTTTATGCATGGTGCCTTTCCAAAATTAATTTCGATTGAAAATACCTTTGATACTGTCATATTGCATGTAGCTATGCCTGGAAAGTGTAAGTGGCATAGTGTGTATTTATTATGTATTGGTCAACATTAATTTCAATCAAACTTAATATTGACATTTGCATATTGAAACCAAGCCAGAAAACAACCCAAACAATTCTTCATAAAACTGCCCATTAATTTTGATTGAAATTAAGGCTGACCATATACATATTGAATGGTAGTTATATCTTGTCTGAGTAAGTAAAGATAGCTTATATTCAATATTTATTGGTCAACACTAATTTTGATCAAAATTAATGAGCATTTTGATCATAAAATTTTTTAGTCAGTTAGTTGTTTCAATGCATAATGGCATTCCAACATTAATTTTGATCAAAATTAATGTTGAAATGATATAATGCTTTTTTTCATGACATGTAAAGGACAGGAAGTATTCTTAAGTATTGAAATTTACTATACATGTTGAGGGTAAATATAATATTTACATATCCATATTAGTTTCTATAAAAATTAATGTTGACCAATACATAATAAATAGTAAATATACCTGGCTAGTGTAAGTGGCATAACTTTTATTCAATCTGCGTTTGGCAACATTAATTTCGATCAAAATTAAGGTTCATGATTATCATCAATTTATGAAGTCAGTTGCTTATGGTTATGCATGGTAACATGTCAACTAATTTTAATTAAAATTGAATTTGACATGCCCCCAAGCATTTTTCTGTAAGATGAAAAGTAGGGCCCTCTATTCTTAAGTAGACACGTTACAATGCATATTGAGCATGTATATATCATTTACACATTAATATTAATTTCAATCAAAATTAATGTTGAACAAAACACATTGAACACAAGCTTTACAACTTACACACACCAGATATAACTACCATTCAATATGTATATGGGAAACCCTAATTTTGATTGAAATTAATGAGCAGTTTTATGAAGAATTTTTTGGTTGTTTGCTGGTTTGGATTCAATATGCAATTGTCAATATTAAATTCAATAGAAATTAATGTTTACAAATACATAATGAATACACACTATGCCACTTACGCTTTCCAGGAATAAACACCATTCAATATGCCAGTATCAAAATTAATTTCAATTGAAATTAATGTTGGAAAGGCACCATGCATTAAAATAAGCAGTTGACTCCAGAAAATCATGATTAACATTCTCATTGATTTTGATCAAAATTATTATTGATACTGGCATATTTAATGGTAGCTATTCCTGGAAAGTGTAAGTGGCATAGCAGGTATTCACTATGTATTTATCAACATTAATTTTGATCGAAATTAATATGGATACATAAATGTGACATAAAGAGGTATGGACCATCAATTTGTTGAAAATACATTATTTGTTTTTCTTAAATGAAATGTTACTCTCTCTCAATATCACCTTATAATATTTACCAAGCTGCTTTGAAAAATAAAAGAATACATAAAATTCAATATAAGATAGCTATATTACACAGAAGATCACTTTTATACCCAAGTTATGATGATGTTGATGGTGTATTAATTGAATCCCAAATCTTGTGACTCACGTTCATTCACAGATAATCCTGCCAAAAATGTTGTTGAATAGAAATTATTGGAGAGGTATTTGGGAACATTGAATATACCATATTGTGCAACTGTCCTTTCTGATGACTGTGAATATGTTTTTGATGCCAATTTATTTTGAGCTGGTGTATGGGCTAAGTCCTTTGTCATCTTATTCATTTTTTTAAACAAATCATTAAGTTCAGGATTTTGCCATCCAGGAATATCTTGGATGGGTGCAGTTGGGGCTGGTGGTGGGCCTTCCTTGATATCAGAGATGCACCTAGTATCATGAAAAAGCACAAGAAAATCTGGCACATCACTGCAGAGATCTCTTTCTAACCTGTAGTGTGAACTAGAAATATGAATTCCAACTAAATCAGCTTTATAATAACAAAAAGCAAAGTAAAATAAAAAACTTACCTTGGTTAGATAATGTTTTACTTGTGCCCTTGCCCTCTTTTCCATCTTTTCTCTTTCCACCCTTTCCTCTTCTTGCCCAAGCAACCTTATCATCTCCTTCCCCTTATTAGCTACCCATTTCTCAATAACACATTGAGTGAACTGAAGCTTTGAGTGATCGATTGTATTCAAGGTGGTGAGCCACCTGGTACAGTGGTTGCATACTATGCTTCCCATGACTTGATTCCAAGTTGATTACAAGAAATCACCGCAAGTCCAATCAAAGGCAAATTTCCAAAAACCTTTTTCTTGCAATTCACGCTCTAAGTTTCTTTTGACAGAAAGTGGGATAGGTGCTCCTCATTTTAGTCCTCGAGGCTCAGGTGCTGGAAAAAATTTGGGTAGTCAAATTTTGGATTGCAAGAAGGCTATAGAATTGGTGATCAGAAATTGTTGATCAGCTGCAGAATTGGCACGGTTAGAAGATTGGACTTGGGTTAGGACAGTTTGAATTGGTTCCAAGCTTTCCAATTTTCAGTCTCCAAAGGTGTTGGGCTCGCAGGATATTTTTCTATTTGTGTTGGTCCCCCAAGACAATACTTCAGAAAGTGGTAAATATTTCTATTTAGACTGTCCAAGCTCCTGGAAACATAATTCCTTCTAGCTAAGCCTCTTACAGCCCTTAACCCCCGTTCTTGTTCATGATACTCTTCTGAATTGAGTCTGTGTTAATCACTGATACCAATAATGATTGAGGGATTCACTAACAATTCAAATAAGTTAATTAAATTGGTTATTTTTAAATAAAAGAATACACTAAAAATTTGACTTACCAGCTCCACTTGTGCTTGCTCCTTGGTTAGGCTGAGCAGATGATGATTGGTCTCCAAAAAATTCCCTCTATACTTCACTAGCCCGATCTCTTCCTAGCTGATCCGCATGCTGATAAGCACTTTCAGGAGCAGAAGGATGATTGGGATTAAAAATTTTTGGTTCTGCATGAGACTCTTGGCCTGGATTGGGATTAGGTGGTACAGATTGAGATGCATCTGGAGGTGGAGTATTTCCAGTATTAGTATGTTGAGGTGGAAAAAAATTGGAATAAGTTGTGTCAACAGACATCCCTTAAAAATTATCATCCATAATGAACTGTAATGAAATAAAATAAAATAAAAATAATCAGTCTTTCAAATTTATTCCTATCAAAGTTAAAGTAAAAAAAGTACTATGTTTATAGTCTTGTTAACGTGTATGTTCTCTTGGGGAAAAATAAAGTGAATAATATATAGCTATCAGCTAAAGTGGGAAGGTAAAACTATTTATAGTAGATGAATGAGCAAGAAGATTATTCATTAAGTAACAATTTTATCATATTTCTCATTATCATGATTTTCTTTCTTTCATTCTTACATTTAAGATAAAAATGACTCATTGAAAGCATGGGTTCTCTCCCATTAAAAGCAACCAATGTAATTCTTCACTGATTTAAGATAAGGCAAGTTGGATGCATTGAATTTTTAATCGAGCATTGAAATATTTCTTTTACCATTTACAAACATCACCAATCATACAAATGTCCCCAATCCCAAATTAACACAAAGATCTTAGTCAACAGAAAATAAATTTGATTAATTTTTTCACTCACTACTGTCTGCAGTCCAATGTCAGTGACAACCTTGTCTTTGATTCCAAAAATTCCTTTTTTGTGCTCAACAGTAGCTACATGTCCAATTATTACATCTTTCTTAATCACAATTTGAGTTTCTTTGGCTACTCTTACTAACCGACAATGCACTTGTGGGAAACTTTCATAGGGATCCTTTGATGTTTCTTCTGGAAGGAGCTCCTTGAAAGGACTTACTATTTAATAGGTTTGATAATTCACTTCCTTTGACCTGAAAAGATCATCAATTTTCCCAAACTGGCTATCGTTTCCATAGTAGAATTCAATTATTAAGTTAGCAATGTGTCAATGGTAACTAGTAAACCTCTTTCCATGTATCAATATGCTTGCTACGTTTTCAACTACCCAATACCCACTTCTCTGTGATGGTGTCAAAGCCTGTCTTGAAGTTTCTTTTCCCATTTGTGCCCTTATCCATTTATTAAATAATGACATACTTAGATGGATCCATTTTTTTTGTTTATTGAGATCTATATAAATTTTTTAGTCTCACATTGATCATTATCTTCAGCTTCACCAAGATCTAATACCCTAGACTTCCAATACCAATGTTTGAGCATTGTTAGCTGTATCTCTCCTGTGGTCAATATTAGTAAATTAGCACAGCTGAGTTTTTAAATTATTGCTTACAAACATTACATGCGTGGATGGTGATTGTTTGGAATTTCAGATAATATATGATTCACCCACTCTCCAGACCAAGTAGCTGTACCTGATGGTGGACTATAACGCTTTATCATTTCAGGAAAATGTTGAGTGATATGCAGATTTGGCTTTGCATTAATATTCTTCCAACCCTCTTCCAGGCACTCACAATTCTCTAACAGAAATTGATCTAGATCTTTAATCTCATTAGTCTTTATATTTTTTAATGTTAAAAAATTGGTGATCAAGCATAATTTTACAAGTGACTTGAGAAGATAATATTCTCTTGGTTTTTCAGCTGAGGAAGCTGAAGATTCAGATTCTTTAAATTTTTCAAACCAAAGGGGTATAAGCGACAAAGGGAAGTAGAGAGTATACAGCATGTGCCATTCTGCTGACTTGAGGGATCCTGCCTTTTTAGATCCTACTGATTTTGGAACTTGTGTTAGCCAGGAAGGCCTTCTTACTTGATCAATAATCTTCTATACAACCTGCAGCTCTGCTGCTTTGATTTGTGGATTACTACTACCTTCATTTTTTTTCTCCTTACCTTTCCTTTTATTTACTTCATCTCTAGCTGTCTCATTTGATGAGTGAGGTCCTTCAATCTGTGATGTGCTAATTCTATGTTTCCTTAGGTTATACAATGAATTCCTACTGCCACTCCTGTAAGACTGTAATGAGGCCAAATTGCCATATGGAGGAATAAATTTGGAGCTGGATGACCTACTCTGGCTTCTTGATTTATTTGTTCCCAATCCTTCACTATCTAGTCCATGATGAATTGATGAATGTCTTGAACTTGTAAGTCTTGGACTCTTGTGCTGTCTTGTGTGTCCTGTATCATTATCATCATTATTTGTGGTGCTTATGCTACTTCTACGTTTTTTAGAATTTTTGTGCAGTGAAGTATCAGAAAAGAAATCTTCTTCTTCTTCTCTTACATGCCAATTTTTATCTTTTTCCAGCTTTCTTTCTAGATCTTTTGCTGAATTTTGTATTTGAAAATAGCTTAGAACGTGATCTTTTAGGTTGCCAAGCATATGTGAATGCATAACATAAATTGAGAAATATTCAGTTGGACGCCAATATTCAAGGTTATTCAGCTCACTCCATTGTACCCCATGATTCTGAACAATTTATACACTCTCTCAATGTGACTTAGAATTTTTCCTCTTTGTTTCCCAGCACATATGATCCTCATGATTCCGTAATGAAAAATTTCCCACATTCTTTTCACTAATTTCATCTTTAGAGATATTATAGAAAGAGCAGAACATTCTTGCAGAGTGACTTGAAAAGCCAGCCAATTTTTGTATTGCAGGAATGTCACCTATCAAAGAGAACAATGCAACTCTTAATTTCTGGCCTCGTGGATAAAGATGTGTCTTTTCAATCAATATACCATCCCATAGAGTTTGTAGATCATTAACAAGCGGCTTTAGAAGATGATTAAGCTGTTCACTTGTGGGTTCTGTTGCTCCAGGTATAATAGCATACAAAAAAAGATTTTCCATTTTGTATCTATCTTCTTGAGGTAGGTTCATACACACCATCATAATATTGCCTACAGACTTCTGATGACCTCCAATCCTATTACCACCAGGCCTAAACCAGTCAACATATAAAGTAAACATTAAGTTGCCTGAAGTTATCGTATATTCATCATCATTTCCACCCAGAGATGGAGTGGTAATGGGAAAGTTTTTCCAAATTGAACCATCACAAACATCCTTCATCATATCACACTCTACATTGTCTTCCACAGGGGGTTTTTTCTCAATCAGAAGCTCAAATTTGAGCATTTTGATCTTTTCCTTAAGCCATTCAATAAAAGAATAGTGATGAAATGTTTTAAGAGATAAGTAATTTACATGTTCTTGATGTTTCTTCATCAAATACAGCCTTTCATCACATTTAACTACAATTTGTCTTGTTCCAAACATTTTTAAATAGTGCTTTGTTGATGAAAAAAAAATTTGATTGCAACATAGTATAGATGGTTGAGATTCAGAGTTATACTCATGAAGAGCAAAGCATTTAGGAAAGCATGCTTTAGTGAAAAATGATTGATTGAGCTTTAATCAACTAAAAACCGTATCTATTGAGCGTGGGATCAGGTGGACAATGCTATCAGAATCCAGTCTTCCACTATCACCTAGAATTTTGAGCTTCTTAATTTCTTCATCCAAAAATTGAGTACAACCTTCTTTGCTCAAATGATGAATCAGAGAAAGCTTTGCTTCCTGCCACATAATTATTTGGTTATAACGTTCCCCAAGATTTTTGTTTCTAGAGACTGTTGAAGATACTTCTGCCTCCAATAGCAACTTCCCCTATATAATAAATCATCAGAACATCATAAAGACTTTTATTCTCACTTTGAACTATAGTTATACAGCTTACTGGTTGTGTGGAGAAGGAACTTTCAATGTAAAGTGGATTGTTGGAAGAAATAACCATCTGGGCCTTCCTATTTCTTTCCTCTTGATGTTTTGCATAAGAATTAGAGCTTTTGAAAGCCATACCAACTTCAAAGGACCCAGAAGAAGTTTGATACTTTCTATTGACACATCCAAGCTCTTGACATTGACATACATCAAAAAATGGAGGCAATGTAATTGTGATAAATGTAGGAATAAGTTAGCTGTTGGAAGTTACCGATTTAAGGTATTCATTTTTTTTCAAGGTACTAGCTAATATAAGCTATATTTTTTATCAAAAGAATATGATGGAATATGTGTTGAAATTATTTAAGTTTAAATTTTTACTTTTTAATCAGATAAATTATATATTAATTAAAAGCTATTCAGTCTACTTTATTTGTATTCTGTATACTCTCTGCATTTGTACAACAATGCATGCATGTTTATCAGAATATTTTCTATCATAGAAAAAATTAAATTGTACACACAAGCATCTTAATTATTTTTCTATCAAATGCCTTCTGAGTTATATCTAACTACTCTATAATTATTCAATTTTAGGAAAAATTTTTAGTTATGGACTATAAGAAAAGTAATACATATTTTTAGCATAATTATTTAAAAAATTACCCCAAAAATCAAAGTTAAATGCAAAAATAAGGTTAAAATTTTGTAAAAAACAATCACAAAAATATTTCCTTCACTTTTAAAATTGGTCTGTAATAGGTAAAATTTTCCATAAAGAAATAATCAAAAATACTCAAATAACAGATGCTTCAAAAGTGTAAACCTTAAAGAATTACATAAAAGCTGAAACCTTGTATAAATTTTCATACATAAATGTGATGAAGTGAAACTCTAATCTATTTATTTAGGTTGAAAAAAATTACTCAATGGAATATTTATTACTGTCATATTGGACCAAAAATAATTTTTTGGTAATCAAAAAATGAACATAGCCTCACATTTATCAAATTATTTTTGTGGAAACATTTTTTGAAAAGAAAAAAAAATCCTTTTCTCAAATGAGTCCGCTTTTATCACATAATCATTCTCTTCCTTTCGTACCATTCCTTTTGAGTTCAAATTGCATATAAAAATATAATTTATGAATATTATAATTCCATAAAGTTGAAATATTTCTAATTCTTAATTTTTGTGATACTTCTCCTTAAATCAACTTTGATCATAAAGTTTTGAAGCTTTAAAATTTATCCTTCCTCTTTGTTTAATTTTATTGAACACTTTCTTAATCTAATTGTTTATGAACCCTATTAGCTCTTACTTTCCTCATGGAAACCTTCCCAAAAACACATGAACACTTAATAGAATTTTTAATGAGACTTTGCCTCCATTCAATTCTCACTTTTTTAGATCTATACACAATTTTTGTTGTTCACTTTTGGATATGTCACCAGAATCAAATGGATGAAAACAAAACCCTACTGAAGAGCAATCAGACAGATTTTCATCATTCAACATGAATTCTTACAACATTGCCTTTGAAATACCTCATCCAGAATTAAATTCAGCTGTTTCAGAAAAGTTTCCACCAATTTTCCATGAATCTTTTATTGACCACCTTTGCATGTGCGGTTTCCCAGGGTCAACTTTTGCTTGGAACCTAAATTGGTTTGACAAATGGAACCAGGTCTTAGAAAATATTCTCATTTAACACTGGGACAATGCCTTAAAAACTAATAATTGGATTGCATATCCAATTGACTCAACTCAAATTAGCTTCTCAAATTAAATGGGAGTTCTTCACCTTTGGTTTTTAGGTCATTCTGATAAATTAAGACTTGGGAAGGATTCTGATAGCTCTCAAGAAATAATCAAAGTGAGAAAGCATAAATATAGAATAAAAAAAAGTATGAAAATCCCCTTTTTTTCAATCATTTTTATTTATGACCTTTATTTCAAATAACAATAATTCTTAGAATTCAGTTGACCAAACTAAACTTCTTAAACAACTTCCACATTGTGAAACTTATCACAACCTTTTCTCAAACATCAAGTGTTGTTCAGACATCAAAATTGATAATGATGGATCTTTAAGATGTATCTTAATGAAATTGAGGTCTGTAGATTTTTCTAAAGTTGCACAATATCTTGACCAACAACACTTTGATTTTGGAGATACTTTGACCTACTCTGGAAGTGTGCTAAACGACTTGGCCATTACAAAAGAATAATTTTGGTTTCAAAATTATCACCTAACCTTAATCCATCTCATGTCCCCTGGGGTTTGCCGAATGACTGTTATTCTCCCTTATATCTTGCATCTCTAAATCCTCAACAACTCAGACTTTTAAATCCTCAAAATCCAATAAATTTACCTGCTCTCCTTGAAATTCATGCTTCATCTAATGTGAGTGATTGACAAACTCCCTTAATAATAGGTTTGCACACTCTTACTCCTCATTTCCACTGTTTGGGACACTTAGCCTTGAAAACAAAAACATAATTTTAACAATTACTATTATCATTAAAATTTATAGAATTTTAATTTGGCTTTCAATGTTAGCTCCATTTTTTTCCTTTGAATCTTATACATGCTGAATTTTTATACTTCCATGCACAAAATAATTCAAAACATTTACTTCATTTTGCTGCCCCATTCTATACAGCCGATCAACAGCCTGCTGCTCAACTGCTGGATTCCGATTTGGCTCCTATTTCAACATTGAACATATAAAAAATTCAATATTTTTGTTCTTAATATGAAATATATAATGTTGAGCTCACCATTATATATACATTTTGAGCACACTTGAGATCTATACCCACTCCTGCAGCCTGAATTGTTCCAACCAAAACTTGGAAATTTTTATTAAAATGGAATTAATGCATATTTTTGTCTCGCTTTGTCCTGCTGAGTTCACCCATAAGCTGGGTATACCTAATATTGTGGTCATCTAGAGCCATTTTTATTCTATTTTGAAATATTAGAGAATTGTTTTTAATAAGTCAACACAAATTTGTTAAACAATTCATTATAGAATCACTTACATCTGCAAAAAGTCTGCAAAGTTGGAGAATATAATAGCTTTTGGAAAATTTATACCCCTTTCACCAGACAAAAAGTTTCTCAAGTGCACTATAAGATGACAAATCTTTGCAGAATGCTGCCAGGTGAAATAAAAAGTTGGAATTTCATCCAGATTTTTGTAGATTGGATGGTTGCAGAATTTTCTTAAAATCATCAGCTGTTTAAGAAACTTGGATGAGTCCCAAGAGAGGTCAGTGCTTCTGGAGGGCCCATATTTCTCAGTGAATCCTTCTTGAAGCACATCAAGTTTACACCTCCATGGAACTGCTAATTGAACCAATATCCCCCTTTGAATCTTTTTTGGAAGAGACAAAATTGCATCTTTTGTTCTATGTAGGCTAATAACTTTCATTAAGTGATTGATTGATTTAATAGAATTAGCCTTTCCTTTTTTCAAACCTGGAAAAAGGAAATTCTTCCATAACCAGTCTTCTTGCCACTTTTTGATTCTAAGAAAAAATATGAGACTTTGAAGGTCAGTGGGCCTGTTCTGAAGTGGAGTTCCAGTCAAGCATAATCGGTGTTAGGATTCCAAGTCAAATATTGTTTGAGCCCTCTGCGAGTAAGGATTTTTAATGTAACTAAAAGAATATTTATAAAAATTTATTATAAAAATTAAGCTTTAAGTTTTAGATATAGAAATGGACACTAGCTGAGCTTCATCTAAAACAACTCTATACCAAAAGAGCTTTTGAGTCACCAGTATCTTTTTTTGGCTTTGATTTTTTGACATCGTTGGGCTAGCTTTTTCATAGGTCATTAAAACAACAGCATTGTCATGTAGCTCATTGACGTTAGTATTTTTACAATCCTTCTCATAAAGAACCTTTAAAGGAAGTGCATTATCTTCAAAGTGCACACTTATTCCATTGATCCAATTCAATAGTGTTGCCAGTGGGCATATAATCAGTGTGGCTGAACTCTGATTAATACCTCCTTGATTTTTGGATACCTGGAATTGTCTTGCTTCACTTTGAGTTGCACTTATAAGAGAAAGAGTTGACAGCGTCTTTCCCAAACCCATATCATCAGCGAGTATTGACCTGTTTCCTTCAGGGGTTAATTGATTGTTAGGAAACTGATCTTTATAGTCATCAAATCCAGTTCTAATCCAATGGTTGTCCTGGTGCCTCCACATGATATCCAACTTTTCCTTTAACATTTTTTCATTTTCAATCATCAAAGTTATTGCTTGAAGTTGATGTGTTTTGAGAACTGTTTTGATTCCTTGGATAAGTTGATCAGCTTTCCAATCTTGAGTACTCTGAGATTTTTGGAAAGAGCCTTCAAAAATTACATGCAGGATATTAAAAAATATTGTGGAGTCGTAGTTCAGGATTGGACATAAATTAATTTGAGAAGAAGAAAATGCTTCTTTAGCAAGACTGATTAGTGTACTTGAAGAAAAGAGGCATCCCCAAAGTTGATACTGATTACCAAAAACTGGAACCAATAAGCATGAAAATAGAATGGCTTCATAGGATTCAAGGCACTTCTTTGGTTTAAATGGTGAGATTCAGACCCAATGTCACCCAATAGTGATCCAATGTGCTGACTCTGCACTTGAGAAAGATTACCAACAAGGGTTGGTTTTATTTCTTCAAATAGGCCAAAAATATGAACATTCAAATGGCCTCGCTGTAAAATCGTGGGGGTTGGTGAGTTTTGAAATCTTGAAATTACATTCATATAAATTTGATCGATTGTTATTGAGAACTGTCCAACACATCTGAGACTTGACATATTAAGTAAGAATAGTATCTGAAGATAGTGGTTGTTAAAAGATGAATTGAACCAAAAAATGAATAATCAGTTTTGAATAAAACGAGAAAATAACTTTTTAGCATATGCTACGCTAAGATCATAATGCTTTCACATGTATTATTATTATCTTTTTAAAAAATATTGAAAGTAAATGAATGATAACTGAAATAAATAATATGGCTTAAAAATAAATCTTGAGCCTATAGAGTAAATTTGGGTTTGTGGAAGAAGAAAACTTTTCTTAATAAAAATGTGCTTTATTGTTACATTATAATCACAAAATAGAATAATTTAACTCTTATTACACTTATTTATGTTTCTGTCTAATAGTAAAATTCTTTAGATGGCAGTTCAAAATCCAAATTGAAACTACTACCTAGAGTGATGTCTTGATACTAACATACTTTTTGTAAGTCTTTGGACAGACACTTATGGTGATCTCAATAATATTAAAATTGATTAAAATTGTATGTTTTATCAAATATCTATGTGGTCTAATGCAATAATTGAGATACTACAGTTTAACCTTCTGTTACCAACTTGGCAAGAAAATATCTGTAGATTTTTTTAGAATGAATATCAAATTTTGCTTTCCACAAGATGGTAAAGGGAATATTATGATATGTTAAGTGATATGCTCAAGCTTTGCTCAATCTGTGCTCAGCTGAAGATCAAAGTAATCACCAAGCTCCAAGAGACCTGTGATTGAGTTGGGTTGAATCTAGGTCTAACTGACTACCAAATCTTTGTCCAATTGATTTAAATCTGGGTTCACAATGAGTTCCCAACAGCTTTCAAACAGCTTTCCAACCACTTCCCAACATTCTTAAATGAGGGGTATTGCTAGCAATACCCCCCCAAATTTTCTGTGGTGAAAGGATTTAATAATTCAGGGATTGCAAGAATAGGGGCTGTCAAAAATTAGATTTTCAGGTAGTCAAATGCATCTTGTTGCCTACTTGTCCAGATATATTTGGCTTCCTTCTTTTTGAGGTCATGAAATGGTCAGAAATTGTGGGAGTAATTCTCAATAAAATGGCAGTAAAAATTTGAAAAGCCTAGGAATGACTGGAGCTACTTTACTGATACTGGTGTTAGCAATTCTGTCACTACCTTTACTTTCTCCTGATACATTTGCCCCTTTTTTTTCAAAATGATCATACCCAAGTTGGGGATTTCACTCACTGAGAAGATAAATTTTTCTGGCTTTAACCATACCCCTGGGCATCCCTCAAGTGCTGAAAACAGTCCTTTACACGTATCTGATGTTCTTTCAAAGATCTGGAGTAAATCAAGATGTCATCCAGGTATACCACTACATCTATCCCTATTCTGTATCTGAAGATGCTTTTGGTGAAGTTTTGGAAAGTTGAAGGCACATTAAATGGAACAAATGGCATTAAAAATATTCAAAATGGCCAAATTTAGTGCAGAATGCCAATTTGTGTTCACCCCCTTCTTTTACACATATTTTGTGGCAAGTTGACCTAAGATCTAGAGATGTAAAAATCTCTGCACCTTGAAGACTATCAATTAGCTCACTAGTCAAGGAAAGTGGATATCTGTTATTTACCATCAGTGCATTTATACTTCTGAAATCCATGTAAGGTCTTAGTGAACCATCCTTTTTTCCAGAAAAGATGACACAGGAAGCCCAGGGAGATTTGAATTCTCTAATAAAACCATTCTTTAAATTTTCATCTATAATCTCTCTTAGCACTGTTGAATCTAGGGTTTATAATGAGATTATGCGGCTAAATTGAGGGGTTGCACCTGGAATCAGATCAATCGCAGAGTCATAAGGTCAATGATGTGGTAGGGTCTTGAATTCTCCCTCTCCAAATAGTGGTAAGGATTCCCAATAAGCTTCAGGGACCATTTCCTTGAGACTCTTTGTTGGCTTTGAAGACTGGACCTTGGCTGAAATATTAATGGATATGTTCCAAACTGTGGTGTCACATTCCAGTTCCTCTTCTTCCTCCAGTTCTCCCTCCAAGTCCTGAAACTTAGCACCCAGAGAAAGTGTCAGTTCTTGTGGAAAGTCTACTGATGATAATGAAACACCAGGAGACTTTCTGGGAGGGGCCCCTGACCCCTGCTGAGGGCAGGGGAAAAATAATTTTTCTGTTTCATCCACCTTTTCATCTTCTTCCTTCCCTTTTCTTTGTTGCGCCTTATCCTCTTCTTGGTGCACTTTACCCCCTTTCTGCTACTCCCCAGTGCTTCCTGTTGGTGCCACACCCCCAGCCTGCTCCTTAAGATCAAGAGGAGGCATCAGTTTTGGTGGCAAGTCAACTGATGATAAGAAAACATCAGAAAACCTGCTGGGATGGGCCCCTGACCCCTGAGGAGGCCAGGGGGTCAAAACTTTAGTTCCAGTTCCCCCTTTCCTTCTTATCTGAGCCTTCTTTTCCTTCAAATAATTTTGCCCATTATATTGGTGTAGCTATGCCACCCCCAGTACCATATCATACTGGTCTTTCAGGTTTGTGGTATATGCCTTGCACTGAGAGTCCCTTCCATCACATCAGAATCTGCAAAAAACCTTTTCTCTTACTTCTCCTCCCCCACCTGGGGATATGTCAAACATAATTTGAGACCTAAGGTGGTCCATTTTTCCATTTTAATTTTATTTCTCTGTGAAAACTTTTTGGAAATAAAACAGTCTGTGGCCCCACAGTCCAGTAGGGCCTGTACATTTTTTGTGGCATCAAGGGTCATTAAAGGCAAGTTTAGTATAATGAAATTATTGTTTACTTCAGTGGCTTACATGCTGATAATTCTTCCACTAAGTCCCCCTTATCCTTTCCCTTTAATCCACTTTCAGAGGGCACAACATTCACTCCTAAGTACTGTATTTTACCTGTGCCTTTCCTGCACTATCCTCCACCTCATTAACCCTTATTTTTCCTCTACATTCCCTTCCAGATGACCACCACTCCCACATCAGAGGTACAGAACTCTACTCATATGCCTCTGGTGTTCCTCATCAGATAGCTTTTTTTTCCACAAGCACCATGTGCATTTTCTGCATCAATGTTCATGGCGGTTAGCTCCCTGGCACTGTCCCCACTTGATGAGGCATAGTTGCGCCACTGATGGGCGCCACTCCAACTATCTATCTGCTGATGCATAAACTTTTTATCACTTTGGATGGCAAGCTCCATGAGCACTTAAAGGGAGGTTGGACAATATTGACTGATTAGGGTGTTCCTGATTTTTTGCAAGAGCCCATTTCTGAAGTGAAAAATGAGTGCTCCTTCTCCCTGTGTTGTAACATAGATGGCATTGCCTTAAAATCTGACACATACTCAGAGAAAGAGTGTTTCTGTTGCAACTGATTGAGAGCATTCTCCAAGGTTGTGGCCACATTGGGGTTTCCAAAAGCCAGTTCAAAAGCTGCCATTAACTGATGAAAAGTTGTTTCCAACTTTCCATTTCAAAGGAGTTCTTTGTATATGGCCTTGCCCAGAATTAAATCTCATCTGTGAGGTAAGAGATTGTGAATCCAATTTTTGATTGCTCATCTGGGAACTGATGACTTTTGAGAAGGAGATAGAGGTATACCTGCAATGTGTACTGATCTGCCTAAGGGTCTCTCTTTCCATAAAAGATTTCTGGAAGTGTAATTTTTGGGCCTTTGACAAGCAGCTCTGGTGTTGTAGTCTGTTCCTGTACATTGGCTTTGGCAGCTTCTATTTCTGCTCCTGTTGGGATGAGGTATGAGGGCTGTTCCTCAGCTAGACGTTCAATGAGTCTGGTGTTTTTTATTGAATTTCAGCAAGGGTTTCTGCATCATTTTGACCTGAGGGATTCATTGTTCTTCAGTAGTGTGCCAATTAAGATTAGAAAAAATTTTAAGACCTAAGAATTCCAACTACTACTAGTGCTTACACTAGCCTGGGACAGGACTGACTATACTGATACAGCAGTGTGACTAAGAGTTAACTTTATTACTATATAGGTTTCCCAATGTGGAGAGCTCCACGGTTCTTTCCCCATATAACCCCTTATGTAATCTCCCCTCTACCACCTCTCACAATGCATAGTTCCCATAGTGCTCCTCCTACTCACCTTTCAACCAAATCCTAAAAATGAAGTAAAAGCCATAATTTGGAAAGCATTGTCTTACTTTTTAATAATAAGTTTAGCAAAGCACTGATTCCAATGAGAATGCCATTCCAGATTCCAAGAAAAATTATTACCTGGAAAGTTTGATGATTCAAGATCATTGAGAAATGCTTCATAATATGAATGAGAAATTGTTTCTTTCACAACAATAGAGCCTGAAGCTAAACAAATCTGCAAAGGGGATGTAATAGATTCATGTGTAATTGATGAGCATTTTAAAATCTGCTCATTTGTAGGAAATTGTTTCCAGGATGTTGAAGTAGGAGATAGTTGCATGAGCATTCTACAAAATCTATGGATGCAGCAGCCAAAATGAGAATTAGAAGGAAGAAGAATTTTGGAAAATACTTTAATTATTTGACAATAGTTTCATGGAGTTTTTTCAGCAGAAAAGTTAAATCAATAATAAGGCAATTTTTTTAATGAGTTATGTATAATAAAGGCTGGAATATGGAGGGGAATATATGAGCAGAAAATGTCTATCTTATATGATAGCTTTAACAGTGACATGAAAACGTTACAAAGAGGTTTCTAAAAACAATGAATATACATTCAGGAATAAGCCTCAAAAACAAAAAATTAAAAGGACTATCAATCTAAACTGATAATATTAAATGATCTGAGTACTCATACATCATAGGATAGAATGGTTATAAAAGGATTTTACTGAGAAGAAAAATATCTTTCATTTTAATATGGAGCAATGATGAGCATTCAATAAAAGGGAGGTATAAAAATGAACAATTTTAAGTGAATATAGCTTACAAAATGATATTTTTCAGAAATAAATACTATTCTTTTTCTATGAAATGCCACTAATCATTAAAATAGAAATTAAACAACTTGATGATAAGTAGATATCAATTATGCATGCACAAAACATATACTTAAAAAGAGTTAGTTGACATTGTTTACATGAATTTTTTTTAATTGACAAGGACATTATATTTGCAAAAGGTATCTAATTGAAAGATTTTTATGGGAATATTTCTGAATTAATGCTTCTGAATGAGCCAAAAAAATCTGGCTATTAATTGAATTTGTCAAATCTAATGCAAGAGGTGAATTTTATCATTTACCAATAAAATAGTGTTTTAGAAAGAATATTCAGAAAAAAGCTAAATGATATCTAGGGGGTAATTTCTCAAATATGCTAATTCTAGGTCTGGATGGATCTAGTTCCCATGATGAAAATGATAATTCTATATTAGAATTATAAGACCATTATTTTAGTAATGGCAAGGTAAATAAAGACATTTATGTAGAATTGCTTTGATATTTTATTACCACAGACCTAAACAACATAAAGTTAGTCACCAAACATGATGCCCAAAATCAATGAGGTGTACTCAATTTTTTGGCCGTAAAATAGAGTCCCCACCCAAGAATTAAAAGGAAAAATCATAAAATAAAAAAGAAATTATAGATGTATGTAAGGAATATCTTATAATAGAACTAGATTATATAATTTTATCAATAATCTCAAGATTATAATGAGTCTCAAAATATATTAAATTAAAGTTGTTTTAGAGTTTGTCCAAACATTATCACTAATAACAACTCAAAAAACATGGTTTAGCTCATATCAGCTGCTGCCTCTCATCAATTTGATCAATATTTTTTCAGTAGGTGAGATGCATAAAAAATTGAATATATTTGAAAAAAGGAGCTTAGAGTAGAATGGGTAAAGGAATAAAATATATAAAATCAATCAGGAACAAAAAAGATTTGTGTTATTTTCTTGTATTATTATTTTCACTATTCTTTTACAAAAGGAAAACAAATCTTTGAAATAATTTTTTTCATGATGATCATTATTATGTGATGGATTGGTTATTTATTGAAACCATTTCAAAACTAAAAATGTATGATTCTGGTACCATATTTTGATATTAATCTTTATATAGATGATAATTCAATAATTTATTATAATAAATAAAATTATCTAACAATTATAAATTAAGATTAATAACACCAGATATTAAATAGTTTTGTTCTTATAGTAGAGATAAATGAATCCTTCCTAGTACTTAGAGGTGAAAATTTATTTTCTGATTAATCTCTTGATAAAATTACATTCAAAAATTGGAATGAATTGGATATTTTACCCTAATTTTTTGCATAAAATTTGTATTCATATTAGCAATTATGCAAATGCAAATAATAATTATTTTAAAAATCTAGGACAAGTAAATTGGTTTCAATGTTTGTTTTTTAAATTGCCCTCCAGAGCTTCAAATTCACTTTCAAAATTCTGAATATCCCTCATAAATGCCATTTCAGTCAAAAATTTGTGAATTTAAAACATTAGGTTGCGCATTCAAGTTTCATCTAACTCCACTTGGAACCTACCAAACAGGAGTTATGTATAAATCTTCAAAGTTATACAAGAATCATCAAACCAAATGTGCAAAGAAAATTGATACAGACTGTATTCAAGAGTCTATGTTGGAGTGAAATTCTGGAAGTTCACCTCAGGTATTTTCATTTTTTAGCATTAAAAAAAGGTTATATGTGCAGAAAATGTTTAGAGAATAAAATCTAAAAATTTATATTTTAGTTACCAAATTCTTTAACTCCAAAGTTAACTGGAACTACTCTTGGCCAGTGTGGCATGGTAGCTAAGGAGAAGTATAGTCAATCACACCACACAATATTTGGGGGAACTTACTAGCAAGTCCTCAACTTGAACTTAGATGGAACCCAGATGGAACTAAGACTGAATCTATAATGAACTGACACTGAACTTTATTTTGAGCTCATATTGAGCTCTTAACCAAGGATGAATGATACTGTGCCGAAATAATATTGAGATTTTAATGAAAAAATAATAGAAATAAAAAGTTGGGAAGCTTAAGAATATGATAAATCCACTGTATTTTTTAATAAAACACAATTCAATTCTAATTTTGAGTCTCACTTTATCAGTAAAAAGAATGAAAATCATAGTATTTATTTCAAAATTATTACTTCTAACCTTTCTAATGAGTTAATTAATTTTTTGAGAAAAAATATAAAATTATATATGTGGCTCTTTTTTTGAAAACTCCTTTTAACCCAGAATTTGAAGCTTTGATTTTTAATTTTAACCCATATGACCTGATTTTCTATTTCATGATTTTTGGTATTTTTTGTTCATTCAATATAATTATTTTCAATTCAGTTAAGTTATCCAAAGAAAATATTGAACCATCAAATCTCTTATATTTTTACTTCTAGAATACTTTTAAACCACATATAACTAAACCAAAAAATAATCAATGTGTTTTCTCAATCTCTGAATAAGTGAAGTACTCTAACTAATTCCTTATACTCAAAACTAATATTTGAGAATTTATTTGATTATATGCCTGTAAAAAAGTATATCTCTTATAATAGTAGATTTTAATCCAGATTTGAAAGTTTTAAATGTGAGTCAATGATTAAAATCAAATAGAAATTAATTTTGAAACTTTTATTTGTTCTGTTTACTTCTCAAATACTAAGTAGTTTTGTAATCAGCATTTAGTTAACATAATAGGAGGTATCAAAGCTTGAAATTTTTAGTTTTTTAAAAAGCATTTCACAACACAAAAAGAAAGCCACAATCTCAACATTAACTCTCAGTAAAAAGGTATTTTCAGGGCACAATATGGAATATTTTAAATAGGAATCATTTTCGATTTGGTGGAGAAAAGAGGTATTTTGAACTGGAAGATTTCTAAGTTTGATAACCCCTAATAAATATACAAGATTCCAGATCTATTCATGATTTAGTTCGTTAAATTTCTATGAAAATATTTTCAGTTGGTGAGTGATGTCATGAGTTAAAATAATTAATCACTACTCAATGAATTTTCCATATGAAAAACTGAAATTCAAACTAGAAGTAAAATTTTAAAGATAAAACACAACAAAAAAAAATAAAATTCTTTAAATTTAATATTAATTCTTAAGTGTTCTTCCATGTCATATGGTGGGATAATAGCTATGTCAATCTGGGAATAAGCACCATAGATTTTCAATAGTGTTCTCATGTAAAAAAATGTGGTTCAGGTCATATTTCAGAGTAAAATATTGAGCAAGAACTGAATTTAATAGGTAGAAGTAGTAATTTTTCATCATTATATTAGTTGCTCATTGAAATACTATCATAGGATAATAATTTTGTAAAAAAGACACAATAGGTATTTTGAGTTATACTCACCACGCAATATGGGGGGGCGGACTTGCTAGCAAGTCCGCAACCTTGAACCCTAATTCATATCTTTTTCAGCACACATTGAGGTGGTGATGAAACAATCATGAAGAAATATTGAATTTACTTTGAAAACACCTTGAAACTGATTTGAACCTTCATTGAACCACAGTTGATTAATAGTTCAAAAAATATTCACAGCAGGAAAAAAGTGTGCACTAGATGTCTAGTGCTTTTTTTTGCTTCCTGAATTGATTCCTGGTAGAATTACAAGTGGGACTTCCATCTGATGCCTCCCTCCCCTAATTCTCCCTTATCTTCAATCTGACTTCCTATCCTACCCCCTTATCTCATTTCTAAACTTGCCATCTACTTACCCATTTTCCCTATTCCTTTCCTTCACAGTGAGAAAACAACTCTCCTCTCCTTCCCCCCCTCTCCCTTCTCTTCTCTTCATTTCTCACACCTCCCCCAGACCCTCACTCACCTTTCCCAGCCCACTGTCATTATTTAGTTTTATTTTACTTTGTATTTTTTTCATTTTTCATGTTTCTTCCCTACAAAAATCTTCCTTTCTCAACGATCGGCCACATTTTTTTAGTAAACACAAGCAACTCAAATTCTGAAATATGTATTTAGTTACATTAATTACCTCTTGGAATGGGTTATAATTCCTCAAAATTTTATTCCTTGTTATTTCTAATTTATACATATTAATTATTCTCAAGTTTATAAAAAGTTGGCTACTTCCCAAGCCCTTGCATGCCTCCCCAACACTTTTTTCACCTCTTCAATCTCATCGCTCACCTCCCCCAGAAAAATAAAGGAACTGGGGAAGGCTGGGGAAGGTGAGAGAGGGGCTTTACAGGGCTGGGAGAGGTTATAAAATCCCCTAACCCACTTCGGGAAGGCTGGAAAAGGTGAGCAAGGGTCCTTAAAGGGCTAGGAGAGTTGATAAAAGCCTCTCACCTACTACTCACAGCCCTACTTAGTCTTTACAGCACCTCGTTCACATCTCCAGCCAAATTAAGGGACTTGGGAAGCTGGGGGAGGTGAGCGAGGGGCTTTGAAAGTCTGTGGGAGGTAATAAAAGCCTCTCACTCACTTCTCCCAGCCTTCCTTAGTCTTTACAGCACCTCGCTCACATCTCCAGCCAAAGTAAGGGACTGGGGGAGGCTGGAAGAGGTGAGTGAAGGGCTGGAAAGATTGGGAAGGTGAGAAAGGGCTAGGGGAGGTAAGCGAGAGCTGGGGGATGTGGACAATAAACTGGGGAGGTGAGTAATAGTTTTAGAATGTGAGAGAAAGGCTGGTGAGGGCTAATGGAGGTGAGTGGGGTGAGTGAGGGGAATGGGAGGTGAGCGAGAGGTTGCAAAAGGGGTGTAGTTGTGTTAAAAGTGAAAATAGAGTGGAGGGGAGTAGTGAGGAGGGCTTAAACATAGATTTTGAAGCTTAAAGGGTGTAGCAAATGTATCAGGAGGGCAATAAAAGGGTGGTGAGTGGTAATAGAATTAACAGAAATGAAAAGGCAGAAAAATTTGTGTGGAGAGATTGAGAGGTTGTCCATTGAGGTAGTGAAAAATGGAGTGTGAACTTTGTTCTTCGGGCGAACATCAGAGTCCACCCCCTCAATCTACAGCTCTATTCTGCCGATATGGAAAATGATTGATAATTATTTTTTATTGATATTTTTGAACTTAAACCTATAGTTTATACGTCTTTATTTTATATTTTTGATTTACAATGCACTTTAAGACTAAGAAAGTAATATAGTAAAATAATTGATAATGAAATACTATTTTGCTTTTTTACACAATAATTCACAGAATTCTTTTGATAACTATACATGATATAAATAAATAATATAATAGGAAAATTGTAGCAAAAAGTTAAAAACTAGAATAAAACATTTAAAGAAATTTTAAACTATTGAACTTATGTATTTTTTGAGTTTATTGTATTTATTTTTAAATGTAATAGTAAAATATGTTGGTTAGATTAAAAATAGCTTTGAATTAAATTAAATAATTAGGGTAAAGGTTGAGGAAAAGATTTATCCACATATATAACCATTTAGGCTTATTTCTTGTTTTGTGATTGCTATATATAACTGGATAATTGACTTTAATAACTGCAAATTTAAAAAACTTCAATAAGTTATCTACCTCAATATATTTATGATAATCTATTCAGTAACAGAATAAAATATCTGAGTCCTTTCTTTTACTAATTTTTTTTCATTTCAATGACTATATACATTTTCAAAAAAATTATTTATCATGTTTTTGGTGGAACTTAGATTGAACTCTCAATGCAATCTTGTTTCCAAGTGTGGTTCATAATAATTTAAGCCATGAAAAAATTTATACTTTTTTAGAAGTTTTATTAATTACTTTTAAATATAAAAATAATTATATTTTTATATCAAAATATTTTTATTAAACACTTTGAAGTTCTAAAAATAAGTACATATTAAGAATTATTTTTAGATAATATTATATTAAAAAAAGTTTTAAGTTGATTATATATTATTATGATATGATTTCTTTCCATATTACGTATTACGAAACTACCTAAAAATCAATTTTATACAACTATATTACATAAAAAAGATATCAGCTCTTCTGCTTAGATTTAAAGTACTTCAAAAAAACATTATTTTTGCCTTAGGTACACATTATATAGAGTATTCAGAGCATCATATTAATTTTTTAGACTTACACATTTAAGTTGAATGGAAGCCTCACAGGATAAAATTGGTCATTTTGTAAAAAAAAAATAAGTAAATATCTTTTAAATCAATATATATTTTTATAAAAAGTCAAATTTTAATATTTATGTTTAGTTTAAAATCTGTTATGAAGATTTGAAATATTGCTATTTAAATTAATTTTTATAACAATATAACCATTCCAGTATTGCTTTGTGATAAGGCCAATTTCAAGAAAATTTTTAAATTCTTCTGTTTAAATAAAATATCAAAGGGATTGTTTTTCATACACTTAGAAACTGAATAGAAACATCATATAAGATCTACCAATCAGCATAAATATCATAATTCCAATAAATCATTGATAAATCTTGAAACCATATATATAATTTTACAATTGCGTGTAAGTGTTCAGTTGTGAATTACTCCTATCAAAACTTTGATTCTAATGACTAAAAAAGCGTACCTGAAATGTTTCATTTAATTTATTTTTCAAAACCATAGAATTGAAATATTTTTTCTTTTCATTTAAAACATGGAATAATATTATTTTTAATAAAAAGATGATTGCCTTTACAGCTGCTTTTCTACATGGGTATAATCTAAATTACCTATTGTGTCTTTTTTACAAAATGAATATCATATAATAGTTTTTTAATTTGAAACTGATAGAATTATGAAAAATTACCACTTTTACCTATTTAATTCAGTTCTTGAACAATAATACAATCAAAATATCTACCTGAAGCACATTTTTTAACATGAGAACACTTTTCAAATTATATGGTGCTTATTCCCAGGTTGACACTGAAATTATCCCACAATACAGCATTGAAGCAAAATCAAGTACTAAAATTAAAGTTTAAATAAATTTATACTACTTTGTTTTAATTATCTTTAAATTTTTACATCTAGCTTGAATTTCAGTCTTTCATATGAAAAATTCACTAAGTAGTGATTAATTATTTCAACTCATGAGATTACTCTACCAAATAACCATATTTACATTGAATTTTGATGAAATACATCATGAAGAGTTCCAGAAAATCATATGTGTATTACATTGAATAAATTAATATTGTGAAAATTCTTAGTAGTTGAATATTCGATAGAAAAAAAAAGAGCAAAAAGATATTTCCTTTTAATTTTAATCATCTTCTTGCATACAAAAATGGAAAAAACTGGATTAAAATTCACTTGTATAAGAATTATACTTCTTTCTAGACATATAATTAAACAATTTATCAATTATTAGTGCTAAGTTTAAAGAAGATATTAGAGAACTTCATTGAAACAGAAATTATGAAAACATATTTCTATCTTTTATTTTTCTTAATTATGAGTCTTTTCACAGTATTCTAGAATAGAAACTTGAGAATTTTTATGGTTCAATATTTTTATTAAATAATTCCATTGATTTTAAAATAATTATATTGCATAATAAGAAATAATAAAAATACAAGAAAAAAATATCAGGTAATATGGTTTAAATTAAAAAATAAAAGCTTCAAATTCTTGGTTAAAAGGAGTTATCATTAAAGAGAACCACTGATATTATTTTATATTTTTTCAAAAAAAATAGAATAAAATAATTAGAGAGGTTAAAAGTGATGTTTTTGAAATAAATAGTATAATTTTCAGTCTTTTAAGTGATCAGGTGAAATTCAAAATGAAAATGAAAATGAGTTTTGTGAAAAAAATTCTGTGAATGGATCAGATTATTAATCTTCCCTTGTTATTATTTCTATAAATTATTTATTAAACTTTCACTATTACTCAAGCAAAGACTCATCCATGTTTGGTTAAGAGCCCAAGATGAGTTCAAATTAAAGTTCAGTCTGAGTTCAGTCTGAGTTCAGTCTGAATTCCATCTGAATTCAAGTTGAGGACTTGCTAGCAAGTCCCCCCCAAATATTGCGTGGTGACTCATATAAAAAATCTAGTTTTAAAGGGATTATATTTTAACTAAAATAAATAATGATACATATTTTAAATGAATAGTAAGAATATTTCAATTCTATGTTGTTGATGAACAAATTAAGTAAAAAGTTTCAGGTTTGCTTTTGTAGTCTCTGGACAAATGTTTTTGACAGGATTAATTCACAACTGAACATTTACACATACTTCTTAAATAGAATATATGAGTTAACAATTTATCAATCATTTATTAGAAAAATGATATTCACACTGATAGGTAATAATTATATTATTCTGCTATTCAATTTCTAATTGTTTAAAGTAAAATCACTTTGATATTATATGTAAACAGAAGATTTTATAAATATTCTTGTAATTGGCCTTATAAATAAGAAATACTAGAATGAATATATTTAAAAAAATAAATTTGGATAAAGAATATTTTAACACATCAGTACACATTTAAAAAACAAACTTAAGGTTAAACTTTGAGTTTTTACAACAATATATATTTATTTGAAATATATTTATTTAATTTTTTAAAAATATACCATTTTTATCCTATGAGATTCCCCTTTAATTTACACATGAAAATCAAGAAAAAAATATGAGGCTTTGAAGGATCTATATAATTTGTACTTAAAATGAACAATTTTTTTTTCGAGTTAGAATGAATCTAAAAAGAAGATCTGATACCTTTTTTATATTTTCGAGTTGTATTAAAATAATATTTAGTTATCTTCTTAATATAAAATGGAGAAAAAAGAATAATTTCAATATATTAGAAAATAAATATCCAAATATTTTTACTAAAAAATTTCTCCAAAATGATTCATCATTTGTATTTGTTTCAAACATTTAAAGTATTTAATATAAATTATTTTGATATTAGAATATACTTACGTTTACATTTAAAAATATTTGATAATTTTTTTTAAAATTATAAGTTTTCTCACAGTTTAACTTAGCTTGAACCACAGTTCAAAAAAGGATCTCATTGTGAGTTCAATCTAAGTTCCACCAAAATTAAGATATATTATTTTTGGAAAATGTATATAGTCATTGAAATGAAAAAACTTTAGTAAAAAAATGACTCAAAAAATTTTTTTCTTTTATTTAATAGATTATAGAAAAGATATTCAGGAAGCTAACATACTAATTTTATTAAATTTTTTGCTATCATGAATAATTATTATTTCACATACAGTAATCATAGAACATAAAATAAAGCAAAAGGTTTACTATATATATCAATGTGTTTCATTTTTAACATTTATTTAAATTTAAATTTTGAATTTAAAAAAATTATGCATCCCACTAAAATTTTTCTGAACTAAATTAAAAGCTCTATACATTCATCTAATAAAAGAAAAAAAGTGCCTTAGCTCAAAATTTGTAATATAGGCTTTTTTTAATTTTCTGTCACCGGATGACCAACGCACAAGGTCGAGGATGCTCCTGTAAGTGAGATGAGAAGTTTAGAGACTTCTTGGAAGCACAGAGGAATGATTCGAGGAAGTGATTCAAAGATGACTCGAAGGAAGAACTACTGCTTTGAGTTATGTTCGAGAAGGATTCTAATATAATTGAAAGGTAATATTAAAATTCTTAAGATCTCACGAAGGGTTGGAAACTCAACAATCAAAGATTTAGGATTTGGAAATGATTATTGAGAAAATAAAGAAAGATACAATAATAATGATTTAACTTAAAAGCTTTTTACCACTATTAACTATAAATACGTTTTATAATTTAATTCTAAAGAATATTGAACCAAAAACCCAACCCCTTTTATATCCTTTACTCCTCCTCGCATTGACCTCATACCCATCCCCTATTCCGCACACCACAGACCATTAAAAATACATCCATTACACCTGGACCCTCATCACTAACATCCGTTAACCCCTTAATCCTCCACTAACCATTCCGTCCATGCTTACTACCCCTTAATAACCCACAGACATTTCATAAACCTTTTAATGTACTATTATATTAACTATTGCGCTGTGCGTCGCTTATTGAGAAAAAGACTAAGACACACTATTGAGAGATTGACTAATTTAGATTTAGAGTTTATACTAGCGTGGTTGAATAGCGAGTACACAAAGGAAAGTCGCAGTTTCTATGGAGAATTGCTTTCTGCGCTTTGAGTATGGATTTGAGCCTCTTATTATTGATTTAATGAGCTGCTTTTGCCTCGAGTTTCACTTGGTGTGTGACATTTTCCCAGCTTGTTTCAAAATTTTACCCATTTTATTGGTTTTCTAGCTTGTGTATATTCTTAATAAAGATTCTTTAAAAGACTTTGTAAAGAATAGAAATAGTATCCAATGGCTAGTTTTTACACTCCTGTAGATCTTCAGTCTCAATGTTTGATATTTATTACAAACATTGAATAAACAAATAGCTTGTATGTATTGAGGGGTACAAATAGAAATAAACAACTTTTACATGTTATTTTTGATTGTGGGAAATGAGTGCTGAAATCATACAGTGTGAACTCTTCTCTTAATCTAAAAGATTGAGTCAACATTCAGTTTTTTCCACCTTGTTTCACATCCTTTTGAGCTCCATACATGCCTTTCTCTGCCTTTGTATTACTTCTGACTTCATTCTCATATCTCTTCTTTTGATAAACATCCAAAGGTAGTTACTATATTATTGAGCATTTATGAGTAAGTTTCCATACTCATCACCCCTCCCCTTCCCTCACCTTTTACTTTTCACCCCACCCCACTACTCTCGCTTCCCTTCTCATCTATACTCACTCCTCCCTACCCCACCCCACCTCTTTCACCTCCCACCTCAACTTTTCTTTCCACCCTTTAACCCACCAAACCATTTTTAAGATATGCTAAACCTCTCACTTCCAAATCCAGCCTTTTTTCCCCATCCCAACCATATAACCTCAAAATCATCCTGATCCTTTTGCTGCTCACCCAACCTCTTTGAAGTTTTAATTCTTCCCATTTTTCCATATAGAAGAAGAGGGGTTATAATGAGATCATTTAAAGTTATTCATAGTGGTACAAGATATATAAAGGTGCATAGGTGATCAAAATAGGTGATATGTGTAACAAATTGATATAGGTGAGGTGAGGTGGTAGGGAGAGGGGTGAAGAAGGGGGATACAAGGGGTGGTGAGGGGAGAGGACTGAGTAGAGTAACACTAAATTTAAGAGAGTGAGAGAATGTGTGAGGGGAACCATATGTGAAGCATAAAAGAGGGGAGAGAAGTATTAGGAAGAATAATTTTTAAAGAGAATAAATAATATACATATATAATAAATTATAGAGAATTGAAAATGAAATGGCACAAAACAAAAAAAAACTTATAACTATTGTGAAAAACTATTTAGCCATATATTTTATTCTTGTTGAAATTTGAAACATATTTTTTTTCTATAATGAAGACAATGGTAAATTATTTTTTTGAAAAAATAGAGACAAAAAAATATTTTTAAATCTAAAATTATTGTATAAATATAAATTTTTTGGATTGTACAATTAACTAAATTATTTATACCATCAATTTTGAACTTTATGTTGCTTCTACTAATACTTTGAAGCTTGAGAAATACTTAAGAATATATACTTGTACAATGGGAGCAAATATATACTTCAGGAAATTTTTACTAATAAAATTTTGATGAAAAGTATCATTTTAATATTTTTTTTTCTTGAATAACTTTTTATAGTATTGAAAGATTCCTTTATAAATTGATTCGTGAAAAGTCTTGTAAAAGCATGCAAAAGGGATTTAGTTCAATTTATACAACAATTTTTATATTTTTAAAGAAAAAACAAAAAAACATGATTTTTCATAATCTTATGGATGTGCGCACTTTTTTATTGGTAGTGGGATTCACTTACTTCAATATTTCTAAAAAAATTCTAGTAAGTAAAGCATCAAGATTTGTTTTGCTAATGATCAACTGTGCTACAATAAATTTTTGAATTAATTTCAAGTTGTGTTCAAATTAAAATCAATATTTCCTCATGATTTCTTCAACACCACCTCAATGTGTGCTCAATTGGATATGAGTTTGTGTTCATGGTAGTGGACTTGCTAGCAAGTCCACCTCCCATCTTGCATGTTGTCAGTAATGTTACAGGCAGAAAATATTTATTCATAAAATAAACTCAGCTTAAGAGGATGTGAATTTTTTCTAAGAGACCAAATAGAAATTTTTGAAATTCTCAGGGATGATTGCTCATTGAAGGTTGATGGAATCATTAATAAAATTCCAAAGTCACTCAAAATGGTATTTTACCTTCTTAAACTCAACCTGACACTTGCCACGAGGACATTCTGTGCTAAATGTTTTGATCTATATGAATTTAATATGGATGATAATCCTTCTATTAAAACATGCACTCAAGTATTCAAGTCATCATCAAAAAAATATGTAAAACAGTTACCAGAAAAAGAAAAGTCTGCACAGTGTAATAAAGATCTTTACACTAAATCTTACAACAAAAAAATGATCATCAGTTACAAACCAAAAAAAATATTTCTATATAATGTGTTTGTTGATAGGATTTTGTTGAAACTGACGCAGAAGAATTTTTTGAAGAAACTCACACTTGAAAAAAAAATGTGGGCACCTGATAGCAGGTACCAATTCCTATCTTTGATTTGATTCAGTTTTAGCTCAGCCGTAGTTCTTCTGAGAAGACAGTGCACTGAACACTCAGAATTCCAGCTTGCCTGGTATCAAATCTGAGTTATGCTCAAATCACAAATGGACTGAGGGGTTGGAAACTTCTAGAAGGTGCTGGCTGTTTTTTCCTGGTGTCAAAAGTGCAAGTCTTGTAGATGATCAGATTTCAATTTAATTAATGACATCTGGGAAGGAAAGGTTTGGAAGAATTTCCTTGAAGATTCAAATGCTTCAGAGGATGTCTATTCTACTTTTGCTTCAACCCCAGAAAATTTGGTGTTTAGCCTATATGTGGACTTGTTACAGCCTGGAGGTAATTGGATTGGAGATAACCAGAAATATGTTAGTTTAATTATGCTTATTTTTATGATCTTACCACCATCTAAACAATATTTCAAAGAAAATTTATTTTTATTCTAAATAATACCAGGTCAAAGTGAGCCAACAAGTGAAGAAATTTACCATCTTTTGAAAACTTTTGTTGATGAGTTCAAAGTACTTTGGGAAGGCATATGGGTCAGCTCCACAAATTCACTTCTGGAAGGTGAAAAAATTGTAGCTTTAATCTCCCCACTAATTGCTGATATTTCAGAAATTTGAAAAGTAACGGGCTTTTCTGGCCACTCAGTGTCACCGGACAATCTACGCACAAGGTCAAGGGTGTTCCTGGAAGTGAGATGGAGGGAGGAGTTTAGAAACTTCTTCGATGCACAGAGGAAATTTTTGAGGAAGTGATTTGAAGATGACTCAAAGGAAGAGCTACTGCTTTGAGATATGTTCGAGAAGAATTCTAATATAATTTAAAGATAATATTAAAATTCTTAAGATCTCACAAAGGGTTGGAAACTCAATAATCAAAGGTTTTAGGATTTAGAAATGATTACTGAGAAAATAAGTAAAGGTACCATAATAATGATTTAACTTAAAGCTTTTACAACTTTTAACTATAAATACGTTTTATAATTTAATTCTAAAGAATATTGAACCAAAAACCCAACCCCTTTTATATCCTTTACTCCTCCTCTTATTGACCTCATACCCATCCACTATTCCGCACACCACAGACCATTAAAATACATCTGTTACACCTGGAACCTCCTCACTAACATCTGTTAACCCCTTAATCCTCCACTAACCATTGCGTACATGCTCACTACCCCTTAATAATCCACAGACATTTCATAAACCTTTTAATTTACTATTACATTGACTATTGCGCTGTGCGTCGCTTATTGAGAAAAAGACTAAGACACACTATTGAGAGATTGACTAATTTAGATTTAGAGTTTATACTAGCGCGGTTGAATAGCAAGTACACAAAGGAAAGTCGCAGTTGCTATGGAGAATTGCTTTCTGTGCTTCGAGTATGGATTTAAAGCCTCTTATTATTGATTTAACAAGCTGCTTTTGCCTTGAGTGTCACGTGGCGCGTGACACTCAGCAACATGATTTTTTTCTTTCTGTTTTTTATTGATTAATGAAAAAAATGAGTGCAATGTGAATAAATTTCCTTGTTGGACCCATGATGAACACATGAAAAATACAAAAGAATGGTAAAAGCATCAACTCATTTGGAACAAGAAAAAATTGTTTTAGAGAACGGTGTCTTCTGGACTGCTTTGAATAAATTGAGTTACTGGAGACTGATAGAATATTTTGCTTTAGATATGATATATTTCCATATGATGGGTAATCTTAAAGATCATAGAAGGATATTTTACAAATTGAAGATGCTGCAATTGACCTTGAAAAGGTTTTGAAGAATTCAGAGAATTGGAATATTAAAGATTTGGATGATTCATTTTATTCAGAGAGAGATTTAAGAAGTTCTTGGAAGTAGAAGTATGAGTCTTATCAAGGAAATGGGCACAAATATTTGTCATCCAGAAGTTTTAGCATGCAACCTTAAACTGAGTTAAATCTTAAAATGGTAGCAAGTTAACTGGGTGTCAATGCAAGGAAGCTTCAAAAAACAAATAGTTGTTTCCTCAGATCCAAATCTCAGTCAAACACTTCAAGCATATTTTTTTATAAATTGAGTGGTATCCCTTTTAGTTCAAGCTATAATTTTCAGAGTAAAACTAAAGGTGAGTCACCAAAAATAGCTAGTGAACACTCTTATGAGGGGTCACAAAAGACAGCTAAGGGCAATGAAAATGCTTTGAGTAAAGAAGTAGAAGATTCTGGAGACTTTTTAGACCCTATATTGACAGGAGATAAATTGATAGTGGTAAGGAAGGTTATTCACTAGAAAATAAATCTTTCTTGGTCTACACTGGTACTGAAAAAATTTGGATAAAAACTGAAGGCTCACTCAGGGCAGCTGAGTGGAATGTACTGTATACTGTCTACTATCCACTTGCATTGATACCAAATTGGACATCATCACAGGGATTCTCAATGGGCTTAGAATTATGGTTTATAAAATTAATACTACTAAAGTCATTGACAAATTTAATTTCAATTACAAACTTTCTAACCCTGAAGAAAATATCAAAAGATGAGGTGAAAGATTTAGAAAAACTTATTTTTGAATACCGTAAACATCTTCAGAGTGGATGGAAACATCAGATGATAAATTCCAACCTCCACCTAGCTCAGCCTTTCCCAGATGTGATAAAACACTCCTTGAAGACCTACTTACACTGCTGCATAGGTAGCTGAAAGAATAAATGGTAAACTTTCAAGTATTCCAAACAATCATCATTCTGGTATGTCAACAAGAAATGTTTCTTTGAATATTTTTATCAATTATTAATATCTTATTTGTATGTTAAATGAGATACCAAAAAAGATTCTCAAGTATAGGAATTTCAATACAGTTCTAATGTGGTATGAAAAAATAGGAAACATGGGGCTGAAAAAATATGAAAAAATGCTGAAATATTTGGATAGTGTGAATGAGTTTATTAGGTTAAATGAAGGAGTTTTTCAAAAATGGAAAAAATACAAATTGGAGAAGATATTTTGAGACAGATGTTTTTATTTTCAGAGATCAAAGTTGAAAGAGTGGTACAAGTACTCAGAAGCTATGTGTTGAAAGGAAAACAATTTATGACAAAATCTAAGCATGAAGGAAAATAAAATATTGAATTCAAGTATTGCCATGATTGGAGTTTTGATCATATTGATATGTTATTTACATTAAAAGAGAACAAAGGAAAATTTTGGGCTATTGTTAGTCCTTTTAAAGAAATCCTTCCTAGAAAAACACACAAGGACCCTTATGAAAGTCATACTCTTCAACATAGCAGAGTACTCAGGGATTCTAAGGAAGCTTCAATTGTTGTGAGTGAAAATTCAATAATAGGAAATGCAGCTATCCTGAAAAATCAGCAAGGAACTTTTGGTATGAAAGAGAAGATTATTAAAACTGTTGGGTTGAGAGCTATTTTAAGTCAAAACTAAGATTTCTGAATATGGAAATTTGAAATAATTTTGATACTTTGGAATTTGAAAGGAGTGGTAACGCAAACAAAGTGATTAATGGCATAATTATGGGTGGAGAATGCAATAATAAGTATTTTTTGATTGAGCAATGCCTTACAACATTATATTGCAATATAGTTGCATAATTCCAATTATCACTCAGAACTATGAGTTATGAAATATAAAGTTTATAGGAATATGACAAAGATGAAAAAAATAGAAAAAATAATAAGTAAGGTTGGAAGTATAAATAATACTCATTTCAGTTTAAGAACTCAACTTTTGGCCTAATTCCAAACCTCTTTATAGATATTTTCATCAGATTATTTGGTAACACTATTAAAAAAATTCTTGTAAACGATTAAACTATGGACCAAGATTATAATATGGGTAAGACATTATCTACTAAATCATTCTGCCAAGTTAATCATTCAATATTTCATATTGAACTTCAATTTCACAAAAAATAGTTCAATTGTTAAATTTTATTAGTGATAATAGAGCTTTGGATATGGATGTGGATTACAAAAGTCTTATCCCAGAAGCTAAAGATGGTAATAGCGACCCCCAGGCTTGTCCTTCTACATCTACATATTATGAGGAAGATAGAAAAAAAAACTGCATTAAAATCAAGATGAGCAGACAAATCAAAAAGGAGCTTCTAAGAATGCTGAATTTGTTTCAAGGTTACTGAATGATTTCCTGCCCAAGACTACTGAATAAAATACAAATGAGCCCAAATCTTCAAGTTGAGTGCTTAAAATTAGTTTGATAAATGCAAATGTACTATTAATGACTGATTTAATTTGTTTCCCCATTTTTTTAAACACTCTTGATCCAAATCTACAAAATAATATTTAGGAGAAAAAAAGGAAAGCTGCTGAGAGAAGAACAGCAGAGGTTCATCAATAAAAATTTATAAAATTCATCTCAAAAGCAAGAAATGCACCCAGAAGTTCTGAAACAATTATTCAAAATATTCATCACTTCTTAATAGTGCTCCTTGGTGGCCTAACACAGCTGAATCATTATCCAGAAAGCCTAACTGAAGTGGAGGTTAAAATTGGCTAAAAATGGACTTGGAACAAGAAGAATATCCTTTAACAGGAAATCAAAAATGTTTTTTCCACTCATCAGCCAAAAACTGCTGCTGATAAAGATTATTTAGATAGAGCTGAAGCTTCTCACATTGGAGATAACTTTTCTCACCTGCTTTTCAGCCTTCAAGTGCTTTATTGAGCATTCCAGGTGGTCCACCAGGTCTAATGTCATTGAAGAAAAATCTTGAGCAGACTTTTCTAGAGAAAGGATTTACAAGGCTTTCTATTGAATTGTCATGCAAATCATTTTCAGGATCAGTCTGGAATCATATAGTATCAGTAATTTTGGCAGAATTTGAATTCACTTGGCTAAAGACAGTGAATTGGGTGGACGCAGAGAAATTAAAATTTGTTTTGATTGTCATTGAATAGTGGGTTTAAAATAAAGGTAAAGAATTGAGGAAGTATAAAGGGAGAAATTATATTTCTATAACTGATATTAAGAATATAAAGAATTCAGAGGCAAAAGTTCAAAGACACTAAAAAAAGTGAGGATTTTCATAAAAACCTTTCAAAATGAAAACTACTTACAAGATATTATTTTATTTAAAATTTAAGATAGCCAAAACACATTGGAATATATTGGGAAAATACTGCCAAGGAGATGAATATATTATTTTCCTCTTTTTGACAATTAAATGCACATCAGATATTGAGGAAGAAAAAGATCCTAAGAAGCCTCCCATATGTGTTATACCAGCATGGAGAAGCAAACAACTTACCAAATGTATCTATTTGCTTTATAAATTTTCCTCCTCATTAGCAAAAAATAAAAGGGCTATTCTTCAGTATAAAAAGACATATGATTGCTTGTCTGAAAAAAAATCTTTGAAAAATGGTGTAATTGGGGTCCCTAAAAAATTACCAAAAAAATTTTATGCAAGTGATTTTTTAAAAATTCTTAATTAGATTGAAAGCAATATTCTTTCTGCTAAAAAAGAATTTGATCTAGAAAATATTCTTTTAAGCTTGACTAACCTATTTAAATAGCAATATTTTGAAAAATCTTTTTATATATCATATAAAAAATATATTGTTTACTGAAGATATTACTTAGTATTTGTGAAAGGAAACTAATGTAAAAATTATCTTTATTAATCTGGTAACTTTTTGCATCATTTAAGTATAAATAGTAAGAAAAATGGTGTTTTATTTGAAAATATATCATTTAATTTAAATGATCAAAATGTAAAGTGCGATTTATTAAGTTTTAATTGTTGAATTTTTATGATAGAACAATTAAGTGTGTATAGGTTTGGTTGTGCCGTATAGGTACATATGGAACTATGCATGTTGGAATAAATGCTTTAGATAATTGTAGTGATCAAATACATGCAACAATTGAATAAAAAAAGTCTTATGCTAATTATGCATTAAATTCCATGAATCCTAGACGAGCAAAGTTTGTTAAACCTGTAATAAGAAGAAAAAGTGTGAATGTGTATTTTTTCACCAAAAGCTTAGTTACTTTTCAATTTCCATCAATATTTTCAAAAAAAATTTGTCAAGGGGTTCTTTTGGTCTAGAAGATTTTTCAATGGTCCAACAGCAGTGATAGGTGAAGGAAGACTCAAGATTAAAAGATAGGTACATATTTATTTCTTTATATATTATTACTCAATGAAAAGGTAAAAAAGATTATTATTATTATTACTTTAAAAACTTAGAAATAAGCAGATGTAAATACTAAGGTAGTAACAGTAGTAATAGATTGGGTTTTTGTATAAAAAATATATTTGTAAAGTAAGAATGGAATGAAAAAGAACAGATACATTGAGGGGCCTTATATAAGAAAAAAGGAGAGGAACTACAGAACCACAAGTCTACATATATAGATATCAGAGAGAGAACATTGCAATAGAAATTTCCAATATTAAATTGTATTCTATAAATAATGTTCTCATATACATAATTTATCTTTATATATCAATTTTGATTTTAATTAATTAATTTATTTGAGTTTTCTGTATATGTCAAAGTAAAATAGACATATTTGATTTTAATATTTAGCATTTTTATAGTTTAGTCTACTTTTCAGCTGTCATGAGGACCCTGTCAAATAATAGAAAATATGGGGGAACAGTAGAATTATATCTTTACTTAATTTTTCTTATTAAATAGTTAAAATAGTATAAGTAATTTATAAAGTAAGTATAACTAATTAAAATGAGAGGTAAAGACATAGCTCTACTATAGTAAGTAATTAATTATTTACTGGGCAAGTCTAGTACCCTGGCTGACACTCCCTCACTCTAAAAAAATAATAATAATAATGCTATGATTTTTTCTTTTTATATTTCTTTAATAGAGCTGGGAAGTTAGATATCTCTTTCCTAGGAATTGAAGAATCATATTCAGAAATACTATTCTTGAGTCTCAATAAGTATTCAGTAATTTTTCAGCAGTGAAAATTCTATCATTTAGAATCTTATCAATTTCTGCTATCTCAATGATTTTATTAGAGGTTTTCTTTGGTCTTTCCCTCCTTTTTGGAACTTAATCAATATTGGATGTGTAAGGTTTCAAAAGAGATATTGAAAAAACAGGATGTTTCCTTTCATATGGAGAATACAGGATAGCCTCAACTTCATTTTTATAAATCATTATTCTGACAACAAATGGACCTATAAATGGGTCTTTTAATTTTTTATTACCTTGTAAATTGAAGTGGACTGTAGAAATCAGTACTTCATCACCCTTCTTGAAAGTGTATTCTTTATGGGATTTGTCCCACCTCTTATTCTCATATTCAAAAGATTTTTTAATACATTTTTGAGCATGACTTCTGCAAAGCTGTTGCATTTGAAGAAAAGATTTTATATCAGAATGTAAATCCAATTTAGTTATTTTATTATTGAGAATTTGGGCAGGATATTTGGAACGTATTCTAGCCAGAGATCAAAAGGCTTTCTCTGAGTAACAGAATGAACAGTTCTATTATAAGCAAATTCCAAACCAGGAAGTAAGGTGACCCAATTATGAGTGAACCTGTCATTGTATTTATACTCAAGGCCAAAGGCAAAATACCTTTTTATAATGTCCTCTAAAGTCTTAACCATCCTTTCAGCTAATCCGTCAGTTTAAGGATGATGGGCAGTAGAAAGCTTTAGATCACAGCCACAAACATCCATTAGAGACATCCAAAATTCAGAAGTAAATTAAAGGTCTCTTTAAGAGATTATGGCCTTTGGGAAAGTAAAAGTATTAAACATGTGAGACCATCACAAGAAGTCTAATTCATTAGTGGAAAAATATTTGTGAGTAGGGATGAATTTACACATTTTTTTAAATCTGTCCACAATAACCCAGAAAGAGTTATAGCTTTCTTTCACAGAAATAGGTAATACTGTTACAAAGTTCATGCTTATAATTTCCCATGGTTTATAAGGAGATTTAATAGGCTGCGTCAATACAGCTCTTTTCCCCATTTATCTTTTTAATTTCTGGAAAGAATCACAGAATTCAACATATAGTTTGGTGTCTTCAGACATATTAGCCCACCAAGCAGTGTTCTTAATTCTAACCATTTTTTTGTCAAGATCAAAATGACCTGCCAATATGCCATCATGACAAATTTTCAAGATGATTTCTTTCATAGAAGGAGGAATAACAATAAAATTACTTGACTCTCTTCTATAATAGAGATAGTCCTCATCAATTGAAAATTTACCTTTTTCCAAAGAATTTTGGTACTTTTGTGGAAGGATTGTAATTAATGCTTTTATTGAAGCATTTTTTGTATCATTTAATATAGTACACATCTTTTTAAGTCAGAGTATTAATCATATGAATTCAGAATAAGTTGTAATAGCTCTTCCTCCATATCAACCTCATATTCCCATGAATGTGAAATATTTAATCCTCAGGATCATATGCAAGATTAGATTCATCATTTGGCAAAGGTAACCTTGATAACATATCCATATTTGAGTGAGCAATACCAGCCCTATGAAATATTGTCATTCTTCCTCTGTATTCCTGAACAGACAAATTCCATCTGGACATGTGTCTTTTAGGTGTTTTTAAGTTTAAGAGGGATTTTACTGCACTGAATTCAGTGGCAAGTTCAAATTTCTGGTCATCCAGATAATAATGTAGTTTCTCAAGAGCCCACACAACTTCCAAACACTCAAGTTGAGTGGAACCATATTTCAATTCACAATTTCTCAAGGTTCTTGACATATAAAAAATTACCACTTCTGATACTTTGTCATTCATAACTTGTTTTTGGTGGAGAGAAGCACCAAGGCCAATAAAACTGGTATCAGTCACCACAGGAAATCTAGGGGTGTATTGCTATCAATCCCCTCTCTTGAAATTTAGATTGTCCCTTAAATATGCCAGGTTTATGAATACTTTATAAACATAAGTAAATTAGAGTTAGATTTACATTTATTCTCAGATTGATTATAGACAGAATATCAACTGATTCCAAATTATGCACAAGTTGATCCTCCAGAACTTGATTTTTGTCCTCTGATGAGCACAAATTGATCTAACCTAAGCTTATGCATATATAATAATTCAGGATACTTGCTCTATTAAATTTGATAATAAAATAAAATATTGATGAATTTATATAAAAAAAATTATTATGTAAGATATTAAATTTTAAATTTAGGCATCATAGGAGGGCACGTAATAGAACTTAATTATACTATGTGACACCTTAATACTGTATCACGCAGTTTGAAACATTTAAAACAAAATGAGTCATGATGGGCAATGAAATTTCTTGGAAAGACACTTTCAAAATTAATATTGACCATAATACACAAGTATGAAACCTTGGCATCTATCCAATAAAAGATTTTCCTTCTGATAAATGGATTTTTCTCAGTTACTCCCCGCTAAAAAGTGTCCTTCTGAGGTTTGTCTGACCTTCAGGGGGGTAATTTGGCCACATCACACTACTTCTATTTCCATGATTGACCAAAACATCATCCTCATTCCCATCTAAAGAGTTGATCTCATCTGACTGTGGCTGATGAAAGGGGTCCACCACAAGTTTAGCCAAAATTTTGGTGAACACTTTTTTGATGGATAGTGACTAACTGGTGCTTTCCAAAATTGTCCACCTCAAGTTAAGATAAACTTCAGGAGGATAAATTTATTATGAATACCAAATTAACTGAAGAATACTTTTGCCCTAGCTACTCTGCATCATAAAAGTGTCCAACTGAGGTTTAGCCATAATTCAGGTAGACACTTTTGGAAAGGCACAGTCTGATAGGTTTAATATCTATATATGGCAATAAGTATCAGTTTTTTATAAACTTGGAACTAGAATTAATTTAATATGGCCAAAGTGTCCACCTGAAGTTTGGCCAAAATACAGGTGGAAATTTTTATGAGGATTACTTGATGAAATGAAGAAGACTTGCAATTACTTTCCATCATAAAATTTTCAAACTTAAGTTTATCAAAAATTGTGGTGACACTTTTTCCAGATCCAGTCATATGGGATCAACTCTCTATATGGCGATGAGAATCAATTTTTAGTCAATCATGGCATTAGAAGTAATTTTATATGGAAAAACTTTCCACCTGATTTTTGGCCAAAAATAAGTTGGAAATGTTTATGAGGAATACTAGATTAACTAAAGAAGACTTGCACCCTACTACTGTCCATCATAAAAGTGTCCACCAGAAGAATTCTCAAACTTGTGGTTGACACCTTTGGCCTGGTCCAGCCATATGGGAAAAATTCTGAATATGGAAATGAGGATTTAATTTGGTCAATCATGGTACTAGAAGTAATTTGATATAGATAAAGTGTCCAACAAAATATTGGAAAAAAATCAGTTGAAAACTTCATTTAGTTTTTTAAAAAATCAAATTAAGTCAAATTTTATTCCTGATGATGCCCATTTTATCCAACACCTCTTCTGAGCCTTGAAAGTAGGCATTTAGCTTGAATTTTGAATTTCATATAAAATCCCTATTATTCAACCAATTTCTTTTTATCCCTTTTTTTCCTTTAGATATCAATTAATTTTATGTAAAAAAAATCATTTTCATAATTTTTTACCTGTATTTAATAAAATTATTAAAGGTTTAACATCACCCTGTGAGCATTTGGCACATGTTTTTTTGCTATACTAATAAAAATAATAATATACGGGTAACAAAAAATTGATCAAATGATAAAATATTAATAAAACAGAAAGATCAAATACCAGTGGATATGTTTTAAAAAAAAACCAGTTTCACTGAAATAGAGCTGCACCCTAGATACTCACCATCAAAAAAGTGTCCAGCACAAGTTCGGCCGAACTTGTGCTGGAAACTTTTGGTCAGTTGCAGTCATATGAGATCAATTCTTGCTATGGCAATGAAAAAAATTTTTTGGATAAAAAACTTCACTAGAAGTAGTTTTACATAGCCAAATTTTCTACCTAGATTTCATCCAAACCACAGGTGCACAATTTTTTATCTTTGAAAAAAAGTCAATTTAGTACAATTTATCCCTGATGGCTCTCATTTGCTTCAACACCTCTACTGGCCTTTGATAGTAGGAATATTACTTGAATTTCTTTTTTCATATTTGATCCCTTTAACTTAATTATTTATTCCTAATATTGCTTTTGGATACCAATTAATAATTTTTAAAATAAACTATTTTCATATTTTTATACATTTATTTAATAATATTATAAAAGGTGTAACATCACCCAGTATGCGTTGGGCACAAGAGTTTTTGCTATACTTATAATATTAAAACATAATGGTGACAAAAAATCAATCAAATGATAAATATGAGTGAGGCACAAAGATCAAATACCAGTGGACATGTTTATAAGAAATACCAGATGAACTGAAGAAAAATTCCACCCTAGCTAACCTCCATCATAAAAGTGTCCAGCACAAGTTCGGCCGAACTTGTGCTAGACACTTTTGGTCACATGCAGTCTGATATGATCAATTCTCTCTATTGCAATGAAAATGAATTATTCTTCAATAATTGCACTAGAAGTTGTTTGATATGGCAAAATTGTCATCCTGAAGTTTTGGTAAAGCTCCAGTGGATTTTTTTTATTTTTACAAAAAAGAAATTTTAGTCCAAGTTTAGTGCCACTGGTGGGTGTTCACCCCATCATGTCTACTTGCTCTTGATGGGAGGAATTTGACTTTAATTTTTTATTTTATATTTGATCCCTTTAATTTTACCTTTTTATCCCTCATATTGCTTTTGGATATCAATTTATATTTTGTAAAACAAATCATTTTCATATTTTTTTACCTTTATTTAATAATATTATAAAAGGTGTAACATCACCCGGTATGCATTTGGCACACAAGTTTTTGCTATACTTATAATATTAATAACATAATGGTGACAAAAATCAATCAAATGATAAATATGAGTGAGGCACAAAGGTCAAATACCAATTAATCAATAGTTCTTTTTAATATTATAAATTTTTTGATTAAATAAAATGGTAATAATGAATTATATTTTTCATCCACAATTCCACTCTAATGATTCCCACTGCACAAAAGGGGTTCACTTGGTCCTTTCTTTACTGCTTGTGCATATATTTTATTGCCCACAGTACTACAATTTTTTGTAGTGATTATCCCACATCTGATTCAGGAATATTTTTAAACAATATAAGTTTTTTTTACAAAAGACCTTATCATATCCAATATCCCACAAAAAATACAACCTGTTTTTGTATTAAAGCCTGTTAATTATTAAGAAATTGTTAAAATAATTAGATTAGACCCTGGCACAGCTAGATCCATACCAACCGACCTAAAGTCTTTTCAATATTGAAAACAATTAAATAAAATTATGATATCATACTAAATTATGGGCACCAACCATAATTCAGCACTTCTCATTTGCTCTGCTACAAAATGAGTGCATGTAGCATTTTTCTAACGTTGGCCTGTTTTTCTTCCTTCCCTCACACCTTTAGTCCAGAATGAAAATTTAGTATGAGTTTTGGTCAAAATGGTTTGCCAGTGTTATCTGTATGCAATATGAATTCATATTGCATATTTCTATTTATGCATAAAATATACTTGTTATGCATCATTTTTTTGCATTTTTCAATAATTATGCATATTTATGCATAATCATATGCATATTCATTATACAGATTTATATGCATATTAATATATTTTATTCATATACATATATGCACCTTTTTTTGCATATTTTTAATGCATATTCAATATGCAAATTTTTATGCATATTTTATGCATATTCAATATGCATATTTTTTATGCATAATAACTATGCATATTTTTTATGCATAATCACTATGGATATTTTTTATGCATATTTTTATGCATATTTTTTATGCATATTTATTCTTCATAGTCATTATGCATACACTTTGGATAGGCATTTCACATTAATTTTTAGCATGCAATAAGTATCCACCATGCAAATTCAAATGCATATGCATCTATATCATACACGCAACATATATTCAAGTTTAATATTTGAATATTAAGGTATGCTAAGTGATGTTGTTCAACCTTTTGCCAAACCTGAGATTAACTGATGTTCAATGTGGTTCTTAAGCTCTGCTCAAGGAGGGATTGTTCTGGATTCAATCTGTGACAGTTTATTTTTTCAATGTTTTTTCATCAGATTTAAAAACATCTTTCTGACAGTTTCAGGATGGTTTCCCAACAGTTTCCTGACAAATTCCTGATAGTTTCAAAAAGAGGGAACTGCTAGCAGTTCACCTCCAGATTTCCTGTGGTGAGTGTATAAAAAAATGGTTGAGTAAATTCAGGCAATGAAAGAATGGGAGCTGACATCAAAAAATGTTTCATAGTGTCAAAAACTCTTTGTCTTTCACTGTTCCAGATAAAAGAAAATTTTTTCCTAGTTGGTTGGGTGAGGGGTAATGCTATGAATTGATAATTTTTATATATTTTCTATAGTATCCACACATTACCAAAAAACTTTGGAGCTCTTTTACTGTAATAGGAACTTTTACCTGTTGTATTGCTGCCACATTTCTCTGGTCAAAAAATTTCTGTAATTCTGAGACAACATGACCAAGCACTTTCAAAGAATGAAAACTAAATTTGCATTTTTTCAAAGAAAGTGTCATATTGATCTCATCTGTTTTATGTAACACTTTAGATAGGTGGATAATTTGATCTTCAAATTTCTTGGAGAATATTATGATATCATCGATGTAAACCATTAGCCATCCTTCAATTATTTCTTGATGGAATGTGTTATTCATAACTTTTTGAAAACCTGAAGGGGCATTCTTGGGGACAAATGGAATCCTAATATACATATAAATACAAATATGAGTAGAAATCATTAGAAAATTCTGTTAATTATTCTCATTAGGTACCTGATGATATCCTTTATTTCCATCTAAGCAGCTGATGTATTTAGCACCTTGTAAGGTAGCATGGATAGAGCTAATTCTGGGTAAGGGATAGATATCATCTACAGTATAAGTATTTAATGCTCTATAATCACCACATAACCTGGATTTATATTTCTCATAAGAAATTAGGACAAGTGAGATAAAAAACTGTTTAGGTGTTTCAACTACCTTTTCAATCATATTTATTTTTAAAAGGGTAGAGATGTTAACTTCAATATTTTTTCTCTTTGTGGGGGAAGCAGTATAAGGCTTTTTTTTAAACTAGGTGGTATTTCAGTTAATAGGAAAGATAATGAAAGCTTCATTTCTTCTTTTACCAATCCTAATTTGTGTGACCCATGGGCAAAGGCCATAGGAAAATAATTTTTCAACTGAATGATGGAATCTTTTTCCTCACCAGAAAGTTGTTCTCCAATAGAAGCTGTTTCAATTTCAGACAGAAGGGCAGGCATTTTTTTTGTAGATCTTCCATTATATTGAACTGCAGAATGACATGTTTTCAATCTTGGTGTTAATAATATTTTGGGGGAAGAAATTTTGAATTTTCTCTTCCCATTCAACTCCATTGTTAAGCATTGGTTTGAGGGATCAAGCTTAATACCATATTTGGTTAATATATCATTTCCCACACTGAACCAATTACTTAAGTTATCATTTTTCATAGCTAAAAAGTCACACATAGCTCTTAAAAATCCATGGTTATATTTGAAAAATACCGTAGCTTTTTATTTACCAATGTGGGACAAAACAGAGCCATAACCTCTCCAATTTTCAGAAGTGACAGGCATAAGTTTTGATTTATGATCCTGATAAGCTGAAGCAAGTAATTTTTCAGATACAACACTTCCTCCAGCTTCAGAATCCAAAACAACCTCAATGTAAGTTCCATTAATGAAGACTGGTGCCTTCATAGGGGTAATAATGATTGAAGTTCCTCAAGATTTCTTATAATTTCAGCATCTTCAACCCTGAACAAATCATTTTTACCAATGTCAATATTATTTAAATATTGAATATCTTCCTCCAGCTTCAAGATTTCCTGGTTAGACTCATAAGAAATGTTTCTGGTACAATCACTTGAAGTATCATCTAGTGAAACTGTGTCATCAGCAGGCTCCTCTGTTTTTTAACAAGATTTGTCTTCTTGTCACAAAAATGGCCTTTCTGCCAAGGCTTTCTGCATTTAAAGAAAGTGTTTTTCCATATTTTTTAGGTGAAAAAGGGGAAGAAGGTTTACCTACTTTTTTAGGAAGTTTTTTGTTGGTAGTTGGAGGGTTTCTCCACTAAAGGTCTTGGGAAGAACTTCCTAGATTCATATATGTTATTTAAAAGAACTTCATTAGAGGGTATCAATGTTCAGGAATCAGCAATTAAATTAATTGCGGATAAAAATACTTATACCCCAATTATCTTCCGCAATTATTTTTGCTAATAATTGGGTTTTAGACACTTTACGTGTCAATTTTCACCTCTTATCTGACATTTTTATCCTCAATATTTCATAACCACATCTTGGACAACTTTCTGGTTATCCCAGCCTTCTACCTTGCTGCGCACTTCCATTCTCATCCCATCCTGTTCATTCTATCCGCTCAGAATTTCTCCCCATTTCATCTATTTGATTCTGCTCCTTTTCATCTCACTATCTCATCTTCTTGTTTCTGCTCCTTTTCATCTTCATTTATAATAACATGCCTTGTCGTCCTAGATCTTCTCAAAGGCAGCCATCACCCAGTTGTTCTTCAATTCCCACTACTTCCTCTTTCCCCCACTCAGCCAAGAAATGAAAGACCGTTCAATTAAAAAAAGATGACCATCTCATTCTTATCAACTGGCTGAAAACCAAATCTAACTATGATTCTTGTTTTGGTACTGAGTATGCCACTAAAGTAGGATGGCCCCCTGCATCAAAAGTTAATGGCTATCTTCTAATGGAAAGTGAATAACGGAATAAGACCAAGGGAAGAATTGATCTTTTGCCTAAACAGATGTCTGAATGATTCAAGAATTACCGAGAAAAATATAAGAAGGCAAAGGCTCTTTCATCAACCACTGGTTTTGGGGTTACCAACAACGATATAACTAAGGGCATAAAATCCATAGACAATTAACTTGAAACTTTATGTCCTTACTTTAAAGAGATGGATGCAATTTTTGGAGAGCAAGCCAGTGTTAATCCTGTAAACATGTTGGATGGTGAAGATCCTATCTCCAAACATGATGTTGAAGCAAATCTTTTCCCATCCTCTTCCTCCACTCAAGCCTTCCCTCATTTGAATTAGACATATCTAGATAGCTTTTCTGTAGATCCTATAGGTGATTTAACCCAACCAAATCTAACTCAGGTCTGTTTCTTTTTTCTTTTATCTTATCTTTTTTATTTTTTATTTACTTACCTTTTTCTTATTTCTTAATAGGCTGATGAACAAACCCAGGATTCTCAATCAACTGAGTCTGAAGGTAGTGACAATGATGAGGAGGAAAATATGACCTTGAACAAGAAGCGTAGGGCTTCAAGTAGTCTAAATTTCCACTCACAAAGAAGACAAAAAAGTGATACTTCATCACAAACCCCTTTTTTGTCTATGGAACAATTTTTAGAGAAACGTGATGCTGGTAAGTGATACCATACCTCTTATTACTTTACTCTACTTTTCTTCCACTTTATATTAATTTTTATTATCACTCTAGAACAAGTAGAAATTTCTAAAGAGACTCTAAGCTTTGAAAAGAAGAAATATGAGCTCTCTTTAAGGAGGGATGATAGGCTACAAGATTTGGAAGAGAGAAAGTACGAGCTCTATTTACGGAAGGATGATTGGGCCCAAGATTTGGAGGAGAGGAAGTACCAGCTCTCTTTAAGGAAGGATAATCTTGCCGAAGATTTGGAGGAGAAGAAGTTTGAGTTAACTCTAAGTATTGAAAAATCAAAAAAAGAGGAGAAGACACTCGAACATCAAAACCTATTAGAGCAGATGAAATATAAGTATGATCATGAAGAAAATTCCAAAAAGAAAGATTTCTTGATAGAATGTGTTGAAGCTAATAAATCTGTTGAGGAAATTGAAAGTTTAAAGAAATTTTTGGATAAATAGTTTGTTTTATTTCTCTCACACTTCAACTGTTCATATTTATTTGTACATAAAATTTCCAATAACTTCCTTTATTTCATTACTCTATCTATCATTACTTGAATTTTTGTATTTTAATGTTAAATATTTATTTTTTAAATAAAATTTTCATGTCTCCTTTGAAAATTTTCACCAAAATATTTAAAAGTCAAAAAATTTCTATATCTGTTTTAAAAAATTGGCAATACTCTCCCCTGCATTTTATTGAAGCAAGAGGTGAATATCACCAAACTTTTTCTAAGTCATCAATTTCACATGTCAGATTTGAAAATTTGGCAATACCCCCCCTGCATTTTATTAAAGTAAGGGGTGAAAGTCATATAAATTTAATATTATTACATAAATTATTAAATAAATATCTAATATATATCAATTTCCCTAGTTTAAAGTAATGACAATTTCTCAAGCCAAAATGCAGACCAAGTCTAGAAACAAAAGTTTGGGACTTTCCACAGGTATAGGCAAGAGGAACCCCATGAAACATATAAATGTTATCATGATTACCTGTTATACAACCAAAAGTTGTTGGCTCATCACATTACTTGAGCATATTGATATATATAAAATATTTATTAAAAATTTATGGAAAAATATAAAATTTTCAATGACAACTCTAATCCCCATACTTTTTGGATCTAGATAAGGTTTTTTTAAATTGAATAACTTTACCTTCTTTCTTTACCTTATTGATTCTTTGAATAAACTTATGACTGATTTGAAATGAGCAACCAAAATGTGTTAAACCTTGACAGGATTCCAAACCAGGAGGAGCTTGGGTCGTTTGATTATTATCCTTAGAAGAATTCCAAATAGTTTCGATGGACCATTTCCCAAACAAAAATCAATGATGCACCGGTGGTCTAGAAAATATAAACCATGTCCTTTGATTTTAGCTGGAGATGGTATTCGGTGGCCAGTTATTGGATTGATATATGAGAATATACCAAAATTAAGAAAATTGGCATCATTCCTATCAATATGAATCCTGTTTTGGAATCCAGAATGAGTGATAATAACATTAGAAAATAAAAGATATTTGTGGCTGATATCTTCCCATTTGGAGTCACACCAATTCGGTATTCCAAATTTGGTTGCAAGTTCATGATTTTCTTCAAATGCTTTATTACAGAGCTTTTTGAGTCGAAAAGCAAGAAAAGAGTTAAAGGAAGGTAGAGTGTCCCATAAGCGAAAATCTTCATCTTTTTGAGCTTTAGTGATATTCTTGACCAACAAATATATGCCTAGATAATAATCATATAAGAGTTTCAGAATCCTTTTCCTCTAAATATGCAATATAAAAATGTGAAATAAGACAAGTGAAATTTGGAAAAAAGGCTTAACTTCAAAGGTCAAAATCTCAGCAACCACTAAAACTAATGCAAACCTGTTTGTGGGAAATGAAAGATATTCTTTAGTAGAATCTTCAGTTAAAGGACATGTGATTTAAATAAACCTAACCCTAATTTGTTACATAAAAAAATGAAATAAAAATTTAAATTGGGAAAAAAAAGACTCAACTTTAACGGTCAATATCTCAGCAACCACTGAATCAAATTCAAATCTGCTTGTAGGAAATGAAAGTTAGCCTTCAGGAGAATCTTCAGTAAAAAGAACATTAGATTTGAATAAAACTAACACTAATTCCGAGTCTGATTTTCAAAATTTTACAAAAACTTGAAAAGTGGTAATGAAGATGAGATCAAAAGGAGTTTTATAAGTTCACTGTTATCCAGATAAGAGTCATACATATATTGAAGAATGAACTTTTCATAAAAGGAATGAGATATCATATAGGCATGAAAAAAAGGAGATGAAACTTACCTTGATTGAAAAGTAGGAAAAATAGAGTGAGGAAGATTGATGTTGGAATTGTGGGGAAATTGAATATGGAGTAAGTGAAATGCATAAAGAATGTGCAATGTATGTGTTTCAACGAAATGGAGCCAAAAAAAAGTGAAATAAGGGAAAGGGGGGATAATGACAATGCCAAGGAGGGATGAAGAGTAGGGTGATAGAGCTAAAAAAGAAAGTAAAGAGGGAGAGAAAAAAAAGGTTAATTATACCATTGAAATCCAAAATAACCACTTACAAAAAAAATTTAGATAAAAAAAAAAAATAAACAGAAAAAAACAAAAAAAATTATAATTAGTAATCAAAAAATCAAAAAAAATAATAAAATGACTTACCTGGAGAGATGAGATGACAAAATGAATGAAACCAAATTGTTTGAGGGATGTTGGAGGAGAATAGGAAAAGGATATGAGGGATGAATGAAAAAAAAAATCACTGACAAAATATGCAATTGCAAAAAATATACGATTTCATGTTGAGCTGTTGAAAGAAAACCAATGAGCCATCCAAAAAAAAGATATTCACCATAAATTCAAAAAAAAAAATGAATATGCAACAAACCAAAATACAAAACCAAGTGAATAAAGTACACAAAGAGGACATTTGGAAAGTATGAAAACATAAAAATTAAAAATTAAATGTGTTGCAAAGTGAAATGTTGGAGAGTAATTGGCATTATAATGGAGCGTATGCCAGTTGATTGAATGATTTGTGAATCAAGGGAGGGGAGTTCCAGTGGTAGTTCAGGATCCTCTTCTTCATAAAGATCATTCCACTCATCCTTTAAATCAGCTAGAATATTGTGGGGTATTACGCAAGTCAAGATCCAATGATTTGCATTTTTATCTCCAATTTTTTTTGAAATTGGATTCTGAGCTCCCAAAGACTAGAAAATTGTCCCTTTAAAATACCTATAGCATGTTCAATTCATACTCTTGATTGTGCAAGGTGATAATTAGAGGCAGTTTTGGGGTCATTTTCTGAAGTTGCACCACGGAAAGCAGGTATAATGTACTTTCCACTTGCATATTCTGAGTCTGCAAGGAGGTACTGAGATTTGTCAAAGTATGAGTCAGGGGATTGAGAAATCCTCATTCTTTGGAAGACGGAAGAGTCATAACATGATCCAGGGCAGCCACTGTGAATATCAATAAATTTTTTATTGACATCGCATACAAGTTGAACAGCAATAGAGTATCTAGAAAGAAGATAAAAAGTTAGATTGTGAAAGATGAGAACTTGGAGAAGATTTTGAAGAAACCTTTCTTTGCGATAAAAATAATGATTGCCATCATGAGCAGGCTTTTGACTCAAAGAGATGGTTGTGCCATCAACAAAATCTATACAGCCAGGGAATCCTTCAGCTTGCATTACTTGAGAGGATTCAAGTTGCTGTTCTGGAGTTGGCCAAGCAAGAGTTTAAGACTTGAGGGAAAGGATAGCAATCATACAGCGCTTGGTGTATAATATCACGGTACCATATCCTATATTAAAGAGATTATCAAAACGTCTTATGGCAGAACCATTTCCATTTGAGCCAAAGCGACATAGAGCAACAGCAAGTTGGATGGAAGGATTACGCTGTTTGTTATGAGAATTGTTATGGAAGATAGGATGTTCAGAAATGAGTTGATAAAGTTTGAAGAAAGAATCGGGAGAAGTTTTAAAAAGTTGTGTGAAGTTTAAATGAGGAATGTTGAGAATAAAGTCCAGATCATATTGGGGATCATGATAAAGATTTGGCCCCCTGGTGATGATGTAACGCTTTTTGGAAAGAAAACACATATAAGCTAAAGCATCTTCTAAATAAAATTCAGATTTATAGTAAAGAACTAAAAGAAATGTGATAGCATTCATTGTTGAGTGAAGTAGCTTCCTAGTAGAGAGGTGCTTCATTGTTGTCGGTGGAAGGGATACGTGATGAGGGAAGTGGGAAGTGGAAATTCACCGCCAAATGTGCAGTTGAGGTGTGTAGATAGAAAAAAACTTAAGTGTTCGCCACCAAAATTAAGTGGCATAGAGTGAGGAAAGACTTAAGGATGGCATCAGCAATTATGAGTCATGTGACTTTCTTGCAAATCCATCATGGATGTGATGAGTTTGGGATCAGGAATTAGGAATGGAAATTGGGGTATAAGAGGCGGGATAATGCATTATCGTGGATTTCTTATCCACTAGCCCCAGGGCTAGTGGATAACAATCTTCTGCAATTAATAATGTCTGATCCCGGGAAAAAAAATTTCTGATCCCTAATTGCGGATCCCTGAACATTGATACCCCCTATTATAAGTATTAATAAAGGAAGAAGGCTCCCTGGATAATTCAGTTCTTGCAACAATTAAGTCTCTCAAAGAAATTGGCAATTTATAAAGGATCCTGTCCTTCCAGGGTTCATAATTTATCTTTGGATTCATTTCTCTCAAGATTTTTACTAGTCTCATCAGGAACTCAATAGGTCTTTCTGTAGAGGATGGGCTATATCTAGACTCCTCATACTGCCTTTGCTGGGCTAACCTAATTTTTAAACCACCATATTGTGCTTTAATTAATTTTTTCAAATCCTCCCAAGAGTAATCATTATTATCCAAGAGGACAGATTCATACCACATGAGGGAAACATTGGAAAACAAAGAAATTAATTTAGACAAAATTTCTTCATCTGTTAGTTTTAAGACTTCTTAAGATTATCAACTCTAAAGATGAATTGCTGCCAGTCAGAGGAAGAAACACAATCAAATGCTGGGTATTGGTCAATTTTAGACCAATTTCTCTGATTTGAGGTAATTTCCTTCTGGTTTCTTGTTTCTGTGTAAGAAAAAGTTTCAATTTCTCTAATTGAGCCTTATTCTCATTATTTAACACATTTTCAGATGAACAGGGTGCATCATTGATTTTTGATGGAGATTCAGAACTATCTACAGGTTTGTATTGTACTGATTGTTCTCTAGAGGAGCTTGTCTCAGGTACATGTGGAGTAGCCTGTGCAAAAATTTCCCTCTCAGAAGTGAAAGAGTATTTTTGGTCAAATAACAATGAATTAAATTGTTCCTCAATTTTGGTTAACCTAGTTTTTACCCTTGGAATACTAGCTAATATTTCATTGATGGTTGCAAAAGATAATTGATTCTTATTTTGCAGAGATGAATAATGGTCATTTAACTTTTTCAAATTTAATTTCTGATTTTCTAGTTCTTGGCAACAGATGGATATAGTCTCTTGTTTTTGGATAGATCATTCTTAATATTTTTCCGCAAAGAAAATTTCTTTTCATAATTTACTTTGTACCTAAACAATTCATCAGAAACCCTATTCAACTAACCTTTCAATTCTTGGTAACTTTGTTCAGTTAACAAGCTATTAAAATTTTGGGTTAATTGTAATTTATTCATTATCTGATTCTATTTTGTGATTATGTCTCTACAATATTGATCATTAATAGTTGCTACATCAGGAATATTTCTCAGGAGAGAGAAAGAGTAATTTTCAAGGGTCTCATAGACTTCATGATTAATTTATTCATCTATAATAGCCATCTCTGGATTTATCATTGAAATATTAATTAAAACTTAAGGAATATTTACATGGCTAGAGCATTTATTAGTTTCTCTGCTAAAACAAGCTTCTCCTGGTCTGAAAGTGTTATCTACCATCCCAGAGTTACCTGATGGAACTGAATCATTAAAAAGAAAATGAACTTGAGATTCAATGGAAGACCTTACCATGGTTTTGGCATTATTTGAATATGATTGTTTTTCTTTCTTCTGCCTCCTTGGTAAGGGTGAAGAGGAGTGGGATTGAAATGTTGGGTCCTGGAGGGTCCTTCTTGAAGAGCCTGTTGCATTTGTTTAGCTTGAAGGGTGTCCCATCTGGTGTTCAGCCATTCCCATTTCCATTTTGACACATCCACTTTTTCTTGTTGTTGAGGAGCCAACTGTGGAGGGGGTTTTGCTATGTGTGGATTTTTCTTCTTCTGTTGAAGAAAATTTCCATGCTTCTTACTTTTTCTTCTAGCATCTCTACCCTTGCCTTTAGTTTGAGGTTCTCTGACTTCAACTCCTTGATGTGATTTGACAGGTTGTTTACCTGTTTCTGAACTGGCATCTTTTTTATTTTGAAGACTTTTGGAAGCTCTTTTAGGGGGAGTAACTAGGACTTGAAGCCCAGGGGAGGATGTTCCTTCTTAACTTCTACATCCTATTTTGTTTACTAATTGATTAATTTGAGAAAATTTTGTAGTCAAAGGATAGCTTACAGAATTTGAATGATAATCAATAAGATCCAATTCTTCTTGATTGGCGGTAGAAAGATTTAATTCAGCCATTGTTTGTATAACTAGAGCTGAGAGAAAGAAAAAATACTAATATTTTTTCAGTCATTACTCTTTTTTGTTTAAAAAAAATAAGAGATAAAATAAAAATATTTAAAGTTTATTATCAATTACCAGGACTACTAATCAATTTAAATAATGAAAATATATCAATTATCAGAACCAAAAATTAACTGAAATAGTTAATTGATAAAAAATTTTAATAAATTAATTTAATAAAGTATTGGTATTATTTATTACCAGGATTTTTTAAAAATCAACTGAAATAACAATAATATATTAATTATTAGGACCAAAAATCAAGTGAAAAAATAATACAATTCTTAACCAAATAACTAATTTATAGATATTGTATATTTTTAATTACCAGGACTAAATTTCAACTGAAATAATTTTTTAATCAAATAATTAATTTACATATTGTTATTATTTTAATTACAAGGAATAATTGTCAACTGAAATAATAAAATAAAATTTTAATTATCAGGATGATTTTTCAACTGAAATAATTAAATAATATAATATTTTAATTAAATAAATTATATTATATTTCTACTAGGACTAAGAAAAATTTTGCTCTATCTTGGTCAACTATGAAAAAAATATGATATACCTGACACCTCCCCCTGTAATTTGAGCAATTTAATGCCAACTACAGAGTGCTGAGTAAAAAAGATATATGTATAAAATGAAATTTGCAGAGTGAGACCTTCAGAAAATAATGGCTATAGTCACTAAAAATATATAGGACAATTACGCTTATATAAACCTTAAATATGGGGTGAGGCTCAGATCCCTGTTGCGGAAAAAAAGTTAGTCACCTGTATTTGACATTTGAAATTTGTCTTTTGTCCAAAAAATTGCTATAGGTGTTAAAGTAAATGGTCCCTTGGTTACTGGCATCAAGATAACAATGGGTCAACAAATATTTGGAAAGGCTCTCAGTTTTTAAGGGGTGCTTTTAGTCTAGAAGATTTTTCAATGGTCCAACAGTGGTGATAGGTGAAGGAAGACTCAAGATTTAAAGATAGGTATTTATTTATTTCTTTATATATTATTACTAAATGAAAAGGTAGAAAAGATTATTATTATTATTATTACTTTAAAGACTTAGAAATAAGCAGATGTAAATACTAAGGTAGTAACAGTAGTAATAGATTGGGTTTGTGTATATAAAATATAATTGTAAAGCAAGAATGGAATGAAAAAGAACAGCTGAATTGAGAGGCTTATATAAGCAAAAAAAAGAGAAACTGTGGAACCACAAGTCTACATACATGGATATCAGAGAGAGAACATTGTAATAGAAATTTCCAATATTAAAGTGTATTCTATAAATAATGTTCTCATATACATAATTTATCTGTATATGTCAATTTTAATTTTAATTAATTAATTTATTTGAGTTTTCTGTATATGTCAAAGTAAAATAGAAATATTTGATTTTAATATTAGGGGGTGTCAGTTCTGGCAAATCCGCACTTACAAATCCGCACTTAAATTTGACCAAATCCGCACTTAAATAAGTGCGGATTTCCAAAACACACTAGCCCCAATACTGGTGGATTTCAAAATGAAATAAGTCACTTATTTCACTCAAATCCGCACTTTCTCAACCAAAAGTGCTGATTTCACCATCAAGTCCCATTTCACTGATTTGTCAGCATCATCCCATTCATACGCAGCACTCCGCAGAATAACACTTCATAACTCAAAACATCGTACATCACTTACATCTTCATATCATATCATATAAGAGTTATGCCTTCCTCACTTTCAAATCGTGATAAATTACATAAAGCAATGACTTTCATGGCTCTTGAACTGCTCTTGGACTCTGATTGCGATTCTGATTCTGATCTAGAAGAAGATTTTGTCTTTTTATCAAAAATGGCCACGAAACGTTACCTTCTTCCCAGAAAGCCTCAAGTACTTCATACCCCCAAGTACACCATCCAAACACTTCTTAACCTATCTACACCCAGTTTTAGACAGCTGTTCAGGACTTCTCAGGAATGTTTCCTTAAATTGCTTGAGCTTATTCAGGATCATCCCATATTTCACAATAATTCTCAAAAAGAACAACGACATCCTTCAATTCAATTGGCCATCACACTATGTCGTTTGGGTTCAAATGGTAATGGAGCCGCTTTGAAACGTTTAGAAAATGTCTTTGATTTAGGGTATGGTTCAGTTAACACTTATACCAAACGATGTATCACTGCCATCAACTCCTTGGAATCTCAACTTCTCACCTGGCCAACAAAAATGAAATCGCATATTTTCAGCAAACGCATATTTTTTCAGTCACTCTCTTTTTTTTCTTCACTCATATCCGTTTTCTCCTCTCTTCCTACATCACTCAATCAATTTCACTTATATTTCTTTTTTCTCAACTCATCTCTCCAGGTAAGTCATTTTATTCTTTTTAAACAGAGTGTGAAAATAGGAGGATGAACTCTGTTCTTCGGGCGAAGAACAGAGTTCACTTCCATTCACTTATATTTCTTTTTTCTCAACTCATCTCTCCAGGTAAGTCATTTTATTCTTTTTAAACAGAGTGTGAAAATAGGAGGATGAACTCTGTTCTTCGGGCGAAGAGCAGAGTTCACTTCCATTCACTTATATTTCTTTTTTCTCAACTCATCTCTCCAGGTAAGTCATTTTATTCTTTTTAAACAGAGTGTGAAAATAGGAGGATGAACTCTGTTCTTCGGGCGAAGAACAGAGTTCACTTCCATAAAATATTAGCTGAAAATGTAAAATTATTGTTTTTCCATCAAAGAAAATTCTTTAAAATTTTTTGTATTATTACATGATTGAGTTCTAATGCAGCGAGCATGTTGTTAGAGCATTATTGCCCCTCTTAGTAACTCAATCAAGTAATATATACAAAAAAATAACCAAATATTTAATATTCTTCCATAAATTTTTAATAAATAAATATGATATTTCAATTTATGAAATTAAAGTAATGGGCCCACGACCTTGTGTTGTATAAATGGTAATCATGATAACATTAATTTGTTTCATGGGGTTCCTCTAGCCTATACCTGTGGAAAGTCCCAAACCTAGTTTCTAGACTTGATCTGCATTTTGGCTTAAGGAATTGTCATTACTTTAAAAGTAGTATACTTGACATATCTTATTTATATATTAATTAATTTATGTAATTATATTAAATTTTGATGACTTTCACCCTTTACTTCAATAAAATGCAGGGGAGGGTATTGCCAATTTTTTAAATCTGACATGTGAAATTGATGACTTAGAAAAATTTGGTGGTACCCACCCCTTGTTTCAATAAAATGCAGGGGAGGGTATTGCCAATGTTTTAAATCTGACATGTGAAATTGATGACTTAGAAAAATTTGGTGGTACCCACCCCTTGTTTCAATAAAATGCAGGGGAGGGCATTGCCAATTTTTTAAATCTGACATGTGAAATTGATGACTTAGAAAAATTTAGATAAGCAAACTTATTGACTAGCAAGTAAAGATAGAAAATTTTTATTATACATTCAAATTTTTGTCAAAAATAACGTACTATATTCTTTTCCTTTTATAAGTCAGCATATAAGAAAATATTACCAAAATTAAATTAACTAGAAAAACAATTTATCAATTGAAAAGGTCAAGTAATTTTTTAATGTCCTCATAAGATTGGCCATTTTTAACACATTCCATAATGAAATCTTTTTTTTTAAAACTCTCTTGTTTTTCCAATTCACAAGTAGCCATTTCTCTTTGAAATTGACGGTCATTTACTCTTTCCATCTGCTCTACCTCAAATTTTTTTTCTTCCAAATCTAAGGCTTGCTGATCTTTCCTTAGCATATGATCAAACTTCATCTTCTCAAAGTCAAGGGCATTATTTGCAATAGTTGATTTCGCTGAGAAAATTAAATTGAAATAAATAAATAAATGAGTTAATGATTAAGATATATAGTAAACAAAACTTACTTATATCTTGATCTTCTTCAAGTAAAGGTGTGTTGGGAGGATTATAGGAAGGTTTGGATCCAGAGGGTATATGCTTAGTAGTATCGTGTAGAAACCAAGGGTTTACATCAACTCGGGTGCCAAAAAGATTATCCATTTCCTCATAGAAAGGACACATGACATTGAGCTTTTTGGAAACAGTAGTAGTTCCAATCTCCAAATCATCATCGTCAATACCAAATCCAGTTTCATTTGCAGCATGATGAGCCTTTTTATATTTTGATTGGTAACTCTTAAATCTCTCCTTCATTTGTTTAGGATTGATATCGATTCTCTCCCTTGTTTTCTTCCTTACTTCATTGGCCATCAATAAGTAGCCATTAACCTTTGAAGAAGGTGGACATCCAATACGAGTGGACTTTTCACATCCAAAACATGCTTCAAAATTTTATTTTATTTTAAGGAAGTTGATTATGATGAGATAATCATCCTTTTTAAGCTGACCTGAACCTGACTTTGATTTTTCAGGTGTAGGGCTTGCTTTACGAGGGGACTTTTGTGACGAAGCAGATTTTTGAGTTACCTTTTGAGATTTGGAATGTCTGGGAGGCATTATGAAACTGGCACATAACAAGAAAAAAGATTAAAAAGTAGAAGAAATAAGTAAAAAAGAATGTAAACATGCCTGGTCAAAATATTGAAAATGTCAGGAAGGGGTGTGTGCCGAGGATTGATGGGTAGGTAGCGAGGAAGGTCAGTGTGTCACATGTGACAGGGATGGGGTAAGAAAGGAAGGGATGTTTTGTGGCCAAAATGTGGTTGTGAAAAAAAACGGGAAAAAAGTGCTGATTTGAGGTCATAACTGACACCCTTTTTTGAAATAAGTGACTTTTTTGCAAAATTTAAGTGCTGATTTGTAAGTGCTGATTTGGTTTGAAATCCGCACTTAATTTAAGTGCGGATTTGCCAGAACTGACACCCCCTATTTAGTATTTTTATAGTTTAGTCTACTTTTCAGCTGTCATGAGAATGCTGTCAAAGAATAAAAAGTATGTGAAAAAAATAGAATTATAACTTTAATTTTATTTATTAAATAGTTAAAATTGTATAAGTGATTTATAAAGTAAGTATAACTAATTAAAATGAGAGGTGAAGGAGTAGATCTACTCTAGTCAAATTTAATTATTTAATGGGTAAGCCTAGTAGCCTGGTTGAAAATATTCAATATAATTTTGAGTAACTATTTTGATTTGGATCAAATATTCATACTAGACATTTTCTAATAGTTAAGTTAATTATGATTTTACATAATTTTTTTTGTAAAAAATTTTGAAATATATCAATTAAAATATTTCTAAGTTACTTCTTAATTCATGATGAACTCAGATTGAACTCATATTGAACACAGGTGGGAGATTGTTGTGGGGAAAAGTTCAGAACAAATTCAAAATATATCAGGTGAATTTTTAATAATTTTACAAAAAAAGTTTTTTAATAGTTTAAGTGTTTAGTGCATATTCCAGAAGCCCTTGTGGTGCTCTTCAGTTAATTTTAAATTTTGTGTATGAGGTATTTTAGAAATTTAATGTATGGAAAATCCTTTTATTTGAAGATTTCTGATCCAGCTCAAGTATAATTATCAAAAGATTTAATGCTTAGCTATATAATTTTTAACAATGTGATGTTTAGTTTGGAATTAATTTTACATGTCTATTCTTAAAAAGATAATCCCTAGAAGCTTAGCCATGAAGATTTCAGATCCAATGAAAAATTTCAAATTGCATACACCACATGAAATCAGGGGGTGAACTGCTAGCAGTTCCCTCTTTTTGAAACTATTAGGAATTTGTCAGGAAACTGTTGGGAAACCATCCTGAAACTGTCAGAAAGATGTTTTTAAATCTGATGAAAAAACATTGAAAAAATAAACTGTCACAGATTGAATCCAGAACAATCCCTCCTTGAGCAGAGCTTAAGAACCACATTGAACATCAGTTAATCTCAGGTTTGGCAAAAGGTTGAACAACATCACTTAGCATACCTTAATATTCAAATATTAAACTTGAATATATGTTGCGTGTATGATATAGATGCATATGCATTTGAATTTGCATGGTGGATACTTATTGCATGCTAAAAATTGATGTGAAATGCCTATCCAAAGTGTATGCATAATGACTATGAAGAATAAATATGCATAAAAAATATGCATAAAAATATGCATAAAAAATATGCATTGTGATTATGCATAAAAAATATGCATATTGAATATGCATAAAAATATGCATATTGAATATGCATAAAAATATGCATATTGAATATGCATTAAAAATATGCATGTTGAATATGCAAAAAAAAGGTGCATATACGTATATGAATAAAATATATTAATATGCATATAAATCTGTATAATGAATATGCATATGAATATGCATAAATATGCATAATGATTGAAAAATGCAAAAAAATGATGCTTAACAAGTATATTTTATGCATAAATAGAAATATGCAATATGAATTCATATTGCATACAGATAACACTGGCAAACCATTTTGACCAAAACTCATACTAAATTTTCATTCTGGACTAAAGGTGTGAGGGAAGGAAGAAAAACAGGCCAACGTTAGAAAAATGCTACATGCACTCATTTTGTAGCAGAGCAAATGAGAAGTGCTGAATTATGGTTGGTGCCCATAATTTAGTATGATATCATAATTTTATTTAATTGTTTTCAATATTGAAAAGACTTTAGGTTGGTTGGTATGGATCTAGCTGTGCCAGGGTCTAATCTAATTATTTTAACAATTTCTTAATAATTAACAGGCTTTAATACAAAAACAGGTTGTATTTTTTGTGGGATATTGGATATGATAAGGTCTTTTGTAAAAAAAACTTATATTGTTTAAAAATATTCCTGAATCAGATGTGGGATAATCACTACAAAAAATTGTAGTACTGTGGGCAATAAAATATATGCACAAGCAGTAAAGAAAGGACCAAGTGAACCCTTTTTGTGCAGTGGGAATCATTAGAGTGGCATTGTAGTTGAAAAATATAATTCATTATTACCATTTTATTTAATCAAAAAATTTATAATATTAAAAAGAACTATTGATTAATTGGTATTTGACCTTTGTGCCTCACTCATATTTATCATTTGATTGATTTTTGTCACCATTATGTTATTAATATTATAAGTATAGCAAAAACTTGTGTGCCAAATGCATACCGGGTGATGTTACACCTTTTATAATATTATTAAATAAAGGTAAAAAAATATGAAAATGATTTGTTTTACAAAATATAAATTGATATCCAAAAGCAATATGAGGGATAAAAAGGTAAAATTAAAGGGATCAAATATGAAATAAAAAATTAAAGTCAAATTCCTCCCATCAAGAGCAAGTAGACATGATGGGGTGAACACCCACCAGTGGCACTAAACTTGCACTATAATTTCTTTTTTGTAAAAATAAAAAAAAATCCACTGGAGCTTTACCAAAACTTCAGGATGACAATTTTGCCATATCAAACAACTTCTAGTGCAATTATTGAAGAAAAATTCATTTTCATTGCAATAGAGAGAATTGATCACATCAGACTGCGTGTGACCAAAAGTGTCCAGCACAAGTTCGGCCAAACTTGTGCTGGACACTTTTATGATGGAGGTTAGCTAGGGTGGAATTTTTCTTCAGTTCATCTGGTATTTCTTATAAACATGTCCACTGGTATTTGATCTTTGTGCCTCACTCATATTTATCATTTGATTGATTTTTTGTCACCATTATGTTTTAATATTATAAGTATAGCAAAAACTCGTGTGCCAAATGCATAATGGGTGATGTTACACCTTTTATAATATTATTAAATAAAGGTAAAAAAATATGAAAATGATTTGTTTTACATAAAATAAATTGATATACAAAAGCAATATGAGGGATAAAAAGATAAAATTAAAGGAATCAAATATGAAATAAAAAATTAAAATAAAATTACTGCCATCAAGAGCAAGTAGACATGTTGGGGCGAATGTCCACCAGTGAGGCTAAACTTGAACTATAATTGCTTTTTTGAAAAACAAAAAAGTGCCAATCTGAGGTTTAAAAAAACTTCAGCAGAACCATTTAGCCATATCAAACAACTTCTAGTTCAATGATTTAGAGAGAATTGATCACACCAGACTGCATGTGACAAAAAGTGTCCAGCACAAGTTCGGCCGAACTTGTCCTGGACACATTTATGACAGAGAGTAGCTAGGGTAGAATTTTTCTTCAGTTTATCTGGTATTTCTTATAAACATGTCCATTGGTACTTGATCTTTGTGCCTCACTCATATATATCATTTGATTAATTTATTGTCACCATTATATTATTAATATTATAAGTATAGGAAAAACACGTGTGCCCAACGCATAACGGGTGATGTTACACCTTTTATAATATTATTAAATAAAGGTAAAAAAATATGAAAATGATTTGTTTAACAAAAAATAAATTGATATACAAAAGCAATATGAGGGATAAAAAGGTAAAATTAATCTCAAAGAGATCAATTATGAAAAACAAAATACTAGTAAAATTCTTGCTCTCAAGAGCCAGTAGAAGTATTGAAAAAAATGTGAGCCATCAGGGCTAAATTGTAATAAGTGACCTTTTTTTTAAAGATAAAAAATTATACACCTGAGGTTGGGAAGAACAACAGGTGGATGATTCAGCTAAACAAAACTGCTTGTAGTGAAGTTTAATAAAAAAATGTTTTTTTGTTGCCATATAGAGAATTGATCCCATCTGACTGCATGTGACTAAAAGTGTCCAGCACAAGTTCGGCCAAACTTGTGCTGGACACTTTTATGATTGAGAGTAGCTTGGTTGGAAATTTTCTTCAGTTCCTTCATCTTGTATTTCTCATAAACATGTCTACTGGTATTTGATCAGTCTGTATCTTTCATATTTATCATCCGATTAATATTTAATCACTATTATATTATTAATGTTATTAGTATAGCAAAAACTTGTGTGCCAAATGCATACCATGTGAAGTTATACCTTTAATAATTTTTTAAAATAGACGTAAATAAATATGGAAAGGATTAGTTTTACAAAAGTTATATAGAAATTTAAAAGTAAAAAGAAGAATAAAAGAGTAAAATAAAAGTCAAAGAGTTAAAATATGAAAAAAATACTGGTAAAATTCCTGCTATCAAGATCCAGTAGAGGTGTTAAAGCAAATGGGAGCCATCAGGGCTTAATTGTAATAAGTGACCTTTTCTTTAAAGATAAAAAATTATACACCTGATATTGGGCAGAACAGCAGGTGGATGATTCAGCTAAACCAAACTACTTCTAGTGAAATTTGATAAAAATATTTTTTTGTTGCCATACAGAGAATTGATCCCATCTGACTGCACATGACCAAAAGTGTCCAGCACAAGTTTGGCCGAACTTGTGCTGGACACTTCTATGATGGAGAGTGGCTGGGGTAGAATTTTTCTTCAGTTCATCTGGTATTTCTTACAAACATGTCTACTGGTATTTTATCTTTGTGCCTCACTCATACATATTGTTTGATTAATTTTTTGACTTAATTATATTATTAATTATATAAGTATAGCAAAAAATCGTGTGCCAAATGCATACTGAGTGATGTTACACCTTTTATAATATTATTAAAAAAATGTAAAAAAATATGAAAATAATTTATTTTAAAAATTATTAATTGATATCCAAGAGCAATATGAGGAATAAAAAATTTATTTAAAGCGATCAAATATGAAAAACGAACTAAAAGTATTATTGCTAATATCAAAGGCCAGTAGAGATGTTGAAGCAAATGAGAGCCGTCAGGGATAAATTGTACTTAATTGATTGTTTTTTAAAGATAAAAAATTGTGTACCTGTGGTTTGGATGAACTCTAGGTGGATAATTCAGCTATATCAAACTACATCTAGTGAAGTTTCTTATCAAATAATTTTTTTCATTGCCATAGAGAGAAGTGATCCCATCTGACTGCAACTGACCAAAAGTGTCCAGCACAAGTTCGGCCAAACTTGCGCTGGACACTTTTATGATGGAGAGTAGCTAGGGTGCAGGTCTTCCTCAGTGCAACTGTTATTTTTTTAAAACATGTCAAATGGTATTTGATCTTTCTGTGTTATTAATATTTTATTATCTGATTAATTTTTTGTCATTAGAATATTATTAATTTTATTAGTATAGAAAAAACTTGTGCGCCAAATGCATGCCATGTTATATTACACCTTTTATAATATTATTAAAAAATGTTAAAAAAATATGAAAATGATTTCTTTTCCAAAATTATAAATTAATATCCAAATGTAACATGAGTGATAAAAAAGTAAAGTAAAAGAGATCAAATATGAAAAAGAAAAATTCAAGAAAAATTCCTGCCTTCAAGAGCCAGCAGAGGTGTTGAAACAAATGGGTGCCATCAGGGCTAAATTTGATAAAATTTATTTTTTTTTAAAGATAAAAAAATTTTCACCTGAGGTTTGGAAAAACTCAAGGTGGATAATTCAGCCATACCAAACTACTTCTAATGTAATTATTTAGCATTTTTTTAAATTTAATTTCCACAGAGAGAATTGATCCCATCTGACTGCACCTGAACAAAATTGTCCAGCACAAGTTTGGCCTAACTTGTGCTGGACACTTTTATGATGGAGAGTAGCTAGGGTGGAAGTGTTTCTCAGTACAACAGTTTTTTGTTTTTCACATTTCTATTGGGTTTTTAACTTTTTTTTATCATTCATATTTATCTTATAATTAATTTTTTCTCACCATATATATTATTAATGTTTCTAGTATAGCAAAAACCTGCATGCCAAATGCAAAATTGGTGATGTTACAACTTTAATAATATTATTATATAAAGTTAAAAAATATGAATATGTTTAGTTTTTAAAAAAATAAATTGATATTAAAAATTAAAAAGAGTAATAGAAAAGTAAAATGAAAATAAATGGGATCAAATACGAAATAAAAAATACAAGTAAAATTTTTACTATCAAGAGCCGAAGTGGTGTTGGGACAGTTGGGGACCCCTAGGTCAAGACTTGGTCTAAACTTACTTCTATGTATAGCTAACAAATTTTGAACTGAGGTTTGGACAGACTTCCAGGGGACAATTTTACAATATTAAACATTCTTTACTTCAATAATTGAGTGAAATATCATTTTTATTGCCATAGAGAGAATTTATCTCATATGACTTCATGCAACCAAATGTGTCCAGCACAAGTTCGGCCGAACTTGTGCTGGACACTTTTATAATTGAGAGTAGGCATACAGCAAATCTTCTTAAACTCAAAAGGGATTTCTTATAAACATTTCCACTGGAATTTGATCTTTCTGTGTCATTTAAATTTACCATTTGATTAATTTTTTGTCATCATTATATTGTTAAGGTTATTACTATAGTAATAACTTGTGTGAAAAATTCATACCTGGTGGTGTTCCACCTTTAATCATATATTATTAAATAAAGGTATAAGAGTACAAAAATTATTTATTTTAAAAATTAAAAATTTATATCCAAAGCAATATGAGCAATAAAAAAGTAAAATAAAAGGGATAAAATAAGAAAAAAAAATCTAAGGAAAATTCCCACTATCAATAACAAGTAGAGGTGTTAGATCAAATGTGCACCACCAGGGCTAAACTTGCACTATATTTTCTTTTTTGTTAAACCAAAGAAAGTGTCCTGATGAGTTTTGAAAAATCATCAGGAAGACATTTTGGCAATATCAAACTAATTATTGTGCAATGATTGAGCAAAATGTCATTTTCATTTCCATAGAGTAAATTTATCCCATCTGAATGCATGCAACCAAAAGTGTCCAGCACAAGTTCGGCCGAACTTATGCTGGACACTTTTATGATGGTGAGTATCTAGGGTGCAGGTCTTCTTCAGTTCATCAGGTATTCCTTATAAACAAATCCACTTGTATATGATCTTTCTGTGTCATTCATATTTATCATTTGATTCATTGTTTTTCACCATTATAATATTAATGTTATTAGTATTGAAAAAATTTGTAAGCCAAATGCATACTGGGAGATGCTACATCTTTCATAATCTTATTAAATAAAAGTAAAAAAAATATGAAAAGTATTAGTTTTACAATAAATAAATTGATATTTGAAAGCAAAAACAGGAATAAAAAAGTAAAATAAAAGTGATTAAATATGAAATTAAACATTCAAATAAAATTTCTGCCATCGAAGATAATTTGAGTTTTCAGACCAAATTTGCACCACCAGTTCTAGATTTGGAATATGTTTTATTTTTTTTAAAATTAATAAAAGTGTCCACCTGATGTTTTCCAAATAATCAGGAGGATAGTATAGCAGTATAAAGCTACTTCTTGGGCAATGATTGAGAAAAACTTCATTTTAACTTCCATTGAGTAAATTTATCCCATCTGACTGCCTGAAACCAAAAGTGTCCAGCACAAGCTCAGCTGAAATTGTGCTGGACACTTTTATGATGGAGAGTAGTTAGGGTGCAAGTCTTCTTCAGTTAATCTTATATTCATTTTAAAAATGTCTATTGTTATTTGATCTTTCTGTGTCATCCATATTTATTATTTGATTATTTTTTAGTCACCATTATATTATTAATGTTTTTAGTATAGCAAAAAAATGTGTAATGAATGTACACTGGATGATTTTACAACTTTAATAATATAATATAATAAATATAAAAAAATGTGAAAGTTATCAGTTTTACCAAAATAAAATTGATATTTAAAAGCTAAAGGATAAATAAAAGGGTAAGATTAAAATTAAAGAGATAAAACATGAAATAAAGATTTTAAGTATAATTTCTGCTATCATGACCCAGTAGAGGCTTCAAAAAAAATGGGCACCATCATAGATTAACATGGATCAAATTTACATTTTACCAAAGGAAAAAATTGTCTACCTTAGGTTTGGACAAACTTCCAGGGGACAATTTGTCTATATAAAACTACTTTCAGTGCAATGATGGAGTGATAATTCAGTCTCTTTTCCATAAAAAGAATTGATTGTGTCTGACAGCATGCAACCAAAAGTGTCCAGCACAAGTTTGGTCAAACTTGTTCTGGACACTTTTATCATGAAGAGTAGCCAGGGTGCAAGTCATTTTTAATCATCTGAAATTTCTTATAAACATTTCCACTGTTATTAAATCTTTGTGCCTCACTCATATTTATCAATTGATTAATTTTTTGTCACCATTATATTATTAATATTATCAGTATAGCAAAAAATTGTGTGCCAAATGAATACTGGGTGATGTTACACCTTTTATAATATTATTAAATAAAGGTAAAAAAATATGAAAATGATTTATTTTACAAAAAATAAACTTCTATCCAAAAGCAATATGAGAGGAATAAAGTAAAGTAAAAGAAATCAAAGATGAAAATTAAAATCCAAGTTAAATTCCTTCCATAAACAGAAAAAAGAGATGTTGAATTAAATTAGAACAATCAGGGCTAAAATTGCACCAAATTTTCTTTTTTGTAAAAATAAAAAAAAATCCACTTGAGCTTTACCAAAACTTCAGCATAAAAATTTTGCCATATCAAACTACTTCTAGTGTAATTTTATATCAAAAATTTATCTTCATTTCCATAGAGAGAATTGCTCCCATATTACTGCACCTGACAATAAGTGTCCAGCACAAGTTCTTCCGAACTTGTGTGGACACTTTTATAATGGAGAGTAGCTAGGGTAGAATTTTTCTTCAGTTCATCTAGAATTTCTTACAAACATGTCTACTGGTATTTTATATTTGTTCCTCACTTATTAATATCATTTGATTAATTTTTGTTTGCCATTATATTATTAATTTTATAAGTATAGAAAAAACTCATGTGCCAAATGCATACCAGGTGATTTTATGTCATTTATAATATTATTAAATAAATGTATAAAAATATGAAAATAGTTTATTTTAAAAATTATTAATTGATATCCAAAAGCAATATTAGGAATAAAAAATTAAGTTAAAGGGATCAAATATGAAAAAAGAAATCCAAGTAATATTCCTACTATCAAAGGCCAGTAGAGATGTTGAAGCAAATGAGAGCCATAAGGGATAAATTGTACTAAATTGACTTTTTTTCAAAGATAAAAAATTGTGCACCTGTGGTTTGGATGAAATCTAGGTAGAAAATTTGGCTATGTAAAATTACTTCTAGTGAAGTTTTTTATCCAAAAAAATTTTTTCATTGCCATAGCGAGAATTGATCTCATATGACTGCAACTGACCAAAAGTGTCCAGCACAAGTTCGGCCGAACTTGTGCTGGACACTTTTTTGATGGTGAGTATCTAGGGTGCAGCTCTTCTTCAGTGCAACTGGTTATTTTTTAAAACATATCCACTGGTATTTTATCTTTCTGTTTTATTAATATTTTATCATTTGATCAATTTTTTGTTACCAGTATATTATTATTTTTATTAGTATAGCAAAAAAACTTGTGCCAAATGCTTACAGGGTGATGTTAAACCTTTAATAATTCTATTAAATACAGATAAAAAATTATGAGAATGATTTGTTTTACATAAAATTAATTGATATCTAAAAGAAAAAAAAGGGATAAAAAGATATAGGTTGAATAATAGGGATTTTATATGAAATTCAAAATTCAAGCTAAATGCCTATTTTCAAGGCTCAGAAGAGGTGTTGGATAAAATGGGCATCATCAGGAATAAAATTTTACTTAATTTGATTTTTTGAAAAAATAAATGAAGTTTTCAACTAATTTTTTTCCAATATTTAGTTGGACACTTTATCTATATCAAATTACTTCTAGTACCATGATTGACCAAATTAAATCCTCATTTCCATATGCAGAATTGATCCCATATGGCTTGACCAGGCCAAAGGTGTCAACCACAAGTTTGAGAATTCTTCTGGTGGACACTTTTATGATGGACAGTAGTAGGGTGCAAGTCTTCTTTAGTTAATCTAGTATTCCTCATAAACATTTCCAACTTACTTTTGGCCAAAAATCAGGTGGAAAGTTTTTCCGTATAAAATTACTTCTAATGCCATGATTGACTAAAAATTGATTCTCATTGCCATATAGAGAGTTGATCCCATATGACTGGATCTGGCAAAAGTGGCACCACAATTTTTGATAAACTTAAGTTTGAAAATTTTATGATGGAAAGTAATTGCAAGTCTTCTTCATCTCATCAAGTAATCCTCATAAAAATTTCCATCTGTATTTTGGCCAAACTTTAGGTGGACACTTTGGCCATATTAAATTAATTCTAGTTCCATGTTGATAAAAAACTGATACTTATTGCCATATATAGATATTAAACCCATCAGACTGTGCCTTTCCAAAAGTGTCTACCTGAATTATGGCTAAACCTCAGTTGGACACTTTTATGATGCAGAGTAGCTAGGGCAAAAGTATTCTTCAGTTAATTTGGTATTCATAATAAATTTATCCTCCTGAAGTTTATCCTAACTTGAGGTGGACAATTTTGGAAAGCACCAGTTAGTCACTATCCATCAAAAAAGTGTTCACCAAAATTTTGGCTAAACTTGTGGTGGACCCCTTTCATCAGCCACAGTCAGATGAGATCAACTCTTTAGATGGGAATGAGGATGATGTTTTGTTCAATCATGGAAATAGAAGTAGTGTGATGTGGCCAAATTACCCCCCTGAAGGTCAGACAAACCTCAGAAGGACACTTTTTAGCGGGGAGTAACTGAGAAAAATCCATTTATCAGAAGGAAAATCTTTTATTGGATAGATGCCAAGGTTTCATACTTGTGTATTATGGTCAGTATTAATTTTGAAAGTGTCTGTCCAAGAAATTTCATTGCCCATCATGACTCATTTTGTTTTAAATGTTTCAAACTGCGTGATACAGTATTAAGGTGTCACATAGTATAATTAAGTTCTATTACGTGCCCTCCTATGATGCCTAAATTTAAAATTTAATATCTTACATAATAATTTTTTTATATAAATTCACAATATTTTATTTTATTATCAAATTTAATAGAGCAAGTATCCTGAACTATTATATATGCATAAGCTTAGGTTAGATCAATTTGTGCTCAATTTGTTCTCATCAGAGGACCAAAATCAAGTTCTGGAGGATCAACTTGTGCATAATTTGGAATCAGTTGATATTCTGTCTATAATCAATCTGAGAATAAATGTAAATCTAACTCTAATTTACTTATGTTTATAAAGTATTCATAAACCTGGCATATTTAAGGGACACTCTAAATTTCAAGAGAGGGGATTGCTAGCAATTCACCCCTAGATTTCCCGTGGTGATAATAGTTTACTCAGGGAAAAAAATTACCTTTGTTTAACAATGATTGCTTCATATATTATATAAGAGTGTCATATATCAATGATATATCAAATCATACGACAATTTTCAAAATAAATCAATATTCCATTGGTCTCAAAGATTTTCTTCATTTGATAAATTAGTAAAATTTATATAATTCATCTATTAATGAATATTATTGTGCTCTTCATTCAAATTTTTCATAATCTTATAACATTTCAAACACATGCTCCCAGAAATCATCCAACTCATTTTCAGGATCTATGAAAAATGCAACACCATCACCAGGTTAATAAAAAGTCAGTGATTAAGAAATTTTTTTGTATAAGCTTATATTTCATTATGTATGTAGATACTCAAGAAATAAAAGAAAATTTCAACAAGAATGCCAATTTCCAAAAATTTTCCCTCAAATCAAGCCATACATTAAAATCAAAATCAAGGGATACAACACTTCAGTTAGAAGTTATTGAGATTATGGCCAAATAATACTATTCCAAACTCAATTTGATGGAGGAAAAAGCAGCAACTTTTGCTTGGGAGTTGGAAGAAATGAGAGCTCACAAGGCATATGTGGAGGTGGAGTCATCATTTCTTACCTTTGTTAAATGGCAAAAAAAATGTGATCAATATCATAATTTAATTTTTATTTTATCTAAAACTTTATTCTTCATGATTATTAGAAAATCTGGATAGTAAGAAAGTCCCTGAAGACTCTTATATTAAGGTAAAGGACACACAAGAGTTGGAATTGGTTATGCTTCAAGAAATGTCAACATGAGGGAGGAGAGTACTCATTGGACAAAAATAGCACTTACCTTATTAAGTTCCTCTATAGTTCCAGTGTATTCTTAATCACATACTCATGATGGAAAAGAAGGTTCTGAAGACAAGATGACAAGATTTTATTAAGTAATTTGTAAGTATAATTTTAATCATATGAACTTTCACAAAATATACTGATACACCACATAAAATGGGGGGCGGACTTGCTAGCGAGTCCGCAACCTTGGACCCAAACTCACCACAGATTGAACACACATTGAGCTATTTATAAAGGAACCATACAATCAGGGATGAACACCACTCAGCAGAACAGTTTTAGGTGGGTGTTCAAGTAGAGTTCAGTATGAGTTCAGTCTGAGTTCCATCTGAGTTCAGGTTGAGGACTTGCTAGCAAGTCCACCCCCTATATTGCGTAGTGATATCCCTTCAAATAAAATATTGTCTTACTATTTAACTATAGGGAAATTAATCAAGGTGAATCTACAGCAGGTAAAAGGTAAAAATCATAGCTAATAATTTAATATGGATTTTGTGAAACTGACACATTTCTTTTCAAAAAACTTACACGGACATAGATGCATAAAATTCAAAAAAGAAAAAAGAAACACCAATAATTTCAAGTGAAAATAACAGAAGAGAGATATCAGCTGAAGCCAAAGAAACAACTGAAAGTTATGATGAAATACCACATTCTCAAAGGGAATGGTTAAGTATTTGTATTTACTATTTCTTTTAAAAGAAAAATTTTGACTAAATTTTTAACATTTTTGTAGTATCTTATGCATAAAAAGAGCCATCCTTGTTCAAAGATACAGATAAAAAATTAGATATAAAGGAACCATATTATTTTTTCAAAGAAAAAATATGTTGGAAAAAGGTGAACAAAGCATGGAATGCAATCACATTCTCTCTGAGTTTTGAGGAACAGAGAAGATTTTAACACTGTCCTTTGATCAATTCATGTTTTATTTCATCCATTTCTCTAATGCAGAATGGGTAAAAGTCATCAATGAATTAGGTAATTTCATCACTATTGAAAATATAATTTCTATATTTAATAACATTATGACTCTTATTTTAGTACCTCAATTTTTAGATTTAAATCAATCTACACAACCATGGTACTCAACCAATCAAATTGATTTTTCACAGCTTTCCGAGTTCAATGCAAAATCATTGAAAGAAACTTATGGGGACTTGTGAAAAAAGAAGACATAAAATCCAGAGACCCACCTTTTTCATCTTCTTATTTGATGTAGATAAGTCAGTCCCCATTTTCAACACTACTTGTCAACCCAGATTGCCTCATCTTTAGAGTTAATGGCAAACAAAACACATCAGAGACCTCCACCTGAAATTATTGAGAATAATGATCTGATAACACAAAGCCTTCTATTAATCAATCATCTGGAAAAACTTATGAACATGAAACCACCCGCCACACAATATGGGGGGCAGACTTTCTAGCAAGTCCGCAACCTTGGATCCAAACTCACCACAGATTGAACACACATTGAGCTATTGATAAAGGCACCATACAATCAGGGATGAACACCACTCAGCAGAACACTTTTAGGTGGGTATTCCAGTAGAGTTCAGTATGTTTTCAGTATGAGTTCAGTCTGAGTTCCATCTTAGTTTAGGTTGAGGACTTGCTAGCAAGTCCACCCCCTATATTGCGTAGTGACCAATTTTGAGTTCAGCAAGTGAGATAAAGAAGTACAATGCCATGACCAAATTGATGACACCACTTTTACAATTTCAAAATTTAATAATCAACTTTTTGAAGTCATACTTGACATTGTATTCAAGATCACAGGCAAAACTGAATACACATTCAGAATAGCAGAAAAGAAAAGATAAAGACAAAGGAGAATTGATTCAATTTGGATCCAAAAATGCATAAGAAAGGTCAATGATGCAGATTGAACAAAGCACAGAAAATCAAATCTTTCAACCTTTTTTATCTATTTTATAGATGGAGTATAAAGTTTTTTTGTATTTTTTCATGATCATAGGTTTTCAAGTATTAGTGATTGTCTGTCATTTTTAAGTCAGGTTGATTGTATTTTCAAAAAAAAGTAATTGCCCATTTAATTCAGAAGACCTCATATGGAATAATCTCAAAAGCTACATCATAGGTCTTTTTTACATAATCATCAAAAATCTAAAAAAAACCCAATACTTCTGTATCCCATCACATTTGTAAATAGCCTTTGCAATAACTGCAGATTTTTTGAATCAATGGAAAATTGTGCAAACTGATACATCTTTTTTCAAACTCCAAAAATTAAAGAGTAAATATTAATTATTTTATATAAATTGATGCTATAAATTGTATAATACTGAAGTATATAGATACAATAATATGAATCTTTTATAATAATAATTAGAAATTTAAAATTTAAAATTAAAAAATTTGGAAATAACAAAAATGATGTAATTATGTAAAATGAGGAATAATTATAATACATGGATTAAAAATGAATGTAAGTGATAATAATTAAGAGGTATGAGAATTAAGGGTTAAAAGATGGAGAAAAAAGAATTGTTAACAACTTGAAAGAATAACATGACAGCTATAAATGTATTTAATCATCATAAAGCATTAGAAAAGAAGTATAGGTAAGTGAAAAAATATCAACCATTAAAGATGAAGTACAGAATCATAAAAAATGTAAAAAATCTTATGTTGAATGTTTATATGATATATGTGTTAATAGAAAGAAAGAAGCAGTTCTGTATCTTATAATAATAGTAGTATAAAAAACAAGGAATAATGAATATAATATACTCATCAAAAATATAATTGGATGAAGAAAAGAAAAAAAATATTTTGAACAAATTCAAAAAAATATGGTGTACTCTGACCTACAGTGGTAGTTAAAGGTTGACCTAATTGATATTCCAAAACATATCTAAATAGAAGCAAAAAAACACAAGTGTACCCTAATCATTGCCCAAAGATCAGGGTACACTTCTCAAAATTTCTCAAAAAACTTTAATACAGGCCAAAATACAATCATGTACTATAATCATTGGCCAAAGATGAAGTTACCCCTCTACAAATACCATTAAACACATTTTTGCAGGCAAATATACCATTGTGTACCCTGATCTTTGGCTGAATATCAAGGTACACCTCTTCAAATTTCATGAAATATTTGAATAGGAGAATAAAAATATTTACCCTGATTTTTGTAAGCAAATCAGGGTACAAATCTTCAATTTTTAAGCACAATGTGTAGACAGGCAAAAATACAACGGATGACTCTGATGAAGGGTGATAGAAAAGGGGTCATTTATTTTCAAAGTCAAGCCCAATTTGAATACAGGAAAAAATGAAAGGTGGACCCTGATTTTTGCCCAAAGATAAGAGTACACATCATCAATTTTCATGTAGTTCTTGAATAACATCAAAAACATATTTGTGGACTTTGATCTTTGACTGAATATCAGGGTACCCCACTCAAATTATCTCATAAAAACTTAATCAAGGAAAAAATACAATAGTTGACTCTGATCTTCAGCCAAAGATGAAAGTCCACCTCTACAAATATTATTGAACACATTGTTTCAGAAAAAAATACCAATGTGTACCCTGATCTTTGGCCAAAGACCAGGGTACATCTCTTCAAGTTTCCAGAAAAATATGAATAGTAGAAGAAACTGCAGGTAGGCATCCATCTAGAGAAAACAATTAAGGTTAACTTTCCCAAATTCAAAGATGAACAATGTTATTTTGAGAAATACAAAATAGCTGTACACAGATCTTTGATTGTAAATTTTTTTAGTTTTTTTTTCATTTATAAATTATAACAAAATAACCATGATGAATATCCATAGGTCAAGATTTACATGTGGTTTTAGAAAGTAGATTAAAATTTGGCTTGAAAATTGTTGAGGGTGAAGATCAGAGTCCTCCATTGTATTTTTGCATGAGTTGAAATAATATGAAATAAATTTAGAGGTGTACACTGATCTTTTCCCAAAGATCATGGTCCACCATTTAATTTTTGCCTGCAAGCATGTGTTCAATGATATTTGTAGAGGTAGACCTTCATCTTTGGCTGAAGATCATAGTCCACCATTGTATTTTTTCCTGGATTAAGTTTTTATGAGAGATTTGGAGAAGTTTACCGTGATCTTTGGGTAAAGATCAGAGTCCAAAAAAATGTTTTTGCTTTTATCCAAAAAGTAAATGAAAATTGATGATTTTTACCCAGATCTTAGGGCAAAGATCAGGGTCCACTTTTGTATTTTTTCCTGGATTAAATTTTTATGTGATAATTTTAGTAGTGTACCCTGATCTTTGGGAAAAGATCACAGTCTACAAATGTGTTTTTGCTGTTATTCAAAAACTAAATGAAAATTGATGATGTGTGCCCTGATCTTTGGGCAAAGATCAGGATCCACCTTTCATTTTTTCCAGTATTTAAATTGGGTTTGACTTTGAAAATAAATGACCCCTGTTCTAAAACCCTTCTTCAGAGTCATCCATATTATTTTTGCCTGTATACACATTTTGCTTAAAAAGTGAAGATGTGTACACTTATTTGCACACAAAAATCAGGGTACATATTCATTTTCTCATATTCAAATTCTTAATGAAATTTGTAGAGGTTTACCCTGATCTTCAGCCAAAGATAAGGGTACACCATTGTATTTTTTCCTGCAACCATGTGTTCAATGATATTTCTAAAGGTGGACCTTCATCTTTGGCCAAAGATCAGATTCAACCATTGTATTATAGCCTTGATTAAAATTGTAGGAGAGATTTTGTGAAGTTTACCCAGATCTTTGGGAAAAGACCAGGGTACACGTAAGTGGGTTTACCATTATATTTCTCCCTTTAATCACATTGTACTTGAAAATTGAGAAGTTGTGCCTTAATCTACAAGTGAAGTTCAGGGTAAAAATTTGTATCTTTGCTTTAATTCAGAAATTTTAAGAAATTTGAAGAGGTGTACCTTGACCAACGGCTGTTAATCAGTGTCTGTCCTGTTATTTTTACCCACTGAAATGTTCCAATCCTATAATCACATCAATATTATTATTGACCTAATTTCAACCTCCCTGAGAATCTATTTATTATTTATAATTCATTGTTAATATTTTCATTGTATCTACTTATTTTATCATATTCATATTGTTTTTACTAAAAATTTAAACATCTACATAAGATTCTATTATATTTTCAAGTTTTATGTTACTTTCCTAAATTTTAAACAAAAAACTTTTACACAAGATTACTCCATTTTTATAAACTTCACTTTCTATCTCTATACTTCTTTTCTTTATTTAGTGGAACCTTCTTATTTAATTTTTTACAGTACTCTCACATAGATTCCTATCTACACATTACCCATAACCTTTTTTTCATAACATTTTTCACCCTCATTTTGTTTTTTCAATGCTCAGCCATCATTTTACTCCACCTTTTCACACTACCATTCTAAAGTTTCAGAACCTTCATTTTATTTAATCAGTATTTTTATCTTTTGAAAAATCCCTAATATAATTTTTATTAAATATTTTTCTTACCCTCTTTTTCATCTCTTTTCTTCTTTAGCAATTTTTCAACACTTTTCTGATCAGTTATGAGTATTTCATGATCCTTATCTACCAGATCTTCTTTTTCAGTGTCATTTCAATTTTCTCTTTTAATAATTTTAGCTTTATTGTTTTGTCTTTTGTTTCAATGTACTGTGGAACTTCTATTTCTAGAAGAGGAAAAATTCCGAGTCCTTTGAATAGCTTCTTGGAAAAATCAATTGATGATTCCAGACATGTAAGCCCTTATTCCTCATTACATTTTGATGTGTAATGCAGTACTTCATTTTCTGGCCAAAGTATTAACCATAGTCCATCACATTTGTTAAAGTTTATTTTTGAATCCAACTCTGGGAAAGTAAACTCTCCTCCTTCTTTCTGTGGTTTATTCTCATGGTAAGGGCGCTCATCAAGTTAATTTTGATATGTATTTTTGGGGTATCAAATATCAAATACATATTAACTCTCATCCCTATTGTAGTGTAAATTTTTACTGTATCCGTTACCATTAATCCCCAAGGTCCATGCCAGAGTTCCAAAAAAAGAGTCTTCTTCCTCTTCCAAACCCAGTATATTTAACTCCTTTTCCAATACCCATGCTTCCTCATATAACTTCTTGGACAACAACTGAAAGAAAAATCTATAAAAAATAGATAATTTTTTTCTTGCTTGATCTCTTTCAGCTTTTGTAATTATTTCATTCACATATCTCTCTAATACAGTCTATCAATGCTTTACTCACTTAAAAACATGAAAAAAATACTTACTTAGATCATGAGGAATCAAGAATCCCATCAAAATTCCATCAACAAACATTACTCCACTTTCTTGTGGTCCCTTACATGAGACCACATGCTCCAAAAGCTGAAGATCTCTCATGGCCTGTCTTTTATTGCAAATTTTATTGAGATTTTCTAACTTCTCCAATGAAACCAATGATATAATGATTGGTTGTGCACCTCTTTTTTTGGGCTGGATGAATTTTGTTCCCTCATTCAGCTTCTTGGAATATTATGGGTTTAATTCTCCATATTGTGTCTTGTGTATTGATTTACTTTCAATTTTCTACCATACATCGGATTGCCGTCTATTATGCTAACTCCCTGATCTTCTGCTTCTTTAATTTACATAAAATTTCTTTTTCCATTTATATTTAGATGTTTTATCTTCCCTGCTCTTTTCCCTTGATTTTTTCCTTTACCATCCTTTATCAACAAGTCTTCTTCTGAATCACACATTGGTTACTCTACTAAAACTCTGATTCAGATATAAATTCATGATCAGTATATGAAAGTTCTAAATCAGTTAAATCTCTTTAATTAAATGTTTGAGTTGAAATAACATGATTCATAGTCTAAGAGGTTCAATAATGCTCTACAAGATGCTCACTGCATTAAACTTCAATCATGTTATTTCAATCTATTAAAACACTAGACAATTTTTTGTTATAAAATGAAGATACTTTGACATACCTTAATTTATTTTAATCCAAAAATTTTCATCCTCCTTTTTTGGTAACCAAAAAAACTAGAACCAAACATTAATTAAAACTCAAATGACATTTAATACTTTTCAGTAAACATTACATGAATGAGTGGCTAAAAGGGGCAATAATGCTCTAACAACATTCTTGCTGAAAAAGTCATCAATCATATAATATTTACTATTCCCACAACTTGAAGGGAAAAATTACAAAAAAAAAACCCACATACTTTCTTTTATTTCCCAGTTGTTGTGTACAGAAAATAATCTGTAATACAAAAATAAAATTAAAATAAAAAGGTGTTACTACAAAAATTTACTACATCTAATAAATCTCTTGTCTAAATACTTTGTGATTGAATGAATATGAGAAATTATTTTAAATTCACAACACTACTTCTGCATCAGTCATCAATCATGTAATATATCACCACACAATAAGGGGGGCAGACTTGCTAGCAAGTCCGCAACCTTGGACCCAAACTCACCACAGATTGAACACACATTGAGCTATTGATAAAGGAGCTATACAATTAGGGATGAGCACCACTCAGAAGAGCAGTTTTAGGTGGGTGTTCAATTAGAATTCAGTCTGAGTTCCATCTGAGTTCAGGTTGAGGACTTTCTAGCAAGTCCACCCGCTATATTGCATAGTTTATTAATCCAAATTACAAAAATAAATGTGAAAAACATAAGATTAGCTTCATAATTTTTTAAAACATCTACTCCCCCTTACTAGAAACAAACCTACATTAAAAGAATGCCATCTAAAATTCATAATGTTAGTAAAAAGATCAATTATGTTATGAAAATCTGTCTGGTAATAATTACATGATTGAGGGTACTTATAGGGAAATAATGCTCTAAAACAATTTTCACTGCATTAGCCCTCAATCATGTAATACTTTCTCATTATGAAAAATATAAAATATTTCCTTTATAAATTATAGCCATTTACATACCTTTTATACCCTGAATCTTCTTTTCCCAAATAAAACTGTGTAAAAGAGAATTCAAAAAAAATTAGAAATTTCATTAATTTATTTAAAACATTTGTTGCTATATATTACTTGATTGAGTTACTAAGAGGGGAAATAATGATCTACAAAATTCTCACTCACCACACAATATGGGGGGCAGACTTGAGAGCGAGTCTGCAACCTTGGACCCAAACTCACCACAGATTGAACACACATTGAGCTATTGATATAGGAACCATTCAATCAGGGATGAACACCACTCTGCAGAACAGTTTTAGGTGGGTTTTCAAGTAGAGTTCAGAATGAGTTCAGTCTGAGTTCCATCTGAGTTCAGGTTGAAGACTTGCTAGCAAGTCCACCCCCTATATTGCATAGTGACTGCATTAGAAATCAATCATTTAATAATACAACCACTTTTAAAGAATTTTTTTGTGGGAAAAAAAAGTTTTTACAGACCTTTATTTATGCAATTATATAATTTTGAATTAATAAATATCTTCTAATAGATATGAGTTCAACAGAACCTGAAGAAAAAATCCAAGTAAATATCAGAACCACTCATATTAAGTTTAATAATTTTTTACTCCAACATCAATTCATTCATTCACTAAAATTATTTGTAATATTTACATACTTCATTAGGCCCCATATCAAAAAATATATTTTCCTGAATAGCATGCTCAAACCTTTTAAAGAGTAGTTGATTATTATTCACCAAATATCTTCAAGAAATCCAGGAAGATATTATCTGGATGGCTGGCAGAAAAAGAAAGATGGGGTGCTAGAAAAATTCTCTGAGCTTAAAATTTTGCATGAGAAAATAGTAACTGAAGTTATAAAAGCAAAAATGTCCTGCAAGTATGCACCAAAATCATAGTGGTTTCTGGAAGGAACTAGGATAGACATATTAATCACACCAATAGACACAAGTTAATTTCAAGCTTTTTCAAAGTAGAATTCAAATTATTGGTAGACTACTTGCTACTAATGGATACCAGCAAGTAAGACATCTAGTCTCATATTTAACAGATTTAAGAATGAAATTTTGGTGCATATATCACTTTCCTCCTAGAAATTAACTCACTCTTAGTTGGATGGAAAACAATAAACACATTATTTTTGGCAGGGGTATGCAGCCTACTATCAAATTCCTGCCAGCAATCTTAAATGATAATCTTTCTGGCAGGTTGTGATTGAAATCAATCATATTAGATCAATGCACTTGAGCAACTCACTTGATTTATTCTAGCTTTTTTAAAAAAGTATTGAGGGGAAGAAGTAGATGAGAATGTGCATTTGAGAACATGATTTGCCTGCCAGCCAGCAGAAAATAAATAACTTGCTGGCTGGAAGGTTGATGTAGCAAGCAGTGAAAATCAATCAATTGATTGTTTAACCTGCCTGCTGCCTGTCAGCCATCCATAAAGACACTTTCTGGCTTTCAGGAATCTGTAAAATTTATCAATTGATTGACTTGAATTGCTACATCAACCTTCCGGCCAGCTGAGAAGTAATTTAGTTTCTGGTTGGAAGGGCCTCAGAACTGACTTGCTAGCTGCATTACAGACAGCTAGGCAGCAAATTTCTGTTTGAAATACAGCAAGAAATTAATTTTTGGGGGTGATACTTTCCAGAAAAGGCCTTCAAGTGCCTTTCAATCTTGCACATGCCTGAAAGCCAGCTTAAAATTAATTGGTATGCTGTCTGGCAGGGTCAGGATTAGAGAGTTTTTTAAGATGCCAACCAGACAGCAATTAAAATGCTAGCTGTCTGGAATGCAATAATTGAGACATAATTTAAAGAAACTAGATATTAGAATAGAAACAAAAAAAAGTGGCAGAAAATAACAATGAAAGAGATACATTCCAAAAACTGAAAAATGAGAAAGTGAAAAATATGAAAAAAGTTAAAAAGAAAAAATAAGAGAGAAACAGTTATTTATAAGCAACCCAAAAAATTACTAATTAATTGTTAACAGGTTCTGTAGGAAGTGACCAGAAGCAAGGCAAGGGGTTGAAGGTTTTGTTGGAGGAAGTGTAGGTAGTGCGTTTTTGATGAATAATGACAATTTGAAAATATCAACTTAAGATTCAGTCAAAGAAATTATTGAGGGAAAGAAAATAAAATGAGCAAACTAAAGAGATGAATAATATGAAACTTTCAATTTCAAAAAACATTCGGCATGTAAATATGTATGATTTTCTGTCAAACAAAAATCCATGTAAAACACTTAAATCTTTAAATTCAAATAAAATATTCAATATTTCTTAATTCAATTTTAATCACCTACATTTTCCTTTCTCACTATAGTTATTTGAATGTTTCTGATTTTGTAGAATAGAATGTAAACTACCAACTCAAAAATGGTTGAAAAATGACAAAAAAAATTGAAAAAAATGATTTAGTGTAGAATGTATGATAACCATCAGTAATTCAATGATTATCTTCAATTTTTTTATAAAAATTTTCCTATAGCACGCATATCTTCTAAGAATTTCATACAATCTCAACCAGCATGGGGTATGAATTATATGGAGAAATTAAGTGAGAATACATGATGAAAGTGGCATTTTAACATAACAAGAAGCAAAGAAAAGAAGGCAAACTGCAGCATCAAGGATTATTACATGAGAGGAACAATATTTGAAAATCCACCAGATTGAAAAAACAAATAACACAACTAATGGGGCAGTGGGAGAGTTGGAGATAAGACTCATTGTGTTAAAGAGATCTTTAAGCTGTTGTGCTGCTTTCAGAAGGGCACAGAATTGTTTTTGGTGAGCAGAACAGGAGAGGATGACACATTCTCAAGTATTTTTAGTCCATAAGGGGCTTATGAGACAGTCTCAAGAAGGTGAAGCATTGAATTGGTTAAGGTACTTTTACAGGAGAATGGCCTGATAAAAATTGAATAAATTAAATAGCATGAGATCAGGATAAAATTGTCAAAAATTTATAAATTCTGGCTTTGTCACAATTCCCCCTTAATTTCCTGAGTTTATTACAATAAGGGGGGTTAGGGGTGAGGAGATAAATTTTTTTTCAAGAATTATAAGCATATTTTCACTTTTTTCCTGGTTGTTTAAATGTTTGTACAGATTATGTCTCCTCATAATTATTATTCATTCACCAAACTTTATTCATATTATTTATAATTGTTCCTGTCTATCACTAATAATCTTTTTATATTAGCTATTATAAACATCTCCTGCTGTATTTGATATTGAGAAAAATGATATATTACAAAGATATTCTGAATGAGAAGATATTATTAGTAAGAAAATTTTTTTATAACTTTTTCTTTTATTTTTTTTGAACATCATTGGCTTGTTTTTTTTTTGGTAAACAACATTTATATAACAATAATCTGAAAAGTTGAAGAACCCAACTTGAAAATTTTATTTGACTGTCTAAAATGAAACTTTTTTTTAATTATTGAGAATTTGACTTCAACATGTTCTCAACAGATAATAATTTACTCATAAGTGAATGTTCATATGAGCTTCATAATGTGTTCAAAGTAAAATCAATACTTCTTCATGATGGTGTCATCACTTCCTCAATGTGTGGTCAAAAAGATATGAATTAGTGTTCAAGTTTGCGCACTTGCTAGCAATTCCACCCCCATATTCCATGGTGAGAGAATTTTAGAAGTATCTCAAAATTCCATAGTTCATTTGCTCTCACCTAGCTACAATTTTAGTGCATGTACAGCCATTTTCCTGACTTTAAGAACATGATTATTATTTTTGATCTTTAATTAGGCTGGTGCAATTTTTTCCACAGTTGTATAGTTAAAATGCTATTTTTTTTTGTTAATGCTGTATCTGGTGGTGAGCAAGGTGGTTGTGGTGGTGAGCAAGATGGTTGTGGTGGTGAGCAAGCTGGTTGTGGTGGTGAGAAAGCTGGTTGTGGTGGTGAGCAAGCTGCTGGTGGTGGTGAGCAAGCTGGTTGTGGTGGTGGGTGAGGTGGTTGAGGGGGTGAGAGAGGTGGTGAAAGTTGTGTGAGTGGTAGTGGTGATGGTTGTGTGAGTGGTGGTGGTGGTAGTGAGCCAGGAGGTGGTGGTGATGGCAGTGAGCAAGGAGGTGGTGGTGGTTTGAAAAGACCCGAATTCTAATAATCTTTTATAAATGAAAATAAGGCAGATGTTAATAAAAATGATCTGCCCTTAGAATGGTCTTTGCTGCTGTTACCTTTTATAAATGAAAATAAGGCAGACGTTAATAAAAATGATCTGCCCTTAGAATGGTCTTTGCCGCTGTTACCTAATAATTAAAAATAGATATTATTTGAGCGAGATAGAAAAGACCGGTTAGATAACAGATAAATACAAAATCTACCTTTTATAAATGAAAATAAGGCAGACGTTAATAAAAATGATCTGCCCTTAGAATGGTCTTTGCTGCTGTTACCTATATACATTAGTTGTAAAGATCAATAATTGTAATAATAATAAAATAAAATTAAAGAAAACTTGAATCTGACCTAATAATCAAAAATAGATATTATTTGAGTGAGATAGAAAAGACGGAAAAATAGGAAAAATAGGACCCAGTATATAAGTTAGTATCTCGCTCAGCAAACAAGGTCATGATTGAATAGCAGACTAGAAGAACGTCACAAAATACGTGAGCATGCCTCCATGCCCGTGAAAATAACATCTATCTAAACAAGTATGGAAATAAAACCACATAATACGTGAGCATGCCTCTATGCATGTGAAAGTAGCATCTATCTAAACAAGTATGGAAATAAAAAAAATAGAATAAAAAAATAGAAAATAAGGAAACAACTATTCGTTCTTACACCCCTCCTTGCTATCAATCATACCTTTTAAGCCAATTTTTTTTGAGAAAATTATAAAATTTTTCTTTACTGAGGGATTTAGTAAAAACATCGGCAATCATGTCGGTTGAAGGAGTATATTGAAGATCAATTTTTCCAGAAGATACTTGCTCTCTTATCCAGTGAAACTGGATCTCAATATGTTTAGTTCTGGCATGAAAAACAGGATTTTTACAGAGAGCAATAGAGCATTGATTATCTGAGAATAGTTTAGAAGAAGACTTGCAATCAAAACCAAGGTCATTGAAAAGGGTTTCCATCCAGATTGCCTCTTGAGCTGCATCAACTGTGGCTTTGGACTCGGCTTCACTCATTCTAAGAGCCACAGTGGGTTGCTTTTTGCATCTCCAACTAACTGCAGTTCCATTGATGATAAACACATAACCAATGGTAGATCAACGAGTTACTGGACAACCTGCCCAATCAGTGTCAGCAAAGCCGGTTGGTAAAGAGTAACTGTAATGTCTCTCATCGTCAAAATGAGAATCAGCTTGAAAAGAAAGTGAAAGATTAATTTTATTTTTGAGGTATCGTAAAACTCTTTTGAAAGCTATCCAATGCTTTATGCCAGGAGAAACTAGATGTTGAGCAAGTTGACTGTTGATAAAGGCAATATCAGGTCTTGTTGCCTGAGTGATGTAATTAAGCCGTCCAACGGCTCGACGATAATTGATGTTTAAATGTGTGAACTGATCTATTTCATCTTGAGTAGCTGGTATTAGTTGTGTATTCATCTGCATTGGAGTATTTTCTGGCTTGCAATCCATCATGTCATAAGATACGAGTAAATCTCTGATTTATTGATCTTGACATAACAATAAAGTTTTGGAATTTTTTGTCTCTAATTACCCTCATACCTAATATAAACTTTGCATCACCGAGGTCTTCCATGTCAAAATGTGAAGATATTGCATCTTTAAACCATTGCACATCTTTGCCGAAGATTGATAAGTCATACACATGAACATGGACATAACACGGATGACTAGAGCTTTCGTGGATAAAAAGGCATGGATCTGCCGCTGATGTATAGAAGTTGAGAGTGTGAAAGAAATTAATTAATTCTGTATACCAGAATCTAGATGCTTGTTTAAGACCATATAGTGATCTCTTAAGCAATAACACTGGATTTTTAAACTCTGGAGGTTTTTTCATACCAAGTGGAATAGTCATATAAACATCTTCATCAGGTTTTCCATATAAAAATGCACCCTTCACATCCATCTGAATGAAGTCCCAGTCTTCTCGTGTAGCAAGACTAATTAGAACTCGTAGGGTGGTTAATCTTCCAGTAGGGGCAAAAGTTTCAAAATAGTTAATTACTTCCTTTTGAGAACATCCTCGTGCACATAGTCTAGCCTTATACTTTTGAATATTGCTGTCTGCATCTCTTTTAATCTTGAACACCCAAATGGAACCTATGGATGGAATGTTAGCAGGCTTTTCCACAACATCCCACATGTTTTTTTGATGAATCATATTTAATTCCTTATTAATAGCTTCAATCCAAAAGTTGCCATCTGTTCGATTGATGGCTTCAAAATAAGTAAGAGGATCGGAAAGATATATATTGGGAATTTCATCATGTTGGGAATGAGAAGTAATTGAATCAACAGAAGACAAATAGTTTTTGATTTCAACAACACTGTTTAATTTTGTCGGGACTCTTCGTCTAGTACCTTCAATGATATTTCCAGTGTCAATCGCAGAATCAATATCCTTAGGAGCTGTATCGGAGGTTAATTGATAGTCCCAATATTTATTTATTGGAGTTGAATCATTTGAATCAGACAAAGGATCTGGAAGAAAAGTGCCTGAATCATGATCAACTATTGATGAATGAGAGGATTCTGTTGATGGAATGGAGGAATTTATTGGCAATGAAAACGCATCCTCAGCAAAAGCATCAGCCAGCTGATTTTCAATCAATGGACTCTGTATAGGAAAGTTTGATTCATCGAAGACAACATTATGTGAATAAATGATTGAATTGTTGTCTAGACGAAGTAATCGATAAGAGGAAATCTCTTTGGCATACCCAAGACAACAACATTTCAAAGAATTAGGACGAAATTTCCCAAATCTCTTTGATTTGTCAATTAACGCATATGCTGTACAACCAAAGACTTTAAGATGATCAAATTTGGGATCTTTGCCAAACCTCATGTTAAATGGAGTTTCAAAGTTTATTGACGCTGAAGGAAGTCTGTTTTCCAAATATACTGCAGTATTTACGGCTTCTCCCCAAAACTCAATTGGCATCTTGGCATGAAATAAAAGGGACTTAGCCATTTCGGTTGTAATTCTATTCCCTCGTTTGGCAATCGGATTTTGTTGAGGTGAATAGGGTGAAGTTATAATCATTTTAAACCCATCTTTAACACTCAATTCATTAAATTTTTTTTTAATAAATTCAGTTCCTCCATCGCATACAAAGTTTGCAACCTTTAGATTGGAAATATTCTCAATTTGAATTTTAAAATTTAAAAATGTTTTAAAAGAATCGGATTTATTGCTTAATAAGAAAACAAATCGATAAGAAGTAAAAGAGTCTGTAACTTTGAAATAATAAGATGCGCCACCATAAGAAGGCGGTGAAATTTTTCCGCTAAGATCACAATGGAGATATTCTAAGAAACGAGTGCCTCTGGGAATTGCACCTGGAAATGGAGAATGATGCTGTTTTGCATCTACACAGGGTTCACAAAAATTAAAATCATTTAAAAATTTAAAACCAATCTTGGATTGAAGTTTATCCAAATATTGAGGGTTTGAGTGACCTAGCCTATGATGCCATAAAGTCTTGGAATTAGAAGCAAGCATTGATTTAATGTTTACAATAAATTGCTCACCAAACTTGGCGTTTAAGATAACAATTCCTTCATTGGAATCCCATTTTCCATCTAAAACGACCTCATCATCCTTAGTTATTGTTAGTACTCCATCTTTACTTGTATGTTGCTCGCATCCATGAGTGATAAAAGGACCAAGACCAATAAGATTTTGGCTTATTTGTGGAACATGTAGACAATCGGTCAGCATAATAGCTTCTCTTGATGTGACAAGATTGACGGAGCCTTTTCCAATGCTGTAGATTATATAGTCATTACCAAGCTTTATTGGTTGACGAAAAGGATGATAGGTTTTAAAATTTGAGTGATCTTTGATCATATGTACAGTAGCTCCGGTGTCAAAAACAATGAGTTTTGAAGAAGAAGTTGAGAGGTTTGCCCGAAAGATTTTTGCTGGACCACAACTAACATTGGCATGAACTTCTTCCGTTTTAGAGGTACTTGCATTAGAGCAATTTTTTCTCTTTTCTGGATGAAGTTGAAAACAATTGTCTTCTGAATGTTTTGCTTTTGGCTTGTGTTTGCCATCTCGACAATATTCCCATTTGGGTTTCTGATTGCCTTTCACTTTGTTTAACAGCGCTGAACCAGATTAATTTTCTGATTCAATTTCAGAAGACAATCGAGCAAGTCGTGACATTAAACTTGCAACAGAGAGATGAGTTTGAGTAACTTCACAAGCATGTAAGATAAGAGCCTTGTGAGTAGCATAAAATTCAGGAAGTTGCCTTAAAAGTCGATGTGCTTCATTCTCGCTTTCAACAGAGACTCTGACGGCACCTAATTCATTGATGCGAGTTCTTAAATTGTTAACAAAGCCCATAAGATTTCCTTCGTGGCATTTAACATTGTGATAGCAAGCAAAAATTGAGGCTCAATTAGAGGCATCAGCAGCGGCATACTGATTGATAAGTTTGGTCCAAATTTGCCATGGCTTCTCCATATCTTCATCGGTAACAAAAGCGGCAATATTAGCGGCATCAAGTTTGGAGATAATAATATTAGTTGATTTATCTGCACGTTTTTGAAATTCAAGTTTGATATTTTGAGCAGCATCAGTTGGTGGTGGAGTTTCAAGACCAAAAACAATATTTTTAAGATCATGATAAGTGAGAAGAGCCCTCATCCTGATTCGCCATTCATGAAAATTATTAGCACTAAGAACAGGAATGTTTCGTAGGGTATCACCACCAGTATCATTGTTTAAATCCATAATTGGTGGAGAGGAAGGTCGAGCAGTATCAAAGCTAGAAGTAGAAGAATCGGAAAGGTTTGATGGTGCTGGCGATGGGAAAGTAAATGTATCGTCTGATGTCATTCACTTGAGCACTGGGCCCATAACCTGAAAAGACCCAAATTCTAATAATCTTTTATAAATGAAAATAAGGCAGACGTTAATAAAAATGATCTGCCCTTAGAATGGTCTTTGCCGCTGTTACCTTTTATAAATGAAAATAAGGCAGATGTTAATAAAAATGATCTGCCCTTAGAATGGTCTTTGCTGCTGTTACCTAATAATCAAAAATAGATATTATTTGAGCAAGATAGAAAAGACTGGCTAGATAACAGCTAAATACAAAATCAACCTTTTATAAATGAAAATAAGGCAGACGTTAATAAAAATGATCTGCCCTTAGAATGGTCTTTGCCGCTGTTACCTATATACATTAGTTGTAAAGATCAATAATTGTAATAATAATAAAATAAAATTAAAGAAAACTTGAATCTGACCTAATAATCAAAAATAGATATTATTTGAGTGAGATAGAAAAGATGGAAAAAAAGGAAAAATAGGACCCAGTATCACCACAGAAAATTTGGGGGGGGTATTGCTAGCAATACCCCTCATTTAAAAATGTTAGGAAGTGGTTGGAAAGTTGTTGGAAGGCTGTTGGGAGTTCATTGTGAAACCAGATTTAAATTAATTGGACAAAGATTTGGTAATCAGTTAGACCTAGGTTCAACCAAACTCAATCACAGGTTTCTTGGAGCTTGGTGATTACTTTGATTTTGAGCTGAGCACAGATTGAGAAAAGCTTGAACATATCACTTAACATATCATAATATTCACTTTCCCATCTTGTGGAAAGCAAAATTTGATATTCGTTCTAAGAATATCTACATATATTTTCTTGCCAAGTTGGTAACAGAAGGTTAAACTGTAGTATCTCAATTATTACACTAGACTACATAGATATTTGATAAAACATACAATTCAAATCAATTTTAATATTATTGAGATCACCATAAGTGTCTGTCCAAAGACTTACAAAAAGTATGTTAGTATCAAGACATCGTTCTAGGTAGTAGTTTCAATTTGGATTTTGAACTGACATCTAAAGCATTTTACTATTAGACAGAAACATAAATAAGTGTAATAAGAGTGAAATTATTCTATTTTGTGATTATAATGTAACAATAAAGCACATTTTTATTGAGAAAATTTTTCTTCCTCCACAAACCAAAATTTACTCTATAGTCTCAAGATTTATTTTTAAGCCATATTATTCATTTCAGTTATCATTGATTTACTTCCAATATTTATTAAAAAGATAATAATAATACATGTGAAAGAATTATGAGCTTAGCATAGCATATGCTAAAAAGTTATTTTGTCGTTTTATTCAAAACTGATTATTCATTTTTTGCTTCAATTCATCTTTTAACAACCACTATCTTCAGATACTATTCTTACTTAATATGTCAAGTCTCAGATGTGTTGGACAGTTCTCAATAACAATCAATCAAATTTATATGAATGTAATTTCAAGATTTCAAAACTCACCGACCCCCACAATTTTACAGCGAGGCCATTCGAATGTTCATATTTTTGGACTATTTGAAGAAAGAAAACCAACCCTTTTCGGTAATCTTTCTCAAGTGCAGAGTCAGCACATTGGACCACTATTGGGTGACATTGGCTCTGGATCTCACCATTTAAACCAAAGAAGTGCCTTGAATCCTATGAAGCCTTTCTATTTTCATGCTTACTTGGTTCCAGTTTTTGGTAATCAGTATCAACTTTGGGGATGCCTCTTTTCTTCAAGTACACTAATCAGTCTTGCTAAAAAAGCATTTTCTTCTGCACAAATCGACTTATGTCCAATCCTGAACTACGACTCCACCATCTTTTTTAATATCCCGCATGTAACTTTTGAAGGCTCTTTCCAAATATCTCAGAGTACTCAAGATTGGAAAGCTGATCAACTTATCCGAGGAATCAAAACAGTTCTCAAAACACATCAACTTCAAGCAATAAATTTTATGATTGACAATGAACGAATGTTAAAGGAAAAGTTGGATATCATGTGAAGGCACCAGGACAACCATTGGCTTAGAACTGGATTCAATGACTATAAAGATCAGTTTCCTAACAATCAATTAACGCCTGAAGGAAACGGGTCAATACTTGCTGATGATATGGGTTTGGGAAAGACACTTTCAACTCTTTCTCTTATAAGTGCAACTCAAAGTGAAGCAAGACAATTCCAGGTATCAGAAAATCAAGAAGGTATTAATCGGAGTTCAGCCACACTGATTATATGCCCCCTGGCAACACTATCGAATTGGATCAATGAAATAAGTGTGCACTTTGAAGATAATGCGCTTCCTTTCAAGGCTCTTTATGGGAAGGATTGTCAAAATACTAATGTCAATGAGCTACAGGACACTGCTATTGTTTTAACGACCTATGAAATAGCTATCCCAACGATGTCAAAAAATCAAAGCCAAAAAAAGATACCGGTGACTCAAATGCTCTTTTGGTATAGAGTTGTTTTAGATGAAGCTCAGTTAGTGCCCATTTCTATATCTAAAACTTAAAACTTAATTTTTATAATCAATTTTTATAAATATTCTTTTAGTTACATTAAAAATCCTTACTCACAGAGGGCTCAAACAATATTTGACTTGGAATCCCAACACCGACTATGCTTGACTGGAACTCCACTTCAGAACAGGCCCACTGACCTTCAAATTCTCATATTTTTTTTAGAATTGAAAAGTGGCAAGAAGACTGGTTATGGAAGAATTTCCTTTTTCCAGGTTTGCAAAAAGGAAAGGCTAATTCTATTAAATCAATCAATCACTTAATGAAAGTCATAAGCCTACGTAGAACAAAGGATGCAATTTTGTTTCTTCCAAAAAAGATTCAAAGGGGGAAATCGGTTCAATTAGCAGATCCATGGAGGTCTAAACTTGATGTGCTTCAAGAAGGATTCACTGAGCGATATGGGCCCTCCAGAAGCACTGACTTCCCTTGGGACTCATCTGAGTTTCTAAGAGAGCTGATGATTTTAAGAAAATTCTGCAACCATCCAATCTACAAAAATCTGGATGAAACTCCAACTTTTGATTTCACCTGGAAGCATTCCGCAAAGATTTGTCATCTTATAGGCCACTTAAAAAACTTTTTGTCTGGTGAAAGGGGTATAAATTTTCCAAAAGCTGTTATATTCTCCAACTTTGCAGACTTTTTGCAGATGTAAGTGATTCTATAATGAATTGTTTTACAAAATTGTGTTGGCTTATTAAAAACAATTTTCTAATATTTCAAAATAGAATAAAAATGGCTTTAGATGACCACAATATTAGGTATACCCAGTTTACGGGTGAACTCAGCAGGACAAAGCAAGACAAAAATATGCATGAATTCCATTTTAATAAAAATTTCCAAGTTTTGGTTGGAACGATTCAGGCTGCAGGAGTGGGTATAGATCTCAGGTGTGCTCAAAATGTATATATAATGGTGAGCTCAATGTCTTTTATTTCATATTAAGAACAAAAATATTAAATTTTTTATATGTTCAATGTTGAAATAGGAGCCAAATTGGAATCCAGCAGTTGAGCAACAGGCTGTTGATCGGCTGTATAGAATGGGGCAGCAAAATGAAGTAAATGTTTTGAATTATTTTGTACAAGGAAGTATGGAATTCAGCATGTATAAGATTGAAAGGAAAAAAATGGAGCTAACAATGTAAGCCAAATTTCATTTCTATAAATTTTAATGATAATAGTAATCATTAAAATTATGTTTTTGTTTTCAAGGCTAAGTGTCCCAAACAGTGGAAATGAGGAGTATGAGTGTGCAAACCTATTATTAAGGGAGTTTGTCAATCACTCACATTAGAGGATGAAAGAATTTCAAGGAGAGCAGGTAAATTTATGGGATTTTGTGGATTTAAAAGTCTGAGTTGTTGAGGATTTAGCGATGCAAGATATAAGGGAGAATAACAGTCATTTGGCAAACCCCGGGGGACATGAGAAGGATTAAGGTTAGGGGATAATGTTGAAACCAAACTGATTCTTTTGTACAAGGCCAAGTCCTTTAGCACACTTCCAGAGTAGGTTGAATTATCTTGAATATCAAAGTGTTGTTGGTCAAGATATTGTGCAACTTTAGAAAAATCTTCAGACCTCCATTGCATTAAGATACGTCTTAACGATCCATCATTATCAATTTTGGTGTCTGAACAACACTTGATGTTTGTGAAAAGGTTGTGATAAGTTTCACAATGTATAAGTTGTTTAAGAAGTTTAGTTCGGTTAATTGAATTCTAAGAATCTTTGTTATTTGAAATAAAGGTCATAAATAAAAACGGTTGAAAAAAAAGGGATTTTCATACTTTTTTTTTTATTCTATATTTATGCTTTCTCACTTTGATTATTTCTTGAGAGCTATGAGAATCCTTCCCAAGTCTTAATCTATCAGCATGACCTAAAAACCAACGGTGAAGAACTCCTATTTGATTTGAGAAGCTAATTTGAGTTGAGTCAATTGGATATGCAATCAAATTATTGGTTTTTAAGGCATTGTCCCAGTGTTTAATGAGAATATTTGCTGAGACCTGGTTCCATTTGTCAAACCAATCTAGGTTCCAAGCAAAAGTTGATCCTGGGAAACCACACATGCGAAGGTGCTCAATAAAAGATTCACGGAATATTGGTGGAAACTTTTCCGAAACCGCTGAATTTGATTCTGGATGAGGTAGTTCAAAGGCAATGTTGCAAGAATTCATGTCAAATGATGAAAATCTGTCTAATTGCTCTTCATTAGGGTTTTGTTTCCATCCATTTGATTCTGGTGACATATCCAAAAGTGAACGACAAAAATTGTGTATAGATCTACAAAAGTGAGAATTGAATGGAGGCAAAGTCTCATTAAAAATTCTATTAAGTGTTCTTGTGTTTGTGGGCAGGTTTCCATGAAGAAAGTAAGAGCTACTAGGGTTCATAAATAATTAGATTAAGAAAGTGTTCAATTAAATTAAGCAAAGAGGAAGGATAAATTGTTGAGCTGCAAAACTTTATGATCAAAGTTGATTTAAGGAGAAATATCACAAAAATTAAGAATAAGAAATATTTCAACTTTATGGAATTATAATATGCATAAATTATATTTTTATATGCAACTTGAACTCAAAAGGAATGGTATAAAATAAAGAGAATGATTATGTGATAAAAGCAGACTCATTTAAGAAACGGATTTTTTTTTCTTTTCAAAAAATTCTTCCACAAAAATAATTTGTTAAATGTGAGGCTATGTTCATTTTTTGATTACCAAAAAATTATTTTTGGTCCAATATGATAGTAATACATATTCTATTGAGTAATTTTTTTCAACCTGAATAAATAGACTAGAGTGTCACTTCATCACATTTATGTATGAAAAGTTATACAAGGTTTCAGCTTTTATGTAATTCTTTAAGGTTTACACTTTTGTAGCATCTATTATTTGAGTATTTTTGATTTTTTCTTTATAGAAAATTCTACCTTGTACAGACCAATTTTCAAAGTGAAAGAAATATGTTTGTGATTGTTTTTTACAAAATATTAACCTTATTTTTGGGTTTAACTTTGATTTTTGGGGTAATTTTTTAAATAATTATGTTAAAAATATGGATTACTTTTCTTATAGTCCATAACTAAGAATTTTTATCAAAATCAAATAATTATAGGGTAGTTAGATATAACTCAGAAGGCATTTGATAGAAAAATAATTAATATGCTTGTGCGTACAACAGAATTTTTTCTATGATAGATAATATTCTGATAAACATGCATGCATTGTTGTACAAATGCAGAGAGTATACAGAATACAAATAAAGTAGACTGCATAACTTTAAATTAATATATAATTTATCTGATTAAAAATTAAACATTTAAACTTAAATAATTTCAACACATATTCCATAATATTCTTTTGATAAAAAAATGTAGCTTATATTAGCTAGTGCCTTTCAAAAAAAGGAATACCTTCAATCGGTAACTTCGAATAGCTAACTTATTCCTACAATTATCACAATTACAATGCCTCCATTTTTTCATGTATGTCAATGTCAAGATCTTGGATGTGTCAATAGAAAGTATCAAACTTCTTCTGGGTCCTTTGAAGTTGGTATGGCTTTCAAAAGCTCTAATTCTTATGCAAAACATCAAGAGGAAAGAAATAGGAAGGCCCAGATGGTTATTTCTTCCAACAATCTACTTATTATTGGAAGTTCCCGCTCCACAGAAACAGTAAGCTGTATATCTATAGTTCAATGTGAGAATTAAAGTCTTTATGATGTTTCAATGATTTATTACATAGGGGCAGTTGCTATTGGGGGCAGAAGTATCTTCAACAGTCTCTAGAAACTCAAATCTTGGGGAACGGTATAGCCAAATAATTATGTGGCAGGCAGCAAAGCTTTCTCTGATTCATCATTTGAGCAAAGAAGGTTGTACTCAATTTTTGGATGAAGAAATTAAGAAGCTCAAACTTCTAGGTGATAGTGGAATACTGGATTCTGATAGCATTGTCCGCCTGGTCCCACGCTCGATAGATACAGTTTTTAGTTGATTAAAGCTCAATCAATCATTTTTCACTAAAACATGCTGTCCTAAATGCTTTGCTCTTTATGAGTATAACTCTGAATCTCAACCATCTATACTATGTTGCAATCAACCGTTTCTTTCATCATCAAAGCGCTATTTAAAAATGATTGGAGCAGGACAAATTGCAGTTAAATGTGATGAAAGGCTGTATTTGATGGAGGAACATCAAGAACATGTAAAATACTTATCTCTTAAAACATTTCATCACCATTCTTTTATCGACTGGCTTAAGGAAAAGATCAAACTGTTCAAATTTGAGCTTCTGATTGAGAAGAAAACCCCTGTGGCAGAACGTGTAGAGTGTGATTTGATGAAGGATGTTTGTGATGGTTCAATTTGGAAAAACTTTCCCATAACCACTCCAGCTCTGGATAGCAATGATGATTAATATACGATAACTTCAGGCAATTTAATGTTTACTTTATATGTCGACTGGTTTAGGCCTGGTGGCAATAGGATTGGAGGTCATCAGAAGTCTGTAGGCAATATTATGATGGTGTGTATGAACCTACCTCAAGAAGATAGATACAAAATGGAAAATCTTTTTTTGTATGCTATTATACCTGGACCAACAGAACCCACAAGTGAACAGCTTAATCACCTTCTAAAACCACTGGTTAATGATCTACAAACTCTATGGAATGGTATATTGATTGAAAAGACACATCTTTATCCACGAGGCCGGAAATTAAGAGTTGCATTGTTCTCTTTGATAGGTGACATTCCTGCAATACGAAAATTGGCTGGCTTTTTGAGTCACTCTGCAAAAATGTTCTGCTCTTTCTGTAATATCTCTAAAGATGAAATTAGTGAAAAGAATGTGGGAAATTTTTCATTACGGAATCATGAGGATCATATGTGCTGGACAACAAAGTGGAAAAATTCTAAGTCACATTGGGAGCGTGTATCAATTGTTTAAAATCATGGGGTACAATGGAGTGAGCTGAATAACCTTGAATATTGGCGTCCAACTGAATATTGCTCAATTGATGTTATGCATTCACATATGCTTGGCAACCTAAAAGATCACAGTCTAAGCTATTTTCAAATCCAAAATGCAGCAAAAGATCTAGAAAGAAAGCTGGAAAAGGATAAAAATTGGCATGTAAGAGAAGAAGATGATGATTTCTTTTCTGATACTTCACTGCACAAACATTCGAAAAAACGTAGAAGTAGCTTAAGCACCACAAATAATGATGATGATGATACAGGACACACGAGACAGCACAAGCAGCAAAGACGTACGAGTTCAAGACAGTCATCAAGTCATCATGGACTAGATAATGAAGGATTGGGAACAAATCGATCAAGAAGCCAGAGTAGGTCATCCAGCTCCAAATTTATTCCTCCATATAGCGATGTGGCCTCAATACAGTCTCACAGCAGTGACAGTAGGAATTCATTGTATAACTTAAGGCAAAGAAGCATTAGCATATCACAGAGTGAAGGATCTCACTCATCAAATGAGACAGCTAGAGATGAAGAAAATAAAAGGAAAGGTAAGGAGAAAGAAAATGAAGGTAGTAGTAATCCACGAATCACAGCAGCAGAGCTACAGGTTGTATGGAAGATGATTGATCAAGTAAGAAGACCTTCCTGGCTAACACGAGTTTTAAAATCAGTAGGATCTAAAAAGGCAGGATCCCTCAAGGCAGCAGAATGGCACATGCTGTATACTCTCTACTTCCCTTTGTCACTTATACCCCTTTGGTTTGAAAAATTTAAAGAATCTGAATCTTCAGCTTCCTCAGCTGATAAACCAAGAGAATATTATCTTCTCAAGTCACTTGTAACATTATGCTCGATCACCAATTTTTTGACATTAAAAAATATACAGACTAATGAGCTTAAAGATCTAGATCAATTTCTGTTAGAGTATCGTGAGTGCCTTGAAGAGGGTTGGAAGAATATTAATGCAAAGCCAAATCTGCATATCACTCAACATTATCCTGAAATGATAAAGCGTCTTGGTCCACCATCAGGTACAGCTACTTGGTCTGGAGAGCGGGTGAATCATATATTATCTAAAATTCCAAACAATCACCATCCACATATGTAATGTTTGTAAGCAATGATTTAAAAACTCAGCTGTGCTAATTTATTAATATTTACCACAGGAGAGATACCGCTAACAATGCTCAAACATTGGTATCGGAAGTCTAGGGTATTAGATCTTGGTGAAGCTGAAGATAATGATCAATGTGAGACTAAAAAAATCCATATTGATCTCGATAAACAAAACAAATGGATCCATCTAAGTATGGCATTATTTACTAAATGGGTAAGGGCACGAATGGGAAAAGAAACTTCAAGACGGGCTTTGACACCATCGGAGAAAAGTGGGGATTGGGTAGTTGAAAATGTAGCAAGCATATTGATACATGGAAAGAGGTTTACTAGTTACCATCAACACATTGCTAATTCAACAATTGAATTCTACTATGGAAAAGATAGCCAGTTTGGGAAAATTGATGATCTTTTCAGATCAAAGGAAGAAAATGATCAAATATATTTAATACTAAGTCCTTTCAAAGAGCTCCATCCAGAAGAAACATCAAAGGATCCCTATGAACTTTTCCCACAAGTGCATTGTTGGTTAGTAAGAGTAGCCAAAGCAACTCAAATTGTGATTAAGAAAGATGCAATAATTGGACATGCAGCTACTGTTGAGCACAAAAAAGGAATGTTTGGAATCAAAGACGAGGTTGTCACTGCCATTGGACTGCAGACAGTAGTGAGTGAAAAAATTAATCAAATTTATTTTCTGTTGACTAACATCTTTGTGTTAATTTGGGATTGGGGAAATTTAAAGGATTGGTGATATTTGTAAATGGTGAAAGAAATAATTCAATGCTCGATTAAAAAATGCAATGCATCCAACTTACCTTATCATAAATCAGTGAACAATTACTTTGGTTGCTTTTATTGCGAGAGAACCCATGCTTTCAATGAGTCATTTTTATCTTAAATGTAAGAATGAAAGAAATAAAATCATGATAATGAGAAATATGATAAAATTTTTACTTAATGAATGATCTTCTTGTTCATTCATCTACTATAAATAGTTTGACCTTCCAACTTTAGCTGATAGCTATATATTATTCACTTTATTTTTTGACAAGAGAACATACACGTTTACAAGACTATATACATAGTATCTTTTTTTACTTTAGCTTTGATAGGTATAAATTTTAACAACTGATTATTTTTATTTTATTTTATTTTATTACAGTTCATTATGGATGATAATTTTGAAGGGATGTCTGTTGACCCAACCGATTCTGATTTTTTTCCACCTCAACATACTAATACTGGAAATACTCCTCCACCACCCTCTGCTGATCCACCTCCAGATGCATCTCAATCTGTACCACCTAATCCTAACCCACCACCTAATCCCAATCCAGGCCAAGAGTCTCATTCAGAACCGAGAAATTTTAATCCCAATCATCCTTCTGCTTCTGAAAGTGCTGATCAGCTAGGAAGAGATTGGGCTAGTGAAGTATTGAGGGAATTTTTCGGAGACCAATCATCATCTGCTCAGCCTAACCAAGGAGCAAGCACAAGTGGAGCAGGTAAGTAAAATTTGTAGTGTATTCTTTTATTGAAAAATAACCAATTTAATTAACTTATTTGAATTGTTAGTGAATCCCTCAATCATTATGGGTATCAGTGATTACCACAGACTCAATTCAGCAGAGTCTCATGAGCGAGAACGGGGGTTAAGGGCTGTAAGAGGCTTAGTTAGAAGGAATGATGTTCCCAGGAGCTCAGACAGTCTAAATAGAAATATTTACCACTTTCTGAAGTATTGTCTTGGGGGACCAACACAAATATCAAAATATCCTGCGAGCCCAACACCTTTGGAGATTGAAAATTGGAAAGATTGGAGCCAATTCAAACTAAAAACCATTCAAACTGTCCTAACCCAAGTCCAATCTTCTAACCGTGCCAATTCTGCAGCTGATTGACAATTTCTGATAACCAATTCTATAGCCTTCTTGCGATCCAAAATTTGACTACCCGAATTTTTTCCAGAACCTGAGCCTCGAGGACTAAAAGGAGGAGCACCGATCCCACTTTCTGTCAAAAGAAACTTAGAGCGTGAATTTCAAGAAAAAGGTTTTCGGAAATTTGCGTTTGATTGGACTTGCCCTGATTTTTCAGAATCAACTTGGAATCAAGTCATGGGAAGCATAGTATGCGACCAATGTACCAGATGGCTCACCACCTTGAATACAATCGATCAGTCAAAGCTTCAGTTCACTCAATGTGTTATTGAGAAATGGGTAGTTAATAAGGGGAAGGAGATGATAAGGTTTTTTGGGCAAGAAGAGGAAAGGGTAGCAAGAGAAAAGATTGAAAAGAGGGCAAGGGCACAAGTAAAACGTTATCAGACCAAGGTAAGTTTTTTATTTTACTTTGATTTTTGTTATTATGAAGCTGATTTAGTTGGAATTCAGATTGCTAGTGCACGCTATAAGTTAGCAAGAGATCTCTGCAGTGATGTGCCAGGTTTTGTTGTGCTTTTTCATGATACTAGGTGCATCTCTGATATCGAGGAAGGCCCAGCACCAGCCCCAAATGCACCTATCCAAGCTATTTCTGGATGGCGAAATCCTGAAGTCAATGATTTGTTTAAAAAAATGGATAAGATGACAAAGGACTTAGCCCATACACAAGCTCAAAGAAAATCAGCATTAAAACCATATTCACGGTCATCAGAAAGGACAGTTGCACAAAATGGTATAATCAATGTTCCCAAATACCTCCCCAAGAATTGCTATTCAGCAACATTTTTGCAAGGATTATCTGTGAATTAACGTGAGTCACTTGGGGTTGGAGCTGATATTGATCTGGTAAAGATTCGGGAATCAAGTAATAGAGCATCAACATCATCATAACTTAGGTATAACGGTGATCTTCTGTGTAATATAGCTATCTTATATTGAATTTTATGTATTCTGTTTTTTTTCAAAGCAGCTTGGTAAATGTTATAAAGTGATATTGATAGAGAGTAACATTTTATTTAAGAAAAACAAATAATGTATGAGATATAAAAATGTATTTTCAACAAATTGATGGTCCATACCTCTTTATGTCACATTTATGTATCCATATTAATTTCAATCAAATTTAATGTTGACCAATACATAGTGAATACACGCTATGCCACTTATACTTGCCAGGCATTGCTACCATTAAATATGCCAGTATCAAAAATTAATTTAGATCGAAATTAATGAGCATGATAATCATGAATTTCTGGAGTCAACTGCTTATTTTTATGCATGGTGCCTTGCCAACATTAATTTCGATCAAAATTACTTTTGATACTGGCATATTGCATGGTGTCTATTCCTGGAAAGTGTAAGTGGCATAGTGTGTATTAATTACGTATTGGTCAACATTAATTTCAATAGAATTTAATATTGACATTTTCATATTGAACCCAAACCAGCAAACGACCCAAAAAATTCTTCATAAAACTGCTCATTAATTTCGATCAAAATTAGTGAGCACCATATACATATTGAATGGTAGTTATATCTGGTGTGTGTAAGTTGTAAAGCTTGTGTTCAATGTTTATTGGTCAACATTAATTTTGATTGAAATTAATATTAATGTGTAAATGATATTTACATGCTCAATATGCATTGTAATGTGTTTACTTAAGAATAGAGGGCCCTACTTTTCATCTTACATAAAAATGCTTGGTGGCATGTCAAATTCAATTTTTATTAAAATTAATGTTGACATGTTACCATGCATAACAGTAAGCAACTGACTGAATAAATTGATGATAATCATGAACCTTAATTTCAATCGAAATTAATGTTGCCAAGTGCAGATTGAAAAAAAGCTATGCCACTTACACTAGCCAGGCATATTTACTATTTATTATGTATTGGTCAACATTAATTTTTATAGAAATTAATATGGATATGTAAATTTTATATTTACCCTCAACATGTATAGTAAATTTCAATACTTAAAAATACTTTCCGTCCTTTACATGTCATGCAAAAAAGCATTATATCATTTCAACATTAATTTTGATCAAAATTAATGTTGGCATGCCATTATGCATTGAAACAACTAACTGACTGAAAAAGTTCATGATCAAAATGCTCATTAATTTTGATCAAAATTAATGTTGACCAATACATATTGAATATAAGTAATCTCCTCTTACTCAGACCAGATATAACTACCATTCAATATGTATATGGTCAGCCTTAATTTCGATCGAAATTAATGGGAAGTTTTATGAAGAATCTTCTGGGTTGTTTTCTGGCTTGGGTTCAATATGCAAATTTCAACATTAAATTCGATCGAAATTAATGTTGACCAATACATAATGAATACACACTATGCCACTTACACTTTCCAGGCATATATACATGCAATATGCCAGTATCAAAAGTAATTTCGATTGAAGTTAATGTTGGCAAGGCACCATGCATAAAAATAAGCAGTTGACTCCAGAAATTCATGATTATCATGCTCATTAATTTCGATTGAAATTAATTTTTGATACTGGCATATTTAATGGTAGCTATGCCTGGCAAGTGTAAGTGGCATAGCATGTATTCATTATGTATTAGTCAACATTAATTTCGATCGAAATTAATATGGACATGGACTATGCATAAAATTCCTATAAGTATAGGTAAGCTAAGCAGTTAGATAAACTGGTTTGATCAAGTACACCATATAAAAATTGATGTTTTAATGCCTTGGTTAATTTCGATCAAAATTAATTTTAAGCCATGCATGTTGAATTTTATCTATGTCTGTGTAGTCCATGTGAAATGGATTGTATTCAATATGCAGGGGTCTATATTAATTTTGATCGAAATTATGAGGTTCATTGCCTCATAAATTTGATGGTTTCTGTCAGTGTTTCATGCATGGTGCCATATGATACTTGTTGATTCCTATCAAAATTAATTTCAACACCAATATATTGAATACAAACCATGGCACTTACAGTACTTGGTCATAGCTAAAATTCAATATACTAGTCTCAAAATTAATTTCGATAGAAATTAATCAGGATCCATGAAGTTTATCAATAGTGTATGAGTTAAGTTTCAAGTCATATGTTTCATCATTTTCTTGCACCCATTTCTAGGTTATCTCAACAATTTTTTTCAAGTTTTATTATATTAATCAAAACTGTGGTAAGTTGTGAAAAATTAGCTAATCCAAATCTCAAATTGAATATTAATATTTTAATAATTTTGAATGTTGCTTAAGGTATTTCATTGGGTGATTCATAATAATATTTTATCAACTTAGTAGTCCTATAACTTTTGAAAAGTAACAATATTGGTATAGTTAGGGACAACAATGCAGTATCTTGTGCAGACTAAGATATATTGCAAAATAAAACTATTCAATTTTTTTTTCCCTTAGTTGTATCCAAGTTTATCAAAGGTTTGGTCACGGTGCCCACACCCTAGCCTGACACTCCTCCTGTCACTTAAAAAACAAATTCTTATCTTAAATTCTAATGTTACCAATTTTATATTTATAATTCATTTCTTGTTTGATGAGGCATATCAGTATATATGTGAATCTCGCATTGTCATCTGAAAGTAAATTTAACAAATATTCATAAAGGATTATCCTTTTTTTTCATATAATATACTAATTAAGTGTATCTCCATTGTTTAGGAGTAAATTCTAATTTAAAAAATTTTGTATTTACCTGTGGCAATTTGCATATGGGATATACATTTGTTATTATTTGTTTTTCACACTAAAAGTCCTCAAAGAATTTCTAGTATTTTCTGTTAGCTACATCAAAGTTCGCTTCAATATAAACAGATTGTGATTTAGCATGTTACTCAGTTTACCCCACTATGAATAATACATGTTAAAAAAAGCTCAAATAATATAAAATCCCCCTCTTTATGTTTTCTGTTTCTTTCATCCTCACTTTAATTTTAATCTTATTCAATTTTTTATCCTATTAAATTATCAACTTCAATTTTCTAGAATAGAGTTTCTTATAATTATTTGTCATATTACATCATAATTTTTTGATATCAAATACTTTTTTTTAATATTCATTAATCAATATGTCTAGTATACAAAATCCTACACCTCCACTTTGTATGTATATCATGTTCCTCTCTCTTAATTTATATATTTCACTTATGTTCTATATCTTTTTTTTTCAAAAATTTGATTTTCCAGCACCCGAATGTGTTTCATCCCACTCTCTGATTGATACTCTCTTTGAAGCTTTTGAGCTTGCACCATGTCTGCCACATGGCATGGCACCTAACCCTCCTGTACTTAGCAATGAGAGGCAGGAAATAACAAGAGTTCAGTATTGCAACTTACTTGAATTTGCTAGAGATAAAACAGAAGAGCTTGTCAAGATCCTTAACAATAATCCTTCTCCTTCATATTTATCTAACCCTTGTAATGACTTACTCCAATATGTGAAAAGCCTTGAAAAATGTATGTTCATCACCTTTTTTGTCTCCTTTTAAATTAGTAGATAAGATTATTAATATTTTTTTTTCTTCATATATATTTGTAGCTTATGAGGAGGGTATGATTCCTCCTGATGAAATCATTGTCATTAGGGATGATGATGAGACAGATGAACCATCAGATTTAACTCATGCTTCAACTTCTAAGGAAAATCTTGAAACACCTGTTATCCGCTCCAAGAAAAAGAGATTATCCCAAGGCTCCTCTTTTGTTTGACGTATTAAACTGGCTTCTGCTAATGAATTTTCTGATGTATCAAATAATAAATCTCAAAAAAAAAGCAAAGGTTTTGATAATGAGTATATTCTTGTTTCCTTTTTTTTTATTGTTATTCTTTTATCTTTAAAATTCTATCATATATCTCTTTTATTGCTTACATATTGTACTTTTTATCTTTCTTTTGATATTTTGTACCAGAAACTCACCTGCTGTAGATTGTTCCATCCATAAACGCCCTCTCCCTGATGAAGATTATGAAAAGAGCAAGGAAAATAGCGATGATCAACTGTCAGAATATGAAGCTATGCTTGTTCATCAAAAAAAAAGTTTAAAATCTTCTTCAAGACATGTTGATATGTTTGATAAAGATGATGATTCAAACAGCTCATCACCGAATTCCTTCATTTCTAAGAAGCAATACCCATCACCTCCTAAATTACCTACTTTGACCACTTTGAAAGCTTCTCTACCAATGAGATCAACTCCAATCAAGATATCGAAAAAACCTCTAACTTATTCACCCTCAGTTCTAAAAGAATTTGATTTGCAGGAGGAATTCTTTAAAATTCATAATTTTTATAAAGGTAGAATCAGCATGGCAAAGGTCCTCAGGTCGTGGTTGGAAATTGTTACTCTCCTTGAATTACGCTCTTCTACTTCTTCCCAAGAGCCCATGTCAAATATTCCAATGTTTACTTTTCATTGGGAAAAATCTTGTGGAGAAGATTGGCTTTCAAAACTTACTGAGTTATGTAAGTTACCATAATTTTTAGTCTTGACTTTTGTTCTTTTACTTATTTTTTTTTTCCTTTTGTAGCAAATATTTTTTTAGAGATTGATAGCTCACAGCTATGGGTACTCGATAATATTGATTTCAAAAAAGTGGAAGATTTATGTGATCCTGATGGTTTAAATACTGAAATTCTTTCCTCAACAAAGAAAACGGATCACCCTGAATCCAATCTTATCCAAATGCTCATGAGATTAATGATCCCAAGTGACCACTGCCGTTCTTCATGGGTATCTCTTATATCATCTTCACTTTATCTGACCGCACATGAATTCAGCCAGCTTCCATCACATCAAAACATTAACTCAGATTGTCCAATTGAACGTGGTCTTCAGCTTCTAGCTCACCTTTCAAATCTGAAGAGTCCGATTTCTGATGGCTTAGAAGTTGGTCCCACTGCACTACAAACCCGTGATATATCAATGTCAACTCTTCTTCAAATCAGCAATATTATCATTGATATAATTATGTCAATTATCATTCTTAAATCAAAATATTGTGCTGCAACAATATCAAGTGGTAAGACTAGTGAAGCTCAACAATCAAGTGAGAAAAACAAAAATACTGAACTGACTATAATGAGAGAGAAACAAAAGGCTGCACTAAACAAAATAAATTCTGAATACTCCCACCACCAATATCAATCTTTCACATTCTATATAATCGATGGTGTCCGTGGTTTATTTCTGAGCTCTCAAGATCATAGATTGGCTTCAGCAGCTGATTGCTTGGAGGTAATATCAGAAATTAAGTTTCTTAATTTACATGAAAAAAAAAATCATTTGATGGAAGAAATAATTTGGAAAAATTTAAATAACTATATTTTAACATTAATAAAACCTTTTATAGGCAAGTGTGATCCATTTTGTTTAAAATTTGATACCCCAAGTCCTCCGGGAATTGCTAGGGCTATTTCTGCAGATTTTCTTAATCACTGGAGCTCCATTCAGCCAGTATCACCTTTTTTTGCTAAACATAGCCTTTCAATAAATTAATATTCCAACATGTAAATAGATAAAGTTCTGTCTATATGATATATCTTGTATAATTCAAGTTATTTTCCTTCAAATACGTCAAAAATGTGACCATCTTTGAAATTTATTAAGTAACCTTTGACATGATTTTCTAAATTAATTATTAAAAAAAATTATTGTAAGTCCAGCAATAACAAAGATTTTACAATCTACTTATATGATTTCAAATACTTGTATAAAATTCTTAAATATTTTATTGTTTATATAAAAATATGATAACTGCTCTAGTTTTGTTACTTTACCTTTAATATATTATAATCTATTAATTATTACAAATATTTTCGTTGATTGTAACATTTTTAATCAGAAGTAGAACAATTTAAATAATTAAATGAGTACATTCTTAAAAAAATACAATTTAATCTATTATTGATTCAAAATTCTTTCTTCAACTCTTTATTATTAACTTTTTTATTAATAAGCCTGTTTGACCTAAAATACTATACAGTTAATTTGGTAGCATTAAAATCACATTTTTATGGCTAATATATTTCAAATTCTTTATTATAGTTTTTTTATTTTAGAACCTTTGCTACCAATTTAATAAAAATGACATTTAAAGATTTCACAACTTATATATTTCCTCAAAAGTAAATCAAATTTTCTTATAATATTATGAAAAAAAATTATTTTATTTCACAAATAAAAAAATAGATAATACTATAATTATCAAAACTGAAAATGTTACAGCCACTCCCAGTATTTATCATGTTTAAATTTGCATTAAGTTGTGTATATATAATATAAATTTTTAATATTTATATATCTAGATTTTTTAGATTTGTCTTAACATTAGATAAATAATACTTTGCTGATTCTATTTCTTCCTCTATTAAGTCATCTCTTTTCAAAAAAACTCTCAAAGCACTAATCAAATATTCTAACCTAAATTTTTCTTTTTTAATTTCTAAGTATTCTGAAATATCAATATCAAAAACATTAAGCTTTTCTATAGCATGAAAAAGTCTAGTGCTGATTTGAATAGAAGAACCTATCCTAGTGAAGCCAGGAATTTCATGACATCTTGAGGTAAAATGCCTTAGTTGATTGGCAGGCCATAATGTCACTGTTATTTCATTAGTTGCTTCAAAGTTGATTTTACTTCGAATTTCGGGAAACATAGGTTCTCCACCTATTTGTCGTGGTTGGGTCTTATCATACTTCATATGAATGGTGTTTTTTTCTGTATCTTTAGGAAAAAATATTCCTAAAGTATACTCACTTGCATCCTTATCGAGATGAACCTCATTAGAGAACCCATTACCATTCCCTCCAGATGTCCAAGTTAAATTACTAGCAAACGGTACACCCTCTTCTTCACTAGAAACTTTTGAAAATCCAGGAATACCAAGTTTTGCGCAAAGATTAGTTGCCTCATTGTACTTTACATATGATATTTTTTTAAAAAAATATTCAAAGTACATTGCAATCCTCTTCATTCGTTTTTTATATTCATCCGTTTTTACAATATCATCAGTGTATTCATCTGCAAGGAAAAGCATTCAAAAATTCAGTATTTAAATTAAAAAAAGTGATACTTACAAATATGTAAAGATTTCTTTCTATCTAAAATAAAGCCACCACCAAACATTTTTACAAAACCACCAGCTCTTCGATGATAACCATTATTTTTAATTTCATGTTGGCAGTAAGAAAGATCCTTAATGCATTGCACCGTAGCTTCTAACATATCTAGTTCTTTGAGCTCATGAATTTCAAAAGTCTGCACAAGAACATTAGGTATTAAGACACCTTTTGCTTTATAAATACTACATCCAGGAAAAAAATTGTAATAATTATTGCAATCTGTCATATTATTTGCATAAGATCGTGCATAGAAATGTGGCTTCTTCCCGTTTGTATCCATTCCAAGAGCGTTTACAAGTTTCATTCCAGTAGCAATGTCTTTCGCCCACCTATTGTTAGAGTTCTTCCCTGGCCGTTTTTTTTTTCAAATCGTTACTCATTGATGGTTCAATCCTAGGAGAATTCAATTTTGATTTAAAATAAAAAAAAATCAAAAATTAGAAAATAGTAACATAATTTCAATTATCAGTCAATGATACCTTTAACTTTATCATATCTTCAATATTAGAAATACAAAAGTTAGCATATCTACATATTAGTAAATTTATATACTTTTTCTTTATTTCAAATATTAAGAAAGTGTTTCAAAGGTATATTTATTAAATTATACATATAAAGAGTATAGCTTTATCCTGTATGCATTCAGCAAGTACGAGATTTGGCTCTAAACTTAATATTAATAATATAATGAAAGTATAACTCCAATACACTAGTAATATTAAAAAATTTACGGAATTATGATATCCACATATATAAAATGAAAAATCTTGCTCTGATCAATATATTGACTTAGAAAGTTATACTTCAATAAATTATTAATTTTTAAATTGTAGCATTGTCCTGTATGCTTTCAGCAAGTAAGAGACTTTGAAACAACTTAAAAATCAATAAATTAAAGGTAAATTACAAACAATCTAATTATTATTATGAAAAGCAAAACATTATCCTGTATGCTTTCAGCAAGTACGAGATGATGTTCTACTTTTCATATTAATAATATAATGGTTGAGAAGGTATTAAAGAAATATAGAAAAATGATAAGCAAAACATGAACTTACATGTCTATAAAATCTTCTTCCATTTGTAGCTGATTGATCAAAATTAATTATAAAGTTTATTTTATAATTACTGTTTTAAAAAATAAATGGTTAGATAAATAAATTGAACATTTTTGATAAGGAATAAAGAAAAGTAAATTGACAAACAAATAAAAAAACTTTAAGTTAACTGAAAAAGAATTATTTTATAATGAATCGAAAGGGTACAGTAAAAGATACCATAAAAATAAATTCAGAATTAGAATCATTAGATTAACTTGTCAAAAGTGTAAAAAAGTGTAACAAACCAAAATGATATGAAATGCAATAGCAAGAAAAATTTGCTTACCGGTAATCAGATAAGGTCAAGAAAATAGTACCAATAATTCAAAATGATAAAGCAAAAATATGATTGATAATTTTTGAAAAAGGTAAGTGAGAAAGAGAAAGGAAAAATAAATTGGGTGGCAAACAGATGTATATATCATGAATTTTCACTGATCACATTTTCAAAAAAATGCAGCTCTCCAAGTCATATGATAAACTTCATCTAAATTCCAAGAATGATGTTGCCAAGGCACTGTACACAGCATGATCATTTTTTCCTATGCATATACTTATTCCAGCTAGAATTTACTTGGCTGCATGTTGTACAGATGCACATTTGTGGAACACTGAATTTCACATCTAAAAAAAATTGACGCCACATAATTCTAGCTACCATGTTTCACGTAGCTAAAAAACATACACTCATCACATTTAAATTTACATTGCGCCAAAATTAATTCATTTTTGAATTTTTTTAAAGGGAGCTATAATGTGCACCACCTATTTCTAAAATATGAACCTCCGCACCATATTAAATTGGGAGACTTTTAATTATGCAATTTTTTTGCTGTGACCTTTTTCCTGATCTTACTTGGCTCAAAATATTGAAACATGGCCAATGTTGATGAAAGAAACATTTGATTTTGTTTCTATGTGTAACAATGGAAGGCTGTTTCTTACTGGCTGAAGAGTGTTGTATATTTTATTTGAACACATTTTTATTTTTTTATGTATTTTATTTAAAAAATTTACTTTTTATTGCAGCCAGATTTATACTGGCTGCTTTTTAGAAACCTTAATTTATGACCCAAGCCTTTGAAATTGGCTTGGGTCCCTTACATTGCAATTTAATACTTCCAGCCAGGTTTCCCCTGGCTGGAAGTGTCTCTTTCAAGCAATCGAAGTTGCTAAAAGCGACTTCAATTGCTTGCTGTAATGTTTGCCACCCTCGCAGCTAATTTACTAGGCTGGGAGGTGGCCAAAGCAGTGTGCAAAGCGCGTTGCTGCTGCAAGTAATGCGCGTTGCACAATCGCTACCATATCTCATGCAGCTGATATCAAGTCAGCTGCATGAGATATGCGCAGCACATGCAATGCGCGCTGCATGCAGCAGAAACGCGCGTTGCATGCAGCAGCAATGCAGGCTGCATGTGCTGCATGCAGTGCATTGCACAGCCAGTTTTTTTCTGGCTGTGCAATGCACACAGAGAAACCAAAGTCCCTGCAAGGGACTTTGGTCTCTAAAATGGAAGCGACTTTCCCTACCAGGTGCAATCTGGTGGGAAAGTGAGAGAAATGTTAGACCGAAGTTGTTTGAAAGCAACTTCGGTCTTAAAAACATTAAAAATCATAAAAAAAATGAGAAATGTAGAAAAAAAAAATTAAAAATTAAAATGTGAGTATAAGAAAAAAAATAAGTGCTAGTGATACCAAAAATCCAAGCCAATTTCATTTGGCTTGGTTATTTAATAATTATTTTTTAATACATTAAATTTAAAATTCAAACACCATAAAATATATGAATTTTTTTTATATGAATATTATAAATTTAATCTACCTCTTTCTCATAATTATATTTATAATTTTGTTTTTTTAATTTTTGACATTTAAGTTTATTTTTTGGAAATACAAAATTAAATTTTCAACTAAATTTTTTAGTAAGGTAAAATAAGTTATAAATTTGACATTTTGTAATTGAATAATGAAAAAAATTTTAAATTTATTTAAAAATATTTTTGTTAGAAGAATACAAATATTTTAAGGGTAGAAATATGGTGCAAATTGTAAGTAAAAAAATTATTTTTTTTTTTGTGAGGGGTTATTTCTATTTTTAAAAATATTTTTCAAAAACATTCATTAAATACTGAATTAAATTACTTTGAAACTCAAATTTTTTGTAAAATAATTGAAAATGAAATAATAATATTGTTATATTTGATATAAAATTTGAATTGGTAATATTAATGTCTCTTTAAGTAAATTTGAAAATCATTTAAAAAGACCATGTTGATAAGTACTTCATTTTTGATATACAATGGTTATATATATATCTTATATATATTTCTTGAGTGTTATTTTTATATACATTCAATAAAATTTGTAATATAAAATGCCATTTAATAATTAATTAATGTTCAACTTAGTTATAACAACTTCATATTTAATACCAGCCACTAGTATTTACTTTTTAATTTAAAACTCCAATATAATATGAGAGTATCTGTCAGCCTAAATATCCTTAGGACTGAGTATTTCTTATGCTTAAAATAAGATAACCTTAATTAGATTAAGCTTATATCTTAAAAATAACGTTAAAATAATAATATATATTATTTTATTATATATATATATAATTATTATTCTATTATATAATTTATAATAGTTTAAATAGCTTATCCATGGCCTAATAATACTTATTAAGGTGTTAATGGAGTCATAATATACTTATCTTAAGTGATATGAAGTAATTATTGACATACATAAGCTTATATGTATACATAAATCTCATATTCAGTGAAATATGCAGTATATTATGTATATTTAGGTATATAAGTGGGTTTTAGCCCCTTAATAGCCTATAACCTTTGTTTTTCTGCTTATTTTAGGTCATATGGACGAAATCAGTGGACTCACAACGCCTACAGAAGCATAGACACCTATATCAGGCGCATACACCCAGTTTGGACAACTAAAATTACTTCCTTGGATGGTTATTCACGGATTTATGGGTTGGAAAGATGTTTTTGGGTTAATTTGGATGCTTGGGGATGTTATTGGGGGGCTTGGACATTTTATTTGTTTCCTTTATATGCTTTTAGTTTCATTAAATCTCTTTTTGATCATTTATTTTACCTGTTTCTTTATGGTATCCGCTTTTATCTGGGATTTCTATTTATGGTATGACTCTGTGTTATTATTAATAGTGATGGAGGGTCCTTACTGGAGGTCTGGGTGTTGAAACTGCTTGAAGTGGACGCCATGGGGAGGTGATGGGCCCTCACAGTGCTGTAATTGCCGGGGATAGCAGTGACATCATCTGGATTGAAGGTCTGTGCACTCCAGTGGATTTGGGTATAAGTAAGAAGGGATTTTGACGGTTTATTATCATCATTCAATTACTACACTTCAAACAAACATTACACTACAATTATTAACATTCAGAAATATATTATAAAGCCCTTATAAATTGATATTATCTTTATAAAAGCTATAACTATATTTTATTCTTCTATTTTCCACCACTAGCACGCATTTAAATCCAAGTATTGTGAGTTTAATTTGAGTATAACTATTCTATTAGTCTTCCCCTGAGGTTTAATCACTAAATCATTTATTAATAAGTAGTAGGACCATAAAATAACACTATTATATCATACTTATATACTAGACTGTACTGACAGTATCCTTATTTTGTCTGTATGTAATGAACAACAATAACAGACCATAAATGAGTGGGTAATTAATTACAATAAATAGTTGAAGAATAACCTATAATAAATGATAAGTTTATCAAAAAGAGTACATTAAAAAAATATACTTTTGAATTTTTTTTGATATAATTTGGGTAGTTAAATGAAAATTTAAATTATCAGACATCAAAATGGATAAAATCTAAAAGTGGTGTTTATATAATAAGCCTCATATAAAAAAAAGGATAAAAAATCTACTATGTAACTAAATTATTAAATATTAAGGTATTATTAAAATTATTGAAAAACTTATTTTACAGTTATAATGAAATCTAAATGTGAAAATAATGGTGGGATAATAATAAGACTATGTGGAAACACTTTAATTTATACATACTTTCAACTATGTTCAGATAAAAAAATTGTTAAAATTGTATAATAACATCTAGTTAATAGTGATGCAATTTTATTTAGATCAAGAATAAATTTTTCTGAGGAAAAACTAATTAAATTGAGATATGGCCATCTCCTTTCAAGAGATAGAATAATAATAAAAATTTAAAAAATTATAATAAGTATTCTTAATCACCATTTTTGAAAAGTCTCTAGTAAAATTCATTATAATATATCATTCATTTATTACATTATATGGAGTTTCATCTTGAAGTAGTGATGTGCAGCTTTGAACTTATGTTATGAAAAACAAAAAAGTTAAAAAATATATAGTTATACTAATGAAAAATCCAAAAATAAAAATACTATTATAAATTAAAAAAATAAAACTACATAAATTTTATTCTGCTCTAATGATGGAAGGGTACTATGTATGAATTTCCACATGTTAAATCCAAACCTGCTTTAAGGCTAGTTTACAGGTAGAGCTATTAAGTTTCCTTAAATTCTAAAAATAACTTATGCATTTTACTAATTATTTTTTTCTTGTTTTCTTTCCAAAGTTGTTAGAGTTGCTTAATTAATACTGTTATCTTGATTGTAAGATATATAATTTTTTTTGAATACATGATTTATTGTTTCAAAAATTATATTATAAATTTAAATCATTTATTTCATTTTCTAAATCTTCATTGTCAAAGACACAACTCCATTTTCTATTACTTAACAAATATATAAAATGTGATAGTAAAATTTTAGGAATTTTCTTTTTGAGAGGGTCAAACTATATTGTGAAGATTTTTATCTAGAAATCCTTGTACTCTAAAACCAAATAATTTTCTCCCTTAAGTAAGCCATTTCAAAAATATGAGAATATAAACAAGAATATTAACTTATCTTATTTTTATTTTCTTTACTGAAAGTTTTAGTTCAATCCCTTTTTTTATATGACATTAGTATAAAAACAGGGTTAAATGCTACTATATAATTAATTTTTATTATATATATATATATATATATCAAATATTTAGAAGGTCATCCTTTTTTATTTACTTGAATAAATGGCTCAATTATAATACCCAACACTTATTAATGTTTCCCAAACTCAATAACAAATTTCTCATATGAAATATTAGCTTCTAATATAAGAAGTTTATCTATAGATGATATTCAACATGTGATTTTACTTTTTAGATTCAGCTAAAATTAAACAAAAGGAGAAATCATGCATATGTGTATAAATGGTAACCATATGTTACTTAGAGGATTATGAAATTCACTCATCAGAATGGTTTAAGTATTAAAATAAATTGAGGTCATTATTTTCTAGTATTTGAAACTAATTAGGAAATTATTCTAAAAATATATTTTAATGTGTATCATGTTTAAAAAGTTGGAAATATGATTTTTGAAAATTGTGAGTTTCTTATGAGATACCAAGCTTTAGTTTACATTGTTTCAAGTAGAATAGAATTTTAGTATTAAAAATTGAAAGCAATGTACCATTATCAGATTTTAACTGTGTTCTACTTATAGAATGATTACATAACATTAAACATTATTTAAATCAAAAAGGTTTAAAAGATATTTAGAATTTTACCAAATTTCACCATTTATTAATCTTTGATTTGAAAACAAAACTATGATGTACACTCACTAGAAATAAGCAATCCCAATTTTAACATAATTTATCAATCCAAAAATAATGAGTCAATTAACATGAAAATATATATTATTTCAAACCCAAATCTCTAGATTTAAAATATGATGCTTTAATGAAAAATTATTACAAAACTTTAATGCAATGAAGTCTCTTAAAAAATTCAAAAATAGAATATCAAAACAAGTAATTTCTGCAAAAAAAACTACTAACTATTGTAGATAAAGCATAAAAATAAGTCATATTTTTTAAAAAAATGATCTAACAATATTTATTTTTGTTAAAAAAATCAAAACATTGTTAAGTTTGCTTGTTATAATAATGTTAAAATCCACTAAACATTATCTAAAGGTGGTAAAATATGTTAAAAATATGTTGAATTTTGTGAGATAAAAATCAACAATTTTGTATCATTTCCTGTTGTGCTATGACTTTATTCCACCCTTTTTATCTGATTCTTCCAGTATTACTTTGCTATGATCACTAGTTTTCAAGTTAAAATTTACAAATGTTCATTATACTTGATAATATGAAAAATAACTCAAACTTTTATAACTACAAAATAAGATTTTGTAACTCCTTCTTTCAATCAATATTTGAATAAATTTTTAGTTTATTTGAGTAATGATTTTAAGAATAACAAAAAATTTGAAATTCACAAGGAATTATTTCCAGAGACTATAATTATTTACTTGTGTAATGCATGAGCTACTTATCAATGATGTAAAACATCAGAAAAGTAAGTTATAGTTATAAATCTACAGATTATACTGTTTCTGGTATATATATCTTCAATAAATCTTTTACACTTATCTTAGCCTACATACCACACAATAGAAAATCATTATATTAAAAAAGGAAAAAATTCTATGATAATATCATAAAGAATGATAACCATGGATTAATATTCCATAAAAATGGTTAATAATATTTTAAGAGAACCTAAATCAGTATTCTTTCATCAAAATATATCCTTTTTGTCTTTGTAATTTATTCCAAAAAAATTTTTTGAAAGTTGAATCTATATATCTAATGCCAAAACCACTATTAAGTTCCCTCTTAGACTTTTTAAGAAATTATATATATATATATATGTATATATATATATTATTTATCAAAAATTGAAATAAAGAATAAAAACATAATTTTATTTACCTTTAATTATTTAAATATAGAGTATTTTCAGAATGCATTGTGGTTACTTGTGAAGGTTAGAAGATTTGAAGTTGGATTTATGAGTTTTTAGAAGGGCAAATATTGTAAAATTCTTTCATAAATATTTATTTCATAGTTTCAAATGTTGAAATCGACAAACTAATGGGATTTAAAATTATATTGAGATTTAAAATCTGTTTTCTACTCAAGTAAAATAAAATAAAATGATGATATCAAAATTGAAATTAAGTTTAAACTTTTGATATGCTCTATCTTCAATTTTATTGATAGTGCATCAAAAATTTAATAATATTTTTTTCCTTCATCACTTTTTACATAAAAGATAGTTTTATCATTTTATGAATTAAAGATTGCTTATATAAATTTAACATCTATGTCAGCTGTTTATGACTATTAATCTATATAATAAATTTTTTAGAAGAAAAAATAACATCAGTATATACTGACTTTGAAATTATTCAATTTAAAATAGTTTACAGGTAGATAATGAAGGGTGATTTCATTTTTGAATATGAATTATAGAAGTCTTATTTTGTCAATTTTAATTCTTTTTGAGCTCAAATTTATCCACCGCAACTTATGTAAGAATAAAAATTATTTTTATTGAAATTTACATGAGAAAGTATGCCTATTATTCAAAATCAAACTTGCTCTAATGGTGTTTTTCAATCATTATTTCCATTCATAACAATAAAAAACATTTCAATTTGCTGATGTTTTAGTTTTTGATATCCCCAAGTTTATATCTCAAGTGTACTATTCACAAAATTATTAAAAATATAATTTTCGAAATACATGATAAACTTGAAAGTGAGGGGGCATTAAATTTTTAAAAATGAATTCTAAATTCAGGATGGATAGTATTTTTTCTATTTTCACAAATGAACAATTTTTTGTTTTAATTAATCCAGAAAGAAAATTTTGTTGTAAGCATATTATATTATATTTATTATGATTTTAAATACTATATTTTCAAGATTTGTGTTTAATATTTCCTGTGAAAGTTAATGTTAATGTGAATTTAAAGTAAGCTTGAAGAAATTTAATCAATAGGAATATTGGATATTTAAAATAATATTTTGCTCCAATCTTGAATCATCCTGGGCTAAAAAATATCCCAAATAAGGTTTTTGTGGGTCAATTTGGATTTAAGTAGGATTAAGTGAGGTTTAATAAAGGACAGATAAAAGGCTAAATTCATTACTAGTGACTTTTTTCTCAAAATAGTTATAAAATATGTATCATTCTGGAATCAAGCTTCAATAAAGTTGAATTGAAACAGAGATAATTTCTAGCAGCACAACACCATATTTACAAAGGTGTAAAATACCTCAAATATTACTCATAATATAGGAAGGCAAGGAATCTACAAAATTCACATTTCAAAAGAGGATTTATATTTTGAATTTGGAATTGAGAAATGGAATATTATTTTCCAATTTAAATATCTATTAGTCATTTTACCAAAAGTTTTCAGTAATCAGATTGAATTTTGATGGTATTTTGTTGTAGATTAATCATTTTGATGAGCCATTTACTCAAAATTACTGGTTTCGTTTCTAATATTCCATGTGAAATTCATTACGAATCTTTTTGAAAGTGAATAGTTGACATATTGGATATGCAAAAGCTTATGTTAGATCAAAGTGAGATCAAAGGGAGTTCAACTGATGATCAAATTAGGATTTTACAAGATCAAACGGTGATCAATGTAGGTTCATCTTGAGCTCAATTTGTGACAAATCTCTGACTAAATGTAAGGCCAAACAATTTCCTACATGGTGATGATGTGTGCATAATTCAAGCATAGATTTGTGGCTCAACGGAGTTCAAGCAAGGGGTATTACTAGCAATACCCCCCCATTTTTTCTGTGGTGTATATAAGTTAGTATCTCGCTCAGCAAACAAGGTCATGATTGAATAGCAGACTAGAAGAACATCACAAAATACGTGAGCATGCCTCCATGCCCGTGAAAATAACATCTATCTAAACAAGTATGGAAATAAAACCACATAATACGTGAGCATGCCTCTATGCATGTGAAAGTAGCATCTATCTAAACAAGTATGGAAATAAAATAAAATAGAATAAAAAAATAGAAAATAAGGAAACAACTATTCGTTCTTACATGGTTGTGGTGAGCAAGGTGGTGGTGTTAGCGAGAGAGGTGGAAGTTGTTAATATTCTATTAGTTTGTTATGCTTACGTCACATCTATTCTCTTATTTAAAACCCTAATACTAGTTATTTTTATATATCATCACTTATATGCATGCCCTAACTCCAACACTTTTAAGGATGCTTTCTCTTTACTGAGTCCACATCCAATCTTTTCTCCCTTATATTATCACTTGCTCACTTTTCTTTTCTTAGTCCTATTTCCTTTTCTTTCTGTCTTGTCCTCGCTCGTCCATCTCTTGTCTATTGTCCATTGTCCATTGTCCATCATTGTCCACTTTATCACTAACTTAACTTATTGATCATTATCAGAAGTGGTGCCAGTGATGGCGTGAGAGGTAGAGGGAAAGAGGGGAGAGGTGGAAAAATTAACCAAAATTAAAATAAAAAACATACCTAAATGATCAAGAAGAAAAAGAGAAAAATAAACAATACTGAAAAAAAAGAAATAAAAAAACTTACCAATGGTCAGAAAAGGGGGTGTCAGATAACAATGTTTCAATTGGAAAACAAATAATGAGAACAGGATCTATGAAGCACAAACCAACAAGGGGAATGTGTAGTGAGAAGTAGGTGAGCAAGAAAAGTTCTGATTTGAGGTCAGAACTGACACCCATTTTTGAAATAAGTGACTTTTTTGCAAAATTTAAGTGCTGATTTGGTTTGAAATCCGCACTTAACTTAAGTGCGGATTTGCCAGAACTGACACCCCCTATTAAATAAAACATTTACTATCAAAGAAATGACAGAAAGTATTTGGGATGTCTTATGTTTTATCTGCTGTTAATTTAATGGTGGATTAAAGTACTCTAATACGCCCTAATGGCAGATCCCGCACAAAAAAATATCCAATTAAAGTCATCTTTAATACTTCCCACTCCAAATAACCCATTTTTTGTTAATAAAAATGAAAAACTAGAGGAAGTGCCAAAATACGTAATTTTTGCATCAGGGATCTGCCCTTTTTTTTTTTGAAAAAAACTGAATTTATTAAGGGAAGAAGATTGGTTCTAAGTTAGGAGCACATATGGAATCATAATAAATGAATTTCTGCTTCAGAAGTAAGGTAACTGACATGGGTTTCCATACTTCTTGTGTTTTGTTCTCCAGAATTTGGCTTGAAATTGTGAAAATACATAGTTATTTTGATATTTTTATTTTTCTGTATATTATGATCTAACTTTAGGCATTTGTGACGTGTCGTACTGCCTCAATGTTTTTACTATTATGCACGTGTTTAGTTATTTCATATTCTAACACAATGTGATATGTCTCTGTTTGCGTGTTGCTCAATCATGTTCTATTTATGTATTGAGCGAGAACACTCAGGTATTTAATGGTATCCCTGTTTGAATAGATTTCTTTGTCTTTTTGTTCTCGCTCAATATTATTTTATTTTACCTTTATAGGTCTGATTATTTTTTTATCTTTTACTAATTCATACATTAATAGTGTTATTGTTATTTCTATTATTTTAGGTATTAGCGGCAGAGACCACTTATTTACTTGAGGCACGAGCGACGTTTACTAATTAGTCGCATTATTTTATTTTAAAAGGCTTTTAGAAATGAAGGCTTCCATGCTTAAAGGAAAATTCATTTGAAAAGATTATGCTCTTTCAGAGTCTTTCATCCATGGTAGATTCTGCTTGAAAAAGATTTTGTTTTGAATGTTGTTTTCTTGGTTTATTCATGGCTTCTTTGCAGCCACTCACACTGCAACAAATGTTCGTTTCATCTTGTGGCGCAGTAGTGGCGAAGTAGTGACGCAACGATTATGCAACAGTTATGTAACAATTGTTTTTCGCACCTAAAGGTTTTAAGTGGCTCTTAAGTACAAAAAACAATTGTTTCATAACTGTTGCGTAATTGTTGCGCCCCATGGCGAAACGAAAATGTTTCGTAGTGTCAATTGGGTATTTTTACACAACATTGTGCAAAGTTGAATAAGGAAAGCAAAAATGGCAGGCAAAATGGGTTATATTGTTGAGCCTAGCTTACAAGCCAGGAATCACCAGGAAAAAATTTGAGTGAAAGTGCATAAAAGTCTGTACTACAAATGAATTCGTTTGGGTATAGAGTTGTTTGCAATTCCCCCTTCATTTTTCCTGGAGAATATATACTCTTCTATAGGCATGATCTGCAGCTTTCCACTGTGAGGGGAGATGTCAAAAAAGGGAGGTATTTTCGGTCAGTGGAAAAAACAAAGTGAAACTACAAAAAATCAAAGGAAAAAACTTACAAAATTGAAAACCAAAAGAATAAGAGCCAGTTAAAAAAGCAATAGAAAGATATAAGAGAGAATTTTTGAAGAAAAAATATTTGAAAATGAAAAAATAAAACCACTAGACATCCAGTGCTCTGTTTTTCCCCCTGTTCAGGTATCAACTAATTGTCATCATAAATTTCAATTTTTGATTAAACTGGGATCAACCAAGGATCAAAAGCTGGAAAGTGGTGGCCAAAGTCAGTTTCATCCTAATTAAATGTAGTCTATAGGTAGTGTTTTGCCGGCTTTCTAACAAAATTACATGGAGGGATTTCTTGCCTTGTAGTGAATAAAAGTTTGAAGGTAAGTGGGTAAGGCTGATTCCAGTTTGAGTATAACTATATTTGAACTTAGTTACGTAGTACCGGTTTCAAGCCTTTCACTCTTAGTTATTTATTTATATATTTCTTAGGATCCCTCGCCCCTTGTGCATAAAACTACTTTGGATAAGGATTTTACTTAGTGCAGTATAAACAAGAATGCGGAGGGTACATAGGCGGTTCTCTTTTGGTCTAGCCTTTTGAAATTTATCGACCATCACAAGATGATAAAATTTATACCATTTGAGTGTATCATACTCATGGAAAGCCGCACTCAAATTTCTTTAGATTCAAATTAGTGTCAAGCAAGTTTTACCTTACAACTAACACAAGGCTTGAATTTTTTGTTCGCGATTATTATTTTTCTATTTATCTGCCTACACGTGATTGAGAGCCCAGAAAAAATATTTGATAACAAGAAACAAATTTATCTTTTTCATAAAAAACACTAAGCTTTCTTTTGTTAGCTTTGATTGAAATTTGGTGCTCTTATGTTCTAATTTTAATGATTACTTGATTATTTATATATTTTTCTGGGGCATAATTTTTTTCCCGACTGCTTTTCACATCTGTGTGAGTTCAGTAGAATATGACGTCAACTTCAAGTAAGAAGTAATTAGTGGAAATAAACCAAAACTCAAAAAACAAGAAACCTACAGCAGGGGAAAGGCGAGTTTTTAGACATAACTTACTGACAAGTTCCCGCCAATTTCCCTCCCGATACTACCGGTTCATTTTGTCAAAAAATCTGCCGGAACTGATGTTAGACCCTTCCTATGAAGTATGAAATAGCCGATACGGCGGCTGTTACTTGTGCTATTGTGATAAGCAGTACCACCCCACGCGATCGCCGTTCTGATTTACCCACAGGGCTTAAGCAGTAACAGGGTTCATTTCAATACGTGACTCCATACTTGGGCCAATACCCTTTCTTGTACTGCTACTGACTTTAGTCCCAAACTTGTCTTCTACTGCCTTACCCATTGCTTATAAATATGGCTACTTGCAAAGTTTCATGTCCAAGTAGCGAGTAGGTGCAAGGCAAACAGTCTGAAGTTCATCTACTTCTTTTTTATTGAAAGTTTTGTACTTTGCTGTGAGAAACTTGCTTTAATCGAGAAAATAAGTGTTTCTTTACTCATACCTTCTTCAATTCAGGTGTCTTTGTTTTGATCATATGGGTGAAAAGAAGCTCTTAGTCTGGTGCGACTGTTGGCGGCTTCTTAGTTTTGCTTCTCTGTTGAAGTTCTCTTTTTCCTTCCTCGTCTGCAGTCTATGCTCTATTCTTTTGATTTCCCTTCCTGTATATGGTGTTCACGCGGTAGAAAAAATCGAGCGAAGTAGATCAACTCTGCAAGAAGATTTTTCACACGCAGGTATCTTTTAATATACATATTTTATTCGTCCCACAATTTTCTCGTTTATTTTTTGCAATGGAGAAAAACAAGATCCAAACTTATAAAATTTATCTTTGTAAGGGTCATCTGGGATTTACTGGAAGGAAGGTGAGTATTCTCAAGTCCTTATCAAAATCAGAGCTCTACGTAATGCGAAAATTGAGTCTCAAGGACCTCTGATGAACTGTAAGAACAACTAGTTAACTCACTGTGTTTTTCTTTCTATTTTTATCCGTTTTATAATTATAAGAGTAGTTATTGACTCAACCTCCATAGAGATCACATCACGTCTTATTTTTCTCACGTTTTTCTATGTTGTTCTTATTTTATGCTATTCATTCATCCCTGTCCTCATTGAGCGAGACACTAACTTAAATACTGGGTCTTGTCATTTCTTTTTGCCCGTCTTTTATCTCGCTCAATATTATTTCATTATTTTTATCTTTAGGTCAGGACTAGTTATTTGTAAACACTTATCTTGTTATTAATTTTCCATTTTATTCATGTACATAGGTAACAGCGGCAAAGACCACTTAATAGGGCAGATCGTTTATTGACGTCTGTTTTATTTTTATATCTAAAAGGTTAGACTTTTGTATTTAGCTGTTATTCTGTTTATGTATTAGGTCTTTTATCTCGCTCAATATTATTTCATTATTTTTATCTTTAGGTAACAGCGGCAAAGACCACTTAATAGGGCAGATCGTTTATTGACGTCTGTTTTATTTTTATATCTAAAAGGTAACAGCGGCAAAGACCACTTAATAGGGCAGATCGTTTATTGACGTCTGTTTTATTTTTATATCTAAAAGATTCGAGTTGTTTTAGGTTATGGGCCCAGTGTCCTTGTGAATGTCATCAAACGATATATTTACAATCCCATCTCCAGCTTCAACGAACGAATCTGATTACTCGTCAACAAGTTTTAATACTGCCCGTCCTTCATCACCATTGAAAATGGACTCAAATAATGATTCCTCTGGCGATACCCTCAGAAATATTCCTGTACTGAGTGTCGGAAATTTCCATGAATGGAGGATAAGAATGAGAGCCCTGCTCACTTATCAGGATCTCAAAAACCTTGTATTTGGTCTTGAACAACCGCCGCCGGAAGACGCTGCCCAAAGTCTTAAGTTAGATTTTCAAAAGAGAGCCGACAAGGCAACAAACATTCTCATTTCAAAACTTGACGCCGCCAATATTGCTGCTTTTGTGACTGATGATGATATGGACAAGCCTTGGCAAATCTGGACAAAGCTGAGCAACCAATATGCTGCAGCCGATGCGTCAAACCGTGCCTCGATATTTGCCCGATATCACGATGTCAAATGCCAAGAAGGCAATCTTATGAGCTTCGTGAATGATCTACGAACCAGAATTAATGAGCTGGGGTCTGTTGGTGTCTCAGTTGAAAGTGAAAATGAAGCACATCGATTATTGAGACAATTGCCAGAATGTTACTCAACCCATAAGGCATTGATTCTACATGCTTGTGAAGTGACTCAAACCCATCTTTCCGTTTCTAATCTACTCTCACGATTGGCCCGTCTTTCTTCTGAAATTGAATCAGAGAATTCCACATCATCTCATTCCGCCTTGATAAATAAAACAAAATCTAATCAAAAACTAAAGTGGGAATTTTGTCGAGACGGAAAACATAATCCGAAAGCGAAACATTCTGAAGAGGATTGTTTTCAATTGCATCCGGAAAAACGTAAAAATCGAGTAACTGCTAATAGTTCCAAAGCTAGCGAAGAAGTACATGCAAGTATCAGCTGTGGACCTGCAAAAATTTTCAAAGCAAATATTTCAAATACTTCTTCGAAAATGCTCATTTTTGACAGCGGAGCAACTGTTCATATGATCAAGAAACGGTCAAATTTTAAAACATACTCTCGCTTCCGTCGTCCAATCAAGCTTGGTAATGGCACCATAATTTATAGCTCGGGAAAGGGTTCGGTCAACCTTGTCACACCGAGGGAAGTCATAACTTTGACTGACTGCTTGCATGTTCCTGAAATCAGCCAAAACCTTATTGGAATCGGCCCGTTTATCTCACATGGTTGTGATCAACACATGAATTCTAATGGAGAATTAACAATCACAAGGTCGAACGAAATTATTCTTGATGGCAAATGGGATGACTCTGAAGGACTTGTAGTGTTGAATGCCAATTTTGGTGAGCACCATGTTCCCGTTTTCAAATCTCTTTACGCTTCAAACTCAAAAATGCTTTGGCACTTCAGATTAGGACATTCGAATTCCCAATATCTTGATAAAATTCAGTCTAAAATAGGGTTTAAATTATGCGATGATTTTAATTTCTGTGAGCCCTGTGTGAATGCCAAGCACCATCATAGTCCATTTTTAGGAACTGTCCCAAGAGGAACTCGCTTTCTAGAATTCTTACATTGTGATTTAAGTGGCAAAATTACTCCTGCAACTTACGGAGGAGCCAATTATTATTTCAAAATTACAGATTCTTATTCTTCTTATCGCTTTGTATTCCTTTTATCTAATAAATCTGATACTTTCAAAGCATTTTTGCAATTTAAAACTCAAATAGAGAATTTATCAAATCTTAAAATTGGCAATTTCGTGTGTGATGGTGGAAGCGAATTCATAAATAAAGATTTCAAAGATTTAAGTGTCAAAGATGGCTTTAAAATGATTGTTACTTCTCCTTATACGCCACAGCAAAATCCTATTGCGGAACGTGGCAACAGAATTACCACCGAAATGGCTAAATCTTTACTTTTTCATGCAAAAATGCCGATTGAGTTCTGGGGCGAAGCAGTCAACACTGCAGTCTATCTTGAGAACAGATTACCATCGGCTTCATTGAGTTTTGATACACCATTTAAAGTGAGGTTTGGCAAGGATGCAAAATACGATCATCTTAAAGTTTTTGGATGTGCTGCTTATGCACTCATTGACAAGTCAAAAAGAGGAGGAAAATTTTATACGAATTCAATAAAATGCTGTTTTCTGGGCTATGCTGAAGATGTGACATCATATCGATTGCTTCGACTTGATAATAAAAAGATAATATACTCACATAATGTAATTTTTGATGAAACGTCTTTTCCTATTCAGGACTTATCGTCAGAAACACAATTGTCAGAAATCTTTACTGAAGATGTTGTCGCAATTACATCTGATTTCTCTGAAAATATACCTTTAACTCCCTCTGATAATCATTCGTCAAATCACATACCTTCGACTGAATCTGAAGATCCCCCCATTGAAAAACCAAAATCCATTAATAGATTTTGGGATTATCAATTAACTCCCAACATTGCTTCTAACGATATTAGCTCTTCAATTGACTCATCCAACATTATTGAAGGTGGTCGGAAAAGAATACCAAGGAAGCTGAATTCAGCCTTTGAAATCAAAAACTACTTATCAATTACAAACGTTATTAGTGCACATGCAACACATGATGATGTACCCGACATTCAATTATCAGATCCACTTACTTATTTTGAAGCAATTAATCGATGTGATGGTGATTTTTGGCTCGATGCCATTAGTCAAGAGTTGAAAATGATAGAAAATCAAAGTGTCTGGAATATTGTTGAACAACCAGAAAATGTTCCTACGATAGGGTCCATATGGGTTTTTAAGATTAAAAGAGATGCAGATGGTCACATTCAAAAATATAAAGCTCGACTTTGTGCACGAGGCTGTTCACAAAAAGCTGGAATAAATTATTTTGAGACTTTTGCTCCAACTGGACGACTCACCACATTACGAGTTCTCATCAGTCTTGCAACACGAGAAGATTGGGATTTCATTCAGATGGATGTCAAAGGTGCTTTTCTCTATGGAAAACCTGACGAAGACGTTTATATGAAAATTCCTCTAGGCATGAAAAGGCCTCCCAATCTTAAAAATCCAGTTTTATTGTTAAAGCGTTCACTTTATGGTTTAAAGCAGGCCTCTAGGTGTTGGTACACAGAGTTAATTAATTTCTTCTATTCCCTTAATTTTTATCCCTCAGCTGCGGATCCTTGTCTCTTCATACATGAAAGTACTACTCATCCTTGTTACGTCCATGTGCATGTTGATGACCTTTCCATTTTTGGTAAGGATATTGATTGGTTCAAAGTTGCCATTCAATCAAAGTTTGATATGGAAGATCTTGGAGATGCAAAATTTATTTTGGGAATGAGGGTTACGAGAAATAGAAATACCGGTACCTTATCTCTTTGTCAAGATCAGGAGATTAAGGATTTACTCACTTCTTATGACATGTCAAATTGCAAGCCATCTAGTACTCCAATGACAATGAACACTCAACTGGTACCAGCAACTGAAGACGAAATAAAACAATTCTCTCAACTCAACATCAATTATCGACGAGCAGTGGGTCGATTAAATTACATCACTCAGGCAACTAGACCAGATATTGCCTTCATAAACAGTCAACTAGCACAATACTTAAATGCTCCTGGTATTAAACATTGGTTGGCATTCAAAAGGGTCCTTCGCTATCTGCGAGGTAGTATCAATCTATCACTTACTTTTCATTCAGATGATCCTTTTATCAATGAGGGTCACTACAGTTATTCACTTCCTACTGGTTTTGCTGATGCCGATTGGGCAGGTTGTCAAGTTACTCGACGCTCAACTACTGGATATGTTTTTATTATCAATGGTACTGCTATCAGTTGGCGCTGCAAGAAACAACCTACAGTTGCCCTTAGCACTACTGAAGCTGAATCTAAAGCTACAGTTGATGCAGCGCAAGAGGCAATTTGGATGCAGACTCTCTTTAATGACCTTGGATTTGACTGTAAATCTTCCTCAAAATTATTTTCCGATAATCAAGGTTGTATTTCTTTGTGCAAAAATCCCATGTTTCACGCTAGAACTAAGCATGTTGAAATCCAATTTCATTGGATTAGAGAGCAAATAATGTCTGGAAAAATTGACCTACAATATACGCCATCAACTGATATGATTGCTGATGTCTTTACTAAGGCTCTTAGCAAGGAAAAATTCAGAAAATTTGTAGACAAAATTGGTTTGAACGGTATGATTGATAGCAAGGAGGGGTGTAAGAACAACTAGTTAACTCACTGTGTTTTTCTTTCTATTTTTATCCGTTTTATAATTATAAGAGTAGTTATTGACTCAACCTCCATAGAGATCACATCACGTCTTATTTTTCTCACGTTTTTCTATGTTGTTCTTATTTTATGCTATTCATTCATCCCTGTCCTCATTGAGCGAGACACTAACTTAAATACTGGGTCTTGTCATTTCTTTTTGCCCGTCTTTTATCTCGCTCAATATTATTTCATTATTTTTATCTTTAGGTCAGGACTAGTTATTTGTAAACACTTATCTTGTTATTAATTTTCCATTTTATTCATGTACATAGGTAACAGCGGCAAAGACCACTTAATAGGGCAGATCGTTTATTGACGTCTGTTTTATTTTTATATCTAAAAGGTTAGACTTTTGTATTTAGCTGTTATTCTGTTTATGTATTAGGTCTTTTATCTCGCTCAATATTATTTCATTATTTTTATCTTTAGGTAACAGCGGCAAAGACCACTTAATAGGGCAGATCGTTTATTGACGTCTGTTTTATTTTTATATCTAAAAGGTAACAGCGGCAAAGACCACTTAATAGGGCAGATCGTTTATTGACGTCTGTTTTATTTTTATATCTAAAAGATTCGAGTTGTTTTATGAACAACAGCATTTTTAGATATAAACAAGCCTTTACAAGAGCACTCCTGGACAATTGTTGATCGTGAGATTAATTTGGTCTTTTTTTTATTTCCACCAGGCTTTTTTAAAATAATACAATTAAAAATTTAATTTATGATTTACAACAAAATATTCATTTATATTCCACAACGTATACAACAAAGTTATAAGTCACGATGGTTCATTAAATTTTATTATCTTATACAAATTGAGACAAAAAAATGACTCAGATGCTATGATTAAACTATAGATGAAATCAAGTCGACTGTGAATTCGGATTCTCAGGATACAAAATGGAGCAAGATAAATATAAAAAATGATGATTCTTTTGATGATTGGATAATTCTTGACCGTACGCTTATTTTCGTCCCGTTTAATTTTGACTAAAGTTTTAAAAAATAATTCGCAAATCAACATTTATTGAGTTTTTCACAATAAAGGACACATTTTTGTTTCACATTATATTCAATAAAGCTACCCACCACAATATTTCATTAATTTTTACTATTCAAAAAAAACTTGAAATATAAAAATTAACCTATATGCATTAACTAAAACGTAGATGAAATGAAGTCAACCGTGAGCCCGGATTCGAGTAATGCACCATGGAGCAAAAAAAATAAAAGCAATTATGACTTTTTCGACGAAAAAGAAAATCTTCTACATGCAGAAAAAACCGTAGAAATAATTATGAATCTCCATAATACACCTCCCCAAGATAGCGAAGATATAATTGACTTCATCAAAAATTATTTAACTTGGCTTCCAGAATCAAACTCTGCTTCATATATGTATGAAGCAATACCTAAGCTTACCTGGCAATCTGAATGGCAAAATATTTCAGTCCAGAAGTTATACTTTGAACTCCAGTCGATTCGTTATTCATTGTATGATTCAAGCAAGTAATTTGGTTCCTTTCAAACAAGTATGCATTTATTAACCTAGTTGCCGTTTTTTATTAAACTTTCCAGTGTCCTTTGAAGGGATGTCCAGGGCCTTAAGAAATTTGGAAAGAGAACCAAAATTTAACTCACTTGCACATCTCTTTAAAAAAAAGGATCAACAAGATTTCTCAGATAAACTCTTGGCATCTGGAATCCTAAACATGAAAATTTCAACAACTGATGGCAACTGCAAGAAAATATTTTTAGCTAAAGTTCTTTACGTTTCGGAATTCTTCGTTAGAGAGGATAACTCTCTGAGAACTCAAACAATTAAACAACTAAGTCACGTCATCGCCAGCTTGAATAAAGATTCTATTAATGAAGCTTGCCTATCGGTTTGCCAAAATATATGGCATTCATTCAGTAAGTTTAAGTTTTCATTTATTTCTCTAAAGCTGTTTGTACTGTGATTTTAGAAGCCAATTACTCCCCAAAACATTAAGTTGACGTTTATCAAAAAATTAATATTTAAATAGTGACAAGCAGGATAATGTGTGATAATGAAGTCTTGATTTTAACAAGGGCGATTTGGGAACTAGGGGACAGAAATTACAATGACAACATTTTTGATTTTTTAATTCATAGAATCACGGAAAGTAGTATGGAGGGAAAAACCGGAGGGTTAATGGTGTTTGAATTTCTCTATGAAAAGGCACAAATGACAGAGGAGAAAGATTTCCTTAAAATGGCAATAAGATTGATTAATTTTATCCCTAACGGTATCAAGGATCAAAGCAAACGGGACACTGTTATGGATGCTCAAATGCATTTACAAAAACTTCTTTTCAAGAATGGTTCGTGTTATTTTATTAATATATACATTAATCTGTTTCACTAATTATATTTTGGAACTTCTTTGTTATTTTAATTACCCAGGTTAATAAATATTTACTAATATAATGATTTAACCATACCATAGTATCTTTCTTTTAACAAAAACTGAAAACATATTTAGACAAAAGTATTGAAAAAAAATTATTTGCGGGAAGTAAGACCAATGAACTTATTAGTTGAATTTGAGAAATTTTAAAAAAATAAATGGTAATAGATAATAGAAAGTAAAAAATAATTCGAATTTTTCAAAAAAAAAAAATAATACAGAAAGTACATATATTAGGGGGTATCAAAGTTAGAAATATTTAATTATTTAAAAGGTATTTCACAACGCAAAAATAAAGCTACAGAGCTGACATTATTTCTCAGTAAAAACATGTCTTTTGGGGAACAATACGGCATATTTTATATAATAATCATGGTTGATTTCGTTGAAAAAAGAGGTATTTTGAAATGGAAGATTTCTAACTTTGATACCTCCTATATTAAAAGAAAAACTTAATTTAGAGTTTAGGGCAAGATTAAGTGTATTTGATTTCGAAAAAAGATAGATTTCCAGTGAGCACTACCTCTACTATTAGATTAAGTGATTATGCTTGCAGAGAATTGAGGGTGAGTTTTTAGGTTTGCTCCTGCTTATTTTTTATTATTATTACAATCCCACCCAGCTATGGGGCATGAAGGAAATTGCACTAATAATAGCTAGATACAACTAGAGAAGGGAAGGAAGAGGTAAGTCGTCTATGGAATATAGTAGGATAAGAAAAAAAAACTAAAAATGAAGGGAAGTTATAACGAAGGAAAAGGTTAAGTAGGCAATAATAGGTACATAATTTAAGAAACTAGTGATATATTATTGAAAATTTCTTGATGTTAACCAAAAGGTGTCAGGATTTAAATACCTATGTCAGCCCGGAAAAAGGTGGCTACGGCTGGCATTCCTTGAATTGCAAGTACCAATGAAGGTTTAAAATGTGAGTGCATCAGTGCAAGTAAAATATGCTACACTTAGAACTAGTTGGAAAGCAATATTTGTACTTTCAGAACCAGTTAAATTGTATATATAAGTATATATAAGTAATGCATACAAATGAATGTATCACTAAAGCAATGAATAACACACCATGCAATATGGGGGACAGACTTGCTAGCAAGTCCGCAACCTTGAACCCTAATTCATATCTAATTGAGAACACATTGAGGCAGTGATGAAACAATCATGAAAAAAAGGTAAATATTGACTGAAATCACCTAGATAGCAATATGAAAATCAATTGAAGTGCTGGTGGGAATAAGTTGAAAGCTATTTGAAGTCATATTTTTCAATAAATAAAACAAAGAATGAAAATTGTGTAATTGTTGCATAACCAATACATAACACTCCCCATGTCCCTTAGCCATGTGCAATAATTGTTATGTATTTGTTACATTATTTATACACATCTGTTATGCCTGTGACATAACAAATGTATTTGCTAGTGTATGATGACAATATTTATATTTTTTTTCAATATGGTAAAGAAGTATAAAATTAGTGGCCTACATCATGTAATCTAGTAATTTAAAGATTGGAATCAAAAATGTGATATAAAATGGTTTTAAGAAAAAGTTCTTATTTATATTTACAACAATTTAAGCAATAATATCATCATTTATTTATCTATCAAATTTTTCAACTTGATCTTGTGATCCCAATTAAAATTTAAAATTTTCATGCATTTTCATTCTACATATATTATATTATTCTATTTATTTTAATACAATAACTCATGGTAAATAAATGTGAACAACTTTCCCAGTATTTTGGAAATAGTAACATAATTTATATGTGAGGAAACAAATTCAATTTTAATTGATTAACCAAACTTTATTTCTATCATTTTAATATTAGACATTTAACTTCAAAGAACTTGGTATATTTAAATATAAATGTCAAATACACATTTTATCAGCCAGTTGTCTAGAAGGAGAAGGAGAAGGAGAAAAAGAAGAAGAATAAAAGGAGGAGCAGATTTGAAAAGGTGAATAGAAAATATAAAAGATAAAAAAAAGGCTTAATAAAGCACTAGGGGAGTAAATGGAGCAATTACTAAAGACAAAAAACTGGTGTCTTATATGACTTTTAATATAGGATTTTCTTCAAGTATGTAAGTCATTAATTTCTCTCTTCTAATAACAAAACAATTACTAATATTAAAACCTCTTAAAGAAACCTTAATATAATAGGGGGTGTCAGTTCTGGCAAATCCACACTTACAAATCCGCACTTAAATTTGACCAAATACACACTTATTAGGGGGTGTCAGTTCTGGCAAATCGGCACTTACAAATCCACACTTAAATTTGACCAAATCTGCACTTAAATAAGTGAAAATTTCCAAAACACACTAGCCCCAATACTGGTGGATTTCAAAATGAAATAAGTCACTTATTTCACTCAAATCCGCACTTTCTCAACCAAAAGTGCTGATTTCACCATCAAGTCCCATTTCACTGATTTTTCAGCATCATCCCATTCATACGCAGCACTCCTCAGCATAACACTTATAACTCAAAACATCGTACATCACTTACATCTTCATATCATATCATATAAGAGTTATGCCTTCCTTACTTTCAAATTGTGATAAATTACATAAAGCAATGACTTTCATGGATCTTGGACTGCTCTTGGACTCTGATTGTGATTCTGATTCTGATCTAGAAGAAGATTTTGTCTTTTTATCAAAAATGGCCACAAAACGTTACCTTCTTCCCAGAAAGCCTCAAGTACTTCATACCCCCAAGTACACCATCCAAACACTTCTTAAACTATCTACACCCAGTTTTAGACAGCTGTTCTGGACTTCTCAGGAATGTTTCCTTAAATTTCTTGAGCTTATTCAGGATCATCCCATATTTCACAATAATTCTCAAAAAGAACAACAACATCCTTCAATTCAATTGGCCATCACACTATGTCATTCGGGTTCAAATGGTAATGGAGCCGCTTTGAAACATTTAGAAAATGTCTTTGATTTAGGGTATGGTCCAGTTAACACTTATACCAAACAATGTATCACTGCCATCAACTCCTTGTAATCTCAACTTCTCACCTGGCCAACAAAAGAAGAGCGACTTGAATCATCTCAGGTTATGCAAGCAGAGGGCTTCCCAGGATGTATTGGTTTTGTTGATGGTACTGCTATTCCTTTGAGCCAGAAACCTGCTCAAGGTGGAAACAATTACTTTCACATTCTCGTCAAAAATTTTCACCAAAATATTTACAAGTCAAAAAAATTCTATATCTGTTTTAAAAAATTGGCAATACTCTCCCCTGCATTTTATTGAAGCAAGAGGTGAATATCACCAAACTTTTTCTAAGTCATCAATTTCACATGTCAGATTTGAAAATTTGGCAATACCCCCCCTGCATTTTATTGAAATAAGTAGTGGAAGTCATCTAAATTTAATATAATTACATAAATTATTAAATAAATATCTAATATATATCACTTTCCCTAGTTTAAAATAATGACAATCCCTCAAGCCAAAATGCAGACCAAGTCTAGAAACAAAAGTTTGGGACTTTCCACAGGTATAGGCTAGAGGAACCCCATGAAACAAATAAATGTTATCATGATTACCTTTTATACAACACAAGGTCGTGGGCCCATTACTTTAGTTGAGGAAATTGATACATAAAAAATATTTTTTAAAAATTTATGAAAAAATATAAAATTTTTGATGACAACTCTAATCCCCATACTTTTTGGATCTAAATAAAGTTTTTTTAAATCAATTAACTTTACCTTCTTTCATTACCTTATTGATTCTTTGAATCAACTTATGACTGATTTGAAATGAGCAACCAAAATGTGTTAAATCTTGACAGGATTCCAAACCAGGAGGAGCTTTGGTCGCTTGATGATTATCCTTAGAAGAATTCCAAATAGTTTTGATGATACCATTTCCCAAACCAAAATCAATGATGCACCGGTGGTCTGGAAAATATAAACCATGTCATTTGATTTTAGCTGGAGATGGTATTGGTTGGCCAGTAATAAATTTGATATATGAGAATATACCAAAAGTAAGAAAATTGGTGTCCTTGGTATCAGTGTGAATTTTATTGTGAAATCCAGAATGAGTGATAATAACATTAAAAAATAAAAGATATTTGTGGCTGATATCTTCCCATTTGGAGTCACACCAATTCGGTATTCCAACTTTGGTTGCAAGTTCATGATTTTTTTCAAATGCTTTATTACAGTGCTTTTTGAGTCGAAGAGCAAGAAAAGAGTTAAAGGAAGGTAGAGTGTCCCATAAGCAAAAATCTTCATCTTTTTGAGCTTTAGTGATATTCTTGAGCAACAAATATATGCCTATATAATTGAAATGCCTAGATAATAATCATATAAGAGTTTCAGAATCCTTATCCTCTAAATATGCAATATAAAAATGTGAAATAAGACAAGTGAAATTTGGAAAAAAGGCTCAACTTCAAAGGTCAAAATCTCAGCAACCACTGAACCTAATTCAAACCTGTTTGAGGGAAATGAAAGATATGCTTTAGTAGAATCTTCAGTTAAAGGACATGTGATTTAAATAAACCTAACCCTAATTTGTTACATAAAAAAATGAAATAAAAATTTAAATTGGGAAAAAAAAGGCTCAACTTTAATGGTCAATATCTCAGCAACCACTTAATCAAATTCAAATATGTTTGTGGGAAATGAAAGGTAGCCTTTAGTAGAATCTTCAGTAAAAAGAACATTAGATTTGAATAAACCTAACCCTAATTCCGAGTCTGATTTTCAAAATTTTACAAAAACTTGAAAAGTGGTAATGAAGATGAGATCAAAAGGAGTTTTATAAGTTCACTGTTATCCAGATAAGAGTCATACATATATTTAAGTATGAAATTTTAATAAAAGGAATGAGATATCATATAGGCATGAAAAAAAGGAGATGAAACTTACCTTGATTGAAAAGTAGGAAAAATAGAGTGAGAAAGATTGATGTTGGAATTGTGGGGAAATTGAATATGGAGTAAGTGAAATGCATAAAGAATGTGCAATGTATGTGTTTCAATGAAATGGAGCCAAAAAAAAGTGAAATAAGGGAAAGGGGGGATAATGACCATGCCAAGGAGGGATGAAGAGTAGGGTGATGGAGTTAAAAAAGAAAGTAAAGAGGGAGAGAAAAAAAAGGTTAATTATACCATTGAAATCCAAAATAACCACTTACAAAAAAAATTTAGATAAAAAAAATAAAATAAACAGAAAAAAACAAAAAAAATTATAATTAGTAATCAAAAAATCAAAAAAAAGAATTAAGTGACTTACCTGGAGAGATGAGATGACAAAATGAATGAAACCAAATTGTTTGAGGGATGTTGGAGGAGAATAGGAAAAGGATATGAGGGATGAATGAAAAAACAAAATCACTGACAAAATATGTGATTTCAGAAAATATGTGATTTCATGTTGAGCTGGTGAAAGAAAACAAATGAGCCATCCAAAAAAAAATTTTTCACCGTAAATTCCAAAAAAAATGAATATGCAACAAACCAAAATACCAACCCAAGTGAATGAAATACACAAAGAGGATATTCGGAGAGTACAAAATGGTATGGGAAAGAAAGAGATGATGTGGCCAAGATGTGGTTTTGAAAAAAAAATCACAAAAAAAGTGCTGATTTGTGGTCAGAACTGACACCCATTTTTGAAATAAGTGACTTTTTTGCAAAATTTAAGTGCTGATTTGGTTTGAAATCCGCACTTAAGTTAAGTGCGGATTTGCCAGAACTGACACCCCCTATTTAATTTCAGATTTCTGAAACAAACTAGCCCCAACACTGGTGGATTTCAAAATGAGATAAGTTACTTATTTCACCCAAATATGCACTTTCTCAACCAAAAGTTCTGATTTCACCACAGCATCCTATTTCACTAATTTTTCAGGAACATACCATTCATACACAGAACTCTGCAGCATAACACTCTATAACTCAAAACATTGTACATAATTTACATTTTTATACCATAAAAGAATCATGCCCTCCTCATTCTCAAATTGTGATAAGCTACATCATGCAATAAATTTCATAGCACTTGATCTCCTCTTGGACTCTGATTGTGATTATGATTCTGATCTTGAAGGATATTTTCTTTTTTTATCAAAATGGCCAGGAAACATTACCTTCTTCCTAGAAAGCCTCAAGTAATTCATACCCCTAATTACACCATTCAAATCCTTCTTAACATATCAGGGCTCAGTCTTAGACTGTTTTTCAAGACTTCTCAGGAATGTTTCCTTGAATTTCTAAAGCTTATTTAGGGCCACCTTGTCTTTCACAATAATTCTCAAAAACCACAACATGATCCTTCAATTCAATTGGCCATCACACTATTTTTTTGGGCTCCAATGGTAACAGAGCTGCCTCAAAATCTTTTGAAAATTCTTTTGATTTAGGGTATGTCTCTGTTAACACTTATACAAAACAGTGCATAAATGCTATCAAATCCTTGGAATCTGACCTTCTCACCTGGCCACAAAAGAAGAGAGACTTGAATCATCTCAGTTTATGCAAGCAGAGGGCTTCCCGGGATGTATTGGTTTTGTTGATGGTACTACTATTCCTTTGATTCAGAAACCTGCTCAAGGTGGAAACAATTACTTTGACCATAAAAAGAGGTAGCTTATTTCTAATTCCATTCTTTCTTTTTCTTTCATAATAACACAAGCAACTATATCTTCTCTATAGATATTCAAATTCAATTTAGCTTATAGGTGATTTGAACAAAAAATTTATATCTTTCTTCTTTGGCTATCCTGGTTCATGTCATGACTCCTACGTCTTTGAAAGAATGCAAATATCAAAAGAACCTAAAAAATTCTTTGATGAATATCAGTATCTTCTGGAATATTCCGCTTATGTGAATAGAAAGTATGTACTTCCTAATTTTTGGGTAGAACCATCTGAAGACATTCAAGATTCCAATTTCAACAATCATTTGGCAAAGTCAAGAGTCTGTATTGAAAATTCTATTTGAATATTGAAAGGTTTTTTTTCAAGTTTAAGGGAATTAAGAAGTCCTCTTAGAAATAGATCCAAAACAGAGGCAGTGATCAACTTGATTCTGTGTTGCACTATACTTCATAACCTACTTGCTGATCTCAAAGATCAATGTTTAGATTTTTATAATTATGAACAAGTTGAAACACCTTCCACTATATCCAACACTTCTATTTCTCAAACCACTAGAATACGTGAAAAATTCTTCCACCCACACTATCAAATTGGGAGATTTAGAAATATTTTTAAAAATTATTTCAAATTTCATTTCATTTTTATCTACTATTAATCTTTCTTCCCACTAGTATACACTCAATCATTATGCCAAGAATACTCCAAATTTTCACAAAAAACCCCTTTTAATTTTTTTTTTCATACTCTTCAAATGATCAAGTTTCATGTATTATTCCCTTGCTTTTGTATTTTTTTTTTCATATTGAATTTTATTTTGAATTTTCAGTGAAAGTCTCTTTTGTTTTTGGTCACCTCCTCAACATGAAATCACATATTTTAAGCTATTGCATAATTTTTAAGTCATTCTTTTTTCATTCATCACTTATATCCTTTTCCTCTTCTCCTCAAATATCTGTCAAACAATTTGGTTTCTTTTATTTTCTCATCTCATCTCTCCAGGTAAGTCATTTTATTTATTTTTTTTGATTTTTGATTGCTAATTATAATTTTTTCTTGTTTTTTTCTCTTTTTTCTGTTATTTTTTTAAGTGGTTCTTATTCTGTTTTTAAAGGTTAAATTAAATATTTTTTTGTTACTTCTCTTCCTCTTTTCTATTTTATTTACTCTCCATCATCTCCTCTTTATCCATCCTTGGCCTGATAATTATCCCACCTTTTCCTCCTCCTTGGTTTCCTCATTCCCACTTTTCCCTTCTCTTTTGCTACCTCAAACCCACCTTTCTTTCCTCCTTGGCTTCCTCTAGCCTCCCTTTCCTCCCCCCCCATCAACCCCCACATAAAACACCCACAAATCTCCCCCTCAACCTCCCCCCTCAATCCCACTTCAATATTCCCCCCCTAGTTCCCCTTATATACCCCTTTAAATCCCCCCTTAACCCCCCACCTATTCATTTGTTAACAAACAAGAAGCTGGGGGGGGTAAGGGGGGGATTGGTGGGAGATATGTGGGGGACCAAAAGGGAGGTTCAAGTGGGCTAGGGGGGGGGTTGAGGGGGTTTGAAGGGGTTTGGGGGGGTGGGGGTTTAAAGCAGGTTTCAGGGGGATTGTGGGGTCTTTGGTGAGGGTTTGGAAGGGTGTTTTAGGGTGGTTTGGTGAGCTTTTGGGGAGATTTTGTAGAGGGTTTTTAATATGTTTTGGGTGTGTGTTGGGGGTGTTTTGGTGAGGATTTGAAGGGGGGGGGCTCAGAGGGATTTTGTAGTAAGCTTTGGTGAAGTTTTACAAGGGGAGAAAGGGTACTAATCAGTGATTAAGGAAAACATTAACAGAAAAGTTTTATTAAAATTTAATTTTTTTCTTTTTTTTGATTTTTTGTGCAGAATTAAACAAAAAAAACTCCTCAAATTGAAGTAAAGTAATAGTTATTCTTATAAATTATTTGCAGAAAATCTTTAAAGTATTTTAATATAAATTTTGTGAGTTTTTATTTAATTTAAAATAAATATTTGATGTTTTTTTGACCAGTAAAAAATTGTTTTAGAAAAAAAAGTCAGTTTCTTCTGATTCAAGCCTTACTCCTCTATCTTCATATTTATCTTCTTTATAATCTTCTTCAGTCTCTACTTCATTTCAAGCATAAAAAACAAAATTTTAGAAAAAAATATGGTTCTTCTGATTCTAGTCTTACACCTCTATCTTCATCATTTTATTAAACTTCTACTTCAATTAAATCTTCTTCAAAACCTTCAAACATAAAAAATGATGATTGATCCTATCAATAAAAAAGATTTTTAAAAAAATGTACTAGAATTTTTTATTTGGCCATATATCAAACATAAAGTATTATAAAACTAAATTAAATAAAAAAATAAATATTCCAAGAATTTACCAGAAGAAATCTAATATCTAACCACATTAGAAGTCAATGAAGTTAACACTGTAATCAGTAATACTTCTAAAACTCAATTAATTTACAAAAATCATTCATTTGATGGAGCTAATCATGAATCCTTAATTCAACTATCTGATATCATTACAACACCATATATAATAGCTTTGGCTTGCTTACCAATAAAGAATAATAATTTGTTTGGTGTTATCATGATAAGTTTTAGATGGAGACCAGGATTAATTATAGGTTATTCTCTTGGTAAGTCTAGCAACATTTATTGTTTCATTCTTAATATATTTCACTCATTTTAATTCTATAGGCATCTAATCTTTGCTCAGAAATTTATTTAAAGTGGAAATAGATAAAGATTTCAAAAATGGGACTCTTTACCTAATTCTTTTCTTTCTCTTTGACTTAAAGAACTCTCTAATAAAGCTTTCAAAGAAATAAAAACTTGCAACCAAGTAGGAATACAAAATTGCTGTGATTCTAAATGGGAAGAAATCAGCAATGAAAATTTATTTTTTTCAAATGTTATAATCACTAATTCAGGATTTAAATGCAAGATACATACCAATTTGATTGATGCCAATTATCATACTTTGGGGATCTTTTCTTATAGAAATCCTATTACTGGACAACCTATTCTCTCACCTGCTAAAATAAAAAAGATATGGTTTATATTTCCCAGATCATAGGTGTATCATCAATTTTATGAATTAGGAAATGGAATCATTGAATAAGTTTAGAACTCTTCTTATGTTAATCACCAAATAACAGAAGCTCAATCTTACCATGACTTTACTCATTTTGGCTGCTACTTCCAAGTAATTCAAAGGATAATCCAAAGAATTAACAAGGTAAAAAAAGAAGGTAAAAGTAATAAATTAAATAAAACTTTAGGTAGATCAAAAAAGTATGGGGATTTGTAAAGTCATCAAATATTTTTATTCCTTCATAATCTTTTGATAAATAAATCTGATATTTCAATTTACTAAACTAAAGTAATGAGCCATAGACCTTGTGTTGTATAAACGGTATTCATGATAACATAAAATATTTTCATGGGTTTCATCTCACCTATACCTGTGGAAAGTCCCAAACTTAGTTTCTAGACTTAGTCTGCTTTTTGGCTTGCGTAATTGTCATTACTTTAAACTAGTAAATTTAATTTATCTAATTTATTTATTTATTAATTTATGTAATTATATTAAATTTTGGTGATTTTAACCCCATATTTCAATAAAATGCATGGGAGGGTATTGCAAAAGTTTTCAAATCTGAAATAGAAAATTGATTACTTTGAAAAATTTGGTGATACCCAGCCTTGCTTCAATAAACTTTAGGGGAGGTTATTGCCAAATTTTTCAAACAGATATAGAATTTTTTTGACTTGGCTCTATTTAGAAATGCCAATCAGTGGTGATGTGATGAAATATGTTAAAAATGAGGATTTTTGCACAGGTGTAAGTATTTTTTACCATCTGGAAAAGTGTAAATTTTATATTCCAGTAAGGACAAATGGTGTTATCAGAATCTCATGATATAACTATTTTTGATAAGATTAAAAGTAATTATTAAAGTCATTACCCAGCCATTAATTAAATAAACAAGTTATCAATTAAAAAAGTCAAGTAAATTTTTAATGTACTTAAAAGATTGGCCATTTTTTTTACATTTTGTAATCATTTCTTTTTTTAAAATATTTCTTGTTTTTCCAATTCATGACTAGCCATTTCTCTTTGAAATTTATGGTCTTTTGTTTTCTCAAAGCAAAGGTGAGCTCTTTCAATCTCCTCCACCTTGAATTTAGCCTTTTCACATTTTAATTGAAGTAAAATAATTTCTCCTCCAAGTCCAAGGACTGTTTATCTTTCATTAAAATATGATCAAATTTTATCTTCTCAAAGTCAAGGGCTTTTTTTTGAAATAGAGGATTTTTCTGAGAAAATTTAATATAACAAAATTAAATATATGTTATTGAGGAAGATGTATAGTGAAAAAATCTTACTTATATCCTTTTTTCTAAAAATAATTGTCCAGGGAAGAAAAAGGGGTGGTTGAAGTATTAAAATTTTCTAAAAGATGGTTCAAGTTCATTGAATTTGAAGCCAGATACTTTAGTTTGGAGTTTGAGGTAGAGGGTTCAGAAAGTTCATCTAAAGAAGCTTCCAAATCAGGATTGTCATTTCCAGAATTGTAAATATTTTTGAAAATTTGACTTTGAGTAGGAGGAGACTAGAAAATAAAGAATGAAAAATTTAGCAAAGAAACTAAGAAAAAAAAGAAGTTAAACATAAATTTAAATTTTTGGGCTTTGAGGACTCAGAGCTACTCCAAAATAATTGTTCTGCTTGATAGTTGGTGTCGGCCGGTCGTCTAGAAGAAGGAGAAAAATAGAAGAAGAAGAATAAAAATAATAAGGAAAAGAGGAAAAGGAAGAAAAGACAGTAACAACAATCAATTGACAAAACTGGACTGGGAAATTACAAGAACTTATAACAAGATATTTATGGGATGATACATGGTAATTTTTTAATTCTCTCTGCTTAAGTAAAAAATACTAATATTAAATGATCTTAAAGCAACCTTTATATGCATAATATATACTAGATTTCAAAGGCAAGAAAGTGCCATAATAAAAACTATTATAAGTATAACATTTGTAATTAATAATAAAATTAATAATAAAAATAAAGTAAGTAATAAGTGGTGAGGCTACAGGGGGTTACCCAAGGCCTTTATATAGGCAAGGGGCCCTCTGAAGCGCCACATTAATGTATATACAAACAAAAATAATATGTAACTAATTTTGAGTAAGTGTAAGGGGAAACCCATGATACAATTAACTAAGACACATGAGTAAGAGCCTAAAGTCCACCAATTTAATCCCAAACAGTTACAATAAGATTATGGAGTAATTAAATAAGCTTGAGACACATAAAATCAACTAATATAATTTAAAACATGTCTGATAACCCTTTATTTAAAAACCAATTTTAAGTGAAACATAAAAGTGAACTATTTTAACACATAAAAATAGTGTAATTAATTAATTTAGTATAAAACATGAGTGATTAATTATTTTAACTATTTTTATTAGTGTAATAACTCTTTTAATTTAAAACAAGTATTTATTTTAACAAAATCACTAATTTTTAGAATAAAACATTAATAATTTATTTAATAAAGTGTTTTAACTTGTTTAATAATTTGATGAAACAATTATGATTCAAAAAAGCGCCCAATATTTCTGTTTAATAATATATGAAAGGTATAATTTAATATATAAATTTAATTAATTAATTTAATTACATTATAAGTCAATTTTACACTTATAATTATAATATATGTTTATAATTAATTAATTATTAATTTATAATTATTAAATACATAGAAATGCGCCATTATTTGTAGAATATAAAATATATTATGTTTAATTTAAATGTATAAAATTTATATTAACAATAAAATCAATATAACACTTATATGTAATAAGATATTTATATAATTTTATTATGCAATAAAATATTAATTTATATACATTTAATATAATTCATACGCCCTCTTTCAGGTTCTATAAGGTAACACATCATTTACTGGGCTCCTGGAATAGCCTGGCTGACAGTTGGGATCATCTTCAGGTGAACTATGGCTATAAGCTGGAGGGGATTGATTTCCTTGAGTTTCAAGTGTGTTGGGAGGACTATTGGCCTGTTGAGATCCAGGGTGAATATCCTTAGTAGTACGGCATATAAAACAAGGGTAAAAATCAACTTTTGAATCAAAAAGAGTATACATTTCCACATGGAAAGGAAACATGACATAGAGCTTTTAAAAAAAAAGTAGTGATTCCAATCTCCAATTCATAATCATCAATACCAAAGCTTGTGGAAGTGGAAGCTAAATGAGTCTTTTTATATCTATATTGATTACTTTTGAACCTCTCCTTCATTTGCTTAGTATTGATTTCAACTCTCCCTTTTGTTTTCTTTTTTACTTCATTTGCCATCAACAAGAAGCCATTGACCTTTGATGAAGGTGGACATCCAATTTGGGTGGACTTCTCACATCCAAAACATGAATAATAATTTGATTTAATTTTGAGGAATTTTATGATGATGAGATAATCTTCCTTTTTTAGGTGTCCAGAATTTGATTTCTCCAGTAGGGGGCTTGCATTACCAGAAGACCTTTGTGATTTAACATTTTTTTGAATTGCCTTTTGAATTTTGGACTTTCTGGGAGATATTATGTGACTTTTATGTTACAAGAAATGAGGTTAAGAGGTTGAAAATATAAAAAAAGAAGGAAAAAAAAATTCCTTGTTAAAATTTCACAATAAAATGTTTCAAATCTCAGTGAGGATTGTGTGCCAAGATAATCTTCCTTTCTTAGCTGTCCAGACTTTGATTTCTCCAGTAGGGGGCTTGCATTACCAGGAGACCTTTGTGATGTAGAATTTTTTTGAGTTGCCTTTTGCAATTTAGATTTTCTGAGAGGTATTATGAGACTGTTATATAACAAGAGAAGAGTTTAAGAGGTTGAAAATATAAAAAAAGAAGGAAAAAATATGCCCAGTTAAAATTTCACAATAAAATGTTTCAGATCTCAGTGAGGAGAGTGTGCCAAGTATTGATGAGGGAATAGAGGTCTGGGTGTCACATGTGACAGGGACAGGGTAGGAAAGGAAGGGATGATGTAGCCAACATGTGGTTGTGAAAAAAAAGTCAGAAAAAAAGTGCTTATTTGAAGTCATAATTGACACCCATTTTTGAAATAAGTGATTTTTTTTTCAAAATTGAAGTTCTGATTTGCTTTGAGATCCACACTTAAGTTAAGTGTGAATTTGCATGAACTAAAACCCTCTAATATTTATTTTAAATCTTTAAAGGGAAAATGTGCAATAATAAAAAAATAAAGATATATTTATATTTATAACTAATAGTAGTAGTGTAATGATGTAAGTAATGTAACTGATGGGGGTACAGGGGACTACCCAAAGCCTTTATATAGGCGAAGATTCTTCTAAAATGACACAAAAATGTATATACAATTGTAGTAGTAAGGTAAAACAAGATAAAAAATAAGTGTAACAAAATTTAAGGGTATATTTGACACAAATAACTAATTAACATGAGTAAGAGCCCATTTATCCACTAATTTAAACCCAAAAATTATATTAAAATAAATTAAGACAGTAAATTAGTTTAAATCATAATAAATTAATTATTTTCATTTGAAAAAGGTTTTACAAATATTTAAGTAGTAACCAATTTAAGTTAAACACCAAAAATATACTATTTTAATAGTGTAGTTAATTAATATAGTTTAAACCATGAGTAAATAATTATTTTATCCTATTTTATTAATGAAAAAGTGATTTTAATTCAAAAAAGTATTAACTTTAATGAGATTACTAATTTATTTTAGTAAAAAATAACTAATTTATTAAATAAAATGTTTGAACCTATTTAATAAATTTTCTGACACAATTAAGGGTCGAAAAAGAGCCCAATATTTATGGATTATAAGATATGAGACATAAAATTTAATATATATAATTATTTTATTTATTAATTACATAATAAGTTAATTTTGTTAATTACAACTATAATATAAATTTATAACTAATTAATTATTAATTTATAATTATCAGGGGGTATCAAAGTTAGAAATATTCCATTTTGAAATACATCTTTTTTCAACCGAATCAACCAATTTTTTTTAAAATATGCCATGTTGTGCAACCAAAACACTGTCACCAGACAACCTATGCACAAGGTCGAGGATGATCCCAAAGTAAGTAAGATAAAAGGATGAGGGGGACTACAAATTTGAAGCACAGAGGGTTACTTCAAGGAAGTGATTTGAAGGTAGAAATGAATAATTAGACTGGTTTCTAATATTCTTTGAGGAAAAGTATAATGTGTAATGTATGAAAACTAACTATTGTGGTAATCTCATGGTAACTTAATAATAAAAGAAAAGATTAAAGTATTTAGGATTTTAATAAAATTTATTATTAAGAAATAAAAGGGAAAATATAATAATAGCCTAACAAGCATTTAACTACTATCAAAAATATGTTTTATAATTTTATTCTAGAGAAATCCAAAAAAAAAGTAACCCCCTTTAAATATCCTATTCCTCCTTGCAATGACCCATTAACCAACTATCCACCATATTACTCACAGACCCATTTAATCCACTGGAGTTCCAAATTACTAATTAATCTAACCTTATAATCCTTCTTTCCTGTTCCTACTTCCAAGACCTCTTAAGTACCCTCAGACCCATAATTACCCCTTTTGGATATTACCTCGACTTTAGCACTATAGTGCCCATAGATTGCTTAGGTTTGAAAAGTATAAGAGTATTTAAATTTAGGATAATTTATAGTTTGATGGCGCAGCTAATTTGAGAACACACTAGAATGTAATCTTTTCAATATTGCTTTTCACATATTGCTAGGAGTTAGGCTGGAATAGTGGTGTAACTAGGGGGTATCAATTTTCAGGGATCCGCAAATAAATTAATTGCAGATAAAAATCCTTATACCCCAATTATCTTCCACAATTATTTTTGCTAATAATTGGGTTATTAGACACTTTACATGTCAATGTTCACCTCTTATCCGACATTTTTTTACTCAATTTTTCATAACCACATCTTGGACAACCTTCTGTAATAACCACATCTTGACCTACTTTCTGCCATAATCACATCTTGGACTACTCCCTGGATATGCCTTCTACCTTGCTGCGCACTTCCATTCTCATCCCATACTGTTCATTCTATCCACTCAGAATTTCTCCCCATTTCATCTATTTGATTCTGCTCCTTTTCATCTCGCTATCTCATCTGCTTGTTTCTGCTCCTTTTCATCTTCATTTATAATAACATGCCTTGTCGTCCTAGATCTTCTCAAAGGCAGCCATCACCCAGTTGTTCTTCAATTCCCACTACTTCCTCTTCCCCCCACTCAGCCAAGAAATCAAAGACCGTTCAATTAAAAAAAGATGACCATCTCATTCTTATCAACTGGCTGAAAACCAAATCTAACTATGATTGTTGTTTTGGTACTGAGTATGCCACTAAAGTAGGACGGCCCCCCGCATCAAAAGTTAATGGCTATCTTCTAATGGCAAATGAATTACGGAATAAGACCAAGGGAAGAATTGATCTTTTACCTAAACAGATTTCTGAACGCTTCAAGCATTACCAAGCAAAATACAAGAAGGCAAAGGCTCTTTCATCTTCCACTGGTTTTAGGATTACTGACAACAATATAACTAAGGACATAAAATCCATAGACAATAAACTTGAAACTTTATGTCCTTACTTTAAAGAGATGGATGCAATTTTTGGAGAGCGAGCCGATGTTAATCCTGTAAACATGTTGGATGGTGAAGATCTTATCTCTGAACATGATGTCAAAGCAAATCTTTTCCCATCCTCTTCCTCCACTCAAGCCTCCCCTCATTTGAATGAGACATATCTAGATAGCTTTTCTGTAGATCCTATAGGTGATTTAACCGAACCAAATCTAACTCAGGTCTGTTTCTTTTTTCTTTTATCTTATCTTTTCTATTTTTTATTTACTTATCCTTTTCTTATTTCTTAAAAGGCTGATGAACAAACCCAGGATCCTCAATCAACTGAGTCTGAAGCTAGTGACAATGATGAGGAGGAAAATGCTACGTTGAACAAAAAGAAAAGGGCTTCAAGTAGTATAAATTTCCTCTCCCAAAGAAGACAAAAAATTGATACTTCATCACAAACACCTTTTTCTTTGATGGAACAGTTTTTAGAGAAATTTGATGCTGGTAAGTGATATCATACCTCTTATTACTTTACTCTGATTTTCTTCTACTTTATGTTAATTTTTATTCTCACTCTAGAACAAGTGGAAATTGCTAAAGAGACTCTAAGCTTTGAAAAGAAGAAATACGAGCTCTCTTTAAGGAGGGATGACAGAGTACAAGATTTGGAAGAGAGGAAGTACGAGCTCTCCTTACGGAAGGATGATCGGGTACAAGATTTGGAGGAGAAGATGTTCGAGTTAACTCTTTGTATTGAAATATCCTAAAAAGAGGAAAAAACACTCGAGCATCAAAACTTAATTGAACAGATGAAGTGTAAGCATGATCTTCAAGAAAGTTCTAAAAAGAAAGATTTCTTGATCGAATGCATTAAAGCAAACAAATCTGTTGAAGAAATAGAACATTTAATGAAATTTTTTGTTGACTAGTTTCTTTTATTTCTTTCACACTTCATGTGTTCATATTTATTTGTACATAAATTTTACAATTATTTTCCGTATTTCTTGAAATTTTGTATTTTAATGTTAAATATTCTTTTTTTAAATAAAATTTTCAAGTCTCCTTTGAAAATTTGACAATCTCCCTCCCCTGGATTTTTTTGAAGTAAGGGGTGGGTATCACAAAAACTCTTTCATATCATGAATCTTGAAAGTCTTATATGAAAATTTGGCTTTACTACCCCCTGCATTTTACCAGTATCCCAAAAATTCTTACATGTCAAGAATTTCACAAGTCTTATAAGAAATTTTGGCAAAACCCCCCATGGATTTTATTGAAGTAAGGGACAGGTATCACCAAAAAAATTTCACCAAAATATTTACAAGTCAAAAAAATTCTATATCTGTTTAAAAAAATTGGCAATACTCTCCCCTGCATTTTATTGAAGCAAGGGGTGGGTATCACCAAAATTTTTCTAAGTCATCAATTTCACATGTCAGATTTGAAAATTTGGCAATACCCCCCCTGAATTTTATTGAAGTAAGGGGTGGAAGTCATCTAAATTTAATATAATTACATAAATTATTAAATAGATATCTAATATATATCAATTTCCCTAGTTTAAAGTAATGACCATTCCTTAAGCCAAAATGCAGACCAAGTCGAGAAACAAAAGTTTGGGACTTTCTACAGGTATAGGCAAGAGGAACCCCATGAAAAAAAATATTATCATGATTAACTGTTATACAACCAAAGGTCGTTGGCTCATCACATTACTTGAGCAAATTGATATATAAAAAATATTTATTTAAAATTTATGAAAAAATATAAAATTTTCGATAACAACTCTAATCCTTATACTTTTTGGATCTAGATAAAGTTTTTTTTAAATTGAATAACTTTACCTTCTTTCTTTACCTTATTGATTCTTTGAATAAAATTATGACTGATTTGAAATGAGCAAACAAAATGTGTGAAATCTTGACAGGATTCCAAACCAAGAGGAGCCTTGGTCGTTTGATGATTATCCTTAGAAGAATTCCAAATAGTTTTGATGATACCATTTCCCAAACCAAAATCAATGATGCATTGGTGGTCTGGAAAATATAAACCATGTCCTTTGAATTTAGCTGGAAATGGTATTGGGTGGCCAGTTATCAGATTGATATATGAGAATATACCAAAAGAAAATTGGCATCATTCCTATCGATATGAATCCTATTGTGGAATCCAGAATGAGTGATAATAACATTAGAAAATAAAAGATATTTGTGGCTGATATCTTCCCATTCGGAGTCACACCAATTTGGTATTCAAACTTTGGTTGCTAGTTCATGATTTTTTTCAAATGCTTTATTACAGAGCTTTTTGAGTCGAAGAGCAAGAAAAGAGTTAAAGCAAGGTAGAGTGTCCAATAAGTGAAAATCTTCATCTTTATGAGCTTTAGTGATATTCTTGACCAAGAAATATATGCCTATATAAATGAAATAAGTGAAATGATATTAAGAATGGAAAAAAAATTTTTAGACATACCAAGAGAATATCCTTTAACAAAACCTGGTCTCCAACCAAATCCAATCATGATACCACCCAACAAATTTGTATTCCTTATAGGTAATCGAACCAAAGCCATTTGATAAAGAGTTATGATAAGATCCGATAGTTGATTAAAAGCTTCATCTTTTACACCATCAAATGAATGAACTTCCAATATGAATTGAGCCTTATAAGAATTACTGATAACTGCAACAACTTGATCATCTCCAAATTCATTTAGATATTTGATATCTTATGTTAATTTTTTCGGATATTGATTTTTTTTATATACTTTAGTTTAATGAAAAATAATGTTTGGGATATGACGAAAATAACTTTCACAGAGAATTTTTTTTTCAGATATCTTTTCTTCTGATGAGACTGATTCTCTTTAAACTTTTTTGATGATTTAGATGAAGAATTTTTTTTTTCAGATATCTTTTCTTCTTATGAGACTGATTATCATTATTTTTTTTTTGATGATTTAGAAGATGATTGTATGGAAGTTAATTTTGAAGAAGATGATAGAGTTGATAAAGATGAAGATGATAAAGAAGATAATTTTTTTTTGATGATTTAGAAGATGATTGTATGGATGTTGATTTCGAAGAAGATGATAGAGATGATAAACATGAAGATGATAAAGAAGATGAAGATGAAGATAAGAGAGAAGTAAGGGGTGAATCTGAAAAAGAAGACATTTTTTTGATCTGAAAAAAAATTTAATTGTCAATAAAATTTCAACTCAATTTTTTTTAAAAAAAAATTCCTATGTAATAATAAAAAAAGCTGTTTTTTTATTTGAAAAATAAAATTAAAAAAAAAACCCGAAAAATCAGTAAAAATTTTTCCAAAAAAAAAATTTATAAAAAAAAACCTGAGGTTTTATTTTAAAAAACACAATAAAAGCAAAATCATATATAAAAAAAATTAATAATTAAATTCATTCAAAAAAGAAAATTTCAGTAAAAATTAAATTAAAAAAAAAAAAAAATTAAAAGTGAACCTGAAGATTGGTTATTAAAAACCTTCTCACAATATCCTGAAAAAAAAAAAAAATTCAGTAAAATCAAAATCAAAAACAAAAAAATTATTAAAATAAAAAGAAAAACTGAAAAATTATTTACTAGAAAAATTAATTTTTAATTTAAAAACCTTTTTTGATTTGGAAATAAGAGGGACAGTCCTTAACAGAAAGAAATTTTTTTTATTTCTATAATACTGCCAGCCAAAAAAATTAAAAAATTAATCAAATTTACAAAAAAAAATTTGTTAGTATATTTTTTTGAAAGTAGGTAACCCCTCTTTATCTTCCATAATTGTCCCCTATTCCACTCCTTTATTTATGTGAAATCCCCTTACAAATCCCTCCCTCCTTGCCTCAATAGTCCACTCAAATCCTCTCCTTGCCTGCCTCAAAAACCGCCTGAATACCCCTGCTTAATTCTCTCAAAACCCCCCAAAATTCCCCCCCTTAGTTACCTTATAACCCCCCAAATCCCCTCCCTTAGTTACCTTAACCCCCCTTTACCCTTCTTTATATCTCCCAACCACCCCCCTTCACCTCTCTTTAGCCGCCTCAAACCCCCCTTCCCCTCCCCTTACCTCCTCCTCTAACCCCCCCCCCCCTCCTTGTTAATGAACGATTTTTACCGATCGTTTATTAACAAGGAGGGGGGGGGGGTAGAGGAGGAGGTAAGGGAGTGGGTAGGGGGGTAAAGCGAGTAGAAGGGGGGGAAGGGGGGGCTGTTTGAGACGCCTAAAGAGAGGGAAAGGGGGGGGTTTGAGGCCGCAAAACAGAGGTGAAGGGGGGGGTTGAGGGACATAAAGAGAGGGGAAGGGGGGGAGTATTGAAGCACCTAAAAAGAGGGGAAGGGGGGTGATGAGGGACCTAAAGAGGGGGGAAAGGGGGATTTGAGGCAGCTAAAAAGGGGGTAAAAAGGGGGTATTGAGACAGGTAAAGAGAGGGAAAAAGGGGGGCCTTGAGGATGATAAAGAGAGGTGAAGGAGAGAAAAAAACAAAAAAAAAGAGAAAAAAGAGAAAAAAACAAAACACAAATTAGTTTACCCTAGAACAAAAATAAATGAAGCACTTACAAAAAAACAAAAAAAACAAAAAAAAGCAAAAAAAAAGAAAATCATGATTAGCAAATAAAAAACCAAGAAAAAGAAAAAAAATGACCTACCTGGTGAGTTGAGTTGAGAAAATAAATGCAACCAAAAAAAATGAGTGATGTTTGAGGAGAGAATGAAAAGGATATGAGTGATGAATGAAAAAATAAATCACTGACAAAATATGCGATTTCATGTTGAGGAGGTGAAAGAAAACCAATGAGCCATCCAAAAAAAAGATATTCACTGTAAATTCAAAAAAAAAATGAATATGCAACAAACCAAAATACAAAACCAAGTGAATAAAGTACACAAAGAGGACATTTGGAAAGTATGAAAACATAAAAATTAAAAATTAAAAGGGTGGTGAAGAGAAATGTTGGAGAGTAATTGGAATTATAATGGGGCGTATGCCGGTTGATTGAATGATTTGTGAATCAAGGGAGGGGAGTGCCAGTGGTGGTTCAGGATCCTCTTCTTCATAAAGATCATTTCACTCATCCTTTAAATACTCTAGAATATTGTGGAGTATTACGCAAGTCAAGATCCAATGATTTGCAGTTTTTATCTCCATATTTTTTTGAAATTGGATTCTGAGCTCCCAAAGACTAGAAAATCATCCCTTTAAAATACCTATAGCATTTTCAATTCGTACTCTTGATTGTGAAAGGTGATAAGTAAAGGCATTTTTGGGGTCATTTTCTGAAGTTGCACCACAGAAAGCAGGTATAATGTACTTTCCACTTGCATATTCTGAGTCTGCAAGGAGGTACTGAGATTTGTCAAAGTATGAGTCAGGGGATTGAGAAATCCTCATTCTTTGGAAGATGGAAGAGTCATGACATGATCCAGGGCAGCCACTGTGAAAAGCAATAAATTTTTTATTGACATCGCATACAAGTTGAACGGCAATAGAGTATCTAGAAAGAAGATAAAAAGTTAGATTGTGAAAGATGAGAACTTGGAGAAGATTTTGAAGAAACCTTTTTTTGCGATCAAAATAATGGTTGCCATCATGAGCAGGCTTTTGACTCAAAGGGATGGTTGTGCCATCAACAAAACCTATACAGCTAGGGAAACCTTCAGCTTGCATTACTTGAGAGGATTCAAGTCGCTGTTCTGGAGTTGGCCAAGCAAGAGTTTGAGACTTGAGGGAAAGGATAGCAATCGTACAGAGCTTGGTGTATAATATCACGGTACCATATCCTATGTTAAAGAGATTATCCAAACATCTTATGGCAGCACCATTTCCATTTGAGCCAAAGCGACATAGAGCAACAGCAAGTTGGATGGCAGGATTATGCTGTTTGTTATGAGAATTGTTATGGAAGATAGGATTTTCAGAAATGAGTTGATAAAGTTTGAAGAAAGAATCAGGAGAAGTTCTAAAAAGTTGGGTGAAGTTTAAATGAGGAATGTTGTGAATGGAGGCCAGATAATATTGGGGATCATGATAAAGATTTGGCCCCCTGGTGATGATGTAACGCTTTTTGGAAAGAAAACACATATAAGCTAAAGCATCTTCCAAATATGAGTCAGATTTATAGTAAAGAAATAAAAGAAAAGTGATAGCATTTATTGTTGAGTGAAGTAGCTTCCTAGTAGAGAGGTGTTTCATTGTTGCCGGTGGAAGGGTTAAGTGATGAGGGAAGTGGGAATTCACCGCAAAATGTGCAGTTGGGGTGTGTAGATAGAAATAACACTTAAGTGTTTGCCACCAAAATTAAGTAGCATAGAGTGAGGAAAGACTTTAGGATGGCATCAGCAATTATGAGTCATGTGACTTTCTTGCAAATCCATCATGGATGAGATGAGTTTGGGATTAGGAATTAGGAATGGAAATTGGGGTATAAGAGGCGGGATAATGAATTATTGTGGATTCCTTATCCACTAGCCCTGGGGCTAGTGGATAAGAATCTTCCACAATTAATAATGTCTGATCACAGAAAAAAAAATTTCTGATCCCTAATTGCGGATCCCTGAATATTGATACCCCCTATTGAGGTATTTTTGCTTTGAGTTTCACATTGTAGAAAATCATATAGTAAAAGCTATAGGCGTTGACCAAGGGAGTTGGAGTAAAACTGGAGAAAAAACCCTGTACCTTTGAGAAATACCAGGTGAGTTTTTTTTGCTACAGCAAATTAGAGACTGTTACTATACCCCTTCCAAAAAACCTTTTGACTGCTTAACAAGTCAAGACAGTAGCCAATAGCAGACCACTGAGAACCAAAAAACCAGAAACCAGAAATGCAGAAAAATCCACACTAGAAAACCAAAACACTGTGCACTTGTTGCACAAAAAACAGCTATAATACTTGATGCAGGTTTCAAAGCCACACCAGAGAAACCAGTTGCCAAAGTTGAGTTAAATGAAGTACTAACCTTGCAACAAACACAGCCAATTGTGGCCAAAAAACAGTGAAAACTGAGTGAGAAACAATGATATAATTACCAGATGGTTGTATGATAATTAAAGTTTTCCCAAACTGTCTTATTAGAGGGTGTCAGTTCTGGCAATACCAAACTTAACTTAAGTGTGGATTTCAAACCAAATCAGCACTTACAAATCAGCACTTGAATTTGAAAAAAAGTCACTTATTTCAAAAAAGGGTGTCAGTTCTGACCTCAAATTAGACCTTTTCTTGCTCACCTACTTCTCACCACACATTACCCTTGTTAGTTTGTGCTTCATAGATCATGTTCTCACTATTTTTTTTCCAATTGAAACATTGTTATCTGACCAATGGTAAGTTATTTTACTTCGTTTTTTTCTGTATTTTTTCTTTTTTTCTTTTTCTTCTTGATCATTTAGGTATGTTTTTGGTTTTAATTTTGGTAAATTTTTCCACCTCTCATGCAACCACTCATACCTCTGTCACCACCTTCTCACTCACCACCACTGCCACCATCACCACCTCCTCCTCGCTCACTACCACCGCCACCTCATTCACTACAACTACCATCACCTCCACCTCCTCACTCACTACCACTGCCACCTTCTCACTCACTACCACTACCACCACCTCCACCTCCTTGCCACTACCAACATCACCACCTTGCTCATACCACCACCACCACCAACACCTCATTCACTACCACTACCATCACCTCCACCTCCTCACTCACTACCACTACCACCACCTCCTTGCTCACTACCACCTCCACCTCATTCACTACCACTACCATCACCTCCACCTCCTCACTCACTACCACCACCACCTTCTCACTCACTACCACTACCACTACCACCACCACCTCCTCCTTGCTCACTACCACCACCACCACCACCTCGCTCACTACTACAACTACCACCACCACCACTCACACAGCCATTACCAATTTGCTCACCCCCTCAACCACCTCACCCACCACCACAACCAGCTTGCTCACCACCAGATACAGCATTAAGAAAAAGAGAAATGATAATTTCACTATAAAAATGTGGAAAAAAGTGCAATAGCCTAATTAACTATCAAAAAATAATAATAATGTCCTTATATTTAGGAAAATGGCTGTACATGCTCTAAAATGTAGCTAGGTGAGAGCAAATGAACTTCAGAAGTTTGATATACTTCTAAAATCCTCTTTTTTGAAATTTGAAATATACTAATATATTTGAGACATGAGCAAGCAAATTTTGTGAATTGCTCATTAGTGTTTTGCACATAAGGAGCTGTCACCGGACAACCTACGCACAAGGTCAAGGATGATCCTGTAAGTGAGATGAGGAGTTTAGAGACTTCTTCAAAGCACAGAGGAATGATTCAAGGAAGTGATTCAAAGATGACTCGAAGGAAGAACTACTGCTTTGAGTTATGTTCGAGAAGGATTCTAATATAAATTAAAGGTAATATTAAAATTATTAAGATCTCACAAAGGGTTGGAAACTCAACAATCAAAGATTTAGGATTTAGAAATGATTACTGAGAAAATAAAGAAAGATACAATAATAATGATTTAACTTAAAGCTTTTTACAACTATTAACTATAAATACGTTTTATAATTTAATTCTAAAGAATATTGAACCAAAAACCCAACCCCTTTTATATCCTTTACTCCTCCTCACATTGACCTCATACCCATCCACTATTCCGTACACCACAGACCATTAAAATACATCTGTTACACCTGGACCCTCCTCACTAACATCCGTTAACCCTTAATCCTCCACTAACCATTCCTTCCATGCTCACTACCCCTTAATAACCCACAGACATTTCATAAACCTTTTAATGTACTATTACATTGACTATTGCGCTGTGCGTCGCTTATTGAGAAAAAGACTAAGACACACTATTGAGAGATTGACTAATTTAGATTTAGAGTTTAGACTAGCGTTGTTGAATCACCACGGGAAATCAGGGGGTGAACTGCTAACAGTTCCTTCTTTTTGAAACTTTCAGGAGGAGGTTGGGAAATTGTTGGGGAAATGTTTTGAAAGAGTTAGGAAACTGTTTTTAAATTATATGAAAAAATTTTGAAAAAAAAGTTGGCCCTAAATTGAGCCTCGATTTATCCCTTCTTAAGCAGAGCTTTGGATTTAAGTTGAGCATCAGTTGAAACAAATTTGAGCAATGGTTGAGCCACAACACTTAACATACCATAATATTCAATTTTATATATAGATCCATTTAATGTTGGGAGGTCAGGTTTGATATAAGTAGAAATATCTTAAATGACACATAGTATACTATGTCTGGAATATTATTTCAATTATCAATTTTATTTCCGCAAATATATAAAAAAGAATACTATTTAAGTCCTTTTTAAAAACTTTATTAATAAAAATATAACTCTGTAAAAATATTTGCACATAATTTTAAATTTTCTAGGCAAAAGTTGATATTGAGCCCTTATCAATAGAAATTTCTCATTGTTCCTTGGAATAAAAAAGTATACGACAATGTTCAAAAAATTTAATGTAGGAGAAAAAATATATATATTTTTTATAAGGGGAAAAAATAGTAATGTATTTTTTAAAAAATTTACACTATTAAAGAAACTAATTTTAATATATTGGCACAAAACTTAGGCTCTAAAATAATGCACTTTTTTTAATTATTTATCTGTATTTAGTTATTATTAAAATGTGAGTCAACATTAATTATTAACATACATTAAAAATTCAATTTTGAATATTCATCCAATATTATATATATTCTCTACTTTATTCTCTTTCAAAACTTTGCTCTCACCCTCTCTTTCTTTAAACTACCACCATCACCATAAAATTCATTTAATTAAAATGTCAAATTTAAGATGCATTGGACAATTCTCTTTAAATTTTAAACCTATTTTTCCAAAAGAAAGATCTGTATTTGATGAAGTATCCACTTCAGTTATTATGCAACGAGGAAGATCTTTAGTTCATGTTTTTGGATAATTCAAAGAAGTAGAAGCAAAACCTATTGGTGATCTTTCTAATGAACAGAGCAGCCAAATTGGACAACTACTTGGAGAAATTGGATCTGGATCTCAAATTTTAACTGAGGAAAGGGCTTTAAATCCCCAAATACCTTATTATTTTTGCCCTTACTTGGTTCTACTATTAAACAGGCAGTATAGAATTTGTGGCCTCCTTTTTTGTTTGACTGATTTTATTATTCAGGCTAAAGAAGTATTTATAAATGCTCAAATTGATTTGACACCGATTCCACACTACAATCCAACCGTCTTCTTCAATATTCCTCATTCTTGTATTCACACAACTTCTAAAATTTCTGGGACAAGGGATAATCAAATGGCAAATCTATCTATACGTGGTATGAAAACAACTCTGAAAACGCATCAGATTCAAGCTATCAATTTTATGATAGACAATGAAAATAACTTATCCAAAAAGTTAGAAAACCTGTGGAGGCATGCAGACAACAGCTGGCTGAGAGTGGGTTTTAATAATTATTATGAACAATTTCTTGAAGAAAAGTTATCCTCTGCAGGAATTGGTTCAATTCTAGCTGATGATATGGGCTTGGGAAAGACCCTCTCAACTCTTGGCCTAATTACTGCAACTCAAAGTGAAGCCAGACGGTTCCAACTCTTGGGTGGTGGACAAGAGAAAGATAGGACATCAGCAACTCTCATCATTTGCCCACTTGCAACATTATCAAACTGGGTCAATGAAATAAGAATTCACTTTGAAGATAATGCACTACCTTTCAAGGTTCTTTATGGGAAGGATTCAAAGAAAATTAATTTTGAGGAGCTTCAGAACCAACTAGTTGTTTTGACTACCTATGAGACAGCAAGTCCATCTTCTTCAAAGAAAACTCCTCAACCTATTCCGCCAGTAACTCATAAACTCATTTGGTACAGAATAGTTTTAGATGAGGCTCAGTAAGCATTCATTTGAATTACTAATAATTTTGAACATAATATTATAAAAGCTGATGAAATGTTTAACATAATTTAAAAGTTTAATCAAAAATCCCCAGTCGCACAAGAATCAGAATATATCGGCCTTGGAGGCTGAGTATCGACTATGCTTGACAGGGACACCACTTCAGAACCGGAAAACTGATCTTCAAAGCCTTATATCATTCCTCAGAATCAAAAGATGGCAAGAAAACTGGTTTTGGATTAATTTTCTTGTGAATGGCTTAAACAGAGGAAGCTCTAGCTCAATAAAATCGATAAATACTCTCATGAATGTCATATGCCTGCGGAGGACAAAAGAAGAAATCTTATCACTTCCTCAAAAAATCGAGCAAGGAATATCTGTAGAATTATCAGAACCTTGGAACTCAAAACTTACGAAGCTTCAAGAACGTTTTTCTGAGTATTATGGGCCTTCTCGAAACACCAACCTCCCTTGGGACTCAGCTGAGTTTCTCCGAGAACTGTCAATTTTACGGCAATTTTGTAACCACCCTGTCTACCAAAACCCAGATCAACCTCCAACATTTCCTTTCACATGGAAACATTCAGCAAAGTTTATACATCTAATCAGTCATTTAGAAATTTTCTTAAGGGGAGAACGGGGGATAATTTGTCCCAAGGCTGTTATATTTTCAGAATATGTGGACTTTTTGGAAATGTAAGGAATTCTATTAATTATCTCAATAACTTATTTTTAGCTTAAACAACATTTCAATATTCTATCCATTGAAACTGTATAAAAAAGGCTTTAGATGACCATGGAATTAGCTACACAGAGCTTGTAGGAAAGTTGAGCATGAAAAAAAGTGATGAAAATGTGGACAAATTCAAAAATGATGAAAGATGTCAAGTTTTGCTTGGTACAATCAAGGCTTCAGGAGTTGGAATAGACTTGAGATGTGCACAAAATGTATATATAATGGTAAGTCAAAGAGTCTTATATTGAAATAGAAAAGGTTGAAAAGAGAATTTGTTTAAAATATTGAAACAGGAGCCTAATTGGAATCCAGCAGTTGAACAGCAAGCAGTTGATCGTCTGTATAGAATGGGCCAACAAAATGAAGCTCATGTACTCAAGTATTTTGTAAGCAGAAGTATTGAATTCAGAATTTATAAGATACAAAGAAAAAATATTGAGCTATCAATGTATGTGAAATTTTCTTTATATAAAGTTGCATCATAGCTAAAAATATTTATCTGTTCAAATTTTTTAAGGTTAAGTGTCCCAAAAATTAAAAACGAGGAATATGAGTCTGCTAGATTATTGATTAGGGAATTCATCAATAACTCACATTAGAATTTGAAATTTGTTCAAGTATGTAGGAAATGTTTATTGGGGCTTGACAATTAAGAAGTCTTAATTGTTGAGGATTAAGAGAAGCGAGATATAATAAAGAATAGCAGTCACTTGGCAAACCCCTGAGGACTGGAAAAGAATTAAAGTGAGTCTTGATTGAGGATAACAAATTTAATCTATCATATAATGCCAAGTTCTTAAGTATTTCTCCTGAATAAGAGGAAGATTCTCGGATTTGAATGTGTTTCTGGTCAAGATTTCGTGCAAGTCTTGAGAATTCTTCAGATCTCCATGGCAATAAAATCCGCTTTAAAGAACCTTCATCATCAATTTTGGTGTCTGAGCAACATTTGACGTTTTTGAAAAGATTCTCATAGGTTTCACCACTTGGAAGTTGTTTAAGAAGGTGAGTTCAGTTAAAAGAATTCTGAAAAAGATTGTCAAATTTATATAAGCTTGTGTAAAAAAAAAAGATAAAAATTTTAGTTCTTACTTTCTTTTTTATTTTATATTTATACTTTCTTATTTTAACTATTTCACGGAAACTATCAGAATCTTTTCCGAGTCGTAATTTATCAGCATAACCTATAAACCAGCGGTGAAGAACACCCATTTGATTTAGGTAGGAAATATGAGTAGAGTCCATTGAATAAGAAACAAAATAATTATTTTCCAAAGCTTTATCCCAGTGCTTAATGATAATTTTTGCCAAAACTTGATTCCACTCGTGAAACCAATCAAGATTCCAAGAAAACGTTTTTCCAGGAAAGTTGCATTGAAGAAGAAAGTGGATAAAAGCATTGTGGAATATAGCAGGGATTTGTTCAGAAACACGGTAATTTCGTTCAGGATATGGCAAATTAATATCAATGTTGAGAGAGCTTATATTGAACAATGAAAACCTATGTAGTTGTTCTTCAGTGAAGTTCAGCTTCCATTCATTAGACTGAGGTGAAATATTCAAAAGCACACAACAGAAATTGTAAATAGACCTGCAGAAATGAGAAGTTGATTGAGGGAGTATCTCATTGAATCTTTTATTTAGTACACAGGTATTAGTAGGTATTTTTCCCTGAGGAAAATAAGAACAACTAGAGCTCATCATATACGTTATGAAAAGCAAAATGAACAAAAATATAAAATTTTGAAAGGATATGGCAACAAAAACACTACTATAATAAATTTTTTATTTTGAAAATAGTTAATAATGAAGAGTTGAGTGGACGGACAGATGAGCTTTCTCATGAATATCTTTCTCTATAAAATATGGATATCTATGTATGTTCATAATTAATTCAAAAGGAAATAACTCAGCTGTAATAGAAAATTATTGCATGATAAACGGGTAAAAATTTAATGCAGAATCATTTTGATTTTCCAACTTATTTTGATAATATTTTAATGCAAATAATGACCTTATTTGAGCTTGTTGATTTTGCTGACAAACTTATTTTAAAAATTAAGATTAACACCTTATTAGTATGTATATATTTTATTTACCAAGATTACTCGGAAACCATACCAATTTTTCAGAGTTTGGAATTAGCAACTTAATGTAAAAATTCTGTTTTATGGATTCTGGAAGCTTTACTTTGATGACCTCTTAGATTTGAAAATTTTAAAATAATATATTTTGTTGAAAAAATATTTATTTTTCAGACTGTAATTCTATATTGTGAAAAATAAATATTATAAATTTTTTTATATCTTATAGTGATTATTAGTGAAAACCTTTCTGTTACTTGGCAGAATTTTATTAATTCAGGTGATTGCAGAAAAAAAAACAGCAACACTTAAATAACTTTATTATTATAAATTAAATGGTATTATTTTGATTCAAGTTATATCATAGTTTCTCCTATATTTAAAAATGCGATAAATTTTTATTCTCTTATAGTATTATGCTTTGTAAAAAATAAGCTGTTTGATAAACATGTATGCAACATTGTAAAATGTAGCGAGTCTGAAACATTTTTCTGATGCACAGTATGGATACCTACTTAATGCATGGTTTATCTGCATGAAAAAAACATTCAAAGAAATACATGGTAACCAACTTGTTGATAAACTTCTTGAGACGTAAAAATTAGCTTATTTTAGTAAGTGCTTCACAATAAATAAATAGTTTGTTCAATTGCTACCATCCAGTAACATATTTCTTATATCCAGAAGTCTTAAAATGCCACCATTTTTTTGCATTTGTAAATGTGAAGAGCTTGGATGTTCATCAAGAAAGCATCAGACCTCATTGGGAAGCTTTGAAGTTGGTGTAGCTTTCAAAACATCTCAGTCATACTCCAAACATGAAGAGGAAAGAAATCGCAAAGCACAGATGGTTGGTACATCCAGCGCTTCACCTAACTTAGGATCCAACATCCCAGATCTTGTAAGACATCAATATTTGGTAAATAAAGAGAAATTATGTTTCAATTAATCTCTATTTTTTTTCTTTGCTTAGGGGCAGCCTGTTTTGGAAACAATTCAATCTCTACCACGGTCAAACAATTTGAATTTGGAAGAGCCTTATAGCCAAAAGATAATGTGGCAAGCAGCGAAACTTTCTTTTATCCATCATTTAAGCAAAGAAGGTTGTGCTGAATTTTTGCATGATGAAGTCAACAAACTCAAACTTCTTAGTGACATAGGCAAACTAGATACAAGCAGAATCATCAGCCTGATTCCCCTTTCTATAGAGACAGTTTTTAGTCGATTGCAACTCAATCCATTATTTGTCACCAAGACATGCTGTGCTTAGTGCTTTGCTCTTTATGAGTATATCCCCAAACACCAAACATCGATCTTATCTTGTACTCAACCTTTTTATTCATCCTCAAAGCGCTATTTGAAAGATTTAGGACAGAGAGAAGAAACTGTCAATTGTGATGAAAATTTGTATTTGGCTAAGTACAAACAAGAAGAAGCAATCTACCATCCTCGTAAAACATTTCATCACAACAGTTTGGTTGAATGGCTTTCAGGAAAGTTTAAACTAATCAAATTCGAGACGCTGATTGAGAAAAAAAATGATTTTCTAGAAAACATGGAAAAGGATGTCATGAAAGATGTATATGATGGTTTTGTATGGAAAAATTTTCCAGATATTTCTACGACTCGAAATAGAAGTGTCGATGGATATACAAAAACCCGAGGTAATTTAATGTTTAGTTTATATGTTGACTGGTTTAGGCCGGGTGGCAATCGTATTGGAGGTCATCAAAAATCTGTGGGTAATATCTTGTTGGTGTGTATGAACTTGCCTACAGAAGATCGATACAAAACTGAAAATCAATTTTTGTATGCTATTATTCCCCGTCCAACTGAGCCAACGAGTGAACAAATAAATTATCTTCTGAAGCCTCTTGTCAATGAACTAAAGACTCTATGGGATGGCATATTTATTGAAAAAACACCTCACTATCCACAGGGCCGAAAAATAAGGGCTGCATTATTCTCTTTAATAGGAGACATTCCAGCAATGAGAAAGATTGCTGGTTTTGCGAGTCACTCAGCCACTAAGTTCTGCTCTGTCTTTCATATTTCAAAAGATGAAATTGGTGTGCATCAAGTTGAAAAATTTTCCTTACATACTCATGAGGATCATATGCACTGGGCAGAGAAGTGGAAAAAGTGCCAGTCACATTGGGAGCGGGTATCTATTGTTAGGAGTCAAGGGGTTCGATGGAGTGAGCTAAATAACCTTGTATATTGGCAACCTACGGAATATTGCTCAATTGACTTGATGCATTCACACATGCTTGGAAATCTTAAAGATCACAGTCTAACTTTTTATCTAATACAAAATGCCGCAATCGACCTAGAAAAAAAGCTGACAAAGGAAAAAAATTGGCATGTAAGAAGAGAAGATGATGATGCACGTTCTGATATATTTCTAAATAAGCAATATAAAAAATGTAGAAGCAGCTTAATCAGCACTGATGCCGATAATATTGAACCAGTGGGACGGCAAAAAAGACTACGATATACAAGTACAATGAGACGGTCACAAACATATCTTAGAATGGATAGTGGAGGAGCTGAATCGGAAGGATCAAACAGCCAGACAAAGTCATCAAGTTCTGAACATCACTTTGAAACCTTAGAGTTTGGCTCTGAACATGCTTCTGAAAGTGGGAGTCGAAATTCAACCTATAACTTAAGGCAAAAAAGTATCAGTATATCCGAAAGTGAAAGATCTAATTCATCTGTTGAGACTATTAGAAGTAAGGAAGATAAAAAGAAGGGCAAAGAGAATTAAAGTGAAAGAACTAGTAATCCACGATTGTCAGCCACGGAGCTAGAGGCAGTGTAAAATGTGATAGAGCAAACAAAAAAACCTTCCTGGATTTCACAAGTGCCAAAACATGTAGGATCTAAAAAGTCAGGTTCCCTCAAAGCTGCGGAGTGGCATGTACTTTATACTGTTTACTTTCCTTTGTCACTTATCCCCCTTTGGGTAGAAAAATTAAATCAAGCTGAGACATCCGTGACATCAGACCACAAACCTAGAGAATATTATCTTCTCAAATCACTCACCACTTTAAGTTCAATTACCAACTTTTTGACTTTAAAAAATGTGTCTGCCGATGAAGTTGATGAATTAAAACAACTGCTATTGGAGTATCGTAACTGCTTGGAAGAAGGTTGGAAAAATATCAGCTTTAAGCCAAATCTTCATTTCACTCAACATTTTCCAGAAATGATTAAACGTTTTGGTCCACCCGTAGGTATGGCTACTTGGGCTGCTGAAAGAGTTAATGGTATATTATCCGAAATTAAAAACAATCATCATCCAGGTATTTAGTTTGGTATTTGGGTGCTTAAAAATGCAAATGAGCTAATTTATTTTTATTGAACATAGAAGAAATACCACGGACCATGCTCAAGCACTGGCATCGGAAGTCTAGGGTATTGGAACTAGGTGAAGCTGAAGATGATGCTCAGTATGGATCTAATATTAAAAAAATTGAGTACGATACAAAAAAAGACATTTCCATTTAACTGAGGCATTATTTACAAAATGGGTAAGGGCACATTTAAGAAAAGAGACATCTAAACAGGCTTTGTTACCATCAGAGAAGGTAGGAGACAGGGTAGTTGAAAATATAGCAAGCATATTGGTCCATGGAAAGCGTTATAGGACTCATGAACAGAATCCTGGGAATTCTACCATTGAATTCTACTTTGGAAAAGATAGTCAGTTTGGGCATATTGATCAGCTTTTTAGTTCAAAGGACGATAATGAAAAAGTCTATCTAATCGTTAGTCCATTTAAAGAGCTTATACCAGAAGATACAAAAAAGGATCCCTATGAGGCGTTTCCACAAGTGCATTGCCGTTTAGTAAGAGTAGAAAAAGCGACACAAATTGTGATAAATCAAGATTCAATTATTGGACATGCCGCCACTTTACAGCACCAAAGGGGAATGTTTGGAATAAAGTACGATGTTATCACTGCTGTTGGACTTCAGACACTAGTAAGTAAAAAATTAAACAACATGGACATTTTATTTTTGTTAATATGGTTGAAATTATTTAGGATTGGTAATAATTTGGAGGATTTGGAAAGTTTGTAATAGATCTTTGGGACAGCTAGATGCAAGATTAATAAATAAAACTTTTTGAGATGTTGCCTAAATTTTTAAGAAAACAATAACAAGGGACTTCTTTACGGTTTAGAAACCCTGCTATTAATGAGTGACATTTTATTGTAAATGTAATTTCAACTAAAAGGAATTCAATGTACTATACAAAGTCTACCTATACTTGAAAAATATTATAAATAGTTCAGAACCAGGGTTGAAAAATCTAAGGACCATATTTTTCAAGCCAATAAAACTGAGTTTTCCACTAATTTTTTCGCTTGAATATTTTATTCATTAAACTAACAATTAAAATGTATAACTAATTTCTCTTTAATATTATCTTGTCTATATTCTGAAAGTTAATAATTTTTTTTTATAAAGCACAGAATGTCTAATACTGGTGATTCCATGCAGGTTGATCCTCCATTAGAAATTAATGTTGGAGTGCAAAATAATCCTCCCTCTCAAAATCCTAGAATGCCTCCATCAAGTCCTGCTCCCCCTGAAAGACCGAGTGAAAATCCAGGTAAACCCTAACCTCCTCCTCTGTCTTCATCAGATCACCAAATTTGATCAACTGATTTCTCTTTTAATATCACAAATACAGATGGTCGATCCGCACCTGGTAATTTTCAGCAGGAAGAAGAAAGTGTAGGTAATGATTGGGCTAGTATGTTGTTGAATCAGTTTCTTGGAAGCGGTGGGGGATCCACTTCTACTAACCCAGCCGCCAGTACCAGTGGACCTGGTGAGTAAACTTTTTCAACATGCTTTTATGTTTTAAAATAGGTTTACCAATTTTTATTTTCAAAAATTTGCAGTTAATCCCTCTCTTATAATTCGAGCTACTGATCAGCGCAGAATACTTGATGCTGGGTCACTTCAAAATGACCAAAACTTGCGAATGGTTAGAAGCATAGTTACGAGGTGTGATGTACCAAGGAGCTCAGATTCTATTAACCGAAATATCTATCACTTTTTGAAGTTCTGTCTTGGTGGACCCATTAATGTATCTGAGTTTCCTATAGTCCCAACAAATGAAGAACTTACATATTGGAAAAATTGGCATGATTACAAGCTATTGACGATTGAAACAGCATTAAAACAGGTTCAAAACACACCGCAGGCAACTTCAGCTGCTGATCGTCAATTTATTTTAACAAATACTGCTATATTCTTACTTTCCAAAATTCATCTACCAACTTTTATTTCAACACCTGAGCCCCGAGGACTAAAGGGAGGAGCTGCTGTACCAATCTCTGTAAAACAGCATTTGGAACGAGAGCTTCAAGAGAAAGGATTTCTTCGACTCGCTTTTGATTGGAACTGTCAAAATTTTTCTGAGTCACTATGGAATCAAGTAATGGGGAGTGTAGTATCAGACCATTGTACTAAGTGGCTCTCAACATTAAAAAATATTGATTCAGCAAAACTCAGGTTTACACCAATCATCTTCAAGCAATGGGTGGTCAACAAGGGAAAGGAGATTTGAAAGGTGGCTGGTCAAAACTGTGAGGTGATTGAGGCAAGCAGAAAGGAAAAGAGATCAAGAGCACAGATAAAGCGTTATCAAAAAAAGGTATTTATTCAAAGCATAATAAATAAAGAAAGTCTATTACTAATTTGATTTGATTTTAGATTTCAAAAAACCACTATGACATTTAAAGAAAAAAGTGCTTTGATCAGCCAGGCTTTGTAGCATTTTTTCATGATACAAGTCTCATGTCTGATTTAGAAGAAGCCCCACCCGATCCAGAAGAGAATTGTCCTAAACGAGTAGTTCCTGGATGGAGAAATACAAAACTCGATGAAATTTTAGATAAAATGGACAACTTGACTAAAAAGACAGCCCATTCAAATGTTGAAAAGGCTTCAATGAAGAAACTTTATGATCGCTCAACTAAAAAGACAGCTTCAACAGATGGTATCTTGAATGTGCCCAAATTTTTGCCAAAAAACTGCTATTCACCTGGATATTTAGCAAATTTGTCGGTTAATGAGAGGGAGTTACTTGATGTTGGAGAAGATATAGATTTCGCCAAAGTTAATGAAGCACTAGATCGAGCAGCAGCACCTTAAATTTTTTACCCAACTGGTAACCATGTATATAGAGTGATAGTAATCATTTTTTAAATATAACATTATTATTCTTTCTTATAAAAAATTCCAATTGATGTATAAGATAAACGAGAGCAAAAGAATTAAAGATTTTAAAATTATTGAGCATAGAAAAACATATATATATTTTTGTAAAACTTTAAGACATCATAAACGTTTTGATTAAATAAATGTGAAATTTTTTTATGCACAATAAATGAACTTAAAATAAATTAAATTGAATCTCTTCTCAGATACTTACGACAAGATCAAATTAAAGCCTAAAACAAGAATAGAATTAGATTCTAAATTTCAATTTAAAATACCTTTTTTTCAATAATTATAATTGCTTTTTTATTTGCTAAACGCCACCAATGATTAGTATAAAAATGCACATGTGAAAAAAAAAATGAAAGTGAACACCTTCCCTCACCAAAAAAGAAAGATCAGTAAAGGCACTCAAAAATCCATTACCATAGTTAATAAACTAAATATATACAAAAAATTAAAGCATTCAAACGATGGGAATTTGTTTACACAAGGATCTTAAGAAATTTTTATTTTTAAACTTCACTTTTCGCAACAATAATTGAAAATTATTAATCATTAAAAACAAAAAAATCATCAATTTATATTTGGTTTTCATGCCTTAAAAAATATAAGAGGCTTTAATAAAATGTAATTGATAAACATCAGTAGAATTTAAGTATTGTGCTATGTGTCCAGTACAATTTTGACCAAACTTGTGCTGGACACTTTGGCCAAGACCAGTGACTAAAAATTGCAAGGAAAACCAAAAATCAATAGGCTATAAAAGAAAGTTAATTGATGGCATCAAATTGTTTTTTGGTAAAAGTGTCCAGCACAAGTTTGGCCGAGCTTATGCTGGACACTTTTCCAATTTGAAGTTGGTGAGGTGTATGTTTTTTTAAGAGAAGTGAGGTGTTCCTCATAAAAGTGTCCAGCACAAGTTCGGCCAAACTTGTGATGGACACTTTTACCAAAAAAAAAAAAAATGATGCTATCAAATATGTTCATGTTATAGCCTAATTTTTTTTTATTTCCTTGAAGTAATAAGTTACTGTCCATGACAAAAGTGTCCAGCACAAGTTCAGCCGAACTTCTGCTGGACACTTTTATAATTTGAAGTTGGTAAGGTGCATGTTTTTTTAAGAGAAGTGAGGTTTTCCTTATAAAAGTGTCCAGCACAAGTTCGGCCGAACTTGTGCTGGACACTTTTACCAAAGACATTAGATAGCATCAATTAACTTCCTTTTATAGCCTATTGATTTTTGGTTTTCTTTGCAATTTTTGTTCACTGGTCTTGGCCAAAGTGTCCAGCACAAGTTCAGCCGAACTTATGCTGGACACTTTTATAATTTGAAGTTGGTGAGGTGTATGTTTTTTTAAGAGAAGTGAGGTGTTCCTCATAAAAGTGTCCAGCACAAGTTCGGCCGAATTTGTGATGGACACTTTTACCAAAAAAAAAAAAAATGATGCTATCAAATATGTTCATGTTATAGCCTATTTTTTTTTATTTCCTTGAAGTAATAAGTTACTGTCCATGACCAAAGTGTCCAGCACAAGTTAGGCCAAACTTATGCTGGACACTTTTATAATTTGAAGTTGGTAAGGTGCATGTTTTTTTAAGAGAAGTGAGGTTTTCCTTATAAAAGTGTCCAGCACAAGTTCGGCCGAATTTGTGCTGGACACCTTTACCAAAAAACAATTTGATGCCATCAATTAACTTCCTTTTATATCCTATTAATTTTTGGTTTTCCTTGCAATTTTTATTCACTGGTCTTGGCCAAAGTGTCCAGCACAAGTTCGGCCGAACTTATGCTGGACACTTTTATAATTTGAAGTTGGGGAGGTGTATGTTTTTTTTTAGAAAAGTGAGGTGTTACTCATAAAAGTGTCCAGCACAAGTTCGGCCAAACTTGTGCTGGACACTTTTACCAAAAAAAAAATAGATGATGCTATCAAATATGTTCATGTTATAGCCTAATTTTTTTTAATTTCCTTGAAGTAATAAGTTACTGTCCATGACTAAAGTTTCCATCACAAGTTCGGCCGAGCTTATGCTGGACACTTTTATAAGGAAATCCTCACTTCTCCTAAAAAAAAATGCACCTTACCAACTTCAAATTGGAAAAGTGTCCAGCATAAGTTTGGCCGAACTTGTGCTGGACACTTTGGCCAAGAACAGTGACTATAAATTGCAAGGAAAACCAAAAATCAATAGGCTATAAAATGAAGTTAATTGATGGCATCAAATTGTTTTTTGGTAAAAGTGTCCAGCACAAGTTCGGCCTAACTTGTGCTGGACACTTTTTTAAGGAAAACCTCACTTCTCTTAAAAAAACATGCACCTTACCAACTTCAAATTATAAAAGTGTCCAGCATAAGTTTGGCCGAACTTGTTCTGGACACTTTTACCAAAAAAAAAAAAATAAATGCCATCAATTAACTTCCTTTTATAGCCTATTGATTTTTGGTTTTCCTTGCAATTTTTAGTCACTGGTCTTGGCCAAAGTGTTTAGCACAAGTTCGGCCGAACTTGTGCTGGACACTTTTATAAGGAAAACCTCACTTCTCTTAAAAAAACATGCACCTTACCAACTTCAAATTATAAAATTGTCCAGCATAAGTTTGGCCGAACTTGTGCTGGACACTTTGGTCATGGACAGTAACTTATTACTTCAAGGAAATAAAAAAATAGGCTATAACATGAACATATTTGATAGCATCATTTTTTTTTTTGGTAAAAGTGTCCATCACAAGTTCGGCCGAACTTGTGCTGGACACTTTTATGAGGAACACCTCACTTCTCTTAAAAAAACATACTCCTCACCAACTTCAAATTGGAAAAGTGTCCAGCATAAATTCGGCTGAACTTGTGCTGGACACTTTTACCAAAAAACAATTTGATGCCATCAATTAACTTTCTTTTATAGCCTATTGATTTTTGGTTTTCCTTGCAATTTTTAGTCACTGGTCTTGGCCAAAGTGTCCAGCACAAGTTCGGCCGAACTTATGCTGGACACTTTTCCAATTTGAAGTTGGTAAGGTGCATGTTTTTTTAGGAGAAGTGAGGTTTTCCTTATAAAAGTGTTCAGCACAAGTTTGGCCGAACTTGTGCTGGACACTTTACTCAAAACAGTTTGATGGATTCAATTGTCTACATATTCCTTACCATGGTCTTTTGGTAAAAAGGGAAACCTTTAGCTATTGGTAGTTGTTTTGAGTATATTATGAGTAGTTAATATTTCCATTTTAAGGTAAAAGTGTACAATATTTTTTGCGATTACCAGTAATTTATTTCCCTCAATATTTCTAAGATATTGGTTATAATTTTTATAACACCTATTTCTAATATTCCTCTTTGATTTGATTATTTCTTTTAGTCCTGATTTAAAGGTTTTTACTATTTTATCAACCAAGCTTTACATCAATGTAAAAAATACCCTGATTAATCCTGCTATATTTTTTTTGACTGTTCCTATTCAATAATAGCTCAAGTTAGAAACATATATCCATTATCTATTTTCTTTTTCATGGAAAGTGTTCATCAATTACTATTGAATGATGTTTACAGTACGTAACCTTTTACAAATCTGTAAACTACTTTTAAAAAATTGTGACTTTGGTAGTTGGTTATTGGATTTTATATGGCAATAATTTCAAATAATTTTATACTTTATTCATATGCTAAGATTCTTAAGTGTTTCTATTTCCGATTTATTATATCAATTTAACTTTAACTAAGTTTAGACTAGGTTTCTGCCACGGGGTGTCAGCGCAGCCCAAATGAGCTCCTATCATAGAATAAATTAATTTTTTTAATAATTTTATATAATACTAATTAGTGTTATCTTTTTTTATCCCCTTTTTTTAAATTATCTTTTTCCTTTGTTTTTGTCCCCTATTTTTTATAACACATAAAGATGCTGAAATTTACAATAATAGATCCCTTTGTCATATTGCATGATGTCGATATTTAAAATATAATTTAAGTATTTAAATTAGTTAAACTTATATTCTCAACTATTTACCCTTTGCTATTATCAAATTGTAAATTGGACATTTTCTTTGTTTGTCATCCTTTTAAGTTCCCAATGTTTATGTCTAGTTACTTCCCTTTTACTATTAACCCCATTATTATCATCTGACTATTTTACAATATTCTCGCTAGCTTGATGCCATTGTAAAAGAACCCCTATCAAAAACCTGCTTCTGGTAATATATAAACCCTCTTGTTTAGTACCACATTTCTCAATTTGTTTATTTCACTCAATTTTACTACTATTATCTTTTGGTTATCACATTTATCTGTGTTAGTACAGCTTGAAAATACAAATAGCAATATATATTTTTTATCTCTTTATTATCTTGATTTAAGAATTTTTTATTTTTTTCAAGTAATAAGTCATTAAAATGCCTCGTGATAAACAGACACCTCCTTTATGTAAGATCTATTGCTTTATCTCTTATATCTTCTTAGACTAACTTTTCTTTTCCATTAATGTATTTGATATATTAGCACCAAGTAGTTATTTGACGAAATCTCATCAGCATCCTCGATTCTAATCCTTCAAACTCAAGAAACAACCACCTCTAGGCATGTCTCGAAACCCCCCTTCTCTTGCCAATGAAAGGACTGAAATTACCCGATCTCAATATGGAAAGATACTTGAGTTTGCTAAAGGCAAAACTGAAGAACTACTGTCAACTCTTAGCAAGAAGTCTTTGCCATCTTATATTTCGAATGCCTACAACAATGTGCTTGAATACATTGATGACCTAGAAAAATGTAAGTAATTATTTTATATTAAATTCTTTAAACTCAGAACAATAAATTATGGACACTTTTTCTTTAAAACTTATTCAAATTCAGCTTATGAAAAAGGTATCATTCCTCCTGATGATGTCATTATCATCAAAGATGATGATGATAATGAAATACCTGACGCTGAAGGCTATGCATCAACATCTCAAGGGGGAGATAAGACTATTCTTCGGCGTTCAAAAAGAATGAGACTTTCTAGGGGCTCTAGTTTTGTCAGTGCTACTAAAACTCCTCCTGCCAAGGATTCCTCTTACTCAGCATCTCAAAAATCCAAACAAACTAGCCAAAATGTGTCGAAAGATTATTTTATTTCGTTCATGATTAATATAGTAATCAATTTTATATTAGTGTTTAAAGCTATCTCCAAATTGTTTACTTTCTTATTTATTATTTCTTGTCTTTTTCTTATCTTTTAATCCAGCTCTAAAAACGACAATCACTCCAAAGCGTCAACTAATAGCGAATCTTGCTCTAATGAAGAAGAAGTAGAAGAAGATGATGATTGTCAGCCAGGCTATTCCAGGAGTCCAGTAAATGATATATAACTTATAAACCTTAAAGAGTGGGTAAGAATTGTATTTAATGAATATAACTTAATATTTTATTGCATAATGAAATTATATAAGTATTTTATTATATACAAGTGTTACATTAAATTTATTGGTTATATATATTTTTATATACAGTTAAATTGAACATAATATAATATATTCTACAAATAATGGCGCATTTTTATGTATTTAATAATTATAAATTTATATTTAATTAATTGAAAAACATATATTATAATTATAAGTGTAAAATTGACTTATAATATATTTAAATTAATTACTTAAATTTATATATTAAATAATACCTCTCATATGATACTAAACAATAATTAATGACGCTTCTTTTGACCCTTAATTGTGTTAGAAAAAAACAAATAAATTAATTGAGACTGAATTGAGATTAATTACATGTTTTGTTGTGTCAAAGTATTTTTTGTTTCACTTAAAATATCCTTAAATCAGACTGTACCATCTGTTTGGAATTATTTTTCTCATAGTTCCTATGTTCCAGTCTTGTTTAGTTATTCACTATTGTTACTTACTGATTTGGGAATTAATTGTGGGAAAATTTGATTCTTAATTGGGGTTTTAATCATTTGTTTCATATTTTTCTCTACATTGTTATGTTTCACTTATTCTTTTTTATTCTTGTTTCATCTTATTATAATTCTTGTATATACAATTATAGTGGCGCTTCAGAGGACCCATTGCCTATAAAAAGGCCTTGGATAATTCCCTGTAGCCTCACCACTTATTACTTACTTTATTTTTATTATTAATTTTATTATTAATTACAAATGTTATACTTATAATAGTTTTTATTATGGCACTTTCTTGCCTTTGAAATCTAGTATATATTATGCATATAAAGGTTGCTTTAAGATCATTTAATATTAGTATTTGTTACTTAAGCAGAGAGAATAAAAAACTTACCATGTATCATCCCATAAATATCTCGTTATAAGTTATTGTAATTCCCCAGTCCAGTTTTGTCAATTGATTGTTGTTACTGTCTTTTCTTCCTTTTCCTCTTTTCCTTATTATTTTTATTCTTCTTCTTCTATTTTCCTCCTTCTTCTAGACGACCGGCCGACAATGATGATGAAGTTTCAAAATATGAAGCTTCTCTAACTCAAAAAGATGATGAAGCTACTTCTGCTGATGAGGTTGAGAAAACTCCGAATGAAGAAATCGATCCACCTAGCCAGCCACAAAAAATACTTCAAGTTCAAAGAAACAGCTTATAGTTGCCGTATCTTCAAAATCTAAAATTGAAATTCCCCAAATCCTACGGTCTCTATCATCATCAATAAAAATTTCTAATAACTCCCTTCCTTATACTCCAACAATGATTGGAAACTCAAAATTACAGAAGCAAATAGCTGAAATTCATCGATTTTTTGAAGGTAGAATAAATGGTAAAAAGGTACTTAGGGCATGGCCAGAAATCGATCAGTTATTTGAAATCCGTTTGTCTGCTTCTCTTGAAAAGCCACACAAAATTTCGCACAAATTCAATTTTCTATGGATGAAATCTGCTCATGACGAAATGCTTACAAAAATTAATGAACTCTGTATGTATCACTTAATTGAAGTTGGATAATTTATTTTATGATAACTAATTGTTGTTATTTTTTTAGCTTTGGATTTTCTTAATGTTGACACTTTGCAGATCTGGGTGGTCAATAATTTGAACTTTGAAAATTTGGAAAATTTTTGTAACTCTGAAGAACCAAACTCAAATAATCTTTCTCCATTTAAGAAGACTGATCACCCTGAATCATCGATGATACGCATGCTATCAAGACTAGTTAGCCCAACTGCTCACCAGCGTTCTTTTTGGGCATCCCTCATCGCATCATCTCTTTATCTTGCTTCTCAAGAGTTTACCCTTCCTGCTGAAGAATCCAACTTCAATCCAGATTGTCCTATTGAACGTGCCCTACATATTCTAGCCCGCCTTACACATCTGAAAAGCAAAGTTCCCGATACATTCGACAGCTCAACATCACAGTTAATTGCTGCAAATTTTTCAATCACTCCCCTATGCCAATTTAGAATCATAATAATCGACGTTATAATTTCAATAATTATTTTAAAATCTAGAGAGGCTGCTGCAAATATAACTCAAGCTGAAAGCAAGAAACAACAACGCTCGTGGAATAAAAAAAACAACAGATATGCAGCAGTTTGATGAGTCTCATAATGATTCTATTCAGAAGATGAATCAAGAATATGCACACCATAAATATCAATCATTTACTTTTTACTTGGTTTATGGTGTTCGTGGATTATTTCTTTTCTCACAGGAACACCAGCTTGTGTCAGCTTCAGACTGCTTAGAATTCATAACACAACTCGGCCTCCTTAGAAAATACTGTGATAATAATAATCTGGGCAGTGAAAAAATCTGGAAAAACCTTAATATTTATATCTTTAATATTATCAAACCCTTAATAGATAATTCTGGGCCTATGCCACTTAATTTTAATACTCCCACCATGAGCCATATTGCTAAAGCAATGGCAGCTGATTTTCTTGATTATTGGAATCTTATTAAGCCAAATTCTTCATTTTTCTCTATTGTTGACGTAATTAATACATAATCCTACTTCATGTAAATATATACTTTATCCTATTGCTACATTTTTTTGTGTAACTCAAATTATTTATTTATGTGAGATTTATTACTGAATCTGAATAAAGATTCTTAAACTATCAATAAATATTATTGTATAAATTTCTTACACCTTTTTGCTATTCAGTAAACATTATTGAAATAATCATAACTCAAAATCATGATGGATCAAAAATTTGAAGAAAAATTAAGAATACATTATAAGTCATTTTTCTCATAACACTATATATTTCTTTAAGATGGCAATACATCTTAGCATTTTTTGCAAACTTTAAGATAATTATTACCAAAAATTGAAACAGTTTTCTATCAATTCTTTTCAGCATGTTAAAAAGTTAAAAATATTAAGTGTAATGAATTTTTACTCACAATTCATCAAAGCTTTTTCTTAAGTAGACTTTTCTTAATCTAATTTCTATAATTTCTAGGTGCATAATTATCTTAATTATACTAAGTATTCTCTATGAAAAACTCCTGGAAATAATATTCAATTCATTTAATAATAGTAACATATATATGTACCATGATAAAATAATATCTAGACATTTAAATAATGAGAAGCCATCATATTGGTATGAAATCATATTAAAGTGTCTTTGAAAAACTAGTCAAATTTAAAAAATATATTTTTATCAGTGTCAATTATTTTGAAAAACAATATTTACTCTACATTTTGATGATCTATAATTTAGCTTGCTGTATTTTGATTCATATTTTATATTGATTATTTTTTACACTTACGGATTCATGTATAGATATCAAATTTTGTTCAATAATTTGGTAAAAAAGATATTTAATTCTTTCTATGAAAGAAAAAAAATAAAAGAAAGCAACTAGGGTACTCCTTATTAAGAACTTAAAAATATTATTTCTATAAATATTAAAACAAACCCTTTTTAGATTTCCATCCTTCTTGTTCATCCTTAAATGTCAATAATAAGTTATTGAAATATTATTTTTCAAGTAGAATTTCATATGAATCAAATTCTACTTACATCTACCTGAATAGATCAAGGTCAACAAAAATATATCTACAATATTTTTCTAGGATTTTAAGATTCATTCAACTCCAAGAAAAAAGAAGTATTCATCCCAAACTCTAAAAATTAATTCAATGAATAAATATTCAAACACTTCAAAATAAATTTCAATTTTATTGCGTTATATTTATCTTTAAATATATTGAGGTCCACTCTCTCACAAAAGTAAAAGCCCTTTCATAATTATTAATATTTTATTATAATATAATAAAATTTACTTAAAAATGAAGTAGTAGTTTCTATTTTACATACCTTGTTTTATGAATTTTTAAAAAAAATTCAATTAGATATATAGAAATATCATCATATAATTCAGCTTTTTGAACTCTGCACCTTAATTAAAGATAGATGATAAAGGCTAAGTCAAGATCTACAAGGAAATCTAAATTCATATTAATTAAATATTCCTCTTCTACAAGGCAATTTTTAAAATTAGAATTAATTTTTATTGGAGATCTAAATTGATTGATAGATTCATTATTCTCAATATATCTCATTTCCTTTTATTGATTATTTCAATTCTACTTTTGCAGTTATATGCTTCAATAAAATATAATTATATGATGAAAAATATTCAATTTATCAAAAAATAAAATCACAAGTCACACTAGTGAACGAATTTCAGTATATTTAAGATTGAGTAATGCCACTAAATTAATTAAAGTTAGATATGAAAGCAAATAATGAATGACTCAAAGAAAAAAATTAATATTTAATTTTCCTTTAATTTATTTTTTATTTTTATTTTTACTTAAATAAAAATAAAATAATACATGGTTTTACTTTATTTATTAATAAGTAAAAACTTATTGCAAAAATTAGCAAATTTTTAATATTTTTAAAAATAATATTAATAGTACAGATCTATTTATGTTGATGCATATGATCTTTTAGGAAGGATTTGTAAGATATTGTTTATTTTTAGTTTCCATTTGCAATAACTAAGCAAGTTACAAAGCTATATTTTGTTTCTTATATTATATTTTATTATATTTTATTTTACTTGTAGCAATGATAATTTTTTATTGTAATATGGTTTTTCAATTTTTACATCCATTTTTTCTGATACTTTTATTGTTTTAGGTTTTTCACCAGATTATACATAATCATCAGCTTCATAAAAAGTTTTTATAGACATGTGTGTAAATATATCATTCTACCACTAAACTAAAACTATACCTGTACAATAAAATCACATTTTTACCTATCACTACTTAATGGTCTTTTACTTTTTTTATTAAAATGTATATTAGAATCATTTTCTGTATTTAATTTTTCAATATCTTTAGTAGCATTAAATATATAGTGATTCACTAACTTTTTTTTTTGTTAAATCAGTCTTTTCATTGTACTTAGAAAGTTTCATCATAAGAAAATTACATCTTTCTAACCCTTCATTTATATTTAAGTACTCAGAAATATCTATTTCAAACTCTTGGAGTTTTTTAAATGTATTGAAAAGTCTTGTACTAACTTGAATAGAAGAGCCAAGGCGAGTGAATCCACCGATTTCATAACATCATGAAGTGAAATGTTTAAGAAGGTTTGCTGGCCATAGAATTGCTGTGATGCCATTAGTGGCCTCCATGTCTACTTTGCAAGCTATTTCAGGAAAATGAAGCTCTCCGCCTTTTTGACGTGGTTGATTTGAGTCATAAGATTGATGAAGAGAATTTTTCTCAGTGTCTTTAGGTATGAAAAGTCCAAATGTATACTCGCTACGGTCTGAGTCACAGTGAGAACTATTCAAAAACCCGTTTCCATTTGAGCCTGTTGTCCAAGTAACATTTCCAGCAAATGGTTCAATTTCTTCATTGTTAAAATTTTCTCCAAACCCAGGAATCCCAAGCTTTTGACAGAGTTTTACTGCTTCTTGATACTTAACATTAGATATATTTTGATAAACAAATTTAAAGAATAACTCTATTCAACATACTCTTCCAAATCTAAGGGCTTAGAAGCATATTTACCTATAAAAGTAATTGAAATAATAATAGATTAAAACTATTCATAAATAAAACTATATAATACTTACGAATTAATAGAGACTTTTTCCTATCTAAACACCGACCACCAACAAACATATTACCAAATCCACCACCATTTTTACGAGCTTTATTTTTCAAAACTCGATTTTCACAATAAGAAAAGTCTTTGATGCACTGAATTGTTGCTTCAAGCATGTTTAATCGAATGAGATCTTCAATAGAAAATTTTTTCACTATAACACTTGGAATTGAGGAGCGGATTGGATGGAAAATATAACAGCTAGAATTTGAAATCAAATACCGTTCTGGATTAACTAAATTTTTTACAAAACTCCTAGAAAAATATTTTGACCTCTTTCCATCTGTCTCAACACCATAATTTTCAACCATAAGTAATGCATTCTTGATGTTTTTCACATGCTTGTTGTTTGATTTTTTTCCTCGGTGGTGATTTTTCTTTATAAACAAACTTTGTGAAGCCTGCATCTTGTAGTGTAGTAAATAAGAAATTAATTTAATTCAAAAATAAATAAAAAAAAGTGCAAAATAATGCAATGGTAAAAATAAGGCCTCCAAAAATAATCATTATATTCTTAATAGGGGGTGTCAGTTCTGGCAAATCCGCACTTACAAATCCGCACTTAAATTTGACCAAATCCGCACTTAAATAAGTGCGGATTTCCAAAACACACTAGCCCCAATACTGGTGGATTTCAAAATGAAATAAGTCACTTATTTCACTCAAATCCGCACTTTCTCAACCAAAAGTGCTGATTTCACCATCAAGTCCCATTTCACTGATTTGTCAGCATCATCCCATTCATACGCAGCACTCCGCAGAATAACACTTCATAACTCAAAACATCGTACATCACTTACATCTTCATATCATATCATATAAGAGTTATGCCTTCCTCACTTTCAAATCGTGATAAATTACATAAAGCAATGACTTTCATGGCTCTTGAACTGCTCTTGGACTCTGATTGCGATTCTGATTCTGATCTAGAAGAAGATTTTGTCTTTTTATCAAAAATGGCCACGAAACGTTACCTTCTTCCCAGAAAGCCTCAAGTACTTCATACCCCCAAGTACACCATCCAAACACTTCTTAACCTATCTACACCCAGTTTTAGACAGCTGTTCAGGACTTCTCAGGAATGTTTCCTTAAATTGCTTGAGCTTATTCAGGATCATCCCATATTTCACAATAATTCTCAAAAAGAACAACGACATCCTTCAATTCAATTGGCCATCACACTATGTCGTTTGGGTTCAAATGGTAATGGAGCCGCTTTGAAACGTTTAGAAAATGTCTTTGATTTAGGGTATGGTTCAGTTAACACTTATACCAAACGATGTATCACTGCCATCAACTCCTTGGAATCTCAACTTCTCACCTGGCCAACAAAAATGAAATCGCATATTTTCAGCAAACGCATATTTTTTCAGTCACTCTCTTTTTTTTCTTCACTCATATCCGTTTTCTCCTCTCTTCCTACATCACTCAATCAATTTCACTTATATTTCTTTTTTCTCAACTCATCTCTCCAGGTAAGTCATTTTATTCTTTTTAAACAGAGTGTGAAAATAGGAGGATGAACTCTGTTCTTCGGGCGAAGAACAGAGTTCACTTCCATTCACTTATATTTCTTTTTTCTCAACTCATCTCTCCAGGTAAGTCATTTTATTCTTTTTAAACAGAGTGTGAAAATAGGAGGATGAACTCTGTTCTTCGGGCGAAGAGCAGAGTTCACTTCCATTCACTTATATTTCTTTTTTCTCAACTCATCTCTCCAGGTAAGTCATTTTATTCTTTTTAAACAGAGTGTGAAAATAGGAGGATGAACTCTGTTCTTCGGGCGAAGAACAGAGTTCACTTCCATAAAATATTAGCTGAAAATGTAAAATTATTGTTTTTCCATCAAAGAAAATTCTTTAAAATTTTTTGTATTATTACATGATTGAGTTCTAATGCAGCGAGCATGTTGTTAGAGCATTATTGCCCCTCTTAGTAACTCAATCAAGTAATATATACAAAAAAATAACCAAATATTTAATATTCTTCCATAAATTTTTAATAAATAAATATGATATTTCAATTTATGAAATTAAAGTAATGGGCCCACGACCTTGTGTTGTATAAATGGTAATCATGATAACATTAATTTGTTTCATGGGGTTCCTCTAGCCTATACCTGTGGAAAGTCCCAAACCTAGTTTCTAGACTTGATCTGCATTTTGGCTTAAGGAATTGTCATTACTTTAAAAGTAGTATACTTGACATATCTTATTTATATATTAATTAATTTATGTAATTATATTAAATTTTGATGACTTTCACCCTTTACTTCAATAAAATGCAGGGGAGGGTATTGCCAATTTTTTAAATCTGACATGTGAAATTGATGACTTAGAAAAATTTGGTGGTACCCACCCCTTGTTTCAATAAAATGCAGGGGAGGGTATTGCCAATGTTTTAAATCTGACATGTGAAATTGATGACTTAGAAAAATTTGGTGGTACCCACCCCTTGTTTCAATAAAATGCAGGGGAGGGCATTGCCAATTTTTTAAATCTGACATGTGAAATTGATGACTTAGAAAAATTTAGATAAGCAAACTTATTGACTAGCAAGTAAAGATAGAAAATTTTTATTATACATTCAAATTTTTGTCAAAAATAACGTACTATATTCTTTTCCTTTTATAAGTCAGCATATAAGAAAATATTACCAAAATTAAATTAACTAGAAAAACAATTTATCAATTGAAAAGGTCAAGTAATTTTTTAATGTCCTCATAAGATTGGCCATTTTTAACACATTCCATAATGAAATCTTTTTTTTTAAAACTCTCTTGTTTTTCCAATTCACAAGTAGCCATTTCTCTTTGAAATTGACGGTCATTTACTCTTTCCATCTGCTCTACCTCAAATTTTTTTTCTTCCAAATCTAAGGCTTGCTGATCTTTCCTTAGCATATGATCAAACTTCATCTTCTCAAAGTCAAGGGCATTATTTGCAATAGTTGATTTCGCTGAGAAAATTAAATTGAAATAAATAAATAAATGAGTTAATGATTAAGATATATAGTAAACAAAACTTACTTATATCTTGATCTTCTTCAAGTAAAGGTGTGTTGGGAGGATTATAGGAAGGTTTGGATCCAGAGGGTATATGCTTAGTAGTATCGTGTAGAAACCAAGGGTTTACATCAACTCGGGTGCCAAAAAGATTATCCATTTCCTCATAGAAAGGACACATGACATTGAGCTTTTTGGAAACAGTAGTAGTTCCAATCTCCAAATCATCATCGTCAATACCAAATCCAGTTTCATTTGCAGCATGATGAGCCTTTTTATATTTTGATTGGTAACTCTTAAATCTCTCCTTCATTTGTTTAGGATTGATATCGATTCTCTCCCTTGTTTTCTTCCTTACTTCATTGGCCATCAATAAGTAGCCATTAACCTTTGAAGAAGGTGGACATCCAATACGAGTGGACTTTTCACATCCAAAACATGCTTCAAAATTTTATTTTATTTTAAGGAAGTTGATTATGATGAGATAATCATCCTTTTTAAGCTGACCTGAACCTGACTTTGATTTTTCAGGTGTAGGGCTTGCTTTACGAGGGGACTTTTGTGACGAAGCAGATTTTTGAGTTACCTTTTGAGATTTGGAATGTCTGGGAGGCATTATGAAACTGGCACATAACAAGAAAAAAGATTAAAAAGTAGAAGAAATAAGTAAAAAAGAATGTAAACATGCCTGGTCAAAATATTGAAAATGTCAGGAAGGGGTGTGTGCCGAGGATTGATGGGTAGGTAGCGAGGAAGGTCAGTGTGTCACATGTGACAGGGATGGGGTAAGAAAGGAAGGGATGTTTTGTGGCCAAAATGTGGTTGTGAAAAAAAACGGGAAAAAAGTGCTGATTTGAGGTCATAACTGACACCCTTTTTTGAAATAAGTGACTTTTTTGCAAAATTTAAGTGCTGATTTGTAAGTGCTGATTTGGTTTGAAATCCGCACTTAATTTAAGTGCGGATTTGCCAGAACTGACACCCCCTAATATTAAATAAAAAATCATATCCAACATGCATGTAGAAAACATCAGTATTAGCTGCATTTAAAATATTAATTAAGTATTTCGAATTAAAGCTTTATTTTATTGCTTACAAGTATAGTATTCTGCCGTATGCATTTGGCACACAAGATTCAACTATACCCTAAACATAAACAATTAAATGTGAAGCTTAAATCCAATGCCCAATTATTATGATAAATACAGCAATAATACATAAGTGTCTGTTGATGCTTTATTTAATTTTTCTCCATATATCAATAATATATCAAACTTCCAGATATCCATAATTTATAATGTTGAAAGGTATAGTTTCCTTTAACAAGAGTCAACTATACCTCTACCATTAATAGAATTACAGGAGGCCAATACAATAAATTATTGATATGTAGAAAAAAATTGATCACATACACATGTGGATACTATGATATTTTATTTTATTTAATTATTTAATATATAATGATTGAGAATAATAAAAAGTTTAAAAATGAAATAGTGAAAAAAAGATATTCTTACTTGAAATTTAAAAAAAATCCTTTGGTAGGAGTTGATTGATTGATAAATGGACAACTAATCTGTTAATTATAATTTTTAGGAATAGATTATTGTAGAAAAAAAAGTATCATTTTTATTGAATGAAAAAAATAAAAAGAGAAAGACAAACCAAAATAAAATTTGGATGCTAACCAAAAATTAGCTTTTTGATGATACTATGACATGTTAGAGATCAAGCTGCCCAGAGTTAAAAACAATAATCAGTTCTAATGTTTTTTTTAAAGAGATTAAAAAGGAGAGAAAAATACTAAAAACTCAAGTTAGTAATCTGTAAACAAGTTACTTTGGTGGCAAACCTAATGATTGAGAAAAATGGATTCCCTAAAAGTTGTACTTATATTTAAAGTGAAATTAATATTTTTACTTAAGAAACAAGTATAAGGGACAAACCAGAGTAAAAAACTCTTAAGTGAAACAGATGGAAAGCTAATAATTATAATAACCTGTCTCTTCTAAGTTGAAGGAAAGAAGTAGAAAATTTGCCACTCGGATGAAAATTCGCTTACAGTTATGCGTATAGAAACATGCAAGTTACTGAAGCCGGTTGCATGGCATGCAGTGAATTGCATAAGGCATATATGCAACAGGTTTTTACAGAGCAATATATTGTACAAATGATGACTAAACATTTTCACATGCTTTTAATTAAAACTTACATATTGTTTTTACAGCTTATTTTTATAGGGTTTCACAAAGTATAATTCGAGGAACCAAAGCCTTGAATAGTTTCACACGGATGCAATTAATATTTACATTTACTTATTTTACGAAATCAATCCACTTATCCATATTATTTGTTCACATAAGGTTGGAAAACTAAGTAGCACAAATTTAAATGTATATCAACTTTAATATTATTTCTTATTAATTCAAACCAGCCAGGCTTGCCCTGACTGGTAGTTTATTTTTATAGTAGCCAATGTTCCTGGCTGGTTATTTATGTTTTAAGCAGCCAATGTTGCTTAAAGCAACATTGGCTGATCGTTCACCTTAAGACCTCCCAGCCAGGGGGAGCCTGGCTGGGAGATGAAAAAAAGTTATTGCAACCAAAGTCGCTTGTAGCGACTTTGGTTGCTTTAAAAAAAGACTTGCAGCCAGTTTATTACTGGCTGCAAGTCAATAATATAAAAAAAAAGTGAGCGAAGTTGCTGCATGCAACTTCGCTCACTTTTAAACTCACAATCTTGCAGGCAGTTTTAAACTGCCTGAAAGATGTATTATAAAATTGGCCAAAGCCACTAAAAGTGGTTTTGGCCAATTTTTTTTTTATTTTTTTATTTTTTTATTAAACGCTGCCAGCTTAAAGCTGGCAGCAATTTTTTTTTTAAATTTCAATCCCGAGCCACTTCCTGTGGCTCGGGTTCTTTTTTTTTATGTAATTATAAATTACTACAAGCTAGGCTTCATCTTTCTGGTAGTGTTATCTGAAATTTGAAAGCTTGAAAAAAACATTATATGAAATAAAAAAAGCATATTCTTTGATATATTAAGAAATATGAGTGGTAAAGGATTGATGAAGGGATTAATGGCTCAAAAATAAAATTGGCCATTGCTGATAAGGAGAGTTCTAGAACAATAGAGATTATCTATGAAAATTAGATGGGATGGAGTACATTAGGGCATCTCAAACTTGATCAAATAAGCCACATAAACACACCACAAAAAAAGTACCAAACACACCATCAGAAAATGAAATACACCTGCCATGGACATGTGTATTTTGATGGTGTGTTTCGCCTCAAACAAACCTTCTTTTGGTAAAAAAGCCATCAAAACACTTTTCTCCTTCATCTTGATTAGTCAGCAATAGTTACAGACAAGCCATCTCTTTAGATTCTTTTCCGCCTAATTCTTAAGGGCTTATTATTCAACATGTGAAAAACATGACTTCCCACCACTTAAGCAGCCACTTCATCATACACTCACCCTTAGTCTTAATCACCATTCACTAAAATTCCTCTTTCAGTCCATTGTAAACTAGAAATAACTGCTACCACTCTAGCCCTGGATCTATTGGTTAACTCAGATACCAGCTCCAATGCTGAAATTGACTTGGCTTACATGTGTGACATGCTGAAGAATCACTACTTATATTCCAAAACACTTTCCATACAACACCAACCACAATTTAACCTTGAGGTTCTTTAAAGCATTCCTTAAATTAGCTTTAAACAGATATTTTGCACAACCTTGCCTCGATTTCTCAGTTACTTGAACTGATAAAATATCACTCAATTTTCAGAAATGATTCTTGTTGTTCATAAAGAGATCCTCCTATTCAAATCTGTGTTGCAATTTGTCATTTTAGTTCAAATTGAAATGGTGGCACATTTACCCATCTTGAAAACCTCTTCCAGATCAGAGATGCAAATAAATATTTTGATTGTAAAAAAATGCTTTGAATCTCTCTTATATACATTGCATGCTTCTACTCTTGCTATTTTTTAGGATTCCAGTTAATTAAATGTTTTGTATTTAAATTATAAGTAATGTTTTTCTCCATATTTACTTGACTAAAATTTATTCTGAATTTCTATTAATAATTTGGTTAAATATGGTTTTTCAACAGCTTCATTAATCAAAACTTATGCACAAGATACATAAATTAACAAATTTTATTTTTCTAAATCTAGAAATTTAGCAATACCCTCCCCTGAATTTCACTATATTAGGGGGTGGTGATTGCCATTTTTTTCATGTCAAAAAATTTTTTTATGTCTGAAAAAAAAATAGCAATACCTCATCCTGAATTTTACTGTGGGAGGGGGTGGAGATTGCCATTTTTTTCATGTCAAAAAAAATATTTATGTAAGAAAAAAAAACTTACAATACCTCCCCCTGCAACTTACTGTGGGAGGAGGTAAAGATTACCAAATTTTCATTTTAATTTCATAAATTCTTATATAAATCAATAAAAAAATATAATCAGCCAAGTAAAAGTAATGGGATTCACAATTCCACCTGCTAATGATTTCAGATGTGACCAAAGCCAAATAAATCATATGACAAGCAATGTATTGACAATTCATCCATTCAATACAAATAAATAATTAAATGAACAAATTTATACAGCAGCAAGGCTCAATTGCACAAACGTTTTATTTGATTGATTATATTTAATAATTGATAATTTAAAAATTTGTGAAATAAAAATAAAAAAATGGAAAATCTTCTAATTACCCTATTTGGAACCCCTCCTTAAAGATTTACTATAAGTAGGGCCCTTCCCCCATGCTTTACTTACCTGGTTTATCAGACTTTGGTTGATCTGGAATGAAAAACAAAAATGAGTAAGTGCTTCACAAGATTCCAAAAAAATGAGAAAATTTTTTACAAGATATCAAACCAGGAGTTTCTTTGGTAGTTTGATGATTATCTCTTGGATTTTTGATTGATGATTATGCTGAGAAGAGTTCCAAATAGATTTGATGATACCATCTCCTGAAAAAAATCCAAAACATCAACAAATCAGGGAAAAAAATGATTTATAAAGAAGAAAAATTGAGGAAACAAATGATAAAAAACAGTTGAGGAATTGACATACCTTGGGAGTGGTACAATGAAAAGTATCAGAAAAAACATGCATATTACAGAATATCAAAATTCAAAAATTTAAATTAGTTTACATAAAAAGACTCAACTTTAAAAGTAGATATCTCAGAAATTTCTGAGCCGAAATTGATTATGCTTTATGGAAATGAAATTCATGCCTATAGAGAACCTGTAATCAAAATAATGTGGGATTTGAATGAGCTAAAATTCATCAAATGTTAATATTCATCCTCATAAAAAAATTACAAAATAGGAAGGACTCATCCAAAACTGATATTTAGCTGATCAAATCAGAGCCAAAAACCTGAAGTATTATTTGAAATAGATTGCATAAGCCCTATATGCATATTATGCAAGATTGAACTTAAAAAATGTAAATTAGTCTATGAAACAAGATTCAACTTTGGAAGAAGTTATCTCAGCAACCACTAGACCAAATTCAACACCATTTGCTGGAAATAAAATAAATAATTCTTGAGATTCTTCGAACAAAAGGATATGTCATTTAAAAAACCCTAACCCTATTTCTGACCTTTTATTTTTGACTTAAAAGAAAATCAAAAAAGGGTTATAAAAATTAAAGTCAGGTATTATCAATGGTCTAAAAAGATCTATTTTAGCTACCTATGTTAATTATAAGTATTATATTTGTTCCAGAGTAAGACCTACTTGAGAAGATTAAAATAAAGTTGATGGAAGTTTGAGCCAAGTAAATAATAAATATCTCATTAACCAGTGAGCCAAATCAGATGTTGCTTGGTGGATATGAGAGATAGGCTTCTGTAACACCTTCTTAAAAGTGGAAATGTGAATTGAGAAAACAAAAAAAGAAATAGAAAAAAAAAACAAAAAAGAATTCAGAAAAAGAACTTCAGTTAAAATTGAAAAAAATATGGTGGGAGGATGACTTACCTGATGAGATGTCTTCAAAGATGTAAAAGGACCAGATAGAAGTTCAGGAAGTGATGGATAAAAAAATAGAAGAAGAGTTAAGGAAGTGAAGGAAGATGAATAAAAGGATATGAAGGATCATTGAAAAACAGAAAGAATGAAAAATGTTGCAATTTCTGAAATATCCAACTTCATGTTGAGATGATTAACCAAAATGAATCAGGAAGGGAAAAATTATGCTTTCAGTGAAAATTCAAAATAAAAGTTAATATGCAAAAATAAAACAAAACCAAGTTGAAAGTACATGCAACTTGATCATTTTGAGAGCATGAAAAAAGGATTTTAAAGCGTTGTGTTGAAAATTCTGTAGTGTTCTTGGCATGATGACTGAGTTTTGAGGATATAAATTTGTTCAGGAATTGTTGATAAAGAAAGTAATGAAAAGCTCAAAATTTACTGGGGCACCATGTGTAAAAATTTGTTTCAAAAAAGTGGGTTGGGAAAGATGTGATGTGTGGTGAATTGTGAGGATCTTTAGATTAGTTGCCTGTGCTGTGGTTGGAAAATTTTCACTAAAGTAGGACATATTTGACCCCATGTTTATAATCTCATGTACCAAATCAGCCATGTTTCATGGTGTGTTTATGTGGTGGTTTTCAAATGAAATCCACCAGGCATATTTGTTCAAGTTTGAGACCCCCTATTAAAAAGTAGATGGGTAGAGGAGGAGGAAGAGATCCTTAAGAAGATGAATAATATATTACTTTCAAAATTTTTTACAGATAAATATTAAATTGAAATAAATTTTGTAAATATTTTTGTCATTATATTGGTTTCCACTTTTAAATGCAGTTACTATTTCACATGTACTCATACCAAAACTTGGGAAAAAGATTTATATAAGCATTAAATATTTAAAAAGGAAAACTTGCATATTAATTTCCATAAAAACCTTTCATGTTATACACTTTAAGGGCTATTTTTATTTTTATTTAAATATAAATATTTCTTTTAGTTGAGTAACTGAAGATTTTATTTTCAATAGCCTGTAGGTCTTATATTTTTGGTAAAATTTAAAAAATTATACAAAATTTAGTTTTGCAAAGACTTAAAAGATTAGAAGTGAGAAGTGACTATAATCTTTTTAAATTTTGAAAATAGGAATGGCATTAGTTATTTCAATTCCTATAGTTATTAATATTTGTGATCAAAAAATTTTCTTAATTTATTTATTGTTACAATTATGTAGTAAAAGATATTATTATTGTAAATTAAATTTACTTTCATAATTTTATGGTTTATCTTTTGAATGCAAAGTAATGATTAGGTATGTTAAAGAATAATTTTCTTCCTCTAAATTGATAAAAATATTGTATATTCAAAAGCTTATGTTGGATCAATGTGTGCTCAATGTTTTGCTCAATGAAGGATAAAATCATTGTTATAGTTGATCAACTTATGAGTAACTTGAGATCAGTTGAGGTTCATTTTTGGACCGATCTGAGAATAAATGTAAATCTAACTCTAATTTACTTATGTTTATAAAGTATTCATAAACCTGGCATAATTAAGGGACACTCTAAATTTCAGGAGAGGGGATTGCTAGCAATTCACCCCTAGATTTCCCGTGGTGAATAGCGAGTAAACAAAGGAAAGTCGCAGTTGCTATAAAGAATTGCTTTCTGCGCTTTGAGTATGGATTTAAACCTCTGTATTATTGATTTAATGAGGTGCTTTTGCCTCAAGTGTCAAGTGGCGTGTGACAGATGCCCGGGTATAAAAACGCAAGCTCCGTTGAGCGTAAGACATACTTCCCACACTAGTTTCCCTTTACTTTTATTTTTTAATTACTCTATAATTTACTAAGATGGATTTCCCTACTCCAACTCCCACGCCTCCACACCCTAAAGCGGATGGGGGAATTGTCACAAGGCAATATTCCAAGGCTTGCACGGCTTGCGAGTCAATGGAGTACTTTTGCGTGGAAAGCAAGGCGACACAAGTTCCTCCCCAGAAGTGTGAATTTTGTCACTGGAGACAGTGTGGTAGCCTAAAGTTTAGTATGGCACCTAAGTACGTAAATGGAGTTATTACGGTGTGCAAGATTGGCGTTATTATTTTTTATATAAGGGTTTTATTTAATTTATTGGAGTTTAAAATATGAAGAAATTGGTCACGAGCAAATGCCTACACAAATACAATTTATTTTACGGAGAAAACTTATTTTTACGGTCTGAAAAATTTATAAGTATCAAGTCAAGTCACTCAAGAACCTTGGGAAATTTTCACAGAATTTTCACTATTTTTCTTATATTTTTAAATGAATTTTAAAGTTTTATAGAAATATTTACGTTTTCAAAAATTACTTAACTTTGATGAATTTTCACGGGGTAATTAGAGCTGCGCAGACTACGAAAATTAGTTTGGTATGTAAAGGGGAAGTAGCTCTATTATGTGTAAATTTTCTAGATTTTTTATTATAGTTTTAAGGTTCTAATTGAGTCTGGAAGTCCGGACGGACTCCGCTTTGACTCCGTACGGACTCCGTACGGGCTCCGGATTGACTCTGGAAGAGCTCTGGAGGAGAAAACTTAGGCACATGACTAGGAATACTTAAGCGCTTCTCAAACTCGAAATTGAGAGGGGGGGGACACATCATACAGCTTAATCATTAACCACCACGGTCTCATTTTTTATTACTCAACAAATTAAATAAATTGTAATACCCTTATAACTTTATATTTTTTATATTTAACATTTTAGAAATACTATTCAACAATTAAAAACACACTTCATACAGGGTATCTTTAGAAAGGTCTTCGTCGCTGGGACTTGATTATTGCTGTCTCATAAAAATTCAAATTATTATAAAAACATAAAAGTCAATCTTTTCAGATCTTTCACTGGTACACCTTAATTGTTGTTATCAGTATTTTTTTTAACAGCCACTTTCTTTAAATCTCAATAAGCATTAATTATTTTAGAGTTTCATTATTTTCATCAATCAGATCCAAGTAGATTGGTTAGCTTAGTGATTTAGAATTCCCATTTTGTTATTTTTATTGGAAGGACGGGGTTTTCGGCTAAATCCACATATCTCCTCCGGATTCTGCTTACAGCAAGGCGACTGTAAGAGTTTACCTTACCATAGTTGGCGCCCAACGTGGGGTTCAATTTCTCTAGCTTTCTTTAAAGACTTACTTGGATCAAGAACGTTATTAGCCTACAAGAGGCTTATTTTCTGGAACTCTAATTGGATTTTTGTTATTGGCCTGCAAGAGGCTTGTTATTTTATTGATTGTTAACGCTTCTCATTACTTATTGGGGTGTCTTCTTCTTCTGTTGCTTCTGGATCTTCTAACCCTCTTACTCCCTCAGTTAGAATTGTTTCTTGGGATGGCCCAAAGTTTGATGGGGAGGAGGTTAAATGGTTCATTAGCAGGTATGAAGCTGCTGCTGCTGTTGATGGTGCTTCCCATGTGGACATGGTGAAGCAAGTTAGATTTTTTATTGCTGATAGGGAGGTGGAAAAAGAGGTTATTGCTATGCAGGCATTCAAAGACAAGGATTGGGTTAAGCTTTCTAAAGCTATTGTTGATAGATGGGGTGTTAGGTTTACTATGATGGACCTCAATAAAATCGTTGGAGACTGGCAAGCAAAAGGTGGAGTTTCTTCTATGGCTGACTTCAAAAAGCTCTGTGTTCAGTTTGATGAAGTGGTGGAATATCTCATACTGGTGGACGAGTTAGTGCATGAGAACCAAGCAAAAGATTTGTTTTGGACAGCATGCAGCAGGGATATTCGAATGGACGTCTTGAAGGATCTTTCAAGAAAAGATTTGATGAAGGAACTGCCTAATGGTGAGCAGAAACTGCCGGCTCTGGAGGTTATCAAGGACAACATTCAAGCCCATCTAAATTTATTGGCGTTGGACAAATATCAAGAGTCATGCACTCAATATGTTAGCAAGGTTAGCGAAGTTTTGGCCAAAAACAACGATATTATGGTCAAAGCTCAGGAGGCCAAGAAGGCTCAAATGGGATTACCTGCTGCTAAAATTGAGGGTAATGTAGATAATAAGATGGTCGATCACTTGGCCGATTTAACGAAACAATTAAAAATATTTGTTCAAGAAACCCAGAAGGCCAATAAGGCCCCAATCGCTTCTTCGTCAATGTCGACTTCTTATCAGTCCAGAGGTTATGAACGTCGAAATTATAATGTCAATAACAACGGTAACCGCTTCCCAGGCAATGGGAGAAATGGTGGGAATGGTGGGAGTAATGGATATAGAGGTGGCTACGATGAGCCAAAGGTGTGCTCCTATTGTAATAGGAGGGGGCATAGAGCAACAGTTTGTTTTGCTCTTGATAAGGATATGGATGCTGGGCGAGTTTTATTTGATGGTAAAGTTTATAAATTTCCTGATGGTTCGTTCATCAAGCCCAGTGATGGACAGTCTCCTTCTGATTTGGTCAGAAGAAGTTTAACGGCTGAAAGGAGAGCCAGATTTGAAGAGGTGACGGATGAAGATGTTAATGCCAAGAGTGGCAAAAATGGTAATGGTAATGGTGGTAAAGCTGACAAGGGCAAGGAGAAAGAGGTCAGTAAAGCCACATTTTCTACTTCTTTTGGTGGTTTAGAGCTGGCAACGGTTGCCCCGGTGGAGGGTAGCTGTATCGCTGGCAAATACGATGTTAATGCTGCTAGAAGAGCAGCTGCTACTAAGGCGAAGAGTAGCATTCAGAGCCAATTGAGGGCTAATCCTGGCAAGGCCAATAACAAAGTGAACCCTTACTCTAAGGACAAGAATTCTAGTGCTCAAACTGCCGTCAACAAATTGAACCCTTACTCTAAGGAAGAATTATATAAAATGCAGAAGGGGATTGCTGATATGGGGCCTCCTAGTTATGGCAAGTTTGATTTAAATGGTGAGCCTATGCCAGAGGATGATTCGGATTCTGAGGAGGACGTACTGTTGGCGTCTCTACCCAGACCAAGTTTTAGCGGTCCCATTGCAATGGAGGGAGTAAGAAGGACTAGCAATGGATCAGGATTAGTGCAAGAAGCTGGTGACGGAGTTAGGGTTATAGAAAGTGAAGATGTTATAATGGGGGGTGAAGATGGCTCGGTTGGACCTCAAGAGGTACCCAGGGCCAAGGTTGTTAAATCAAAGGTCCAGTATGAGCGGCCAGTAGTTTCTGGTCAAGCTAATGCAATGGACGCAGTTTTGAATAGGGTGAATCAACTGCAGATTCCCTTATCTTTAGGGGAGTTATTTACGATTAGTCCGGCGCTTACTGAAAAGCAAAAGAAGCATTTGACGAGGCATCGGGTTTCCACTGGAGAGGTGGAATATATTTGTGAAAATGCTGAAAAGTTTGGGGAAGATGTAGATACACATTTTTCCGCTCCCCTGGGTTACCTGGTGGTAACTCTTAACGGTAAAGAAGTAAAGGCCTTGGTCGATTCAGGGTCTCAAATTAATTTAATTTCATTGGAGAAAGCAACGAGTATAGGCTTGCCAATTAAAAGTGGGACTGGGGGAAACCTCAGAGGCATTGGAGGGCATGCAACAGAGCTGATGGGTACAGCTGAGCATGTCAGGTTAGGCATTGGTGGATCTGTTGGTAAGGTTCACATTTATGTGGCCAGAGGAGCAGTCAAAACTGTTCTTGGTGGTCCTTTTTTGATGGATTTTGAGGCCAGGATAGGGTATCAAGCTGGCATGGGAAATAGTTTGGAGATCACTGGTGAAGATATGCGGAGGTTACATATGTGGTTAGCGCCTCCTGGAGATGAAGGTTGGGAAACAAGGCCAGGGATTACTACTCTGTGCCAGTGTTGTGTTTGCACCAAGAAGCGGCATATAAAACGGACGGCTTCTTGTGAATTATGTTTGTTGGAAAGGGATGAAGGCCCTCATTTTTTGGGGTAGCAGGGGCTGATCACTCTAATGTTGTAATCTCTCCTCAGGATGAGATCCCGGATTGCAATAGGTCAGCTCACTTGGAGATAATTCAAGTGGATTCTCAATTATTTTCTGTTAATATTACTTTGGAGTGCAAATTTGTTATGGACTTTTCTATATGTTTATTGGATTTACCCTGTTTTTCTATAAAATTTAAAAATGGTGAAAAAGGCAAAATGGGCCAAATTAGGTTGGATAAAAATTGGAAGGGTATGTTTTCGGGCCTCCAGCAAGAGGTTAAACTGCAATTATCTCCTTCTATTTTGGACCTCCAGCAAGAGGGTAAACTGCAAAAATCACATCAAAATCCAATAAAAAATCTTAGTATAATTAAAACACAAAAAAATAATTTTTGTGAAAATTCAATTCCGGTCCTCCAGCAAGAGGATAAACTGCCAACTTTCTTTACAGGTGATTTACTGTTGGATAAGGGAAGCAAAGGTGTTGGAAAATCTGTTTATAAATTAGACGAGGGAAAGGAGAAAAAGGTAAAATTTAAAAATGAAATAAAATATTTTTCTAATTTTTCTTATTCTGATTCTGGCGATGAAGAAGATTCATTTGATGAAAGTTTTAATGGCGATACAAAAGAAAATGTTTTACCTCAAGTTAATTTAGATGTGGACGCAGCCAAATATAAGAAAGTAGCAAATAAAGTTTGACCTATTAATGAACCGCTACCTGCTGAATTAAATCCACCTTTGAGAAGACCAAGGTTATCAAGAGATCCTTATGAAAGTCCCTTGATAAAGAATCTGCCTGAATTTTCTGAGACGTCAAGAATCACTTTTGAGAGACTGGGTGTTGTTAATTTTGGACCTGATGGTTGGTTTTCTGGAGAAGAGAAGAAGTTGTTGTTGGATGTGATGGTCAAGCGAGAGAAGGCCATTGCTTTTGTAGAAGAGGAGAGGGGTGTGTTGAAGCATTCCTATGGGGAGCCTTACAAGATTCCTGTGGTATGTCATGAACCGTGGCAGCAGAAACCGATTCCTATTCCGGCTGCATTAAAAGAAGCCTATATTGAAGTTGTCAGAGAACGGATACGCACTGGACTGTATGAGCAATCAACATCAAGTTATTCTAGTCCAGTATTTTGTATCAAGAAACCAAATGGAAAGCTTAGAGTTGTTCATGATCTTAGGGAATTAAATAGGGTTACAATAAAGGATGCTGGGATACCGCCTAGTGCTGAGGAGTTTGTTGAAGCGTTTGCAGGAAGAGTGTGTTATGGTTTGGGAGATATTATGGGTGGATATGATGAGAGAGAGTTACATCCAGACTCAAGGCCTCTCACTACATTTGATACGCCACTTGGACGTTTAAAGTTAACAAGATTACCTCAAGGAGCAACAAATTCAGTTGTAGTTTATCAAGCTCAGATGGCTTGGATCCTTCAAGACGAAATTCCACAATATGCTGGAATCTTTATAGATGATGGAGGAATTAAGGGACCAACAACCGACTATGATAACCAGGTGTTGGAAGAGAGTCCCGGGATACGCAAATTCATTAGGGAGTTTGCAATTACATTAGAAATAATCTTGTTTCGAATTGAAGAGGCTGGTTTAACTATTTCAGGTTCAAAATTTTCATGTTGTGTGCCAGCCTTGGAAATATTAGGCCATGTGGTATGTAGAGAGGGTAGGATTATGTCTAAGAAGAAAGTTAACAAAATTCAGTCCTGGCCAAGACCCAAGAATACGACCGAAGTTAGAGGGTTTTTAGGCGTTTGTGTATATGTTAGAATGTTTATCAAGGACTTTTCTTCATTGGCAGCTCCATTGAGACGGTTAACGAGAAAGGATGCAGACTTGGAGTGGGATGAAGAGTGTGAGAAGGCGTTTGTGAAGTTGAAGGAGGTTGTGGGGAAGGATTTAGTCCTGCACAAGTTGGATTATGGAAAAGAAGCTGGCAGAATTTATTTAGCAGTTGATTCAAGTCAGGTTGCAGCTGGGGCGGTTTTGTCTCAGATGGATAAAGCTGGTTACATCAGGCCAGTTAGGTATGAATCTGTAGTATTTACTGAGGTTGAATCAAGATATTCTCAACCAAAATTGGAATTATGTGGTGTGGCGAAAATACTGAAGAAACTTCAGCATATTTTGTGGGGGCAACATTTTGAGTTGCAAGTGGATGCGAAATCGTTAATCCAGATGATTAATTCCCCAAGTTTACCAAACGCACCCATGACGAGATGGGTAGCTTTTATTCAACATTTTTCGTTCGATTTAGTTCATAAGCCTGGAAAAACTTTTACTATGCCAGATGGTTTATCAAGGAGACCACCCACTGAAGAAGATTCAGACTCAGAAGAGTTCGATGAAGATATACCTATTATCAAAGCCAGCACTAAAGGAGCTGAAGACTTTTCATACCTCCCCCATGAGGTTAAACTGGCAGGACTATTGTGTTTATATTATGGTGATGATGACCTCCACCAAGAGGATAAACTGGAAAATAGTTTTTATGTTAATAAAGGTTTTGGAAAAGGTGTAGATAAATTCGGCAGAGAGGAGGTAGAAGAAGATGTGATGTATGTAGAGGAAGATGGATTGGTAGTGTGGGATAGTAGTAAACTAAGGAATGGTGTATATGTTGAAGAATTAGAGAATTTAAATAAAAAGGTGGATAAAGAGAAAGAGGTATTTTCGAATACGGTTTACGAAGGATCCAAAGGTTCAGAAGAAAAACGTTGACATAGCTCGATTAAAGATTTATTTAGGGGTCAACGATTATTGGCTCATTCATGTGCAGGTGATATTGGTGATAGAGAAGTCCCTATTGATGTTATATTAATCGATTTTCAAGATGAAGTCTGGGGTCAGACTGGTTTTTATTTTTTGTTAGTCAAATATTTGTTGACTTTAGAGAGGCCAGAAGAGTGTGAAGACGATGAATGGGTGGCTACCAAGAGGAAGTCATCTACGTTTTACCTATCTGGTCGACGTTTAATGAGGAGGAGGTATCCAAATCCTCAAGTAGTTATAACTCAACAGAAGGGGCAAGAATTAGTTTTGAAATCACTGCATGAAGATCTCGGGCATAGAGGCGTTGGAGAAACGTTTAGAAGAATTTCTGATCGATTCTGGTGGCCTGGCATGAAGATGGCTGTTAAACAGTGGGTTCAGTCATGCAAAGAATGTCAAAGACGAAGTTATTTAAGGCCGAAAGAACCTGGACGCGCGACCGGTGAATATACGCTCTTTGGAAGAGTTAGTTTAGATGCCGTTCATATAAAAGAGGGACGGTATAAATATTTAATTGTGGCCAGAGATGATTTATCTGGTTGGGTAGAGGCAGCGCCTCTTATTAATTTAACTGCCAAAAATGTGGCAGAATTTTTTTTGAATAATTGGTATATAGGTATGGGGTGATGAAGTTGGTAACGGTAGATGGAGGTCCTGAATTTGGGACATAGTTTAAAGAGGCTGTATTGAAAGTTGGATCAAAGGTTAGGGTAGCAACCCCATATTATCCTGAAGCTGAAGGCATGGTTGAAAGAGGACATCAAGTTATTAAGGATGCTTTAGTTAAAATGTGTGGGACAAGTGCCGAAAAGTGGAGGCACTATTTACCTTTAGTTTTATTTACTGATCCAATCACTGCCAAAAGGACAACCGGATTTTCACCTTATGAACTTGTTTTTGGACAGAAAGCAGTTTTACCGGTTGATTTAGAAGCTGAATCATATCTTGGAGTTGACTGGGACATGGTCAAAACTACTGAAGAATTATTGTGTGCAAGAATGATGCAGCTAGCAAAGACAGAAGAATATTTAGAAAAGGCATATTTGCGGATGATGAAGATCCGAAATCAATCAGTCAGATATTGGGATGAGCGGTTGGCACATCGATTAAGGAAACCTTTGAACCCAGGAGATATGGTTCTGGTGTATAATAGGAGTTTGGAAAGTCAGTGGGGAAAGATGTTTGCAGATAGGTGGAATGGACCGTATAAAATCAAGGAGCAAGTTTCCAGCGGTTCATATGTGCTAGAAGAGTTGGATGGAGTAGTATTAAAGAAGAGGGTAGCAGCCGATCAAGTGAAACGGTTCTATAATAGAGGCACCAGGAGTGCCGAAGTCTAACTCCGAAATGAGGATAAACTACAATTTTAATGACATTCATCAAATTTTATACCTCGGCAATGAGGATAAACTATGATATCTACGAAATTTTATGGATTCCTCCGCAACGAGTATAAACTATCTTCTTATTTTTATCAAAAATACTTTACTATCATTACACTGCATATGGGCGACGAAACTGTGATGAAACATAACGAAATGCGAGAAAACCTTCATTGAAAATTTTCAAAATTAAAAATTCTTAAAATATGGGTGAAGATAGTGTTGGAAAAATTTTAAAATTTATTGGAAGAAGTGTTCACAGGGGAACCTTCTTAATTAAATATTGGCAAGTGTGGGGGTAATTGATGGGCTGGCGGCTCTATACACAATTACCCCATAATGTTCGTTTCCAAAATTTTCCCTGTTTCTAGTTGAATCCTGGCTTTGTCTTTTAATTTTAGGAAGTCCACTAAGACTATAAACTGGAACGAATCAAGAGACACCGCTCTCAACGCCGGATTCAAGATTTTTTTTATTTTTGTTTTTGATTTTTTTATGATAGATTGTGATTTCTTTTCTTTAATATATATTATGAACTATTGTAAAGGTGATGCTCACTGGTGGTCTCTAATCATTTTTATAAATTGGAGGAAGCCCACCCAGTGATCATCATTATAAAAATTAGCTTCTAAAAACTTTCATTTATTTTCTTTTCTTTTCAATTTCTCAAAATTGTGTAACCACATCAAGTTGCACTTGGATGTGGGTATGATGTCGAGGGTACGGCTCATCAAATGGCCGGGGGGCATCTTTTAAAAATTTTATTTTGAAATTTTTTTATTATTATTACTTTTTTATCTTTTTTTAAAAAATTAAAATTTAACTTTTATTTCAAAACTATCTTTTCTAAAATCTTTTATTTTAAATTTAAAAAAAAAAAAAAAAAAAAATTAAATTAAATTAAAATAAAAAAAAAATAAATAAATAAATAAAAATAATAATAAGTAAAAGAAAAAATAAAAATAAAATAATTAAATAAAATAAAAATAAAATAAAATTATAAAAAAAAAAAAAAAATGAAAAAATTAATTAATTAAATCAAAAATTTTTATTATATTTCTTAGTTTTATTTTTCAGTCTTCCTTCTTTTTTAGTTCATTCATATAGTTTAGACAGGAAAAAGGGTCTAGGGAAACTCAATACCTATGGGATTTTACTTCAAGACATCTGTTAGTCCTCCATGACTTTAAACTGGCTACTTTTCAAGACGTTCTTTAAGGCTTTTTTTTATACGTATTTTGGATCTGTTAGTCCTCCAAGACTTTAAACTGGCTACTGTTCAAGACGTTCTTTAAGTTTTTTTTATACGAATTTTGGAGCTGTTAGTCCTCCAAGACTTTAAACTGGCTACTGTTCAAGACTTTCCTTAAGGTTTTATACGAATTTTGGAGCTGTTAGTCCTCCATGACTTTAAACTGGCTACTGTTCAAGACTTTCCTTAAGGGTTTTATACGAATTTTGGAGCTGTTAGTCCTCCAAGACTTTAAACTGGCTAATTTTCAAGACTGTCATTAAATATTTTATATTGGAGCTGTTAGTCCTTCAAGACTTTAAACTGAATTTCAAGGATAGAGAAGTTGTTAGGTCCACCAAGACCTTAAACTGGACTATTATCAAGTGTTAGGTCCACCATGACCTTAAACTGGATTTCTTATCGATTAAATGTTTGGTCCACCATGACTTTAAACTGGTAGTTCATTCATTGTTTAGTCCACTATGACTTTAAACTGGAAAATTAATATCTGCAGGATAATTCAACATTCATTGGACCACTATGGCCTTATACTGGATTACTTGTCGATAAAATGTTTGGTCCACTATGACATTAAACTGGATTATCAAATTTATTCAATCTTTGGTCAAGCCTAGGCCTTACTTAGGAATTTATCAAGTTATTTATGCACTTAAACGATCTTTGGTCCACCAAGACCATAAACTGGTAATTGATTATATGTTTGGTCCACCAAGACTATAAACTGGAATGTCAATCTTGTTTGGATAACTCAATTCAATCTTTTAATTTATCACTGTCCACTAAGACTCTAAACTGGTTATTCAATTATTTCTGGAATTGGGTGCTGATAGCTTTAGGAGGTTAAAATTATAGGTGGTGATGATGCCAAGGAAAGCATAATGGTTAATTAGGTGAAATTTGTGGCGCTTTAACATGGTCTAAAGTTAATATTATTATTGGAAGCCTGGCAAAAGTATTTTATGGGTTTGCTGTATAGCAAAGTTTGAAAATTGTGATGAAGGAATCAGAAGTTAGGATGGTAGTTGGATTTTAGGGAATGATTTTTTTTAGTGCCTCATAGTTAGGCCATTTTTTTTTGGTGTGAAGCTTGGAGGACCTAATGGCGAGATTGGAATCATAGAATTCGGCTCAGTGGGGGGCCCTATGAGGTTGGAATCAGGAGTATTCGGCTCATAGGAAGATCCACTCTCTCAATGCTGTGACAAGAAGGAAGACTGGTATATGGGAGTCTGAAGGGATTTGAACCTTGCTCTCAGTAGTGGAATCATCACAAGATTTATATTATTTTATGTTATATCAAGCCAGAGAAGAAGAAAGAACGTTTTTTATTATAAAGATTTAAAAGAAGACCAGCTAAAACAAATTTATCAAATTATTTTATTAGAAAAGATAATTCTTTTGGAATTGCTCAACCACCTATGCAAAGTTATAAGAATGGGGACATTCTCGATTGGAGGGAGGATGTGGTAGCCTAAAGTTTAGTATGGCACCTAAGTACGTAAATGGAGTTATTACGGCGTGCAAGATTGGCGTTATTATTTTTTATATAAGGGTTTTATTTAATTTATTGGAGTTTAAAATATGAAGAAATTGGTCACGAGCCAATGCCTACACAAATACAATTTATTTTACGGAGAAAACTTATTTTTACGGTCTGAAAAATTTATAAGTATCAAGTCAAGTCACTCAAGAACCTTAGGAAATTTTCCCAGAATTTTTACTATTTTTCTTATATTTTTAAATGAATTTTAAAGTTTTATAGAAATATTTACGTTTTCAAAAATTACTTAACTTTGATGAATTTTCACGGGGTAATTAGAGCTCCGCAGACTACGAAAATTAGTTTGGTATGTAAAGGGGAAGTAGCTCTATTATGTGTAATTTTTCTAGATTTTTTATTATAGTTTTAAGGTTCTAATTGAGTCTGGAAGTCCGGACGGACTCCGTACGGACTCCGCTTTGACTCCGTACGGACTCCGTACGGGCTCCGGATTGACTCTGGAAGAGCTCTGGAGGGGAAAACTTAGGCACGTGACTAGGAATACTTAAGCGCTTCTCAAACTCGAAATTGAGAGGGGGGGGACACATCATACAGCTTAATCATTAACCACCACGGTCTCATTTTTTATTACTCAACAAATTAAATAAATTGTAATACCCTTATAACTTTATATTTTTTATATTTAACATTTTAGAAATACTATTCAACAATTAAAAACACACTTCATACAGGGTATCTTTAGAAAGGTCTTCGTCGCTGGGACTTGATTATTGCTGTCTCATAAAAATTCAAATTATTATAAAAACATAAAAGTCAATCTTTTCAGATCTTTCACTGGTACACCTTAATTGTTGTTATCAGTATTTTTTTTTTAACAGCCACTTTCTTTAAATCTCAATAAGCGTTAATTATTTTAGAGTTTCATTATTTTCATCAATCAGATCCAAGTAGACTGGTTAGCTTAGTGATTTAGAATTCCCATTTTGTTATTTTTATTGGAAGGACGGGGTTTTCAGCTAAATCCACATATCTCCTCCGGATTCTGCTTACAGCAAGGCGACTGTAAGAGTTTACCTTACCATAACGGGTGGCGTGTGACGCCTTGTTGAAGAATGCCGACATCGAGAGTTGGTTCACGAAAATTAAATATTGGGTGATTCCCAAGACAAAAGAGGTAGTCAAAGATATTTGGAATGTTTCCATTGGGGACAATCAATCGGTGGGAGCAAATGAGGAGGAGGCTGAAGACGATGTAGCAACCTGGCTGACTCGGGCTACAAGCAAGAAAAGAGTAGTTGAAGAAGAAGTCGACGAGTTAGTTGAGGAGGAAGAGGAAGTCTCTATATTGAGACGGACCCCAAAAAAGCGACGGGTGGTCATTGAAGAGGAAAAGGAAGTGGCGGTGGAGGTCACTCCAAGATTGTTCTTAGAAGCAGACCCCATCTTTGAAGTAAGTCCATTCTCCTGATATTTTATATATTTAGTTACTGATGGTTTTGTTTTGGAATTCAGATGTCATCGCAGAAGTCCCTATGGTGGAAGCTTTGAATGTGGAAGCAACCATTGTGGAACCCGCTGCTGTGGAAGTGACGACAACAATCCCGACCAAAGAAAGATTACCGGTGATTGCCTCAAGAGAGGAGAATGAAGAAACCCTTGATCAAGTATGGTCGAAAAGGCCTTGCCAGGTTTGGAAAGTGAGGTTTATTGAAGACTTAAGCGGTGAAATCGATAAGATTGTCGATGCCACCTCCTTTGACGTGGCCGAGAAACTACTGGAAATTGGAGAAGTGGTTCCGGTAGGAGAGGGGGAAGTCTTCGAGAAATGTAGGAAGGAAATAAGGGAAATTTTGGAGAAGATGAAGGGATTGGTTTGGGAGAAAATAAAGGAGAAAAGAAAAAGAAAGAAAAGAAAATTAGAAACAATTTGTATTTAGTTTATTTTATTTTGTTGTTTTATTTAAAAATTTTAATATTTTATTTTTTATAAGATTTTGAGAGAAAAAGGAAAAGACAGAAAAAAGATTTAAATAGAATTTTGTTTTAAATATTTTAAAGAAGAAGTTTAAATAAGAGGAAAAGAAAGAATATTTGATTGAAGGAGTTTTAGTTTTAAAGTTCAAAAAGAAAAAGAATTAAGTAAGAAGAAAGAAAGAAAGAAGAAAGAAATAATTGATTGAAATAATTTTGTTGTAAATAAAATTTAATGAAAAGAAATAATTTGTTATTTATTAAAGTTTGTTAATTGAAGATTTGAGGAATTTAGTTATTTGAAAAAAGAAAAGAAAGAAAAGAAGAAATAAATTTTTAAAGAGTTTTGAAAGAAAAGAAGTAATTTGTTCGAAGGATTTAAAAGAGAGATTTAGAGGTTGAAGTGAAGTTCGAGAAGATGGTCAAGGTGCGTTTGTGAAGAATTTTGATAGTTCGAGGAAAAGAAATTTTTTAAAGAAAGAATGTATATAGAAAATTGAGAAGGTGAAAAGTAAAAGAAGTAAATTTTTAAAGAAAAAGATTTTAATTTTATTTGTTTTATTTTATTTTATTTTAATTTGCTTTTTTTTATTTTTTTATTTTATTTTAATTTGGTTTTATTTTATTTTATTTTATTTTATTTAAATTAATTTAATTTGATTTATTATTTATTTATTTTAATTTGAATTTTATTTTATTTCATTTTATTTTAATTTAATTTTATTTATTTTAGAGAAGGTTGAAAATTTTTGAAAAGAAAAAGAATAAAGAAGAAAACAAAATTAAGGAATTTTTTAGAAGTAAAGATGTTTTAGATTTTAAAAAGAAGAAAAGAAAAGAGAAGAAAGAAAAAAAAGAGAGAAAAAAAAAAAAGAGAGTTTTAAGGTTTTGGTTTTAAAGGATATTTAAGATGAAAAGATTTTAGGAGTTCAGGGTCATTAGAAATATTGATGGCTGGCTCCCAGGATGTTTTGTCTGAGTCATCGAGGAAGCCTTCCCATTCCACGAGGTATTGAAGTTTCCCATTGTGCATTCTTGAATCAAGGATGCGGCTTAATTCCCACTATAGATGATCTTCTACTTTGACCGGTTCCAGAGGAGGTTGGTTCTTGCCCGGGTATGTTTCTCAAGCCAGTTCCAGGAGAGATACGTGAAAAACAGGGTGAATAGCCTGCCATTTAGGAGGTAGCTTGAGTCAAAATGCAGTTTTAGAGACTTCAGAGTCGATTTCGAATGGTCCCAAGCGTTTTTCAGCCAGTTTCCTTGATGGTCAAGTCGTTCAAATGTTTCGTGCATCGAGCCATACTTTGTTGCCTGGTTTAAAAGAAGGAGCAGTTTGTCGATGTTTGTCAGCCTGTTCTTTGTACCTTCGAACCGCTAATTCCAAATTTGATTTAAGTTTCTCTTGTAGTCGTGATATGGTTCGAAGATAATGTTCCGCAGGATGATTAGTTTGTACATGGATTGAGTTGAATCAAGGATGTCTTCCATAAACAATTTCGAAAGGAGATTGTTGTGTCGAAGAATGAGTCAAGTTATTATAAACAAATTCGGCCAATGGTAACCATGTGGTCCAATCATCTTGTTGGTAACTGACATACATTTGAAGGTATTGGTTGAGGACTTGGTTGACACTTTCTGTATGCCCATCAGTTTCAGGATGATAGGCTGTGGAGAGGTTCCTCGTTATATTGAGCTGTCAACACAGTTGAGTCCAGAATGTGGATACAAACAATGAGCCTATATCTGAAATAATATCATTAGGTAAGCCGTGTTTGGAAAATACATATTCTAGAAATAATTTTGACAAATTTTCTGCTGTAGCAGTAGTAGTGGCTTTAATAAAAATAGACATTTTTGAAAATATATCTACTATTACTAATACAGCATCAAAATTATTAGAAAGAGGAAGTTGAGAAATAAAATCCATCAATAAAGATTCCCAAGGTTTAGAGGGAATAGGAAGTGGTTGAAGCAACCCATACTTCCGGTGACGGGGAGCCTTATTCCTATTACATTTGTAACAAGCTTTTATATAGGCCTTTTTTTCCCTTGTCATACCTGGCCAGAAGAAATCCCTCGCTATTAACTGGTAGGTTTTATCAACCCCAAAATGACCAGCTAATGGAGAATCATGTCAACTATTGAAAATCAATAATTTTATTTCATTGTTGTCAGGTATGACTACTCCTCCCTCGAAAACAAACAGACCTGATTCAATACTAAATCTTTTGGCCCCTTGCTTCGAGAGTATTTTGTCTTTTAACCCTAAACAATAATTGTCCTTCGACTGAGCTTCAAGGATGTTGGATAGTGGATTTTGAAACAATTGAATTGTCATCAAATTAAGTTGATGAGTCGTTAACATAGATTCGTTGAAGATTGATTTCACATTTTCTAGGTTCTTGTCAGCAAATGCGCCCCCCCCGCTGTGGGTAAACGTTGTCCCAATGTGACAAGATATCTGGGACAATGCAGTTCTTACCTGGGCGATAGGAAATAGAAAAAGGAAATTCAGACAGAAATTCAGCCCACCTGGCTTGACGCCTGGCTAACACTTTGGAAGACATGAAGTATTTCAAAGCATTATGATCACTTTAAATTTGAAAAGGGCTATCTAGGCTGAGAAGAAAAGAGCGCCATTTTTTAAGACAATGAATAATAGCTAAAAGCTCTTTGTCATGAATTTCATAATTTAATTCTGCCACAATGAGTTTGCGTGACTCAAAAGCAACAGGATGAAACAATTTTGTTTAAGGATTTAATTGAGATATGACCCCTGCGATAGCATAATCGCTCGCATCTGTCTCAACGATTGTTGAAGCAGAAGGATCAAAGTGTCGAAGAATTGGAGCTGTGGTAAATGCAGTCTTCAATGCTTTGAATTCCTTTTCTGCTGTAGAAATAAAAACAAAAGGAATATATTTTCTAAGAAGAGAAGTAAGATTGGAAATAGTTTTAGAGTAATCTTTAATAAATCTTCTATAGAAATTTGCAAAACCCAAAAATCCTTGGAGGGATTTAACGGTTTTGGGCTCAGGCCATTCCAGGACTTTTTGGACATTTTTGTTGTCCATGACTAAGTCATCAGTTGACAACGTAAAACCCAAAAAATCGATTGATTTAAGATGGAATTGGCATTTATTGTGCTTAATGTAGAGACCGTGATCTCGAAGTCGATTTAGAACCTGTCAAACATGATGAATATGTTCATCCAGTGTCTTCAAGAAAATTAAAATATTGTCTAAATAGACGACAACAAATTGTTCGACAACATCTTGGAAGATGTCATTAACAAAAGTTTGAAAAGTTGATGGTGCGTTACACAATCCAAAAGGCATAACTAAATATTCAAAACTACCAAATCTAGTGCGCATTGCAGTCAGTGGTTCATGACCTTCCGCAATGGGAATAAGATTGTAAGCGCCTCTAAGATCAATTTTAGAAAATAAATTAGCACCATTGAAAAGGTTAAGAAGTAATGAAATAGGAGGAAGAGGATATGCATTCTTCTTAGTGACTGTGTTGAGCTTTCTATAGTCAACACACAACCAAAGACTACCATCCTTCTTTTTTACAAAGAGAACAGGGGATCCGGTTGGAGATTTACTGGCTCTGATGAAACCTTTGGCTACATTCTCTGCAATGTAGTCTCGAAGAGCTTGAGATTTGTCCTTTGACAAAGAATAGACAGGACCTGCCGGAGGTACTGGACCTATTAACTCTATCTGATGGTCGTAGGGTTGATGAGGTGGTACCTTATTGTCCTTGCGGATTGAAAAAACATTGAGGAAATTATGATAGATTTCTGGTAGAGTTGATTTAATGGCTTCAACGTCGATTTGGTTGTCCTCATCATCTTCGAGGGAATCTGTCAAGGAAAGACCAGAAATGAGAGAGCATAATTCAATTTCTTCGAGGCAATTTAAATCCTCTTTGAGTGAAGTCATTGAGCTAGAAGGGTTAGCCAATTGCTCATTTAAAGAAAGATCAGATGCTTGCAAGTCATCTGGCAGAGATTTGTCCTCTAGCAGGACATTGTCAGGTGGGTTGTTTAACTCCCTATTGACCTTCATTGAAGAATCAGAAATATACTAAGTAAGTGGGGTGATCAATCCCTGTGTCCAATCAATTTTAGGATTCCAATGCGTTAAAAAGTCATGGCCAAGAATGGTATTGTCCATCCTTGGGGCGTCCAAGACTGATAATTCCCACTCAAAGGGGGGAAAGTTCGGAAAGTTGAAAACCCATAAAACTTTCTTACTGACCCAATATTTGGGTTACTCTGATTTGACCAAGTAAATTGGAGTTCAATAGATATCTGTAAATGTCAGTTGTAACTTTTCGGCAAAAGATAAACTGACAAAAGAAATTGAAGCTCCAGAGTCTATAAGAAAACTGAAGGGGATATCCTCCTTAAAAAGAATGAATCTCAAGCAATTTAAGGCAACTCCAGTCCTTAAGACATGGAGGTTCTGTCCACTGGGAGAGATAAGATAGTTTGCTTTGCACACAAGTAACCTATCTACTAGTTTTTTGACCTTGAACTAGTACCTTCTCTTTCCTTCAACTTTACACAATCTTCTAGCTTGTGCTTACCCCTACAATACATACATAACCCATTATCTGCTCGCCTCTTCCTCTCAGCTTCTTTAAGTTCCCCTTTAAGATTCAGTACCTTACTGATATTGCCTGGGGTCAAGATTTTCGGTCGAGGTTTGTCCTTTCCCTTATTGGGTTTAAATTGAATCAAGGAGGATTGAGTTGTCCGTGGGTGTGAAGAAGGTCCCGATTTAAAATTTAGGCCTTGAGATTTGTTGGAATATCCACGATGTTGAAGTCGTCCTTGGTAAACGGCGTCGAGTTCAAGGGTTCAATCCATTAAATCCATTAAAGTATTCATCTTCTGACTGTGAAGATTTAACTGATCCAGAATCCTCGAAGGAAGTCCTTTTTTGAAATGACACTTGAGGGCAGCATCATTCCAACCTACTCGAGTTTGAAGCGCTCTGAAGTTTGAGATATATTCAGAGGCTTTACCATTATCACTCATGCGAAGAAAATCAAGTTCAATTTCTGTGTTTTAAGTTTCATTAGGGTCACCAAACAACGTGAAGAGTTGGTCTTCAAACTTTTCCCAGTTATTAATAAGTAAGTGGGTTTCGGTTGAAGAGAGCATGAGAAGATAGGGTTCGAACCATCTTGCTGCTTTTCCGGCTAGGAATGAAGAAGCGTAAACAACCTTCAATCGGTTGTTATTGAAGGTTTAAGGGTCATTATGGAACAGGAGCTTGCAGGTTTGCAAGAAGGGCCGCAATCTGTCTGGATGTTCTCCATCGAATTTATCAGGAGATTTCATAGAAGGAGTTTTGAATTTAGATCCCTCTGAAGACATTGAATTTGAAAGGGTCTTCATGAAAAGTCTCATGAAATCTTACAGAGAATTAGATGGTCCAGGCTCTGAAGGTTGACCAGAAGGGTGATTAGCAGGGGCGGATGGTGCCTTGTGCATTGTATCCTCTCCTTATTCATCATCACTAGAATCATCAAAATGTTCCGGTAAGTGAGATGTGAAGTTTAGAGACTTCTTTGAAGCACAGAGTAATAATTTGAGGAAGTGATTCGAAGATGACTCGAAGGAAGAACTACTGCTTTGAGTTATGTTCGAGAAGGATTCTAATATAAATTAAAGGTAATATTAAAATTATTAAGATCTCACAAAGTGTTGGAAACTCAACAATCAAAGATTTAGGATTTAGAAATGATTATTGAGATAATGAAGAAAGATACAATAGGGGGTGTCAGTTCTGGCAAATACGCACTTAACTTAAGTGCGGATTTCAAATTAAATCAGCACTTAAAAATTAGCAATTAAATTTTGCAAAAAAGACACTTATTTCAAAAAAGGGTGTCAGTTATGACCTCAAATCAGCACTTTTTTCCCGTTTTTTTTCACAACCACATTTTGGCCACAAAACATCCCTTCCTTTCTTACACCATCCCTGTCACATGTGACACACTGACCTTCCTCGCTACCTACCCATCAATCCTTGGCACACACCCCTTCCTGACATTTTCAATATTTTGACCAGGCATGTTTACATTCTTTTTTACTTATTTCTTCTACTTCCACCACACAATATGGGGGGCGGACTTGCTAGCAAGTCCGCAACCTTGGACCCAAACTCACCATTGATTGAACACACATTGAGCTATTGATAAAGGAACCATACAATCAGGGATGAACACCACTCAGCAGAACAGTTTTAGGTGGGTGTTCAAGTAGAGTTCAGTATGGGTTCAGTATGAGTTCAGTCTGAGTTCCATCTGAGTTCAGGTTGAGGACTTGCTAGCAAGTCCACCCCCTATATTGCGTAGTGTTCTTAATCTTTTTTCTATGGGTGTCAGTTCTGACCTCAAATCAGCACTTTTTTTGTGATTTTTTTTTTCAAAACCACATGTTAGCCACATCATCCCTTTCTTTCCTATACCATTTTGTACTCTCTAAATGTCCTCTTTGTGTACTTCATTCACTTGGGTTGGTATTTTGGTTTGTTGCATATTCATTTTTTTTGGAATTTACGGCGAAAATTTTTTTTTTGGATGGCTCATTGGTTTTCTTTCACCAGCTCAACATGAAATCACATATTTTGTCAGTGATTTTGTTTTTTCATTCATCCCTCATATCCTTTTCCTATTCTCCTCCAACATCCCTCAAACAATTTGGTTTCATTCATTTTGTCATCTCATCTCTCCAGGTAAGTCACTTTATTCTTTTTTTTGATGTTTTGATTACTAATTATAATTTTTTTTGTTTTTTTCTGTTTATTTTATTTTTTTTATCTAAATTTTTTTTGTAAGTGGTTATTTTGGATTTCAATGGTATAATTAACCTTTTTTTTCTCTCCCTCTTTACTTTCTTTTTTAGCTCCATCACCCTACTCTTCATCCCTCCTTGGCATGGTCATTATCCCCCCTTTCCCTTATTTCACTTTTTTTTGGCTCCATTTCATTGAAACACATACATTGCACATTCTTTATGCATTTCACTTACTCCATATTCAATTTCCCCACAATTCCAACATCAATCTTTCTCACTCTATTTTTCCTACTTTTCAATCAAGGTAAGTTTCATCTCCTTTTTTTCATGCCTATATGATATCTCATTCCTTTTATGAAAAGTTCATACTCAAATATATGTATGACTCTTATCTGGATAACAGTGAACTTATTAAACTCCTTTTGATCTCATCTTCATTACCACTTTTCAAGTTTTTGTAAAATTTTGAAAATCAGACTCGGAATTAGGGTTAGGTTTATTCAAATCTAATGTTCTTTTTACTGAAGATTCTCCTGAAGGCTAACTTTCATTTCCTACAAACAGATTTGAATTTGATTTAGTGGTTGCTGAGATATTGACCATTAAAGTTGAGCCTTTTTTTTCCCAATTTAAATTTTCATTTCATTTTTTTATGTAACAAATTAGGGTTAGGTTTATTTAAATCACATGTCCTTTAACTGAAGATTCTACTAAAGCATATCTTTCATTTCCCACAAACAGGTTTGAATTAGGTTCAGTGGTTGCTGAGATTTTGACGTTTGAAGTTGAGCCTTTTTTCCAAATTTCACTTGTCTTATTTCACATTTTTATATTGCATATTTAGAGGATAAGGATTCTGAAACTCTTATATGATTATTATCTAGGCATTTCAATTATATAGGCATATATTCGTTGCTCAAGAATATCACTAAAGCTCAAAAAGATGAAGATTTTTGCTTATGGGACACTCTACCTTCCTTTAACTCTTTTCTTGCTCTTCGACTCAAAAAGCACTGTAATAAAGCATTTGAAAAAAATCATGAACTTGCAACCAAAGTTGGAATACCGAATTGGTGTGACTCTGAATGGGAAGATATCAGCCACGAATATCTTTTATTTTTTAATGTTATTATCACTCATTCTGGATTTCACAATAAAATTCACACCGATACCAAGGACACCAATTTTCTTACTTTTTGTATATTCTCACATATCAAACCGATTACTGGCCAACCAATACCATCTCCAGCTAAAATTAAACAACATGGTTTATATTTTCCAGACCACCGGTGCATCATTGATTTTTGTTTGGGAAATGGTATCATCAAAACTATTTGGAATTCATCTAAGGATAATCATCAAACAACCAAAGCTCCTCCTGGTTTGGAATCCTGTCAAGATTTAACACATTTTGGTTGCTCATTTCAAATAAGTCATAAGTTGATTCAAAGAATCAATAAGGTAATGAATGAAGGTAAAGTTAATCGATTTAAAAAAACTTTATTTAGATCCAAAAAGTATGGGGATTAGAGTTGTCATCGAAAATTTTATATTTTTTCGTAAATTTTTAATAAATATTTTTTATGTATCAATTTCCTCAACTAAAGTAATGGGCCCACGACCTTGTGTTGTATAAATGTTAATCATGATAACATTTATTTGTTTCATGGGGTTCCTCTAGCCTATACTTTTGGAAAGTCCCAAACTTTTGTTTCTAGATTTGATCTGCATTTTGGCTTAAGGGATTGTCATTACTTTAAACTAGGGAAAGTGATATATATTAGATATTTATTTAATAAGTTACGTAATTATATTAAATTTAGATGACTTCCACCACTTACTTCAATAAAATGCAGGGGGGGTATTGCCAAATTTTTAAATCTGACATGTGAAATTGATGACTTAGAAAAATTTTGGTGATATCCACCCCTTGCTTCAATAAAATGCAGGGGAGAGTATTGCCAATTTTTTAAAACAGATATAGAATTTTTTTGACTTGTAAATATTTTGGTGAATATTTTTGACGAGAATGTGAAAGTAATTGTTTCCACCTTGAGCAGGTTTCTGGCTCAAAGGAATAGAAGTACCATCAACAAAACCAATACATCCTGGGAAGCCCTCTGCTTGCATAACCTGAGATGATTCAAGTCGCTCTTCTTTTGTTGGCCAGGTGAGAAGTTGAGATTACAAGGAGTTGATGGCAGTGATACCTTGTTTGGTATAAGTGTTAACTGAAACATACCCTAAATCAAAGACATTTTCTAAACATTTCAAAGCGGCTCCATTACCATTTGAACCCAAATGAGATAGTGTGACGGCCAATTGAATTGAAGGATGTTGTTGTTCTTTTTGAGAATTATTGTGAAATATGGGATGAGACTGAATAAGCTCAAGAAATTTAAGGAAACATTCCTGAGAAGTCCTGAACAGCTGTCTAAAACTGGGTGTAGATAGTTTAAGAAGTGTTTGGATGGTGTACTTGGGGGTATGAAGTACTTGAGGCTTTCTGGGAAGAAGGTAACTTTTCGTGGCCATTTTTGATAAAAAGACAAAATCTTCTTCTAGATCAGAATCAGAATCGCAATCAGAGTCCAAGAGCAGTTCAAGAGCCATGAAAGTCATTGCTTTATGTAATTTATCACGATTTGAAAGTGAGGAAGGCATAACTCTTATATGATATGATATGAAGATATAAGTGATGTACAATGTTTTGAGTTATGAAGTGTTATGCTGCGGAGTGCTGCGTATGAATAGGATGATGCTGACAAATCAGTGAAATGGGACTTGATGGTGAAATCAGCACTTTTGGTTGAGAAAGTGCGGATTTGAGTGAAATAAGTGACTTATTTCATTTTGAAATCCACCAGTATTGGGGCTAGTGTGTTTTGGAAATCCGCACTTATTTAAGTGCGGATTTGCCAGAACTGACACCCCCTAATAATAATGATTTAACTTAAAGCTTTTTACCACTATTAACTATAAATACGTTTTATAATTAAATTCTAAAGAATATCGAACCAAAAACCCAACCCAATATATCCTTTACTCCTCCTCGCATTGACCTCATACCCATCAACTATTCCGTACACCACAGACCATTAAAATACATCTGTTACACCTGGACCCTCCTCACTAAAATCCGTTAACCCTTAATCCTACACTAACCATTCCGTCCATGCTCACTAACCCTTAATAACCCACAGACATTTCATAAACCTTTTAATGTACTATTACATTGACTATTGCGCTGTGCATCGCTTATTGAGAAAAAGAATAAGACACTATTGAGAGATTGACTAATTTAGATTTAGAGTTTAAACTAGCGCGGTTGAATAGCGATTACACAAAAGAAAGTCGCAGTTGCTATGGAGAATTGCTTTCTGCGCTTTGAGTATGGATTTAAACCTCTGTATTATTGATTTAATGAGCTGCTTTTTCCTCAAGTGTCACGTGGCGTGTGACAGGAGCAAAAAAGTTTACTCCTTCCTTTTTTTATGCAGTTAGTTTTGGGTGTTTGGGATGTTTGGTTGCTTATAAATCAATCATGAGTGAGGGGGAAGGGGTGTAATGAAGAGAGGGAGTGAATTAATGAGCAGACAGGAGTGAGAGGAAGAGGGGAATTGAAATGGGAGGGATGATAGGAGCTGCAAGGGGAGAATGTTACAAAAGGAAAGGAGAGGTAGTGGGAGGTGAGAGAGAGGGAGAGTAGTGAGAATTGTGAAACCAGCACTTTTGGTTGAGAAAGTGCGGATTTGAGTGAAATAAGTGACTTATTTCATTTTGAAATCCACCAGTATTGGGTATAGTGTTGTTCAGAAATCTGCTCTTAAATAAGTGCCGATTTGTAAGTGTGGATTTTCCAGAACTGACACCCCCTATTCAGTATGTACACACAAACCACCACCTAAAAAATCCATGCAAAACAAATTTGCAACTTTTGGAAGCCAAATTAAATAAAAAACCTCTATAAATGCTCCCCAGCCTTCTATAACCGATTCGTGTGGCCTGCCTAGAAGGGGCCAGACCTTCTTGAAGCCAGAAAACCACCAAAAACCTCCAATAAAGCCAAAAATACATAGAAAAATCCACCACAACTACTAGAACCCTTAAAACACAAAATTAAACTATGACAACATTGAAACATAAAATATAGATCCAAATTAACCCTACTTAATGGTACTAAGCACTTAACCCTAAGACTTAAGGTTAGCCCGTAAAACACAAAAAACAAAATTAAACAGCTATATTTTATGAATGGAAAGTGAGCAAATGACCCCTTAAAACTTAGAATATGAAAAATGTCATTAATAAGTAAAATATAGAGAAGAACTGGGGCTATCCAATGGTAGTACCTGCATACCCATAGTCCCAATATTCACTGAATAAAAACAGAAAAACACCAAAATTATTCAACCAATGTCAATTAAGACATACCAAAACAGCGCCAAACGTCCCAAAAAAGGGCTCTGAAAATTTTAGAAGACCACAATGTGACACGTTATGGTAAGGTAAACTCTTACAGTCGCCTTGCTGTAAGCAGAATCCGGAGGAGATATGTGGATTTAGCTGAAAACCCCGTCCTTCCAATAAAAATAACAAAATGGGAATTTTAAATAGCTAAGCTAACCAGTCTACTTGGATCTGATTGATAAAAATAATGAAACTCTAAAATATTTAACGCTTATTGAGATTTAAATAAAGTGGCTGTTGAGAAAGAAATACTGATAACAACAATTAAGGTGTACCAGTGAAAGATCTGAAAAGATTGACTTTTATGTTTTTATAATAATTTGAATTTTTATGAGACAGCAATAATCAAGTCCCAGCGATGAAGACCTTTCTAAAGATACCCTGTATGAAGTGTGATTTAAATTGTTGAGTAGTATTTTTAAAATGTTATATAAAATATAAAGTTATAAGGGTATTACAATTTATTTAATTTGTTGAGTAATAAAAAATGAGACCGTGGTGGTTAATGATTAAGCTGTATGTTGTGTCCCCCCCTCTCAATTTTGAGTTTGAGAGGCGCTTAAGTATTCCTAGTCACGTGCCTAAGTTTTCCCCTCCAGAGCTCTCCCAGAGTCAATCCGGAGCCCGTACGGAGTCCGTAAGGTGTCCGTCCGGACTTCCGGACTCAATTAGAACCTTAAAAAATATAATAAAAAATCTAGAAAAATTACACATAATAGAGCTACTTCCCCTTTATATTCATAACTAATTTTCGTAGTCTGCGCAGCTCTAATCACCCTGTGAAAATTCATCAAAGTTAAATATTTTCTAAAAATGAAAATATTTCTATAAAACTTTAAAATTCATTTAAAAATATAAGAAAAATAGTAAAAATTCTGGGAAAATTTCCCAAGGTTCTTGAGTGACTCGACTTGATACTTATAAACTCTTCAGACCGTAAAAATAAGTTTTCTCCGTAAAATAAATTGTTTTTTGCGTAGGCATTTGCTTTTAACCAATTTCTTCATATTTAGAACTCAAATAAATTAAATAAAACCCTTTTATAAAAAATAATAGTGCCAATCTTGCACACCATAATAACTCCATTTACATATTTAGGTGCCGTACTAAACTTTAGGCTACCACATCCTACCTCCAATTCAGAATGTCCCCATTCTTATAACTTTGCATAAGTGGTTGAGCGATTCCAAAAGAATTATCTTTTCTAATAAAATAATTCGATAAATTTGTTTTAGCTGGTCTTCTTTTAATTCTTTATAATAAAAACATTGTTTCTTCTTCTCTGGCTTGATATAACATAAAATAATATAATATAAATCTTGTGATGATTCCACTACAAGAGCAAGGTTTGAATCCCTTCAGACTCCCATTAACCAGTCTTCCTTCTTGTCACAGCATTGAGAGAGTGGATCTTCCTATGAGCCGAATACTCCTGATTCCAACCTCATAGGGCCCCCCACTGAGCGGAATTCTATGATTCCAATCTCGCCATAAGGTCCTCCAAGCTTCACACCAAAAATGGCCTAACACTGAGGCACTAAAAAAAAATCATTCCCTAAAATCCAACTACCATCCTAACTTCTGATTCCTTCATCACAATTTTCAAACTTTGCTATACAGCAAACCCATAAAATACTTTTGCCAGGCTTCCAATAATAATTTTAACTTTAGACCATGTTAAAGCGCCACAAATTTCACCTAATTAACCATTATGTTTCCCTTAGCATCATCACCACCTAAAATTTTAACCTCCTAAAGCTTATCAGCACCCAATTCCAGAAATAATTGAATAACCAGTTTAGAGTCTTAGTGGACAGTGATAAATTAAAAGATTGAATTGAGTTATCCAAACAAGATTGACATTCCAGTTTAAAGTCTTGGTGGACCAAACATATAATTGATTGCCAGTTTATGGTCTTGGTGGACCAAAGATTGTTTAAATGCATAAATAACTTGAAATATTCCTAAGTAAGGCCTAGGCTTGACCAAAGATTGAATATACTTGATAATCCAGTTTAATGTCATAGTGGACCAAACATTTGATCGACAAGTAATCCAGTATAAGGCCATAGTGGACCAATGAATGTTGAATTATCCTGCAGATATTAATTTTCCAGTTTAAAGTCATAGTGGACTAAACAATGAATGAACTACCAGTTTAAAGTCATGGTGGACCAAACATTTAATCGATAAGAAATCCAGTTTAAGGTCATGGTGGAACCAACAGCTTGATAACAGTCCAGTTTAAGGTCTTGGTGGACCTAACATTTGATAACACTCCAGTTTAAGGTCTTGGTGGACCTAACATTTGATTTATATAAAAAAAAAAATACGTCTCCGAAAATATCCATAAATCTTAATCATCCTTGAAATTCAGTTTAAAGTCTTGAAGGACTAACAGCTCCAATATAAAAATTTTAATGACAGTCTTGAAAATTAGCCAGTTTAAAGTCTTGGAGGACTAATGGCTCCAAAATTTGTATAAAACCCTTAAGGAAAGTCTTGAACAGTAGCCAGTTTAAAGTCTTGGAGGACTAACAGATCCAAAATACGTGTAAAAAAAACCTTAAAGAACGTCTTGAACAGTAGCCAGTTTAAAGTCTTAGAGGACTAACAGATCCAAAATACGTGTAAAAAACCTTAAAGAACGTCTTGAACAGTAGCCAGTTTAAAGTCTTAGAGGACTAACAGATATCTTGAAGTAAAATCCCATATGTTTGAGCTCGCCTAGACCCTTTTTCCTGTCTAAGCTAAATGAATAAAAACTAAAAAAGAATGAAGACTGAAAAATAAAACTAAGAAATATAATAATATTTTTGATTTAATTAATTAATTAATTTTTTTTTTAAATTTTATTATTTTATTTTTTATTTATTTATTTTATTTTTATTTTATTTTTATTATTTTATTATTTTTATTTTTATATTTTTATTTTTATTTTATTTTTATTTATTTTTTAATTTAAATTTGTTTTTTTTTTTTTAAATTTAAAATAAAAGATTTTAGAAAAGATAGTTTTGAAATAAAAGTTAAAATTTTATTTTTAAAGAAAGATAAACGAATGTGAAAAGAAAGATAAAAAAAGTAATAAAAATTTTTCAAAATAAAATTTTAAAAGATGCCCCCCGGCCATTTGATGAGCCGTACCCTCGACATCATACCCACATCCAAGTGCAACTTGATGTGGTTACACAATTTTGAGAAATTGAAAAGAAAAGAAAATAGATGAAAGTTTTTAGAAGATAATTTTATAATGATGATCACTGGGTGGGCTCCCTCCAATTTATAAAAATGATTAGAGACCACCAGTGATCATCACCTTTACAATAGTTCATAATATATATTAAAGAAAAGAAATCACAATCTAACATAAAAAAAATCAAAAACAAAGTAAAATAAAAAAAATCTTGAATCCGGCTTTGAGAGCGGTGTCTCTTGATTTGTTCCAGTTTATAGTCTTAGTGGACTTCCTATAATTAAAAGACAATGCCAGGATTCAACTAGAAACAGGGAAAATTTTGGAAACGAACATTATGGGGTAATTGTGTATAGAGCAGCCAGCCCATCAATTACACCCACACTTGCCAATATTAAATTAAGAAGGTTCCCCTGTGAACACTTCTTCCAATAAATTTTAAAAATTTTCCAACACTATCTTCACCCATATTTTAAGAATTTAAGTTTTTGAAAATTTCAAAGAAGATTTTCTTGCATTTCGTTAAGTTTCATCAAAGTTTCGTCGCCCATAGGCAGTGTAACGACAGTAAAGTATTTTGATAAAAAGAAGATAGTTTATCTTTGTTGTGGAGGTCATCATAAAATTTCGTTGATATCATAGTTTATCCTCGTTGCGGAGGAATCCATAAAATTTTGTAGATATCATATTTTATCCTCATTGCGGAGGTCATCATAAAATTTAAGAAATTTCATAGTTTATCCTCATTGCGGAGGATAGTAAAATTTGATAAATGTCATAGTTTATCCTCATTGCGGAGGTAGACTTCAGCACTCCTGGTGCCTCTAGGATAGAACCGTTTCACTTGATCGGCCGCTACCCTCTTCTTCAATACTACTCCATCCAACTCTTCTAACACATATGAACTGCCGGAAACTTGCTCCTTGATTTTATACGGTCCATTCCACCTATCTGCAAACATCTTTCCCCACTGACTTTCCAAACTCCTATTATACACCAGAACCATATCACCTGGGTTCAAAGGTTTCCTTAATCGATGTGCCAACCGCTCATCCCAATATCTGACTGATTGATTTCGGATCTTCATCATCCGTGAATATGCCTTTTCTAAATATTTTTCTTTCTTTTCTAGCTGTATCATTCTTGCACACAATAATTCTTCAGTAGTTTTGACCGTGTCCCAGTCAACTCCAAGATATGATTCAGCTTCTAAATCAACCGGTAAAACTGCTTTCTGTCCAAAAACAAGTTCATAAGGTGAAAATCCGGTCGTCCTTTTTGCAGTGATTCGATCAGCAAATAAAACTAAAGGTAAATAGTGCCTCCACTTTTTGGCACTTGTCCCACACATTTTAACTAAAGCCTCCTTAATAACTTGATGCCCTCTTTCAACCATTCCTTCAGCTTCAGGATAATATGGGGTTGCTACCCTAACCTTTGATCCAGCTTTCAATACGGCCTCTTTAAACTCTGTCCCAAATTCAGGACCTCCATCTACCGTTACCAACTTCATCACCCCATACCTATATACCCAATTATTCAAAAAAAATTCTGCCACATTTTTGGCAGTTAAATTAATAAGAGGCGCTGCCTCTACCCAACCAGATAAATCATCTCTGGCCACAATTAAATATTTATACCGTCCCTCTTTTATATGAACGGCATCTAAACTAACTCTTCCAAAGAGCGTATATTCACCGGTCGCGCGTCCAGGTTCTTTCGGCCTTAAATAACTTTGTCTTTGACATTCTTTGCATGACTGAACCCCCTGTTTAACAACCATCTTCATGCCAGGCCACCAGAATCGATCAGAAATTCTTCTAAACGTTTCTCCAACGCCTCTATGCCCGAGATCTTCATGCAGTGATTTCAAAACTAATTCTTGTCCCTTCTGTTGAGTTATAACTACTTGAGGATTTGGATACCTTCTCCTCATTAAACGTCGACCAGATAGGTAAAACGTAGATGACTTCCTCTTGATAGCCACCCATTCATCGTCTTCACAATCTTCTGGCCTCTCTAAAGTCAACAAATATTTGACTAACAAAAAATAAAAACCAGTCTGACCCCAGACTTCATCTTGAAAATCGATTAATATAACATCAATAGGGACTTCTCTATCACCAATATCACCTGCACATGAATGAGCCAATAATCGTTGACCCATAAATAAATCTTTAATTGAGCTATGTCGACGTTTTTCTTCTGAACTTTTGGATCCTTCGTAAACCGTATTTAAAAATACCCCTTTCTCTTTATCCACCCTTTTATTTAAATTCTCTAATTCTCCAACATATACACCATTCCTTAATTTACTACTATCCCACACTACCAATCCATCTTCCTCTACATACACCACATCTTCTTCTACCTCCTTTCTACTGAATTTATCTACACCTTTTCCAACACCTTTATTAACATAAAAACTATTTTCCAGTTTATCCTCTTGGTGGAGGTCATCATCATCATAATCTAAACACAATAGTCCTGCCAGTTTAACCTCATGGGGGAGGTATGGAAATTCTTAAGCTCCTTTAGTGCTGGCTTTGATAATAGGTATATCTTCATCGAACTCTTCTGAGTCTGAATCTTCTTCAGTGGGTGGTCTCCTTGATAAACCATCTGGCATAGTAAAAGTCTTGCCAGGCTTATGAACTAAATCAAAAGAAAAATGTTGAATAAAAGCTACCCATCTCGTCATGGGTGCATTCAGTAAACTTGGGGAATTAATCATCTGGATTAACGAATTCGCATCCACTTGAAACTCAAAATGTTGCCCCCACAAAATATGCTGAAGTTTCTTCAGTATTTTTACCACACCACATAATTCCAATTTCGATTGAGAATATCTTGATTCAACCTCAGTAAATACTACAGATTCATACCTAACTGGCCTGATGTAACCAGCTTTATCCATCTGAGACAAAACCGCCCCAGCTGCAACCTGACTTGAGTCAACTGCTAAATAAATTCTGCCAGCTTCTTTTCCATAATCCAACTTGTGCAGGACTAAATCCTTCCCCAAAACCTCCTTCAACTTCACAAACGCCTTCTCACACTCTTCATCCCACTCCCAGTCTGCATCCTTTCTCGTTAACCGTCTCAATGGAGCGGCCAATGAAGAAAAGTCCTTGATAAACATTCTAACATATACGCAAACGCCTAAAAACCCTCTGACTTCGGTCATATTCTTGGGTCTTGGCCAGGACTGAATTTTGTTAACTTTCTTCTTGGACATAATCCTACCCTCTCTACATACCACATGGCCTAATATTTCTAAGGCTGGCACACAACATGAAAATTTTGAACCTGAAATAGTTAAACCAGCCTCTTCAATTTGAAACAAGATTCTTTCTAATGTAATTGCAAACTCCCTAATGAATTTGCGTATCCCGGGACTCTCTTCCAACACCTGGTTATCATAGTCGGTTGTTGGTCCCTTAATTCCTCCATCATCTATAAAGATTCCAGCATATTGTGGAATTTTGTCTTGAAGGATCCAAGCCATCTGAGCTTGATAAACTGCAACTGAATTTGTTGCTCCTTGAGATAATCTTGTTAACTGTAAACGTCCAAGTGGCGTATCGAATGTAGTGAGAGGCCTTGAGTCTGGATGTAACTCTCTCTCATCATATCCACCCATAATATCTCCCAAACCATAACACACTCTTCCTGCAAACGCTTCGACAAACTCCTCAGCACTAGGCGGTATCCCAGCATCCTTTAGTGTAACCCTATTTAATTCCCTAAGATCATGAACAACTCTAAGCTTTCCATTTGGTTTCTTGATACAAAATACCGGACTAGAATAACTTGATGTTGATTGCTCATACAGTCCAGTGCATATCCGTTCTCTGACAACTTCAATATAGGCTTCTTTTAATGCAGCCGGAATAGGAATCGGTTTCTGCTGCCACGGTTCATGACATACCACAGGAATCTTGTAAGGCTCCCCATAGGAATGCTTCAACACACCCCTCTCCTCTTCTACAAAAGCAATGGCCTTCTCTCGCTGGACCATCACATCCAACAACAACTTCTTCTCTTCTCCAGACAACCAACCATCAGGTCCAAAATTAACAACACCCAGTCTCTCAAAAGTGATTCTTGATGTCTCAGAAAATTCAGGCAGATTCTTTACCAAGGGACTTTCATAAGGATCTCTTGATAACCTTGGTCTTCTCAAAGGTGGATTTAATTCAGCAGGTAGCGGTTCATTAATAGGTCAAACTTTATTTTCTACCTTCTTATATTTGGCTGCGTCCACATCTAAATAAACTTGAGGTAAAACATTTTCTTTTGTATTGTTATTAAAACTTTCATCAAATGAATCTTCTTCATCGCCAGAATCGGAATAAGAAAAATTAGAAAAATATTTTACTTCATTTTTAAATTTTACCCTTTTCTCCTTTCCCTCGTCTAATTTATAAACAGATTTTCCAACACCTTTGCTTCCCTTATCCAACAGTAAATCACCCGTAAAGAAAGTTGGCAGTTTAACCTCTTGCTGGAGGACCGGAAATGAATTTTCACAAAAATTATTTTTTTGTGTTTTAATTATACTGAGATTTTTAATCGGAGTTTGATGTGATTTTTGCAGTTTACTCTCTTGCTGGAGGTCGGGAAACATACCCTTCCAACTTTTATCCAACCTAATTTGGCCCATTTTTCCTTTTTCACCGTTTTTAAATTTAATAGAAAAACCGGGTAAATCCAATAAACATATAGAAAAGTCCAACACGTATTTGCACTCCAAAGTAATATTAACAGAAAATAATTGAGAATCCACTTGAATTATCTCCAAGTGAGCTGACCTATTGCAATCCAGGATCTCATCCTGAGGAGAGATTACAACATTAGAGTGATCAGCCCCTGCTACCCCAAAAAATGAGGGCATTCATCCCTTTCAAACAAACATAATTCACCAGAAGCCGTCCGTTTAATATGCTGCTTCTTGGTGCAAACACAACACTGGCACAGAGTAGTCATCCCTGGCCGTGTTTCCCAACCTTCATCTCCAGGAGGCGCTAACCGCATATGTAACCTCCGCATATTTTCACCAGTGATTTCCAAACTAATTCCCATGCCAGCTTGATACCCTATCCTGGCCTCAAAATCCATCAAAAAAGGACCACCAAGAACAGTTTTGACTGCTCCTCTGGCCACATAAATGTGAACCTTACCAACAGATCCACCAATGCCTAACCTGACATGCTCAGCTGTAACCATCAGCTCTGTTGCATGCCCTCCGATGCCTCTGAGGTTTCCCCCAGTCCCACTTTTAATTGGCAAGCCTATACTCGTTGCTTGCTCCAATGAAATTAAATTAATTTGAGACCCTGAATCGACCAAGGCCTTTACTTCTTTACCGTTAAGAGTTACCACCAGGTAACCCAGGGGAGCGGAAAAATGTGTATCTACATCTTCCCCAAACTTTTCAGCATTTTCACAAATATATTCCACCTCTCCAGTGGAAACCTGACGCCTTGTCAAATGCTTCTTTTTCTTTTCAGCAAGCGCCGGACTAATCGTAAATAACTCCCCCAAAGATAAGGGAATCTGCAGTTGATTCACCCTATTTAAAACTGCGTCCATCGCATTAGCTTGACCAGAAACTACTGGCCGCTCATACTGGACCTTTGATTTAACAACCTTGGCCCTGGGTACCTCTTGAGGTCCAACCGAGCCATCTTCACCCCCCATTATAACATCTTCACTTTCTATAACCCTAACTCCGTCACCAGCTTCTTGCACTAATCTTGATCCATCGCTAGTCCTTCTTACACCCTCCATTGGGATGGGACCGCTAAAACTTGGTCTGGGTAGAGACGCCAACGGTATGTCCTCCTCAGAATCCGAATCATCCTCTGGAATAGGCTCACCATTTAAATCAAACTTGCCATAACTAGCAGGCCCCATATCAGCAATCCCCTTCTGCATTTTATATAATTCGTCCTTAGAGTAAGGGTTCAATTTGTTGGCGGCAGTTTGAGCACTAGAATTCTTGTCCTTAGAGTAAGGGTTCACTTTGTTATTGGCCTTGCCAGGATTAGCGCTCAATTGGCTCTGAATGCTACTCTTTGTCTTAGTAGCAGCTGCTCTTCTAGCAGAATTAACATCGTATTTGCCAGCCATACAGCTACCCTCCACCTGGGCAACCGTCGCCAGCTCTAAACCACCAAAAGAAGTAGAAAACATGGCTTTACTGACCTCTTTCTCTTTACCTTTGTCAGCTTTTCCACCATTACCATTACCATTTTTGCCACTCTTGGCATTAACATCTTCATCCGTCACCTCTTCAAATCTAAATCTCCTTTCAGCCGTTAAACTTCTTCTGAGCAAATCAGAAGGAGACTGTCCATCACTGGGCTTGATGAAAGAACCACCAGGGAATTTATAGACTTTACCATCAAATAAAACTTGCCCAGCATCCATATCCTTATCAAGAGCAAAACAAACTGTTGCTCTGTGCCCCCTCCTATTACAATAGGAGCACACCTTTGGCTCATTGTAGCCACCTCTATATCCATTACCACCATTACCACCATTTCTCCCATTGCCTGGGAAGCGGTTACCATTATTATTGCCATTATAATTTTGACGTTCATAACCTCTGGACTGATAAGAAGTTGACGTCGACGAAGAATCGATTGGGGCCTTATCGGCCTTGTGGGTTTCTTGAACAAATATTTTTAACTGTTTAGTTAAATCGGCCAAGTGATTGACTATCTTATTATCTACATTGCCCTCAACTTTAGCAGCAGGTAATCCCATTTGAACCTTCTTGGCCTCCTGGGCTTTGACCATAATATTGTTGTTTTCGGCCAAAACTTTGCTAACCTTGCTAACATATTGAGTGCATGACTCTTGATATTTGTCCAACGCCAATAACTTTAGATGGGCTTGAATGTTGTCCTTGATAACCTCCAGAGCCGGCAGTTTCTGCTCACCATTAGGCAGTTCCTTCATCAAATCTTTTCTTGAAAGATCCTTCAAGATGTCAATTTGAATATCCCTGCTGCATGCTGTCCAAAACAAATCTTTTGCTTGATTCTCATGCACTAACTCATCCACCAGTATGAGATATTCCACCACTTCATCAAAATGAACACAGAGCTTTTTGAAGTCAGCCACAGAAGAAACTCCACCTTTTGCTTGCCAGTCTCCAACAATTTTATTGAGGTCCATCATAGTAAACCTAACACCCCATCTATCAACCATAGCTTTAGAAAGCTTAACCCAATCCTTGTCCTTGAATGCCTGCATAGCAATAACCTCTTTTTCCACCTCCCTATCGGCAATAAAAAATCTAACTTGCTTCACCATATCCACATGAGAAGCACCATCAACAGCAGCAGCAGCTTCATACCTGCTAATGAACCATTTAACCTCCTCCCCATCAAACTTTGGGCCATCCCAAGAAACAATCCTAAATGAGGGAGTAAGAGGGTTAGAAGATCCAGAAGCAACAGCAGAAGAAGACATCCCAATAAGTAAGGAAAAGCGTTAACAATCAATAAAATAACAAGCCTCTTGCAGGCCAATAAAGAAAATCCTATTAGAGTTCCAGAAAATAAGCCTCTTGCAGGCTAAGAACGTTCTTGATCCAAGTAAGTCTTTAAAGAAAGCTAGAGAAACCGAACCCCACGTTGGGCGCCAACTATGGTAAGGTAAACTCTTACAGTCGCCTTGCTGTAAGCAGAATCCTGAGGAGATATGTGGATTTAGCTGAAAACCCCGTCCTTCCAATAAAAATAACAAAATGGGAATTTTATATCGCTAAGCTAACCAGTCTACTTGGATCTGATTGATAAAAATAATGAAACTCTAAAATATTTAACGCTTATTGAGATTTAAATAAAGTGGCTGTTGAGAAAGAAATACTGATAACAACAATTAAGGTGTACCAGTGAAAGATCTGAAAAGATTGACTTTTATGTTTTTATAATAATTTGAATTTTTATGAGACAGCAATAATCAAGTCCCAGCGATGAAGACCTTTCTAAAGATACCCTGTATGAAGTGTGATTTAAATTGTTGAGTAGTATTTTTAAAATGTTATATAAAATATAAAGTTATAAGGGTATTACAATTTATTTAATTTGTTGAGTAATAAAAAATGAGACCGTGGTGGTTAATGATTAAGCTGTATGTTGTGTCACCCCCTCTCAATTTTGAGTTTGAGAGGCGCTTAAGTATTCCTAGTCACGTGCCTAAGTTTTCCCCTCCAGAGCTCTCCCAGAGTCAATCCGGAGCCCGTACGGAGTCCGTACGGAGCCGAAGCGGAGTCCAAACAGAGTCCAAACGGAGTCAAGGTGGAGTACGTACGAAGTCCATCCGGACTTCCGGACTCAATTAGAACCTTAAAAACTATAATAAAAAATCTAGAAAAATTACACATAATAGAGCTACTTCCCCTTTATATTCCAAACTATTTTTCGTAGTCTGCGCAGCTCTAATCACCCTGTGAAAATTCATCAAAGTTAAATATTTTCTAAAAATGAAAATATTTCTATAAAACTTTAAAATTCATTTAAAAATATAAGAAAAATAGTAAAAATTCTGGGAAAATTTCCCAAGGTTCTTGAGTGACTCGACTTGATACTTATAAACTCTTTAGACCGTAAAAATAAGTTTTCTCCGTAAAATAAATTGTTTTTTGCGTAGGCATTTGCTTTTAACCAATTTCTTCATATTTAGAACTCAAATAAATTAAATAAAACCCTTTTATAAAAAATAATAGCGCCAATCTTGCACACCGTAATAACTCCATTTACGTATTTAGGTGCCGTACTAAACTTTAGGCTACCACAACGTGACCAACACCTTTTTAGAAAGATTTAATTTCAAGTTTGTGGCTTTCTTTTTGTGTTGTGAAATACCTTTTGAATAATTACACATTTCTAACTTTGATACCCCCTTATTACATACATGAAAAATTGACCATTATTTATAGAATATAATGTATTTTATGCTTATTTAATTGTATATATAATTTATATAGTAATAGAATTTATATAACCCTTATTTTAATTATATTATCAAAATTTTATTATATAATTTTATTACTCAATATAATATTAATTTATATACATAAAATGCAGAATTATTTGCCCTCTTTCAGGTCCAATAAACTAAAATAACATTTAATAGACTCATTGTCGGTCAATCGTCTAGAAGAGATAAGAAAAGAGGGAAGAAATGAGAGGAGGAGAAGGAGGAAAGGAGTATGGGTAATAAAAGAAATAAAATTTAATAAAATTATTTAATTTATTGAGAGAAGGCAACGATGAGTGAGCTGAGAAGAGACAACAAATTGGTTTTATAAATATTACTATTATTTAAGTAAGAGTTCTGCGCGGCAAACAATATAGTTACTATCAGACTTAAGGCAACCTTTAATTTGTTATATAGACTTTTAATTAGAATTGTATTACTAATAAAAAAATATAAACGTAGTAAAATAGTTTTCAATTTGTTGAGTGTATAATAAGTGATAAGGCTACAGGGGATTATCCAAGGCCCTTTTATAGGCAATGGGTCCTCTGAAGCGCTACTATATCAGTAAATACAATGATTAGAAAGGAATAAAACAAACATATCAAAAGAGTAAATGAAACATAACAATATAGAGAAAAACATGAAACAAATAATTAAAAACCCAATTAAGAATCCAATTTCCCCGCCATTAATCCCCAAATCAGTAAGTGACAATAGTGAATAACTAAACAAGATTGGAAACATAGGAACTATGAGAAATATAATTCCCAACAGATGGTACATTCTGATTAGAGGACATTTTAAGTGAAACAAAAAATAATTTGACGCAACAAAACAAGCAATTAATCTCAATTTAGTCCGAATTAATTTATTTGTTTTTTCTAACACAATTAAGGGTCAAAAGAAGCGTCCTTAATAATTGTTTAGTATCATATGAGAGGTATTAGTTAATATATAAATTTAAGTAATTAATTTAAATATATTATAAATCAAATTTACACTTGTAATTATAATATATGTTTTTTAATTAATTAAATATAAATTTATAATTATTAAATACATAAAAATGCGCCATTATTTGTAGAAGATATTATATTATGCTCAATTTAATTGTATATAAAAATATATATAACCAATAAATTTAATGTAACATTTGTATATAATAAAATTCTTATATAATTTCATTATGCAATAAAATATTAAGTTATATTCATTAAATACAAGTCTTACCCACTCTTTAAGGTTTTATAATTTATATATCATTTACTGGACTCCTGGAATAGCCTGGCTGACACTCATGGTATGGCCTGGCTGACACATTTTTTGCATCTTTGTTACGGGAAAAAATTAGCCTTCATTCATCAAATTTACAATTTTATTATTTCATGAAGATATGAAATAAATTTTTAATTTTAGGAAGGATGATGTTTTGAATTTTATATCTAGGATACATAATCACAAATAATATTAAATATTAAATAGTTATATTATATAGGGCTATAGTATTAATAGAAATAATTATATATATATATTAAATGAATAATTGAATTATGAATATTTCCTTATTACTAGACTTTTATAAAATAAAATATTCACTAAGTTCAGTTAAAAATTGAAAAAAAATTGAATAAAAATATTCATAAATTAAATCAATAAATATTAGATGTATTTTATTTTCATGTATATGATCAGGGAAATGCTAGTGACTTGTTGTAAATGAGGAAAGCTGAAAAAGATTAAATTCCTGGGAAAAAAAAAAGCCTTTTTCACTTTCATTTTCACTCTCTTTTCATTCTTTTTCACTACTTCCTTACCTTATTTTCAGTGGAATGTAAGCTTGTTTAACATCATATCCCAGCATATCTGAAGCAAAGTATAAGTTATTATGTTCTCTCTCTCTTTTAAACACTCTCTTCCTGAATGGGAGGGCAAATAATGTTATTATGTCTCCCCCAGCCAGGAGTTGGGTGCCAATCAAATTAATAGATCAGTTTTATCAGTTTTCCTTTGTTTTTAATTTTATATTAAAATGATTTTATTCTGTAAAGACAATTGAATTGATTTATTTGATCAAATTGATTAAAATTATCAGTTTAATTGAAATCAACAAATAAATAAAATCACTCATTTTGATTGTTTCAATTGATTTGATTGAATAAATCGACTTGATAAAATCAACCATAAGAATTTTATTATAATTTTTTTTTCAATTTTCTTTGTTTATTATATTTTTAATGATTATTAATGTAGGTATTTTATAATTTATAATTTATGACTTTTAATTATTATTTTTCAGTTTATTTAAAAAATTAAATTATCATCTGATAAAAAAAAAAATTAGGTTGTGCATTCAAAACACAATGTGATTGCCTATCCAGGCTATCACTCATATTTTTTAAACAACTTTCTTGGGTAGGTAAATTAAAAATTGTAAAAAACTACAAAAATAAATATAAATAATATATTATTAAAAATATTCTCACAGAGATTGACAAAGACTGAATCAAAACTCAAAATAAAGCTAATAAAAAAAAGCTTAAAATTTCAATAAAAAATTAAGGGCAGCTAAAAAACACTAATTGAAATTGTTTTAATATTATTTGTTTTAATTTTTGCATTATTAATTTATATAAAAGCTATACATTTTTAATTTTTAATTTTAAATTGATAGGTCTCTAAAATTAAATTTTTAAAAGAAGAATCATGAGACAAATCAATTTGGAAATATCTTTGAAAGAAAATTTCATTTCAAAAAAATTTTTTATGTAAATTTTCTTTTGTTTAAATTATTTGAAAAAATATCAGGTGATTGAGTTGTATTGCAGTATATATTGCAACTTATGGTCAATCAATAATGTATTAATTACAGGCTAAATTAATAAAATTGAATTAATTTGACTAATTCTTTTTTCCTTTTTATAGTTTAATTTAATTTTTAATTTTTTCTTAGTTAACAGGAACTGGAGAATCTATAGAGATTATATAAATGATTTTATTTAATTTTTTAAGTTTTCAGAATAGTATAATATTACATTGTTGAGTTCTAATTCAGAGAGCATGTTGTGAGTGTGATATTGTCATTCTTAGATAATTGATCATGTAATATCTACTAGACTGATTAACTAAATTTATATAGAAATTGTGTTAATCAATATTCTTTTTAATTTATCACTTAAGATTACTGTGAAAATATTAACTAGAGGATTTAAAAAGGTAGTTAAACCTTTAAATTTTTTTAGTTGTCAGAATAGTATATTATTGCATGATTAAATTATAATGCGGCAAGGAGGTTGTGAGTGTGTTATTTCCCCCTTTTCTACTTGATTATGTGATATTTACTAGACTTAATTATTAAATATTTATAGAAATTATGTTACTGAATATTTTTTTATATTATAAGTTGCAGAATATTGTGAAAATATTAACTAGAAGATTCAAAAAGGTATGTAAACCATTTAGTTTTTTCATCTTCATTTTTTAGTTTTCAGAATAGCATAGTATTAAATGATTGAGTTCTAATGCAGCGTGCATGTAATGATTGCATTATTGCCCCTCATAGATACTTGATCATGTAATATTTACTAGACTTATTTATTAAATATATATAGAAATAATGTTAATAAATATTTTTTTTAATTTCAAACCACAGATTATTTTGAAAAGATTAACTAAAGGATTAAAAAAGTTATATAAAACCTTTAATTTTTTAATTTTGTTTTTTTAGTGATCAGAATAGTATAATATTACATGATTGAGTTCTAATGTGTGAGCATGTTGTGATTGCATTATTGCCCTCTTAGATACTTGATCATGTAATATTTACTAAACTGAATTATTAAAAATATATAAAGATTAAGATAATCAATATTTTTTTTAATTTTTCACAACATAGTTTTTTGAAAAAAAATAACTAGATGATTAAAAATGCATGTAGACCATTTAATTTTTAAATTTACTTTTTAAATAATCTATAATAGTATATCATTACATTATTGAGTTCTAATCACCACACAATATTGGGGTGGGGACTTGCTAGCAAGTCCTCAACTTGAAGTCAGATAAAAATTAGATGGAGCTTAGACAGAAGTAATACTAAAATTTCACTTGAAGTATCACAAAAACAATAATGGATCTATATTGAAAAAATAGTGAAAGTGTGAGGATAACTGAATGGAAGTAAGAAAAAATCATTCCATGATTCTACTCAATGCAGAGTATTTTTTGATGCAACTTATTTGAATAAGAATTTATTAATTTAAGTTGATCAATGAAAATCTATCAATAATATCACAATTCATAAATAAAATAATGTTATTAAAAACTTTCATATTACATATAAAAAAATCAGTGACTTTTTTCTATTACCTACAATTGTTTTTCCAGAATTGAAAAATGTAATTTTATTATTAACACAATATAAACTGAGTTTCTCCTTGATATATTTTTTGGATGTCAAGATTTAGCAATGGTATATTTCAATCTATTGAATTTTCTTTAAAAAAATAGAATCAACACAAAACTTAAATTATTTATTATAGATTTCAATTAAAAACATAGAAAACCAAAATTTAAAGTATGGTAATTATTTTTGAAGCTTTTTGACTAAATGAAGAAATTTCACAACTTATTTACACTAATTACTTTTAAATCAAAAATACTTAAATATGTATCTTAGAATTAGCATATATCTTTAGGATTTAGACTCCAATTAATATTGGGCGCATAGAACATGCAAGAAATGGAAACAAAATCCCTGAAATATTTTTCTCTTTTGAAAATTCTACCAATCCCTCAACTACTAAGAAAATATATATATTATATCATGGGTAATTCAAATATCTATCTAGATTTAAGAATATCTTTTATATTTATTTCATAAATATTTTTTTGTCATACTTTCAGTTGGTGAAGTGATATAGAGAACTCAAAAAAATACCACTCAGTAAATTCCTTTCATAAAAAATACAGATAAAATGTGCCCAAAGTTATGAAAATAATTTTTAAGTAAATAGAGGAATATTTCTTAAAAATTTTAGCTGAATAATACAGTGTACTTTAATTCTGATATATGAGATAAAAATACTATTCATCTGGAGATTCGCCTCACAAATTTTACAGTGTTTCCATGTAATAAGAGGTGCACAAGATCAAATTCCAGTCTTTTATAAAATTCAAATACTCTACCAAAGAGGTAGAACTGATATTATTCATCATTCCATAAATTTATTTGTAGAAAGACATCTAAAAAAAATTTTTTTTGTAAGAAAGATACAATAGATAACTCAAACCATGACAATATAAATTGCTACCATTAAAAAAATTAAGTCCTGATTAGTATAAATTTATTTTAATACTTTAAATTATACGTAAAAATAATTCAGCTTTTTTATTCAAACTTTCTTAATTAAAATTGTAGAGGATCATACTCTTGGTTGGTGGGATAAATAAATTTACAAGATAATTTTACAGCTCTAAAATTGCACATTCTACTCATGTTAGAAATATAGGTTAATTGTTTTATAATTATTTATTTGAAATAAGATAATAAAATCTTTAGGTAAAAATAAATTATCTTTTACATATAATGAGTCAATATAAATGATACTTTCTAGAAAAAAATACTATATAAATCCTCTTAAATATTTTAATTATCAAAATTCAATACATGAATAATTCATTTTTTACTTAAATTAATTTAAACTGAGAGTATTTTGAATTTATAGTGAATATTAAAGCAGAAAAACAATTTAATAAGTTAACTATGATTGCAATTTAAATTTTGGAAAAAAAATTTGTTTTTATATTTTAAAAACTTCTATTTTTATGAACTGAAATTTAATTAAACTTAAATATATATATCTATATTAAAGAATGTGTTACTAGGAAGTACCTGCAATATTTTTATTTAAAAGAGATTTTTTCCTTTTGTTAAAGTATATTGAGTATCAATAGGAGCTCTGGAAACTATATATAGATATTATAGGAAAATAAACATAGCTATAGAATTTTTTTTTTGGTCTATCAATTGAAAGAAAAATCATTCTATAATAATTGAAGATAAAATGACAGCTATTTGAAATAATGTTTTTAAAAAATTTAATTTTTTTTATTTATTCCCATAAATTCATATGATGTAGAAAAAGTATTTTTGTTAAAAAATATACTTAGACTTACATTTTAATAGCTTATTTTTAAATTTTAAGTAATTAAAAGAACTTCTCACAGTTTAACTAAATTTGAAACACAGTCATGCATAGGTTGTCACTGAGAGTTCAATCTAAGTTCCATCAAAGCTAAGATATTTAATTTTAAAAAATTGTATGCATCTATTAGGATAAAATATTTTTAGAAATTAAGAGATCTCAGAGAGTTGTTTCTTTTACTGATTAAATAATAATACATAAATTAAGAAATTTTATACTTTTTCTTTCTCTGAGTGTTTAGTAATTACATTTATTTATTATGGTACATATAGTAATCAGAAATTAAGAAATTAGGAAAAAAATAATAAATTTATCATTATATCTCTTCATTTGAAGCCCATTATTCATGTAGAAGATTTTTTTCACCTCACCAGAAGAACTCACATATACATTCTAAACTATGTAAGATCACCTAATGAGGACTATGAAAATGGCTTAAAATTTAGTCAAATTTTTTTGGTTAAAATTATTTTCTAAAATACCTATATTTTTTTTGTCATATATATAATTATCAACCATATTACATAAAAAAGTTTGATAGAAAAATTATGCTAATATTATATGGGTATTTTTTATATCATACTACTTCTCATTCTTTATCTTACAATGTATATAAATAATTATTAATAAATCTGTATGTTGAGTTAGTGAAAAATTATACAAATCCATATACCATAAATCAAAAATAATTTACATGATAAAGTAAATTTACAGCTTTAGTATCCTATTTAAAATGCTAATGTATGTCTAAAACTAATTTGGAGTTAATTGTTTCACCTTAAATATTTCATGTTTCAGCTAATATTTTATGGCAGTGAACTCTGTTCTTTGCCCAAAGAACAGAGTCCATCCTCCTATTTTCCCACTTAGTTTTCACCAATCCCCATCACTTTCAATTATATCAACACATGCTTGTCTTCCCTCCCCACCCCTTTTGCTACCCTCCCAGCCCCATTGTATTCCATCCTCTTTTGATCCCTATTTCACCCCTCCCAACCTCTCCCCAACCTTTTTCTTCATTCAAAATGCCTCAGAAACTCTTAATCTTCCCTTCCAACTCTTTCCTAACCTTTTGGCTACCCCATATACCCTTTCTCACCCCTCTATCCAGCCTCCCCAACCCTTGTAGCCCCATTCCTCCCATTTACCTTGCCTCCACAATCCTTGAACACATATTTCCTCAATTTCAACTCAGTCCCTATTTCTGTATATAAAAATAAAGTATTAGGGAGGAATGGGGAGGTAAGCAAACTGGAAGGAGAGGAGTGGAGAGGGAGAGGAAAATGTGGGCAGGGGTTGAAAATGATGAAGAGGGGAGATAAAAGGATGGGGAGAAAGATGAGGTGATGAAAAAGGAATATTTCAAAGGTAAATGAGTGGGGTATTCTTGAGAGTGAGCAAAAAAAGAGGATAAAAGAAAATAGTAATAAAAAATAAATATACAGAAAATATATAAAATATGTTACAAAGAGTGGGCACAGGAATTCCTTGAATCCTAACAATCCACAAGTCCTATACTGTAATTTTCTTCATTTACTAAAATCAAATAAAAATCTACATTTTAATATTTTGAAAATTTTGAAGATGAAGGGAAATAAAATTTAATAAATATTAGTATGAAAATATTTTTTTTATTTACTAGTAAAATATAGTATGTCAATTTAATTCAAAAATTATATCACAAGAAAAAACATGGGCGCCTGATAACAGGTTCCAGTCCCTATCTTTTACTTAACTCAATTTCAGCTCAGCTGTAATTCTTCTGAAATGACTGCTCACTGAAAAATGAGCACACTAGCTTGCGCAACATCAAATCATATTTACTCTTAAATAAAAACTGAATATAGGGATAGCCACCTGCTAGCAGGTGCCACTTGATTTCTTCCAGTTTTTCTCTAAGTAAAGTCTTTGTAACATCATTTTTAAGATTTTTGCACATTCTTTAGATATTTTAATGATTTATAATATTCAATACTATCTAGTCATAAAATAAGTATATAGTTTTTTCAATTCTTGAAAATAATACAATAAATAATATAAATGCACAAAATAATCTTTTATGAACAAATTGACATATTTTAAATTATAATTTCTCCATGTATTTCTGGCCAAAGAGACTCATATAATTACGTCAGAAGGTATCTTGCCAAATATATACTTTGGTGTTTTTTTTAAAAAAATTGCAAAGAAACTGCTTAAATAGATTAAAAAATATGTATTTTTCAGAATAATTTGGGTGTGGTCTGCACTGTATTTGTCAGCCAGGCTATTCCAGGAGTCCAATAAATGATATGTAACTTATAGAAACTGAAAGAGTGGGTAAGAATTGTATTTAATGAATATAAATTATTATTTTATTGCATAATAAAATTATATAAGTATTTTATTATATACAAGTGTTATATTAATTTTATTGGTTATATAAATTTTTATATACATTTAAATTGAACATAACATAATATATTCTACAAATAATGGCGCATTTTTATGTTAAATAATAATTTTAAATTTATATTTAATTAATTAAAAAACATATATTATAATTATAAGTGTAAAATTGACTTATAATATATGTAAATTAATTATTTAAATTTATATATTAAATAACACCTTTTCATATAATACTAAACAATAATTAATGACGCTTCTTTTGACCCTTAATTGTGTCAGGAAAACCAATTAATTAATTTATACTAAATTGAGATTAATTACATGTTTTGTTGCGTCAAAGTATTTTTTGTTTCACTTAAAATATCCTTAAATCAGACTGTACCATCTGTTTGGAATTATTTTTCTCATAGTTCCTATGTTCCAATCTTGTTTAGTTATTCACTATTTTTACTTACTGATTTGGGAATTAATGGCGGGAAAATTGGATTCTTAATTGAGGTTTTAATTATTTGTTTCATGTTTTTCTCTACATTGTTATGTTTCATTTACTCTTTGATATATTTGTTTTATTCTATTCTAACTATTGTATTTACAAACATAGTGGCGCTTCAGAGGACCCATTGCCTATAAAAGGGCCTTGGATAATCCCCTGTAGCATCATCACTTATTATACACTCAACAAATTAAATACACTTTTTATATTACGTTTATATTCTTTTTATTAGTAATAAAATTCTAATTAAAATTCTATATAACAAATTAAAGGTTGCTTTAAGTCTGATAGTAATCATAGTGTCTGCTGCGCATAGCCCTTACATCATAATAATATTATTAATTAATAAAAACCTCATTTTTGTCACCTCTCAAGAAAACCGTCGTTGATTCCTCTCAATAAATTAAATAATTTTATTAGATTTTATTTCTTTTATTACCCATACTCCTTTTCTCCTTCTCCTCCTCTCATTTCTCCCCTCTTTCCTTATCTCTTCTAGACGACTGACCGACAGTATTAATATTTCTATAAGAAATCTCATTCTTCATATCTCAAGATTTGTTCAAAGTATAATTAACTATGCTTCATTAAATATTCAAGTTGTATTCATATTGAGTTCACCAGAATGTCAATATTTTTTCTTGGTGGTTTCATCACTAATTCAAAGTGGGCTCAAAAAGATATGAATTAGGGTTCAAGGTTTTAGACTTTCTAGCAAGTCCACCCCCATATTGCGTGATAAATGCAGCAAAAATGTTGTGAGTGCATTATTTCCAATCTTAGATACTTAATCATGTTATATTTTTTAGACAGATTTATTAAATATATATATGAATTATGTTAATAAATATTTTTTTAATTATTACTTCAGATTTCTGTGAAAATAACACTACACAATACAGAGAGTGGACCTGCTAGCAAGTCCCCAACCTGAACTCAGATGGAACTCAGACTGAAATCAGACTGAACCCATACTGAAAACTACTTGAACAACCAACTATAACTGTTCTTCTGAGTAGTGTTCATCCCTGATTGTATGGTTCCTTTATCAATAGCTAAATGTGTTTTCAATCTGTGGTGATTTGGGGTCCAAGGTTGCAGACTTTCTAGCAAGTCTTCTCCCCATATTGTGTGGAGTAATAACTAGAGATTTAAAAAGGTATATAGACCATACAAATTTTGTAATTTTTTTAAATTATATAGAATAGCATAATATTAAATGATTGAGTTCTAATTCCCCAGAATTTGGTGATTGTTTTATTTCCCCTCTTTTTCACTCAATAATGTAATATGAAAAGAAAAAATATTTAGTGTAGTTTGTTGTTTAAAAATATATTTGATCTTATTTGTTTTTGTTATAGAATTTCTGTCCTATAACTATTGGTTGGAAATGTATTAATGTATGTCAAATTTTATTATCTTAATACTAAAAATTTTGAATGTTTGATTAGTATGGAATTAAAAGATTGAGGTCTAATATAGCAAGCATTTCATGAGTGATTTATTTCCCCACTTAGAAACTCATTCTTTTTATTTCTATTCAAACATAAAATAAATGTGATTTAACACCACACAATATGTGGGGAAGACTTGCTAGCAAGTCCACAACCTAAAGCCTTAATTCATATCTAATTAAGCACACATTGAGATAGTGATTAAGCAATAATGAATAAAGTGTGAAAATACATTGAACCTCTGATGAATCTAGCTTGATTATTTATTGAAGTACATGTGAACATTTTTTGAAATAATGTTGAAGCATCAAAAACACAATTTTGTAATAGTATGTTGGAATCTGCCCTCCACACAGCTAAGCCAGTCTGGAAAGCTACAAAATTTTTAAAATAATTTTATACTTTGTTGCTTATTAAACTAGATACACCCAATTTAATTTGAAAGAAAAGTGATCTTAAATGTTCAAATAATTTTACTTAATTGTTAATATACGGTGAAACTATAAGGCACTATAGTTTATCATTCAAGAGAAATATTTTGGGAAATAATATCTTTGATTAAATTTCCCCAGTAAAAATTTGAAAAAAATTAATTTTAATTATTCAAAAAGATTTTATTAGCCATTATTAATATTTAAAATATCTGAAAAATGTAAAACCCTTATGAAAACAAAGGGAATAATGCTTTGGTGGTAAAATTAAGATGTAATATAAATATCTATCCTGTTTTCTATTCAATAAATAAAAAATATATGTATTAAATAGTATTTTTTATAATATATTAACCCTTTATCTTCAAAATATGAAAAAAGAAAGACATAAAATGAAATTTTATTAGAATTATTAGTATAAAAATGGTTTGTTTGATTTCTATTTGTTTTTTTTAGTTGATCACATTCCTGTTTCCATGTTATATAACATATTTCTCATGTTTTATTATTATTTTATTTTGTAGAACAGTATTACTTACCTCTCCATTCCTACCTTCTGTCTCACATAAAAAACTATATTCAATATTATTTACCTTTTAAAAATATCTTTTCCTTCCTCTCAACACAATTATTTCCATGATTTTAAACTCTTTATTCTGCTATTAAATTATCTCTGACCCTTTAAAAGAGTACCTACCCCTTTCCACTTCTTCCCATCCCTATTTATCACTTCCCCAGACTTTATGCCTGTTATAGCTCATAGAAACCAAGAGGAATTTTTGAGAAGGAAATGAAAAGGGATTTATGAGAGTTTAAGTGTAGAAAAATTCAAAAGGTTATGACAAAAATTGGAGATATGGGTTGAAAAAAATGGGTAGAGAGTGAAGTAAAATGGGTTTAAAGAGACCATAAGTATAATTGAGGATAGAAAAAGGGATAAGACACTACACAATATAGGGGGTGAACTTTCTAGCAAGTTCTAAACCTGAACTCAGATGCAACTCAGATGGAACTCAGACTGAACTCATACTGAACCTATACTGAACTCTACTTGAACACCCACCTAAAACTATTCTGCTGAGTGGTGTTCATCCCTGATTTTATGGTTCCTTTATCAATAGCTCAATGTGTGCTCAATCTGTGGTGAGTTTGGGTCCAAGGTTGCAGACTTGCTAGCAAGTTCACCCCCCAAATTGTGTGGTTAGAATGGGTTTGATTGTTGATTGAAGGGTATTAGAAGTAGTGGGGAGCAGCTTTATGGGACAAGAAACTGGCTAAGATTTGTGGGATAGGGAGTGAAAGAAAAAGGAGGAGAGAAAAGTGAAAGGTGAAAGGAAGGTAGAAAAACATTTGTTGAGAAAATATGATCACATATAAAGGTGCTAGTAACAGTGAGAAAATTGGGAAAAATGGTTGGGAAAAATTGAAATAAGAGTTTTTAAAAATAAGAGAGTGGATGCTATTGTATTACCAAACATCAGAATTAACCTTCATCTTAAATTTATTACAACATAATCAGCATAATTTAAATCATATGAATATCCAGTTATGGCCTTAAATTATTTTCCCTGTAATACTAAAGTGGAGACCTTCATTTAAAATTTAACTGAAATTAAATTGTAGTTCAAGGTTTTGTATAGATCTTCAGTAATTCAAGATACATAGGTTTTTATTACTTATATCAATAATAGAATTGAAAAAAACAAAATATTTAAATATTGAAATTAATTAATAAATAGTGATACATTACTTCTTTCCAATAATTTAATTTTAAGACAATAATAATTATACATATCTTTGAAAAATCAGTAAAATTTTATTATCTATAAAATGTTTTGAGAAAAAAAACCTTCAATAAAACTCAAAAATCTAAAAGATATTTAGTAACAACTAGAAGAAAGAATTTACATTAAATAAAATCTAAAATTAAATATTATTCCACATATTTAAACATGAGTTTTGAGTTGAAGTTATTGAATATTTATCTCCTATAGTGTGCTGATTGTAAGTTACAGATGTTGTTTCTAATCTCCATACAATTCCACCTGAAATTTCATGCAAGACTTTTTTTCCTGTATTTTTTTTTGATGTAAAGAGGCACCCAACCCTGTAAAGCTTAAATCAGTATACAAGATTAACGGGAGGTTGAAATCTGGAAGTCCCAATATTTGAGCTAACATTAAACATTCCACTAATTTATCAATGGCATTCTGTCTTTCATTATTTCAAATGAAAGCATCATTTTTCCTGATTAATGTTGTTAAAGGAGCTGAAATGGATTGGTATTTTTTATATACTGCCTATAATATCCACACATACCTAGAAAAAATCGAACATCTTTCACATTTTTAGCTATACTAATGTTTTTTATTGCTGCCACTTTATTCTGTTCAATACAAATTTGCAATTCAGATAAAACATGTCCAAGTACTTTCAAGGATTGAAACCAAAACTTACATTTATTTAATGCAATTGTCATATTAACTTCATCCATCTTTTGAAATACACTTTTCAGGTGGTTTAAATGTTCATCATATGTTTTTAAAAACACTATGATTTCATCAATATAAACTTAAAGCCATAATTCAACAACTTTCTGATGAAAAACACTATCCATCAATTTTTGAAAGACTAAAAGGGCATTATTTGGGTCAAAAGGCATTCTCACATATTTATATATCCCCATGTGTGTGGTTATGAGTAAGAAATTCTGAGAATTATTTTCCACAGGAATCTGACGGTAACCTTTGTTTCCATCCAGACAGGAAATATATTTTTCACCTTGTAAGGTAGAATGGATAGAAGCTATCCTTGTTAGAGGGTCAATATCATCTAAAGTGAATGTATTCAGAGCTCTGTAATCACCCCATAATATTGCCTTATATTTTTCATAAGAGATTAAAACTGGTGAAATAACACAATACTTAGGTGGTGTGTCTATATTTTCAATCATACCCATTTCTAACAACATTTTAATGTTGTATTCAATGTCTTTCCTTTTTCAGGAGAGGCTAGGTAACGTTTCTTTTTCAAGCTGCCAGGAATATTATCCAAATAACAACTTAAAGAGATTTTCATTTCATGGTCTTTAACCAATCCTGGTTCATTTGAACCATGAGCGAATGCCATAGGATAAGATTTTATCAATCTAAAAATATTGTTTTCTTCAATTCTTGAGAGTTGAGAACTGAAAGAGGCTTTTTGGATTTAATTTTTCAATTCTACCACTTCAGAGGTTGTTCTTCCACCTTGAAACTGCTCTTCTTTAGGAGAAATGGAATAAACTATATTTTCAGGGCAAATCTTGAATTTTCTATTCCCATTCATGCCTATAGTGAAGCAACTATTTGCAGGATCTAGTTTGATGACTAATTTGGTAAATACGTCATTGCCAATAATAAACCAATCACTACAATCACTACGCAATATAGGGGGTGGACTTGCTAGCAAGTCCTCAACCTGAACTCAGATGGAACTCAGATGGAACTCAGACTGAACTCATACTGAACCCATACTGAACTCTACTTGAACACCCACCTAAAACTGTTCTGCTGAGTGGTGTTCATCCCTGATTGTATGGTTCCTTTATCAATAGCTCAATGTGTGTTCAATCTATGGTGAGTTTGGGTCCAAGGTTGCGGACTTGCTAGCAAGTCCGCCCCCCATATTGCGTGGTGAATTATTATTATCCATTACTACAAATTCACATACTGCTCTTAAATATTCATTATTATATTTGAAGAATACAACAGTTTTGTATTTTCCAATTGGATTTAATACTAAACCAAAACCCCTCCAGCTCTTTGTCTGTTCAGGTTCTAGTTTTTCTTTATACTTACTATCAAGTTTCATTAATATGTTAATGGAAACTTCACTACCTTCAGCCCCAGTGTCAAGAATGTCATTCATTTCTTTTCCACATATACTAACAGGTAATCTAATAGGTGTTATTTTTTAAGTATCATGAGTTATATATTTAGTTATTTCAGCTTCCTCAATGGAAGTAAAAGATGTATCTACATGAGGTATTGCATCATTTAGGTACATAATATCCTGTTCTAATACATATATCTCATTTTTATCAACACTGTAAGAAATGTTACTTTTACAATCTTCCCTATATTCCTCCTTTTCATCTTCATAATTACTTGGTTCAGAATCTTGTGAGTTTTCAATACTATTTATTTTTTTCTTACAAGTATGAAATTTAGCCCAAGGTTCATTACATTTGTAGCAAGTGTTACTTTCTTTTCCTTTAAGGACAAGGTGATCTGAAGGTTTTTTCTTCTCCACTGGTTTCTTTTTTCTTTTAGGTTTTACTACCTCAATATCTTGCTTTTAATTATTATACCTGGTTTCATATTTATTGTTCAATAATATTTCATTGCATATATTAATAAACACAGAAGTATCTCTGATGGTTTAAGTTCTAGCTATGATAATGTCTTTGACTGATATAGACAGTTTATATATTATTTTTTCTTTCCACTCATCATAATCTATTTTGGGATCCATGGATTTCATGAATTTTATTAAATTAAATAAAAATAATATTTGTTTATCCCCAGAATTTCGATTATATCTGGCTTTCTCATACAATCTTTGTTGAGTGATTCTAAATTTTGGGCCACCAAATTGCCTTTCAATTAGTGCCTTCCATTCATTCCAGGAGTAGTTAGTTCCCTCACTCAATACAGATTCAAACCACAATAAGGCCACATCTGTAATTATTGATATCAATTTTGATGTAATTTTATCATCAGATAATTTGTATGAAAATTTTAAGTTATCAATTCTCTGAATGAATTGTTGCCAATCAGACTTTAAATCCCCGTCTAAAGATGGGTACTGATCTAACTTAGGCCAGCTCTTTTGGTTAGTTTTTGCTTCCCTAACCTGAGGAATCTTAAGTAATTCAATTATATTTGAAAGATGATCATTTATTTCATCTTTTATTTATTTTATATTTTCAGAGCCCATGACACTATTTTCAAGTTCAATAAATGGTTTATCATCTGAATATTTCATATATACTAATATTCTAGCCACACAGTGTATGTTGTCCTTTACTTTATCAGTATTTTTCAAAATGTTAGCTCTTCAATTTTTACTCTTTTTAACCTATTCTTTATTACAGGAACATGGGTTAAAGTATCATTAACATTTAAAAAAGACAATTTTACAAGTCCCTTTATGGTAGCCATAATATTCTAAGAATGTTCTAAATTATCTTGTAAATTCTTAATCTCAGAGGTTAATCTTTATTTTCATTTATTAATTCATTATTTGAATTTTCAATAATTTTTAATATATTTTCTGTGGTACTAAATGATTGTGTAAGGTTTAATAATACATTTTCTGCATTATTGTTTGAATCTTTGGAGAATTATTACAATTTTTCAATCCTTAATAAAAATTTGGTCATGATTTTTGATTCCATTGAAATTTGTTTCAAAAAATATTCAATTTTTTCTGTTTCCAACTCAGAAGACTCATCATCAGGCTCAAGATTTACTTCATTTTTTTCCATTTTTATATGACTAGTATTATCCTGGTTATCAATAAAACTATGTAGATTGTCACCATGTAAAGACAAATTTAAAATGTTATTTTCAAATGAATAGTTTCTAAATCTTTATCAATTATATCTAATAACTCTCTATTAATCTCATTACCTATGAGTAATTTGTTTTTAGTGTCATATAATTAATCATGAGAAGATACATGACTTACCAAGGTCCTATTCAATTTCCCCTGTCTCTCTTTGCCTTTCCCCTGTAAGGATGACTGCTAAATTCCTGCTGTGGAGGGTTGTTAATGGTTTGTTGTAATTTTGGACATACCAGTCCCACTTCCATTCATTGAATGTGATCTTTTGATCTTCTACTTGGACTGGAAGTGTTGCTGTTTCCATTGTAGAATTGTTTGATACAACAGTTTCTGGTTGAGCCTTTAGTCACACTATACACCACACAAAATGGGGGGTGGACTTGCTAGGGTGTTTGCAACCTTGGACCCAAACTTACCACAGATTGAACGCACATTGAGCTATTTACAAAGGAAACATATAATCAGGGATGAACACCACTCAGAAGAACAGTTTTAGGTGGGTGTTCAACTAGAGTTCAGTATGGGTCTAATATGAGTTCAGTCTGAGTTCTATCTGAGTTCCATCTGAGTTCAGGTTGGGGACTTGATATCAAGTCCACCCCCTATATTGCGTAGTGAGAGCTTTGTTGACTTCCATAAAACCCTGTGCCGCTCTTTTCTCCAGATTTTTCAACTTGTCTACTATATTGTTGACTCTTATTATTAGGGTGTTTAGAAGAGTGGATAGGGAGTGAATTTGTTTTTGAAAAGAATTTTTTATTTTCTGTATTGATACATGTTTTAAAAGTCTTTACCTTTCCTACTGAGACATCTGTGGAGTGTTGCTGTTTGTGGGAGAATCCTAGACCTTCATTTAAAAGTTTTAGAGAGCTCTAAATAACTAAGCATCAGACACAATGCGAGATGGGTTGTTTCATCTTTTCAATTTCTAAGGAGAAACACCTTCCACTCTTATTTTATAGACAGCGCAATAATTTGTACACTTATACCTGACTAGATAGCTTATAAGTTGAGAGATAAGTTAAAGATAATGAAAACAAATATTAAGATCTGGATATTTCTATTCTTAATAAGTGCTAATATCCACAGCTACTCCCTCTTGAAGCGCTCTCTTTGAATACACCTTATTATAGCAATAAAATAACTCTAATAATAGTTTATCCTACTGAATCTATATATTCCCTCTGTGTTGCGCTTTTTCACTAAACTATATGAAATACACACACAGATGCACAAACTCTAAAAGAATCAGAATATCTCCACTATACTCTTAAATAATTAATCACAGAAAAATCCAATCTCTTACTGTTATCAGAGTAATCACAAAATAGACAAATTGCTATATATCACAATATATATCGATATTATATAATATGAAGCTCTAATGCTTGTAATCAAATAACTGATTTTAATAATAATTTCTCTACCTAACTACTCTCCATTTCCTATTAGATAGCCTTTCCTTTTTATATTTTTCAATGCTCCAGACACAGTCCCTTAGTGGATCTCCAGCACTTTCTTTAGTGCCATATTAGTAAAACATTAACTAATCCATTAGTAAACTAAATACACCGCTTGTAACAACTACAGCTCTTATACAAAACCTAAGCCTACTAATACTAGTATTAACTTGTTTCACTCATATTTCACATGTGTGCTTATGACTGTAACTTTGCATTGTTTCACCGCTACTTCCCATGTTGAAACCTTTTAGCACTAATCGTTGTGTCTTAGATTCTTGAGTAATTTTGTGATCAAGTACCCATTCTCCTCCCTTAATTACTAAGTCCATAGTTCTGACAAATTACTTAACTAGTTAGAATCTGCAACTTACATTACTTGTTTCAGTAAATTATTGCACTTGCCGCGGTGCAGTATACTATGTACTTGAGTCCTTCTTTGAGCCATAATTCCTTCCTTAATGCATAACACACAATTATTGGAAAATTGAAATACATAATTTATAGCGCTTGCACTCCTAAGTTGATAATACACAATTTCCTTTGTGCGGCCCGTCTTGCTGCAAATCCAAGAGCACAGACCCTAAATCCTCCTCTGCGCTTCTCTTTTCCTGTGTTCTTTGAAAAACACTAATACACATTCATGATAACACTATCTACTGCACTATGATTCCCATTGTTCTTCCTGGGCTTCACGAGCTGATTGGTCCAAAAGATAGGTTACCTGTGTGTCACATACCACATCCTTCCTCTACTCGCAACTGTCCCCAGAAGCCTATAAATACCCCATGCCTTGCAGCATATTCTTCTATATCATCATCTTCATCTTCATCTACTTTTTATAACTTTATATATTATTGTATTCATTTTTTTCATTTTATATTTTATTTTAACTTTTAATTAATGAATAAAAGAAAGACCACAATTGATACTGAAAATACCGCCAAATTTGTGGAAGCCATCTGACAATTTGTGTGAAGGCAGCACCCTGCTGCTCCTCCCATAATGCCATTTACTACACTGATGGGTAGGAAAAGATGCACCCACTGCATCAAAAATGGCATAACCCCCTGCCACTTTTCAAAAGCCTTCCATTGCAACACTTATTTTAACATGAGTTTTCCTTCATTTTTCTTCCTTTTCTTTTATCCTATCATTACTAACTTACATTTCTTTCATCCTTTTAGTCGTGCAATTTTTGCAAAAGGGGCAAGAAGTGTAGCTACAATGGACTGCCCACTGTTGCGCATCTAAACCCAGACACCTCCACCTCTGATATGATGAGTCAGATGACCATAAAACGTCCTGCCCCTGCACAAACTACTCCTCCAATCAAAAAACGTGCCAGGGCTGATATCCGAGCACCTACACCCAGTAGTGTCGCTTCCTTTCCTAGATTTCTCTTTTCAAAAGAGAGTATTGATACTGTAAGTTCCTTTCTCACTTTTTTCCTCTCCTGACCTAAAACTAATACTCTTATTTTCTTTCCTAGGATGTGCCAGCTACTCCTTATGCTGAGATGCCTCCTCCATCAAACAAATCACTATTTGTTCCTGTTCTGAAAGAAGATCCTGCCTGGGATGTCTCTGCTCCTCCAGAGTGCACACCTCAACCTGCAACTCCCAAATGGACTGCTATTCATAAAACTGATAATTCCGTCATCCTGGATGACTGGCCCACCTATTCCCCTTTGCTCAACAACAAAGAAGATCCCACCATGGCTTGAAACTGGGAATTTGCAGAGCATATTTCCTGTGCACCATTTGATGAAACAATGCGTTGAATGAACAATATGTTCACTTCCTTCAAGGAATTTCTTGAGGAAGTCCCGGTCTATACTCACGCCAAGTATAACCAACATACTCAGCTCATTACCACCTTGCAACAAAAAATGCAAGAAGCTGTTAATGACTGGGCTTTCTGCGTCCCAAACTTTGATGACGCAGAATACTAAAAAAAAACTTTTCTTTTTAATATTATTTTCACCCTATTCTTATATATATATATATTTATCATGTAAATAGCCTGTAAAAGTAATAAATTATTAATAATCCCATTTAAATTCCTCGTGAGAGCCCTACATAATGAGTTGCCCCCCAAAAATCTTCCAAACTTTCCAGCGCACCCTTTTACTAAGTGCCTCTGAAAGATGAAACAACAAAAAACGTAAAAAAAAGCTTAAGATCAGAGCCACTCCCTATAGCAGAAAACACATCCTTTGTGTCATATAAACATGAGTTCCCTTGAAATCTTCAGATCTTTGCAATATATGACTTTGCCTTGACTGAGACAGGTTCCACTTTTCCCTTGGGTTCCTTTTTCTAAGACGAGAATCTTTCACATTTTCCTTAGAGACCATTCAGTGCTCAAGTCAGATATTGCGCAACTGACACCTTTTCTATTTTTCCATTCTTAGCTTATAAATAGCCCAACTAATAATTGGCCTTTCCATCATATTAGTATCATGACTCAATACTGCACCGTTCCCAGAGATCAAGCATGCTCTTTCTGCAAATGTTGCAATTTCCTTTGCACCTTTTCTAGACCTCAGGGGTATTCCTACTTTTAGACCTGCCTGTGATAATTGATTTAGATATCACAAAACTTTTAACACCTCCCTAATCTAAAATAGTCCTCAGCCTACTGGCTACATTCATTTCCCACCTAGTTCCACAGGTAGCACTCCTATAATAGCCACTATTAGTCCTACCTGTGCTAATTCTTCTCCCATTACTGATGTGACTTATGAATCATCATTGCTTCCCACTTATTCCAGGAAAAAGATATCCATTCAGACTAGCGCTTCACCTTCTTCTGCCCCTAGCTCCCATGCTTCTATGCATTCAGGCTCCTCTACAGCCGCTCCAGACGCGTTTACTGTTGCCTCAACATCAGCGCGCCCCCATCACTTGTTAGAAAGTAAGTTCCTTTCATTATACTTGCCCCTCCATTACCTACTGACTCCTGTTTTATCTTGTAGGCTTCACCAAATCCATCTCCCTGGGATGGGTCCCTATTCCACTACCTTTTGTACACTCCATGAATTTGTTTTCTAGACATTGCCTTATATACAATTCTATGTCTCTATCCTATAATCAGGCACCATAATTTTCTGAAACTGAGCTCAAAGCTTGCTATACCCACATAGAAACAATAGTTCAGATAATGAATGTGATCAGTTCTTTGGTAATTCTTGGATTCCCCACCAATACTTGTTGTTTTTTCATGCTTGAAGAATGGAATTGATATCCTAATAGCTTTAAAAACGAAACTGAAAAAATCCACTAGCGCTTTCCCTAAAACCTTCTTTTTTAAATATCTCTGTATATAGTCTCCATCTTTGCTATGCCTTTAAATAAACATCCTAGACACGGCACTATTCTTTTACACCTGTCTTCACTATAAGTTGTCTTTTAAATTTTGGAGCACCTAACTTTTCTCCCTCTAATTTCTTTAAAAGACTATAGAACCTGTAAAAAATCATAAAATAAACTTTTAACATTAAAATTTTACCGCCTTCACTGCGATACAAAAATACATGATGTAAATAAGTTATTGAACTGTAGAGTGCCCCATCTATAAATTTTTATTCCACTCCTGGTTGATTAAACCATTGGCTAAAGTCCCAGCGTCTTTTGCGTTTACATGGTACACATCTCCTTTAATCCATTTACCTATTTTGTCATGCCTCCTCAAACAATGAAAATATAAGATTCCATTTTCTCTATGACCTCATATGGGCACTTATGCCAGTTTCCTGTTCAGAAATAGTCCTCCTAACTTCCAGTTAGCACCCTATACCTGTCACAACTGCATCAAAGCCTCTTGTTAGTCCTATTAGAAAAATAAACCTTAAACATAACTTTTTAGTTTAACATCATCCCAGAGGAAACATAAAAAATCATAAAAAAACATTGATAGTTTATCCTCTTCCAGGAGGTTATTCTGGTAGCTTTTCCTCATTCCTGAGGTTATCTTATACCGCTGGAGCACCCCTTGGGTAGAATATTTTGATCTGATCTGCCGCTGCACATAGCTTCCATTTAATACCATCAGATTCCTCCAGTAAAAAAGTTCCTCAAGTTATTTGCTTCCTTATCTTATAAGGACCATTCCATCTTTCAGCAAACATTTTACCCCATTGGCTTTCTAGACTTCTATTATAGACCAAAACCAAATCTACTGGGCTCAATGGCTTCCTCAATCTATGCGCTAAGCACTCATCCCAATATTTAACTGATTTGTCCCGGTGTAGAGAGTTCTAAAGTACTAAGCAGTAGACACAATGCAACATAGGTTGGTTCTTCCTTTCAATTTCTAAAAATAAGCGCCTGCCACTCTTATTTTTAAAGACAGCGCAATAATGTGTAACACCAATATGTGATTAGAAAGTTTATAAGTTGAGAACTGAGTTTTTAAAAGATCCAAAAAAAACAAGTATTACTATCCAGATATTTCTATTCTTAAAAAGCACTAATATCCACAGCTACTCCCTCTTGAAGAGCTCTCTTTGAATATGCCTTATTATAGAAATAAAATAACTCTAATAATAGTTAATCCTTTGAATCTATATACTCTCAAACAATTGATCCCAGAAAATTCTAATATCTTTAACTTCACAATTATTAACTACTTTTATGTTAACTAATTATTTGTCCAATTTTACTCTCTGTATTACTAGATGTGATACCCTCTTTATATTTTTCCAGCACTCTAAACAAAGTTCCCTAGTGAATCTCCAGCGCTGACTCTAGCGCTACATTAGTAAAACAGTAACTTATCTATTAGTAGACCACGTACACCGCTTTTAACAACTACAGCGCCTAAAACATACCCTATCCTTACTAACACTAGTATTAACTTGTCTCACTCATGCTTCACACATTGACATGCGCATCCCTGAATGTACCTTTGTTTGTTTCAGCGCTACTTCCAAGTTTGACTCCTTCTAATGCTGATCCTAGTTGCTTTGATTTTCAACTAGTTAACCTCCTATATCACCTGTTTCAGTAAGTTACCACACTAGCCGTGGTGCAGTATACTTTGCACATGAGCCTTTCCTTAAGCCATAATGCCTTTCTTAGTGCGTAATACAGGATTATTGTTAAATACAAGTCCATATTGTTCAGCGCTTGAAGTCCTAAATCAATAACACACAATTCCTCATTATGCAGCACATCCTGCTGCAAAATCCAAGCGCACAGACCCTGAATCCTCTTCCACACTTCTATTTCCCTTTCTCCTTGAAACAAACAAACACACATTATAGTTTAGCACTTCCTACTGCGCTATGAATCCCCTTTATTCTTTCTGGACAATGTTTGCTGATTGGTCCAAAATCAAACTACCTGTGAGGGGCGTACCACATCCTCCCTTTACTCACGACTGTCCCCAGGAGCCTATAAGTATTCTGCGTCTGGTTGCATCTTCTTCCTCCATCTTCTTCCATCTTCTCTTATCTATTACAATCCTCTTTTCTTCATAATTTTTTTCCTGTACATAGTCTTTATATATTTTTCATGCTATGCCTTTAAATAATCATTTTAGACATGGCGCTATTTTACTACACCTGTCTTCCATACTACCTGTCTTCTAAATTTAGAGCGCCTAACTTTGCTCCCTCTACTTTCTTTAAAAGACTGTAAACCCTAAAAAATCATAAAAAAACCTTTTAAATCATAAAACTTTACCCCCTTTACTGCGATACAAAAATACACGATGTAAATAAGAATAGAACTGTAGAGTGCCCTATCTATAAGTAATTATTCCACTCCTGGTTAGTTAGCCCATTAGCTAAATTCCCAGCGTCTTTTGCGTTTACATGGTATGCGCCTTCTTTAATACAATTGCCTATCTCCTCATGTCCCCTTGAACAATGAAAATATAAGATTTCATTTTCCTCTGTGCCCTCATCTGAGCGCTTATGCCAGTTGCCTGTTCAGCCTTAGTGCACCTAACTTCCAGTTAGCGCCTTTATCTCTCACAACTGTGTCAAGCCTCCTGTGAGTTCTCTTAGAAAAACAAAGCTTAATATAAATTGTTAGTTTAACCTCTTCCCGGAGGTCATTCTGGTAGTTTTTCCTCATTACGGAGGTCATCTTGTATCACTGGAACACCCCTTGGGCAGAACCTTTTGATCTGATCTGCCCCCACATGCTTCTTCCATTCAGTACAATCTAGTTCCTACAGTAAGTAAAACCACCCAGTTATCTTCTTTCTAAACCTATAAGGACTGTTCCATCTGTCAGAAAACATCTTCCCCCATTGGTTTTCTAAACTTCTATTATAAACCAAAACCAAATCTCCTGGGTTCAATGGCTTCCTTAACCTATGCGCTAAACACTCATCCCAATATTTAACTGACTTGTCACGGATCTGCATCATTCTATCATATGCCTTCTCCACAAACTCTTCCTTTCTTTCAAGCTACACTACCCTTGCTAGAATTAAATCTTCAGTTGAGCGCACTTGATCCCAGTTGCATCCTAGAAAAGATCCAGCCTCTAGATCAATAGGTAATACTGCCTTTTGACCAAACATAAGTTCATACGGTGAAAACCCTGTTGTCCTTTTAACTGAAATCCTGTCTGCAAACAAAACTAATGGCAAGTAGTTCTTCCACTTTGCCCCATTATTCCCACATAATTTAACTAGAACATCCTTTATAACTTGATTCCCTCTTTCTACCATCCCCTCTGCTGCAGGATAATATGGTGTTGTAACTTGTAGCCTTGCGCCAATACCTTTAACTACCTCTTGGAATTCTCCAGCAAATTCAGCACCACCATCTACAGTCACCATCTTCATTACCCCATACCTATATACCCATTCTTTTTTCAAGAAATAAGCTACATTCCTCGCCTTAAGATTTACCAATGGCACTGCTTCAACCCATCCTGATAGATCATTCCTGGCTACTACCAAGTATTTAAAGCATCCTTCATTTATATGAACTGCATCTAAACTGTCCCTACCAAAAACAGTATCTTAGCCCGTTGCTCTACCTTTCTCTGTTGGCTTTCTGTAACTCCTGCTCTGACATTCAGGACAAGATTTGACCCAATCTCTTACTTCATTTTTCATATTGGGCCACCAGAATTTCTCCCTAACTCTGCGATACATTTCTTCTTGAGATCTATGTCCTAAATTCTCATGTAACTCTCTGAGTATTGTTTCCTTCATTTTCCTAGTTTGAGCAACTAAATGGGGAAACAAGGCTTGATCCTTCCATAACTTCCCATCTTTTATAAAATAGCCTTTAGTGCGCTTTTCAATATTGCACCAAACCTTTTTATCACAAAAATCTGGTCTACTACTTCCTTCCAGATATAGTCTTAACAACTCTACTCCCTCATCAGTAGATGTGTCATCTTCAGAATACTCCCCTTCTTCAGGATTAGTGCTACTTTCTTGACCTCCCCTTGAATCATCTTCATCATCTGACTCTTCCATTGCCTTGCCTAGCGCATTCCTTGTCGCTACTTTAGCTTCAATGTTCCCTAAATCCAGTTGCAGACTACCTTTGTAAACATCCTGCACATCATCAACATCTAGCCTTATGTCTTTACGGACATTCCACGCAACTAGTTTATTGTCATCGTGGACAACCTTGCCTGCTAGTTTATTGTCATTGTGGAAAACCTTGCCAAATTTTTCATAACAATAATCTATTCCGTTTACCCATCTCTTATCTTCTTCAAATTCTTTGGCATCTGAGTCTTCTTCACATGGTGGTTTCTAGATAATGAATCTGGCATAGTGAAATTTTTTCCCGGCTTGTGGACCAAATCAAAAGAAAATAAATAAATCTGCACTACCCACCTTGTCATGGGATCATCTGGTAAACTTGGGCTACTAATCATTTTCACCAATGATAGCACATCAACATGCAACTCAAAATGTTGCCCCAAAGAATCCATTGTAGCTTCTTAATAATCTTGGCTACTCCGCATAACTCCAGCTTAGACTGGGAGTACCTAGACTCTACTCTAGTAAAAGTCATAGATTCATAAAGGACATGTCTATCATTACCTTCCTCATCCTCCTGCATCAAAACTGCGCCCACTGCGGAAACACTAGAATCCACCGCTAGAGTAATTTTCCCAGCACCTTGTCCATACTCCAATTTCTTCAAAAGAATATCTTTTCCTACAATCCTTTTCAACAACTCCAATGACTCATCACATTCCTCTGTCCAATCCCATACAACATCTTTTCTTGTTAAGCGCCTTAAAGGTGAAGATAACATAGAAAAATATCAAATAAACATTCTTACATATGTACAAATGCCTAAAAATCCTCTAACTTCCGTAGTATTTCTTGGCCTCGGCCATGTAAGCACCTTATTCTTCTGTTTTTCCGTAATGATCCTCCCTTCCTTGCATACCACATGTCCCACTATATCTAGCGCTGGAACACAACAAGCAAATTTGGATCCAGAGATTGTTAATCCTGCCTCTTCTATCCTGAATAGCACTCTTTCCAGAGTAATTGCATATTCCCAAACAAACCTTCTAATATATGGTTTCTCCTCTAACACTTCCACATTGTAATTTCTGGCTGGCCCTTTTATACTGCCATCATCAATGAAAATTCCCACATGATCTGGAATTTCATCCTGCAATATCCACATCATCTGTGCTTGGTATTTCACCACAGAATTTTTTGCGCCCTGTGGTAACCTTGTCAACCTGAAGCGCCCCAACGGGGTTTCAAACGTCATCATGGGTCTGGATGATTTGTCTAATTCGCACTCATTGTATCCTCCCATAATATCACCTAATCCGTAACATGCACGTCTTGCAAAAGAATCCACAAACTCCTCTGGCGTTGGTGGCATTCCTGCGTCCTTTACCGTAACCTTGTTCATCTCCCTTAGATCATGAACAACCCTTAATTTACCATTATGTTAAATGACAAAAAACACTGGACTTGAATAACTAGACATAGACTGTTCATACAAGCCAGACCTTAACCTTCCCCTAATTAATTCCATATATTCTTCTCTTATAGCTGCTGGTATTGGAAAAGCCTTCTTTTGCCACGGCGCATGAGGTATAACTGGAACAATATAAGGTTTACCATAAGAGTGTTTCAACAAACCTCTTTCCTCTTCAGAAAATGCAATAGCCTTTTCTCTGAGAACCATAACTTGTAACAATAACTTCTTTTCTTCCTGAAACAACCAATCATCTGGTCCAAAATTAACCATATGAAGCCTCTCCATTGTGATTTTGCTAGTAGGCTCAAATTCATGTGTAAAATTTGTTAAAGGAGTATCACAAGGATTCCTAGACAGCACCGGCCTCTGCAAAGGAGGATTCAAATCCGGCATTGGTACATTTACTGGTTTAACCTTGACAGCCACTGGCTTATACTTGGACACTAAACAGTGCTTTCTGCTTCCTTCATTACTTAAAATCAACCCCTTTCTAATATAACTACGGGTTACACCTAAATCCTGTTTTTGTCTTTTCTTTTTAATATAAGTATAACAAAATCCATAATCAAAGAAATTAAAAAGCTTAGGTATAATACATTCTACTGTAGTATTCCTAAGACACCTATGAAGTACCGCTTTATGTATCCCTTCTTGTTGGACTGACTGGTCACTATCCGTGTTCCTCTCATCCTGGGAGATAGTAACACCTCAAATTCCAGTCCCTAATGAAAATGTTGGTGCCTTCCTGGAGTTTGCCCTATCTCATTATCTGAGACTTCCTCATAAAACTCTCTTTCTTTCTCTAATTGTGCAGCTCCAGAGTACTTAGTTTCCCAGCCACCATCCTTAGGCGCTACTAAGACTGCTGTTACTGGAATACCATCATCACCCATAATACTTATTCCAATAGTGTTATTTAAACTATAATCTATAGTTGAAGAATAATACATTAAAAATGAGGGGCCTAAAACTTGTTTAACTACACCCATTGGAACATAAAAATGTATATCCCTCATCGCTCCGGAAACCCTAGTGCGTATGTACTCTGCTACACCTATAACAGGTAACCTACCTCCACCAATTCCTGAGACAGTACCCTCACCATCTTTAACAGGAAGAACTAGATCCACCGCAACATCTACTGACACTACGTTGATTTTTGAACCTGTATCCACTAACGCTCTAATTTGCTTACCATTTACAGTGATCGTTAAATACCCTAAGGGTCCTACATAATGTGGCGCCCTAGGTAATCCAAAGACTGGATGAAATGACTTCTCTCAAACACCAAACTCAGCGCAATTAGAAAAACTTTTCTTCCTGCACTTATCCACAATCCCGTTTGTTACATCCGGCGCTACTGCTGTCAGCACCCCCAATGAAACAGAAACTGTAGTCTTCAAACATTGCACGACTAAATCCTCAGCTGCCTTAGGAAAATCAGAGTGAACTGGGAGCTGCATCCTCCATTTAGGTTGAGTCGTTTTTGCACCAGCCTTTGCTCTTCCAGGTGGATTCTTTGGAGTATTGCGCCTCGTCTCTGGCATTCCTTAAACAGGTACCGCTCTTTGCTGCACTACCTCTGACTCCTCCATCATCATTGTTTGTTCTTCTACCTGATGATCCACACCATAACCAACTGGTTCCATACCATCCATTTCAACATCCTCCATAGGCGCAGGTGTATTCTCTCTAGTAGTATACCCTACTTCCTCCATATCCTCTGGATTCGCATACCTAGCAACAGCTCTTCTTGGCTTACTAGTTGTAGGTGGGGCCATTTTCTTGTGCTTCTCTGAAAACATCTCCAAATGTGCTGCAGTAAGTGGAGCTGCAACCACTCCTTTTTTTACTTGAAAATCCAGTACTGCACAAGTAACTGAAAAATTAACTGACTTCACATCCTTGCCTTTCCCTTTTGCTTCAGGCTTCTTGTCCTTACTTGACCTTCCCTCCATAGACTTTTTATTAATATTATTGATGACCATGGCTCGCATCCCTTGATCCTTGTCTTTGACAAGCTTAGTCCCATCTTCCAACATTAGTGTAGTTCCATCCTCGTAAACTACCCTCTCTTCTCTATCTTTTTGAAGTGCATTTCACCTCATCATAGTATGTCCCTCTTTATTACAATAGTAACATACCATAGTAGCAAAGCGCGACGGTTGAGGAGAACTCTTGGGCCTAAAAAAATCTTTCACTTTTGCCGCTTCATTTATTTTCTTCTCCAGATTATCAATCCTTGCAATAACTGAATCCGGCTCCTTAGTGAAAATTTTTACTTTAGGAAACAACATCTGAGGAGAAAATTGCACACCAGATGCATCTTCATCCATTTCCTTGTTATCCAAAGCAACTCTAGCTGCACGACACTTGACTTGGCGCAACTTCATTTCCGATTCCACTGCAATCTCTACTTCCTCTAATTCAGGGTACTTATAATTACTGTCCCTCTTCTTGACTAGCTTTCCTTCATTATCCAAGAGCCTCTTTTCCCAGTCTTCCACTTCTGGAGCTAGCACTTCACAAAACCAAGGTAAAGACACATTAGCATCACTAAAATTTTCATTAGATATTTCTATTCTTAACAAGCACTAATATCCACAGCTACTCCCTCTTGAAATTTGCTCTTCGAATATGCCTTATTATAGCAATAAAATAACTCTAATAATAGTTAATCTTTGAATCTATATACTCTCAAACAATTGATTGCAGAAAATTATAATATCTTTGACTTCACAATTATTAACTAATTTTATGTTAACTAACTATTTGTCCAATCTTCCTCTCTCTATTACTAGATGTGATACCCTCTTTATATTTTTCCAGTGCTCTAAACACAGTTCCCTAGTGGATCTCCAGCGCTGACTCTAGCGCTACATTAGTAAAACAGTAACTAATTTATTAGTAAACCACGTACACCGCTTGTAACATCAACAGCACCTAAAACATACCCTATCCTTACTAACACTAGTATTAACTTGTCTCACTCATGCTTCACACATTGACATGCGCGTCCCTGAATGTACCTTTGTTTCTTTCAGCGCTACTTCCAAGTTTGACTCCTTCTAACGCTGATCCTAGTTGCTTTGATTTTCAACTAGTTAACCTCCTATATCACCTGTTTCAGTAAGTTACCACACTAGCCGTGGTGCAGTATAATTCGCACTTGAGCCTTTCCTTGAGCCATAATGCCTTCCTTAGTGCATAATACAGGATTATTGTAAAATACAAGTCCATATTGTTCAGCGCTTGCAGTCCTAAATTAATAACACACAATTCCCCATTATGCGGCACATCCTGCTGCAAAATCCAAGCGCACAGACCCTGAATCCTCTTCCACACTTCTATTTCCCTTTCTCCTTGAAACAAACAAACACACATTATAGTTTAGCACTTCCTACTGTGCTATGAATCCCCTTTATTCTTCCTGGACTATGTGAGCTGATCAGTCCAAAATCAAACTACCTGAGAGGCGCGTACCACACCGGATCTGCATCATTCTTTCATATGCCTTCTCCACTAACTCATCTTTCCTTTCAAGTTGCACTATCCTGGCTAGAATTAAATCTTTAGTCAGGAGCACTTGATCCCAATCACATCCTAGAAAAGATCCAGCCTCTAGATCAATAGCTAGTACTGTCCTTTGACCAAACATAAGTTCATATGGTGAAAACCCAGTTGTCCTTTTAACTGAAATCCTATCTGCAAACAAAACTAATGGCAAATAGTTCTTCCACTTCACAACATTATTTCCACATAACTTAACCAGCTCATCCTTTATAACTTGATTCCCTCTTTCTACCATTCCTTCTGCTTCAGGATAATATGGTGTTGAAATTTGTATATTAGCATCTATATCTTTGACTAAATCTTGGAATTATCTAGAAAATTCAGCACCTCCATCCACGGTCACCATTTTCATTACCCCATACCTACAAATCTATTCTCTCTTTAAGAATTCAGCTACATTACTCACCTTAAGGTTTACCAACTGCGCTGCTTTGACCCATCCTGATAGATCATCCCTGGCTACTACCAAGTATATAAAGGGTCCCTCTTTTATATGAACTGCGTCTAGACTGATCCTACCAAAAACAGTATCTTTGCCTGTCGCTCTACCTTTCTCTTTTGGCTTTCTGTAACTCCTATGCTGACATTCTTAAAAATATTTAACACAATCTCTTACCTCTCTCTTCATATTGGGGCACCAGAATTTTTTCCTGACTCTGTGATACATCTAATCTTGAACTCTATGACCTGAATTCTCATGCAACTACCTGAGTATTTTCTCCTTCCTTTCCCTAGCTTGAATGACTAACTGAGGAAATGAAGACTGATTCCTCCATAAATTTCCATCTTTGATCAAATACCCTTTAGCCCTCTTCTTGATATCGGGCCAAACTTTTTCATCACAAAAATCTGGTTGACTACTATCTATCAGATATAACCTTAGCAATTCTGCTTCCTCATCAGCAGGCACATCATCTTCAGAATGCTTTGCATTCTCTGAATGAGTATTACTATCTTGAGCTCCCCTTTAGTTGTCTTCCTCATCTGAGTCATCTTCTGTTTTGTTTAGCACACTCCTTGTCCCTACATTAACTTCAGCATTCTATAAATCCAGCTCAAGACTACCTTTGCTACAAATATCTTTTGTGTCATAATTACCTAGTTTATTGTCTTTGCGGATGCCTTGTAAATTTACTAGCTTATTGTCTTTGTGGACGCCTTGTAAAGTTTCTAGTTTATTGTCTTTCCAATTCCTCTACCAAATCCTTCATAACAATAATCTATCCCTTCTACCCATCTACTATCTTCTTCAAATTCCTTGGCTTCTGAGTCTTCTTCACACAGCGGCTTTCCGGATAACAAATCTGGCATTTAGAAACACTTCCCTGGCTTATCCACTAATTCAAAAGAAAATAAGCTAATCTGCGCTACACACCTAGTCATGGGCGCATCTGGAAAACTCGGGCTACTGATCATTTGCACCAATGATAGTGAATCAACCTACAACTTAAAATTTTACTCCCAAAGAATCCACTGTAGCTTCTTAAGTATTTTCTCTACTCCACATAACTCCAGCATAGACTGAGAGTACCTAGAATCTACTTTATTGAAAGTCTTAGATTCTTAAAGGACAGTTATGTCATTCCCTTCCTCATCTTCCTGCATTAAAACTGCGTCTACTGCAGACACACTAGAATCCACCACTAGAGTATTTTTCCCAGAGCCTAGTCCATATTACAACCATTTCAAAAGAATATCTTTTCCTACAATCCTTTTTAATAACTCAAATGACTCTTTGCATTCCTCTGTCAAATCTTATACAACATCTTTCCTCTTTAAGCACCTTAAAGGTGAAGACAGGAAAGCAAAATCTCAAATAAACATTCTTACATATGTAAAAATGCCTAAAAACCCTCTAAATTCTGTATTATTTCTTGGTCTTGGCCATGTAAGCACCTTATTCTTTTACTTTTCAGAAATAATCCTCCATTCCTTGCATAACACATGTCTTACTATATCTAGCACTGAAACCCAACAAGCAAACTTGGATCCAGAGATTGTTAATCCTGCCTTCTCTATCCTAAATAGCACTCTCTCCAAGGTAATCGCATATTCCCAAACAAACATTCCAATATACAGATTCTCCTCTAACACTTTTCCATCATAATCACTGGCTGGTCCTTTTATACGGCCATCATCAATGAAAATTCCCACACGCTCTGGAACTTTTTCCTGCAATATCCACATCATCTGTGCTTGGTATATTGCCACAGAATTTGATGCGCCTTGCGGTAACCTTGTCAACCTGAAACATCCCAGTGGTGTTTCAAATGTATTCATGGGCCTGGATGATTCATCTAATTCATGCTCATCATATCCTCCCATGATATCACCTAATCCATAACATGCACATCCCGCTAAATAATCCAAAAAATCTTCTGGAATTGGTGGCATTCCTGCGTCCTTTACCGTAACCTTGTTCATCTCCCTAAGATTGTGAACAACCCTCAATTTACTACAGCTCTTAACAACACAAAACACTGGACTTTAATAACTAGAAATAGAATGTTCATACAAGCCAGACTTTAGCCTTTCCCTAATAAATTCCGTATACACTTCCCTTATAGCCGCTGGTATTGGAAAAGCCTTCTTCTTCCATGGAACATGAGGTATAACTGGAACAATATAAGGCTTACCATAAGAGTGTTTCAAAAAAACTCTTTCATCTTTAGAAAACGCAATGCCTTCTCCCTAAGATCCATAACATGTAACAACAACTTCTTTTCTTCTTGAGATAACCAATCCTCTGGTCCAAAATTAACCGTCCGAAGCCTCTCCATCATGATTCTACTTGTAGGCATAAAATCAGGTGGAAAATTTGTTAAAGGAGTATAAAAAGGATTCCTAGACAGTGCCTGCCTCTGAAAATGAGGATTCAAATCCGGCATTGGTACATTTACTGGTTTAAACTTGACAGCTACTGGTTTATACTTGGATGAAAAACAGCGCTTGCTGCTTTCTTCATTACTTAAAATCAAACCTTTTCTAATATAGCTTTGTGTTGTACCTAAATCCTGTTTTTGTCTTTTCTATTTAATATAATTATAACAAAATCCATAATTAAAGAAATTAAAAGGCCTAGGTATAATAAATTCTACTGTAGTATTATCAAGACACCTATGAAGTACCACTTTAGGTATCCCCTCTTGTTGGACTGACTGGTCACTATTGGGGCTCCTCTCATCCTGGGAGATAGTAAAACCTAAAATTCCAGTCCCTAATGAAAATTTTAGCCCCCTCCTAGCAGCTGCCCCATTTCATCTTATGAGAATTCCTCATAAATCTCTCATTCTTTCTCCAATCTTGCAGCTCCAGAGTACTTAGTTTCCCAGCCACCATCCTTAGGTGCTACTAAGACTGCTGTCACCAGAATACAATCATCACCCTTAATCCTTATTCAAATAGTCTTATTCAAACATTAATAAATAGTTTCAGAACAATCCATTTAAAATGGCATACCTAAAACTGCTTTCACTACACCCATTGGAACATAAAAATGAATATCTCTTGTTGCTCCCACAACTCTAGTGCGTACATACTATGCTACACCTATAACATGAAACCCACCTCCACCAATTCCTGCAAAAGTGCCCTCACCATCTTTCACAGGAAGACCTAGCTCCACAGCATCATCCAATGAAACTACATTGATATGTGAACCTGCATCCACTAATGCTCTAATCTTCTTAACATTTACAGTAATTGTCAAATACCCTAAGGGACCTGCATAATATGGTGCCCTAGGCAATACAAAGACTGGCTGAAATGACCGCTCTACTACATCAAATTCAGTGCAATTAGCAACACTTTGCTTGCTGCACTTATCCACAATCCCGTTTGCTAGATCTGGCGCTACTGCTGTCAGCACCCCCAATGGAACTGAAACCATAGTTTTTAGACATTTCACAACTAAATCTTTATCTGCCTTAGGAAAATCAGAGTGAAGTTGGAGCTGCATTTTCCATTTAGGTTGTGTTGCTGTGGTCTTCCAACATTGGCAGGGGCCTTTGTTGTGGGATTTGGTGCTGTTTGTGCATGTCTTAATTGACATCTGTTAAGGAATTGGGTATTTTTCTGGTTTTATTCCGTGGATATTAGGTCTGCGGGTATGTGGGTACTATAATTGGATAGCCCTGGTTTTTCTCTATATTTTATGTCTTGTAGACATTTTTCATATCTTGAGTTTTAAGGGGTCATTTCCTCATTTTTCATTTATAGAAAGATTGCTGTTTAATTTTGTTTTTCGTGTTTTACGGGCTAACCTTAAGTCTTAGGGTTAAGTACTTAGTACTATTGGATAGAGCTAATTTTTCTCTATATTTCATGTCACAATGTTGTTATAGTGAAATTCCGTGTTTTAAAGGTTTTAGTAGTTGTAGCTAATTTTTCTAAGTAGATTAGTGGTTTTTGTTGGTTTTCTGGCTTCAGGGAGGCCGGGCCGCTTCAGGCGGCATCTCCGACATCAGGCGGCCCGCCCGCCTCTGTTTTAGGAGGTTGGGGAGCTCTTCAGGAGGGTTTTTTATGCAATTTGGCAGGTACAGGCACCAGATTGGTGGGTGCGCATGGGCTTTTAGTTAGTGGTCTGTGTGTACATAGTGAATAAGACAGTTTGGGGCAACCTTAATCATCATACAACCATCTGGAGGTGATATCATTGTTCCTCACTTAGTTTTCACTGTTTTCTGGCCACAATTGGCTGTGTTTGTTGCAAGTGAGTTCTTCATATAACTTAACTTTGGCAACTGTTTTCTCTGTTATAGTCTTGCAAGCTATAGAAAGTATTATTTCTGTCTCTGGTGTGGATTTGCAGCCTACATCAAGTATCTTTGCTGTCTCTGGTGTGGACTTTGTTCTACATTTCAGTTCTTTGGTCTGGTAGTCTATCTGGTGACTACTTTCTTGGCTCATCAAGCAGTCAAGTGTGTTAAAAAGGAGCTTTAGCCAAACAGGAACCAACTTACTTTAGCAAGTAAATCTCACTCTATTTTTCTAAAGGGACAGGGGATTTTCTCTCTGGTTTTTCTCCAACTCCCTTGGTCAAGGCCTATAGCTAGTACTATAGGATTGTCTACATCGCCTTCTAACCAGCTTCTGCTCTTCCAGGTGGGTTCTTTAGAAAATTATGCCTTGCTCCTGGCATTCCTTCAGCAGGTACCTCCCTTTTCTGTACTACCTATGGCTCCTCCATTATCACAGGCTGCTCTTCTACCTGATGAACCACACCATACCCACCTAGTTCCATACCTTTCATTTCAAAATCTTCAATAGGCTCAGGTTTATTCTCTCTAGTAGTATACCCTACTTCCTCCATATCCTCTGGACTTGCATACCTAGCACCAGCCCTTCTAGGCCTACTAATTGTTGGTGGGTCAATTTTCTTGTGTTTTTCTGCAAACATCTCCAGATGCGCTGCAGTAAGTGGCGCTGAAACGGCTCCTTCTTTTACTTTAAAATCCAACACTGCACAAGTAACTGCAAAATTTACAGATTTTGCATCCTTGACTTTCTCTTTAGCTTCAGGCTCTTTGCCCTTACTTTACATACCCTCCATAGACTTCTTATTAATATGATTGATGACAATGGCTTGCATCCCTTGATCCTTATCTTTAACAAGCTTAGTCCAATTTTCCAACATAAGCATAGTTCCATCTTTGTAAACTACCCTCTACTCTTTATCCTTTTGAAACACATTACACCTCATACTAGTATGCCCTTCTTTATTAAAATTGTAACATACCATTGTAGCAAAAGACAATGGTTGGGAAAGACTCTTGGGACTAAACACCTCCTTTGCTTTTGCTGCTTCAAATATTTACTTCTCCAATTCATCAATCCTAGGCATAACAGAATCTGGCTCTTTAGTAAAAACTTTAGCTTTACGAGACAACACCTGAGGAGATGATTGAACATAAGACGCGTCCTCTTCCATTTCCTCATTATCCAAAGCGACTCTAACTGCATGGCGCTCAAGTCAACGCAACTTCATTTCCGCTTACACTTCTGTCTCTACTTCCTCTAATCCAGGGTACTTATAATTACTATCCCTCTTCTTGAATAACTTTCCTTTGTTATCGAGGCCTCTCTTTGCCTAGTCTTTCACTTCTGGTGCTAAAACTTCACAAATTCAAGGTAAAGATGCATTATTATCACTAAAATCTTCATTTCTGACCAAATACTTGACCATTTTATCAAATTCTTCCTTGAAACTTTTAAATTCCTTAGGGTCTTGAACACCCCCTCCAGCTTTGGCCTTTTTTACCAGGACATCTAGATCCTTAATTGTGTACCTAGTTTCCTCAGTAATATTGGACCATCTCTTAAGCATCTGTTCCTTTAGGGATGACCAATTATTCTCTTCATGACCCTTTAAATCCTCTATATTGTCCTTGCACTTGTTTGCTACAAAAAACAATACTTGGCGCAACATATCATATTTGGTCACCCCAAGAACTTCAGCTGCTTGTTCAAACCTATGTAAGAACTTCTTGGTATTAATTCCTGAAAATGCAAGATTTCATCTTTACACCTAATAATTGCAGCTACCTTCTGTGCCAAAAAAATTGAGGGATTTGGCGATTTAACCCTCTCCTGACTTCCCTTAGATGTAGTTGCAGTAGGTTCCATCTTTGAAATAAAATTTGAAACGGAAGAAAAAAAATAAACACACGCTTGATAATTCAATCAGACTATATCCACGATACAGCCCTAGGCTATCCTCTGATAACGACTATTGATCTACTTGTTGTAGACCCTAAAACTCTTTCACTGGAGCGCTGGCTTGATTATGCCTTCTTTACAAAACTCTAAGAACCAAACAATCTAATCAAATCAATAGTTACAATTATGCCACTGTTGGGACACCAATTGTAGAGATATAAAAAGTACTAAGGAGCATACACAATGAAAGATGGGTTGGTTCTTCCTTTTAATTTCTAAGAAGAAGCCCCTTCCACTCTTATTTTAAAGACAGCGCATTAATTTTTACACTAATACCTGACAAGATAGCTTATAAGTTGAGAGATGAGTTAAAAGATAATGAAAACAAATATTAAGATCTGGATATTTCTATTCTTAATAAGTGCTAATATCCACAGCTACTTCCTCTTGAAGAGCTCTCTTTGAATATGCCTTATTATAGCAATAAAATAACTCTAATAATATTTTATCCTACTGAATCTATATATTCCTTCTGTGTTGCGCTTTTTCACTAAACTATATGAAATACACACACAGATGCACAAACTCTAAAAGAATCAGAATATCTCCACTATACTCTTAAATACTTAATCACAGAAAAATGCAATCTCTTAATGTTATCAGAGTAATCACAAAATAGACAAATTGCTATATATCACAATATATATCTAAATTATATAATATGAAGCGATAATGCTTGTAATCAAATGTCTGATTTGAATAATAATTTCTCTGCCTAACTACTCTCCATTTCTTATTAGATAGCCTTTCTTTTTATATTTTTCAGCATCCCAGACACGGTTCCCTATTGGATCTCCAGCGCTTTCTTTAGCACCATATTAGTAAAACTATAACTAATCCATTAGTAAACTTAATAAACCGCTGTGGTCTTCCAAAATTTGCGGAGCCCTTTGTTGGTCTGTTTGGCGTTGTTTTGATATGACTTAAATGGCATTGTTTAATAATTGGGTGTTTTTCTGGAATTATTCAGCGAATATTGGTACTGCAGGGATGTGGGTACTACCATTGAATAGCCCTGGTTTTTCTCTATATTTGATGTCTTGTGACATTTTTCATATTCTAAGTATTTAAGGGATTATTTCTCATTTTTCATTTTAAAAGATTGCTGTTTAATTTTTTTTTTGCGTCTTATGGGCTAAGCTTACATCATAGGGTTATGTGCTTAGTAACATTAGAATGGGCTAATTTTTCTCTAAGTTTAATGTCTCAATGTTGTTATAGCTTAATTATGTGTTTTAAAGGTTTTGCTTATTTTTGGAGGTTTTTGGTGGTTTTATGGCTTCAGGGTGGTACCGCCGCCTCAGGATTGACTGCCCGCCTCAGTACTAGAATGCTGGGAAGCATTTATAGGGGGTATTATGCAATTTGGCGCTCAGAAAAGCCAAATTCGTTGGTGTGCATGGGCTCTTAGATAGTGGTCTGTGCGTATATAGTGAATAAGACAGTTTGGGGCAACCTTAATCATCATTCAACCATCCAGAGGTGATATCCTTGTTCCTCTCTCAGTTTTCACTGTTTTCTGGCAACAATTGGCTGTTTATGTTTCAAGGTTAGTTCTTCATTTGACTCAACTTTGGCAACTGTTTTCTTTGGTGTAGTCTTGCAAGCTATATCAAGTATTGTTGCTGTGTCTGGTGTGGATTTGCAACCTAAATCAAGTATAATTGCTTTCTCTGGTGTGGACATTGGTCTACATTTCAGTTCTTTGGTTTGGTAGTCTGTCTGGAGACTACTTTCTTGGCTGATCAGGAAGTCAAGTGTATTGGAAAAGGGGCATTAAACAACAGGAACCAAGTTACTGTAGCAGGTAAATCTCACTTATATTTTTCTAAAGGGACAGGGGATTTTCTCTCTGGTTTTTCTCCAACTCCCATGGTCAAGGCCTATAGCTAGTACTATAGGATTCTGTACATTTCTGGCGCCCAACGTGGGGTAGGACCTGCTGATTCTTTGGAATCTCTGTTTTCTTTGGTTGGTGTTTTTTGGTGATTTTGGTCTGGAAGAATGGCTTCTGGTTCATCTATTCCTGTGGTGACTGTAAATGGGGGGGAAGGTCCTCCTGCTGTGATGGTTAGAAAGTGTGTGAGGATTAAAACTTGGGATTGTACCAAGTTTAATGGGGAAGATGTGAAGTGGTTTCTGGAGAAATATGAAACTGCTGCTGGTGTGGATGATGCTTCTTACCTGAACATGGTGATTCAGATCATTTTCTTCATTGGTGATAGGGCAGTGAATAAGGAGGTTGTGGCCATGTCTGGCTACAAGAAGAGCGATTGGAAGTTGCTGTGCAGAGAGATGGTGGATAGATGGTTTTTCAGGTTCACTATGGTGGATCTGAACAAGGTTGTAAGTGAATGGCAGTCTTATGGTGGTGTTGGTAACCTGCTCAGTTACAGGAAGTTTCTGCTGCAATTTGATCCTGTGGTAGAATATTTGGTGGAAGTGGAGGAGCTGGCACATGAAAATGCTGCCAAAGATGTTTTTTGGTCTGCCCTGGCTAGAGATGTCAGGATGGATGTGTTTAAGGAGCTTTCAAGGAAGGTCTTGATGAAGCCTCTTTCCAATGGGGATCAGAAGTTGCCTGCCTTTGACAAGGTGAAGGAGGCTGTCGAGGCCCTTTTGAAGTTATTGGCTGTGGACACCTATCAGGAGGGGTGTGCTAAGTATTTCAGCAAAGTCAGTGAGGCCTTGGCTGATGAGGAGAGTAGAGTGAAGAAGGAAGAGAAGAATATGGTGGAGGTTCCCAAGCAGGAGAGGAACCCAGTGGTGGAGCAGTTGGCTGATCTGACAAAACAGCTACATATTTTTGTTCAGGAGGATAAGAAGGTCAATAGGGCTCCTTCTCAGCCTAGAGATTTTGACAGGAGGGCTGGTAGGAGTGATCCTTGGGTCTTCTCTTGTTGCAGCAGGAGGGGGAACAAGTCCAATGATTGTTGGGCTCTGAACAGAGATGTTTCAGAAGGAAAGGTGGAGTTTGACAGCAGGGTGTTTAAATTCCCTGATGGTTCATTTGTGAATCCCAGTGAGGGGCAGGCTCCTGTTGATTTGGTCAGGAGAAGAAATAATCTCAATCAGAGGAGGCCAAGGTTTGAGGAGATCCCTGATAAGGGGAAGTCTTTTGCTAAGACAGATAAAGATGTCAAGGGAAAAGGGAAGGAGGTTAATAAAGTCTCTTTTTCTACTTACTTTGTTGGGTCGGAGTTGTATTCATGTGGAGGACAGTCAAGTGGTAAATGTTTGGCTGGTGTCTATGATGTTGAAGCTGGAAAGGTGGGAAGGCCTAAGAGCAGTTCTCAAGCCTAACTAAAGCCTAAGGCATAAAAGGTGGATCCTAAGCTGAGTGCAGCTAGGAAGAAGTACAGCAAAGAGGAGCTGTATAATATGCAGAAGGGTATGGAAGATATGGGCCCCTCAGTTTTGGTGCATTGGAAATAAATGGTGAGACAATGCCAATGGATCTTGATTCTGACTCAGAGGAGGATGTCCCCTTGGCTTCATTTCCAAATCCTGCTGGAGTTGGTAGTGTTGATGAGGGATCTGGTTTAATTCCTATTGATGGAAAATCTGTTGGTGGTTCTGGTCCTCAGGAGATTTCTAGGACCAAGTAGTGAAGCCAAGGGCTCACTTTGAGAGGCCAGTAGTTTCTTGCCAATCTAATGTTCTGGACTTGGTTCTGGAAAGGATGAATCAGGGTCAGGTTTCCCTTTCTTATGGGGAATTGTATGCTATCAGCTCTGGGTTGGCTGATAGACAAAGAAAATTGTTTACCAGGAGAAGGGTTTCTTCTGGGGAGGTGGAATACATTTGTGATTCTTCTGAGAAGTTTGGCGAGGGGTTGGAAACTCATTTTTCTGCTCCTCTGGGTTATGTCAATGTCACACTGAATGGCAGGGAGGCTAGGGCATTGGTGGATTCAGGTTCTCAGATTAACCTGATTTCTTTGTTTGAGGCTATTCATCTGAGCCTCCTCATCAAGAAAGGAATTGGTGGAAATTTAAGAGGGATTGATGGCCATGTCACTGAGTTGATTGGAACAGCCAAATTTTTAAATCTGGATGTTGGTGGAGCCTACTGAAAGGTTCATTTCTACATTGCCAAAGGTAATGTAAAAGCTGTTTTGGGTGGACCATTTTTCATGGATTTCCAGGAAAGAATTGGTTTTCAGTTTGACATGGTAATCAGTTTGGAGTTAACCGGTGAAGATGAGAGGAGGCTTCACATGAGGTAATCATCTCCTGGAGATGATGATTGGGAGACCAGGCCTGGCTTGTCTTCAATGTGCCAGTGCATGGATTGTTGTAGGAGAGGAAAAGAAGTGGGTGACACCTCTGGTTTTTTGGAGTGTGTTTCAGGCTCTTGTGAGAGTCTGTCTTTTTTAGAGTAATAAGGGCTGATTGCCCTAGTGCTACAATGTCTCCCCAAGATGAGGAAATCCCAGGTTGTAGTAGGTCAGCTCCCTTGGAGATATACCAAGTGGATTTTCAACTTTCTATTATTAATGTTTCTCTTCTCTGCAAGTATTCTTCATGTTTTTTATCAAAAATCCGTTCTGTCTCAAGATTTTCAATTATTTTTTAATTCAAGTTCAAAAAAGAAGATTGGTTATATATCTTTATTGAAAGATATGCAGAAAAGCTGTGGATGGGTGAGATTGGGGTCTAAAAGTAAGTCCTCCCAATTGTGCACCGCTAGAGTTTCTTCTACGCTTTTCAAAAACATTACCTTGGCCATTACTGTGAGCATTGGGGAAACCCCTGGTTATTTTTGTTGGATGGAAGAAAACTCAAGAAAAGAAGATTAAAATTTCAGGATAACTGAGGAAAAGCAAGAAAAAAATCAGAGGATAATTAAAAAAGAAGAAAAGAATCATTTTTGTAAAGATCATCAAGATTAATTTTTGGGCCTCGAGCATGAGGTTAAACTGCACGGATTTTTGAAGAAAGAAGATTGTCAATATCAATTTTTGGGCCACCAGCATGAGGTTAAACTGCACAAATTTTTGAAGAAAGAAGATTTTCATGATCAATTTTTGGGCCTCCCGCATGAGGATAAACTGCATAATCTTAGAAGATGTGATTCAGAAGATGAATCAAGAATTGAAGATTTGGAAGATGGTAGTGAGGACAAAGATGTGGAATTGAAGAAAAGTTGTGGAGTGGTGAGATTAGGGTCTAAAGTAAGTCCTCCCAATTGTGCACCGCTAGGGTTTCTTCTACACCTTTCAAAAACATTATCTGGGCCACACATGTGAGCAATGGGGAAACCCTTGGTTTTTGTTCCAGGTCTGGTGGTGAAGACGTCCTGAAGATCCCTCAAGTTGACAGTGGAGCTGCAAAATACAAGAAGGTATTGCAGAAGATTATGCCTGTCAATGAGCCTATGCCTGTGGGTTCGAATCCTCCTTTGAAGAGGCCTTTGTTATCAAGAGATCCGTACTGTACTCCTCCGGTGAAGAATCATCTTGATTTTGTGGAAACCGCTCGGGTGACTCTGGAGAGGTTGAAAGTTGTTAATTGTGGTCCTGATGGGTGGTTGTCTGATGAGGAAAAGAAGTTGTTGTTGCACGTTATTGTGATCAGGGAGAAAGCGGTGGCATTTGTTGAAGAGGAAAGGGGTGTGTTGAAACACTCTTATGGGTAACCTTACTTGATTCCTGAGGTTTGTCATGAGCCTTGGAAAATAAAACCTATTCCAATTTCAGCTGCTATTAGGGATGATTTTTTGGAGATTGTTAGGGAAAGAGTCAGGACAGGATTGTATGAACAATCAACTTCTAGTTACTAAAGTCCAGTTTTCTGTGTTAAGAAACAGAATGGGAACTTGAGGGTGGTGCATGATCTTAGGGCCTTGAATAGAGTCACTATCAAGGATGCGGGGATGCTGCCAAGTGCGGAGGACTTTGTGGAAGCTTTTGCTGGAAGGGTGTGTTAGTGTTTGGGAGATATTATGGGTGATTATGATGAAAGAGAGCTTTACACTGATTCACGGCCACTCACAACATTTTAGACTCCTCTGGGAAGATTTCAGCTCACTAGGTTGCCTCAAGGAGCAACTAATTCAGTAGAAGTATATCAAGCTTAAATGGCTTGGATTTTACAGGATGAGGTTCCAACTCATGCTGGTATTTTTATTGATGAAAGTGGAATTAAAGGACCCTCCACTAATTATGGAAATGAGGTGCTGAAGGAGAACCTAGGTACAAGGAGATTTGTTTGGGAATATGCAATTTCTCTAGAGAGAGTATTGTTTATGATTGAAGAGGCTGTTTTGACCATTTCTGGGTCAAAGTTTTGCTGTTGTGTTCCTGCTCTGGAAATCCTGGGTCATGTTGTATGTAAGGAGGAAAGGATTATGGCAAAGAAGAAAGTTAATAAAATTCAGTCATGGCCAAGGCCCAAAAGTACTACTGAAGTTAGTAGATTTTTGGGAGTTTGTGTGTAAGTCAGGATTTTTATTAAAGATTTTTCTCTGTTGGATTCACCCTTGAGAAGGTTGACTAGGAAAGATGCGGAGTGGGAATGGACTGAAGAGTGTGAAAAGGCTTTTCAGAAATTAAGGAAGGTGGTAGGTGAAGATATTATTCTTCACAAGTTGGATTATGGAAGGGAAGCTGGAAAAATTTATCTGGCTGTGGACTCAAGTTATATTGCTGCTGTTGCTGTTTGGTCTCAGGAAGATAATGCTGGGAAGGACAGGCCAGTAAGGTATGAGTCTAGTTTTTAATGAGGTGGAATCTAGATATTCTCAGCCAAAGTTGGAATTGTGTGGTGTAGCAAAAATTTTGAAGAAGCTAAAAGCTGTTTAGTGGGGGCAGAATTTTGAGCTGCAGGTGGATGCTAAATCTCTAGTTCAAATGATCAAAACACCTAGTCTTCCAAATGCTCCAATGACTAGGTGGGTGGAATTTATTCAACATTTTTCTTTTGAACTGGTGCACAAGCCAGGCAACACTTTTACAATGCCAGATGGATTATAAAGAAGACCACCCACAGATGATGATTCTGATTCTGAAGAATTTGATGAAGATGTTCCAGTGGTTAGTGCCAGCATAAAGGGTGCTGAAGATTTTTCTCTCCTCCTCCAAGAGGTTAAACTGGATGATTGTTCTTGCCTCCACCAAGAGGTTATACTGGATGGTTGTGATCTTGATTCTGGTGATCAGGATGTTTTTTTTGATGAAGATGGGGCTGTTGTTTGGAATGGCTCAAAATTGGAGAATGGTGTTTTTGTTGGTGAACTGGATTCTATTAAGGTTCAGTGGAAGAAAAAGGAGGTGCCAAAGTTCAGGGATTGGTGTCCTGGATAGGCTGGTCGTGTTACTCATGTGTACACTGGATAATTTGATGATAGGGTTGTACCCTTGGATATTGTTTTATTGGATTTTGAAGATGAGACCTGGGGTAAGATTGGGTTTTATTTTATTATGGTTGAATATCTGTTAACCTTAGAGAGGCCAGATACTTGTGATGATGATACTTGGGTGGCAATCAAGAAGAAGAGTCCTGGCTTTTATGTGTCAGGAAGGAGGTTGATGAGGCGGAGACATCCAAATCCTCAAGTGGTGGTGACTCAGAAGAAGGGTCAAGAATTGGTTTTGAAGTCTTTGCATGAAGACTTTGGTCATAGAGGCTTTGGGGAGACTTATAAAAGAGTAGCAGATAGATTTTTGTGGCCAGGTATGATGTTGGCTGTGCAGGGTTGGGTTCAATCTTGTGAAGAATGTCAAAGAAGAAGTCACTTGAAACCTAAAGAGGTTGGCCTTTCTACTGGCGAAACAACTGTGTTTGGAAGAGTCAGTTTTGATGCTGTCCATATCAAAGAGGGCAGGTATAAATAATTGATTTTTTCCAGGGATGATTTGTCTGGTTGGGTTGAGGTGGTGCCTCTGGTGAATTTGACTTCCAAAAACGTGGAAGAATTTTCGAAGAAGAAATGGGTGTTTAGGTATGGGTTAATGAAGTTGGTGACTGTTGATGGCGGGCCAGAGTTTGGAGCTGAATTTAAAGAAGCTGTGGTAAGTATTTGCTCTAAAGTCAGAGTGGCTAAACCTTATTATCCTGAAGCCGAAGGCATGGTTGAAAGAGGCCATCAAGTTATCAAGAATGCTTTGGTGAAAATGTGTGGAGATAGTTCTGAAAAATGGAGGCGTTATTTACCCTTGGTGTTATTTGCTGATAAGGTCACTGTGAAAAGAAAAACTGGCTATTCCCCTTATGAATTAATTTTTGGGCAGAAAGCTGTTCTACTGGTGAATTTGGAAGCAGTCTCTTATCTTGGAATTGTTTGGGATGATATATGCTCAACAGAATATTTGCTCTGTGCCAGGATGCAACAGTTGGAATGTAGAGAGGAATTTCAAGAGATGGCATACTCTAGAATGATGAAGATAAGAAATCAATCAGTCAGATACTAGGACAAGAAGTTGGCTCATACACTCAGGAATCCCTTGAAACCTGGTTGTTTGGTTTTGGTGTATTATAGAAGTTTGGAGAGTCAGTGGGGAAAGATGTTTTCTGACAGATGGAATGGACCTTACAGAGTCAGATCTCAGGTGTCTGGAGGTTCTTATGTTTTGGAGGAGTTAGATGGTGCAGTCTTAAAGAAGAGAGTGGCTGCAGATCAGGTGAAGAGATTTTATCCTAGAGGCACAAAAAAGTAAAGAAGATTGACTCCGCAATGAGGATAAACTATGTAACATTCTTTAAATTTAAATTTTGGTGATGCTGTGCATCTGATTTTTTGGAAACTTTTTGTTAGAAGGTACCCATGGGTGGGGCTTCTATATTTTGTTTTGGTAAGTGTGGGGGTAACTGATGGGCTGGCTGCTCTAAAAACAGTTACCCCAGATTATCTGTTTCCAACCCCTTCTCTTAATTTGGTTGAAGCCTAGTATTGGTTTTTCTTCACAGATTTTTAGTCCTCTATGACTTTAAACTGGAAATTCTTTTGGTCTTCAAGTGCCAGACTCTTCACTATTATTGGTTTTGGTTTAATGTTTGGATTTTGTGTTTTTGTTAGAAGGTACCCAAGGGGTACTTCTAGATTTTATTTTGGCAAGTGTGGGGGTAACTGATGAGCTGGCTGCTCTGTAGAACATTTACCCCAAAATGTCTGTTTCAATAATTTTGTTTGTCCTAGTTGAATCCTAGTTCTGGTTTTTGTTATTCAGGTTTCAATTCCACTATGACTTTAAACTGGCTTACTGGCTTGAAACTGGATTCTTACGTCTATTTGGTTTTGTGGGGATCACTGGTGGTCTCCCATCATTTTTACTTATTGGAGGGAGCCCACCCAGTGATCTTTTATTTGGACTAGACTTTCAATGGACCCGGACTTTTTCTTTTCTTTAATTTATGTGTCTATGTTTGTGTTAGATAGTGGCTTTAGATTATATTTTTTTCTCTTTTTTTTCATTAATTTTTTTATGGGAGTTATTAGGATATAAAGCGAGAAAAATCACAAATTTATATTATATGGTGTCACCATATCAGGGTCACCTGGATGTGAGCAAGCATTGGTTGGGAAAGGCTCATCAATTGGCTGGGAAATGCTATTTTTTTTTCTTCTTCTTTTTATTCTCCCAATTTCTATTTATTTCATCTTTATTTTTTATTTCAATTCATTCAAAAATTATTGAACAGTGTATCCACATCTAGGTTCCCTTGGATGTGGGTAAGGTATCAGGGGATAAGCTCATCAATTGGCTGGGGGATACCATTAGTAAATATTATTTGTCTCATGTTATTATTATTATTCATTTCATTTTAATTTTTTTCAACTCTCATATTTTTGGTTAATTTTTTTTACTTATTTTCAATTTTTATTTTTGGTATGTTAGTAGTTTAAAATAAATAAAAAAAATAAAATAAAAAAAATAAAAAAATAAAATAAAATAAATAAATAAATAAAATAAAAATAAAACAAATTATATATATATATCTCTGTTAATTATTATTGTTCTCTCTATTTAGTGACTTATTAATTTCTTTCTTGTTTATTTTAATGTCTGGAAGAAGAAGCCTCCGAAGGTTGATCCGGATTATGGTGGGGTTTTTGTTTTTTTTAGGATTGGAAAAAAGAACTATGTTCTTTGTGGTGTAGGCGGCTGGAAAGTGTATATGGGTTGTAATGGTCATGGACTGGAGTGGAAGGTAATTTTTGTGAAGAAGTGGAAGAAGTGGGAATAGAGTGTTGGAAGGTGTGCTTGATTCTTCTAGACATTTTCCAGTGGTCATTAAGGAGCTGTTTTCTCAGATTCTTTTCAAAGTCATTCAACAGACTGCAGAGGGCAAAGGCCTTAAGCATGTTTGAACACATCATTCTTAGGTGTTGTTTCATGTCGGCTTAATCCAGCATTAAGGTAGTTTCTAGAGGTTGGCCAATTCCAATTGTAGTTTCAGGAGGCAGGGTTCCAACTACACAGAAGAATTAGATCATTAATTGCTCTCTGTTAAAGAAATTGGATTAATTAATTTGGTACTTACAGATTGGAAGCTCATCAAATTTGTAAGCGGCCAGGATTTGAGCTGTTGAAGAAAGCTGAATCGATGTTGAAGGAGTATCAATCAGATAGAGGTTTTGATTCTCATGATCATTCTCTAAATGGTGTTGAAAAGATGAAGGAGAAGAAGGGTGTTCCTGTGGCCTGGTTGGAGCAGCAGGGCTGCTGTTGTGGTTGTGGATATTATTATTACTTGGCCCAGTTGGGTTGGACACTGGTGGTGGAGAACCAGGGTTGTCAAAGGAAGGATCAGGAGAAGATGACCTGGAAGCTGCTTGTGATTTGCTAGATGAAGATCTAGAAGAAAGGGAACCATCAGAGGAATAATTGGCGGCCAGAGGGGAGGTGTAGTTATTTCTTCTTGAAGTAACCGGAGATTTTTGTTTGGAAGCAGTGTTGCGTGCTCTGGTGCTTTCAGAAGGTCCTCTGGCAGGTTTTCTAGAGATGTTGGAATTTTTGGTGTTGTCTGGGGAAGAAATTTTGTGTGTACAGATTTCTCTGGAAGCACTAGGAGGTGGTTGCATAGAGTCATTGGTGTTTAATGGTGTATTTTGGCTGTTATCTGGCTGAATTTGGGAGTTTTGAGCCTGAATTTGGCTTTCTGGCAAGGCGGGCGGGCCGCCCAACATTGGGAGGGCCTCCTGGAGGCGGTCTAGCAGCCTGAGAGCTGATTTTGAAGCTGATTTTTCCAAATTTGCTGAGATAAAAGCAGATTCTTGAGAAAATAAAGCAGGTATTTTAGGGAGTGATTTGGGAATAGAGCGGCATAATCTTCTGGAAGGAGCGGAAGATAAAGAAGAGGAAGAAGGTCCAAGTTCTGGTGACCTGGTAGGAGATCTGGAAATATATTTGTGTGAAGGTGAAGGTGGAGGTATTGGATAGTTGGGGTCTCAGTCACATCTTTTTTTTTTTAGAGTTTAAAGAATTTCAGGCTATGTTATAGAATTTGGCTTGAGGAGTAGAAAGAGTGAAGGTACAAGGCCTGCACATGTGGATGCACTGTTTACAAGCAATGTCCTTTGGAGCAGTGAAACAGGGAAGGTCTGATGGGTCAAAGTCTGGGGAGTCAGCCATGATCTGTGAAGGAAAAATTATGAAAAGAAAAGAGATGAATGAAAATTTTGTCAGTGATGTGTAGATAATTAAGAAAGAGTGGAAGTTCAGAAGGTTGGCTGTGGAACACAGTGAATTGAGGTGGCTCCCCCCTTATATGCAAAATGTGGTTATTCCATCGAGACTTTAAACTGAACACTGGAGTCCTCCAAGACTTAAAACTGGCTGGTTATTTAAAGATTGCTTCAAGATTTTTTTTATTACTAATGTGGATCTGTAAGCCCTTCAAGACTTTAAACTGAACACCCTGGAGAGTTCCCCAAGACTATAAACTGAGGATGGTTGTTGGTTGAGTCCTTCAGGACTATAGACTGATAATGCGGAGTTGGTGTGATTCTGGCAAAGGGAAAACAAGGGGGAGTCTCTGAAATTTGTTAAGGAAAGTTTGGGGGTAACTGATGAGCTGGCTTCTCTGTAGAACAGTTACCCCATAATGTTTTGGAGTCCCCCAAGACTTTAAACTGAGGGTTTTTGATTCCCCCAAGACTATAAAATAAGGGCTGTTAGTCCCCCAAGACTTAAAACTGAGGATTAGTCCCCCAAGACTTTAAAATGAGGAGTTTTTTATTTATTTTTTATTTATAAATCAAGTTTTTTGGGCAAGAAGCAATTACAGAAAAGAATCAAGAGATGTAACAAAATTTTCAGCATTGGCTTTGAACTGGTGGATGAGGTTCTTCCTTTTCTCAAGGTCCTGTGGGCTCTTGGCAGGAGTGGATTGGAAGCAATTTAGGATGAGATGCTTCTGTTGAGAAGAATGTTGTTGGAGGTTGTCTTTGATGGTGGGCAATGGATTAGGTGGGGGTTCTTCAATGGTTCACACATTGTCATCATCACTGTCTGTATGGAAATGAACTGGAAATTTGTCAGATTGAATTTCAGAAAGAAGTAGTATTGGGCTTACCATCAGAAGGACCAGGGATGGATGAGATAGTGTTTGTAGCAGGGTTGGCACTCTTTTTTGAAGGGTGTAATTTTTTGACCAGTCTGGGGATCAGGATGGATGGCCTGGATCTTTTGGTGCTGGTGGAATGTGGATCTGGTTGTGGAGGAGGAGAACATGTTAGAGAGGACAATTGACCAGGTCTGAAACAAGTCTTCTTCCTAGAGTGACAGGCATCACAGGAGGTTCTATAAGGATGAGCTGGAGGTGTGATGGTACAGATGAGATTGTTGTCAATGCACTATTGGCAAGGACCCATGTCAGTAGCAGATTTGGAAATAAAGCTGAAAATGGTGGTTGTGATGAAGGAGAATGTGGACATTGTCTATTGGAGGGAGGATGTGGTGTTCCAACATTGGCAGAGTCCTTTGTTGGTCTGTTTGGCGTTGTTTTGATATGTCTTAAATAGCATTGTTTAATATTGGGTGTTTTTCTGGAATTATTCAGCAAATATTGGGACTGTTGGGATGTGGGTATTACCATTGGACAGCCCTGGTTTTTCTCTATATTTGATGTCTTGTTGACATTTTTCATATTCTAATAATTTAAGGAATAATTTCTCATTTTTCATTTTAAAAGATTGCTGTTTAATTTTGTTTTTCACTTTTTACGGGCTAACCTTACCTCTTAGGGTTAAGTGCTTAGTACCATTAGAATGGGCTAATTTTTCTCTATGTTTCATGTCTCAATGTTTTATAGCTTAATTATGTGTTTTACAGGTTTTAGTAGTTGTAGCTTATTTTTCTAACTATTTTGGGTGTTTTTGGTGGTTTTTGGTGGTTTTCTGGCTTCAACCGCCCTCCTCAGTTCTAGAAGGCTGGGAAGCATTTCTAGAGGGGTTTTATGCAAGTTGGAGCTCAGAAAAGCCAAATTTGTTGGTGTGCATGGGCTCTTAGATAGTGGTCTGTGTGTATATAGTGAATAAGACAGTTTCGGGCAACTTTAATTATCATAAAACCCTCCAGAGGTGATATCCTTGTTCCTCACTCAGTTTTCACTGTTTTCTGGCCACAATTGGCTGTGTTTATTACAAGGTTAGTTCTTCATTTAACTCAACTTTGGAAACTGTTTTCCCTGGTGTAGTCTTGCAAGCTATATCAAGTATTATTGCTGTATCTGGTGTGGATTTGAAACCTACATCAAGTATCATTTCTTTCTCTGGTGTGGACATTGGTCTACATTTCAGTTTTTTGGTTTGATAGTCTGTCTGGAGACTACTTTCTTGGCTGATCAGGCAGTCAAGTGTATTGGAAAAGGGGATTTAAACAACAGGAAGCAATTTACTGTAGTAGGTAAATCTCACTTATATTTTTCTAAATGGACAGAGGATTTTCTCTCTGGGTTTTCTCCAACTCCCTTGGTCAAGGCCTACAGCTAGTACTATAGGATTGTCTACACCGCTTGTAACAAATACAGCGCTCAAACATACCCTAAGCCTACTAATACTATTATCAACTTTTTTCACTCATATTCCACATGTTTGCTTATGACTGTACCTTTGCATTGTTTTAGCGCTACTTCCCATGTTGACACCTTTTAGCACTAATCCTTGTGTCTTCAACTCTTGGGTAATTTTGTGATTGAGTCCCCATTCTCCTCGCTTCATTACTAAGTCCATAGTTCTTAAAATTTACTTAACTAACTGACTCTGCAACTTACATTACCTGTTTCAGTAAATTATTGCACTCGCCACGGTGCAGTATACCATGTACCTGAGGCCTTCTTTGAGCCATAATTCGTTCCTTAATGCATAACACACAATTATTGGAAAATCCAAATCCATAATGATTAGTGCTTGCACTCCTAAGTTGATGCTGCAAATCTGAGCGGACAGACCCTAAATCCTCCTCCACGCTTCTCTTTTCCTTTGTTTTTTGAAACACACTACTACACATTCATGATAAATCTATCTACTGCGCTATGATTCCCATTGTTCTTCCTGGGATACATGAGCTGATTGGTCCAAAAGATAGGTTACCTTCCTGGTGTGTACCACAATGTCCTGTAACAGGTCTTTCAGCTCTAGGTCTTATGTTATAAGGTTTTGTCTTATTACTCACAATTTCATTGTTGTTGTCACACATTTTTACATGAAATTTAAATCGAAAATTGAAATTTGAGATATTGAAACTTCAGAAAGAAGTTTTATCATTATTAATGAGTACTACTGAAGAAAATTTAATTGCTTACTTGTAGGTATTAAATGAATTTATAAGTGCCAAAAGTCATCTATGCTTTTATATGGTCAATTGGTGTAACTGGTCTACAATATGTAGTCATGCTTTTATATTTAAAAAAGAAAATATGTCAGTAATATTCTTTCTAAATATTGAATGAGTTTTACAAACCAAGAAAAAGGAATTAAAATTCCTGTTCTAAAAAAAATAAGTTTTTATTATCTTCTTTATTATCTGCAAAGATGACAAAATTAATTGGTCTATTGACAAACTACCACTAAGAACAATTTTTGTGTTAACTTATTGGTAAAATTGTTGATTAAGTATCACTATTTATTATATAGCAGGGCTTCTTTTTCTGAAATAACTATATAAGTGACCCCAACCTTTTTTAAATATTCAAAAATTTCTATAGGGATTTTATTTACTTGTAGCCTTATTTTAAATTTTTACTTACTGGAAGATAACCAACAAATTTTTTGAGGGAAGGTCCCCAATTTTTGGGCTGAGATCAAGTGCAGAGATGTGAACTAGCTTGAATAGTTATTTTTATAGAAGATTTTAATGGTCCAATATGAATATTGTATTACAAATCTAATAATTATTAAAATATAACTCAATATTAGGGTCTCTGTCAGCCAGGCTATTCCAGGAGTCCAGTAAATGATATGTAACTTATAAAACCTGAAAGAGTGGGTAAGAAATGTATTTAATGAATATAAATTATTATTTTATTGCATAATAAAATTATATAAGTATTTTATTATATAAAAGTGTTATATTAATTTTATTGGTTATATAAATTTTTATAAACATTTAAATTAAAAATAATATAACATATTCTACAAATAATGGCACATTTTTATGTTACTTAATAATTATAAATTTATATTTAATTAATTGAAAAAACATATATTATAGTTATAAGCGTAAAATTGACTTATAATATATTTAAATTATATATTTAAATTTATATATTAAATAACACCTTTCATATAATACTAAACAATAATTAATGACGCTTCTTTTGACCCTTAATTATGTCAGGAAAAACCAATTAAGTAATTTATACTAAATTGAGATTAATTACATGTTTTTTTGTGTCAAAGTATTTTTTGTTTCACTTAAAATATCCTTAAATCAGACTGTACCATCTGTTTAGAATTATTTTTCTCATAGTTCCTATGTTCCAATCTTGTTTAGTTATTCACTATTTTTACTTACTGATTTGGGAATTAATGGCGGGAAAATTGGATTCTTAATTGGGGTTTTAATTATTTGTTTCATGTTTTTCTCTACATTGTTATGTTTCATTTACTCTTTGATATATTTGTTTTATTCTATTCTAACTATTGTATTTACAAACATAGTGGCGCTTCAGAGGACCCATTGCCTATAAAAGGGCCTTGGATAATCCCCTGTAGCATCATCACTTATTATACACTCCACAAATTAAATACTATTTTACTACGTTTATATTTTTTTATTAGTAATACAATTCTAATTAAAATTCTATATAATAATTTAAAGGTTGCTTTAAGTCTGATAGTAATTAAAAGTGTTTGCCGCGCAGAACCCTTACATTAAATAGTATTATTATTAATAAATTCTAAGTTTTTGTCATCTCTCAAAGTTGCTCGCCGTTGTTTCCCTCTGAAATAAATTAAATATTTTATTGTAATTTATTTCTTTTATTTTTCCCTTTTCCTCCTCCTTCTCTCCTCCTTTTCTCCTCTTTTTCTTACCTTCTTCTAGACGACTGACCGACAACTGGGGACCTTTCCAAACGACGACGACGATCGAGCCTGGCGACGAACGACAAAACGCACGGACCACCTAGCAAAAACAAAACCTTTGCGGCGACTGTGTTTCGAACTTGGGTTCGATTTCTTAGGTTTATATTATATTAATTTTTATATTATTTTGAAGTGATTTTTCTATCACTATAGTAAGTTTACCTTTGCACCTCTCACTCATATTACTATATTTTTACTGCAATAACAGTGATTGTGGCTTAATTGCTGATTCACTGAGTGTAAGTGTTCAATTATTAAATATTTTTTTTCCTAGTTGACAATTATAGAGTGTTAAATCCTCTTAGTCCTAGAATAATTAACATTTTATATTAATACAAATTGAATTATTAATTTAATTTTTTTTATTATTAATTACTGTTAATTTTGGTTGACTTAAAAGTACATTGTGCTTAGTCCCAAATATATTGCCATATTTAATATTGGTAATTAAGTGGTTGAATTAACTTGATTGTTATTCCCAATTTAACCTTGCAATCCATTTTTTTTAAAAATTAATTTTTTATAATTATTACTTTATATTGAAAATTTTTTTTTCTACAATTTAATTAATAAATTTTTTTTTATTATTTGAAGCAATTATTGACTAACTTTTATTATTTTTTTAATAAATAAGAAGTAAATTAAAATCTTCCCACTAGTATGTCCAACAATTTGGCAGAAAAAATGGATAACATGCAAGTGGATGAAATAGAAATTGACTATGATGCTGACACTGTAAGTTCTTCAAAAGTTGGTCATAAAAAATCTTATGCTAACACAAAGAATTCACATACTGCAGGATGTGGAAATGACAGGAAATGCAAACAAACCAAACCCCCTTCCCCCAGTACCACAGAAGGAAGTAAAGCCTCTAGTGCCTCAAGAAGGTCTTCCAAAAGGCTTCAAAATAAAAAAGCTTCCTCTGCCACAACAAATCAGCAACCTATCCAGTCATATAAAAGAGTTGAAGACAGAAAATATGACGTACAAAGAAAAGGTATACACCTTGTGGGATCAGGTACAAGAACTCAGGAACCAGATTCAGGCCCAGGCCCCTCCTCAGTTGCCCCCCAATCAGCCTCAGTTTCAGGCTCAACCTTCACAGCCACCCAGATCAACCATCCAAAATCCAAATACTATGGAAGTAGAGCAATGGAAATGGGATTATCTAATGAGTCACTACCAACAGAATGTGCAACACCCTCCTCATCATCAGCCTGGCCCATCCAGAACACCCAATTTCCATCCACCTCCTCATCCCTACCAACAAGGCAGGAGAAAGAAGGCCCAAGCACAATCCCAAACCCAGTCCCAGGGGAAGTTTCCTCCTCTGCCATGGTAAGTAATTTGGTTGATAGTCACTTGGGTATGTTTTCTAATAAATCTTCTTCTTCAGGTAATATTATTGAACATGGTGAAAGAACAGTTAAACCTGTTAAAAGACAGCTTCCTGTAACTAGTAGCCCTATTGATGTAATTAGCAAATTGTCATTTGATGAACCTTTACATTTAACTTCTACTTCTTTAATTAATCCTTCTCTTGCAATTAAAAATGATTCTGTTCCCCCTGAAATCTATACCTTAATTGAAAAAACTTCTGAGGAAATATTGAAAGATACCCTTGATTTTAATATTGTGAAAGACAAACATGTGAGAGATGTGTTAATCCATGAAAATGATAGATTAAATAATTTACACTTGCAATGTAAAGTGAGTTCTTCTGTACAAGATACAGCTTATTTAAAAATCAAAGAAACCTTGAATATTGTTCTTAGTCAACAAAAACAAATAAGAAGTGACCATAGAGCTATCTCAGATAGAAATATCAGTCTACATAAGACCTTGAGTGAATTGAAAACCCTTATTGAGGAAAATTATTCATTCAAGAATGAAATAAAATCTCTTCAAAATGAGTTTAAGAAGCTAAAAAATGATTTCCATGCACTAAGTACCAAACACTCAGTTTCTGAGGACAGAAATGTTCTATCTCTTGCAAAAGTAAATGACCAGATGTCTGAAATTCCAAGAATAAGAAACTATGTGTCTGACCTACAGGAAAAGTTCTCAACCTTAACCATCAATAATGAATTAAATGAGATTTCTGTAAATAAGCTGCATAATAATAAAGGGAAAAAACCTGAGCAAAGTTCATCCTTTCTTCCTCATATTTCAACCATTAAACAAACTGAAAATGAGTCTGTAAAATCTTTTGCTACTAGCAAAAAATCTTGTGATAGTCATGCACCAGCTGGTTCTATAAATAATGAAATTTCTGAACACCTGGCTAAACTTCAGGAATTATTAATAATAAATAATTCAAACCAAAAAGTGGACCATCCCAGTAGTCAGAAAAATTGGCCTAAGTTAGACCAATATCCTACCTTTGATGGTGATTCTTCCTCTGATTGGCAACACTTTATCCAAAGAATTGATAATTTAAAGAGATCTTATAAACTACCTGATGAGGAAATTGTTTCTAAGCTAATTTCTTTATTTTCCAATGTAGCCTTGATGTGGTATGAATCTGTCCTTTTAGATAACAATCATTATACATGGAATGATTGGAAATCCTTGATTGAGAATCAGTTTGGTGGTTCAAAATTCAGGTTAGCTCAGCAAATACTGTATGAGAATACTAGATATGTATCCTCCTCTGTTGAAAAGCCCATTGTTTTTCTGATGAAAATAACTAAAATCCTTAGAGCAATTGATCCAAAAATGGATTATGATATTTGGAGAGATAAAATCTTGTATAAATTACCAAATTCTCTTAGGGATTTGATTGTTGCTAGAACTGAGCATGTAAGGGAAAATTCTTCTTTCATTAATATCTGTAATGAAGTACTGCTCAACCATAGATATGAACCAAAGAATTACCTTGGTAAATCTTATAATGATCAGAATAAACATTCTATAAAGCTCCCAGAAAAATCTGGTAAACCATCTGCCCCAGTTGCACCTAAAAGATATGCAACAAATACTTGTTATAAATGTAACAAACCGTGGAAGAAGGGTCATGTTTGTGACAAGAAAATTCATCTTGTTGAACAAAATGAAGACACTGATGAAGTTGAACTTGATGTCAATAATTCTTCCAGTGACTGTGAAAGTAATATCTCCTATGAAAATGAATCTGTTAAAGATGTTTTAATGTTGGAACATGATGTCCATTATTTAAATAATATATCTGAAGATTGTGTATTGAATTTATCTTCAGTAGAAAATGCTGAGATAATTAAAGATATTACTAACAATTCTATTCCTATATCCCCTTTAAAGGCACCTGTTATCATTAATGGAAAAAATGTTGATGTAGTTCTTGATTCTGGTGCTGGAGGAAGTGTAGTATCTGAAAAAGCTTTGGCTTCAGTGGATAAGGAATATTTGAGTAAATTATTACCTATAACTTCTGAAAAATGGAGAGGGTATGGTTCTACCTTATTTCCTATTGGCAAATACAAAACCTCTGTATTCTTCAAATATAATGGTGGTTTTTTCAGAGCTGTTTGTGAGTTTGTTGTCATGAAAAATGATAATTTAAGCAATTGGTTTATTATGGGAAATGATATTTTAACCATGTTTGGTGTGAAACTGGACCCAGAAAATAATTGCTTTACCTTAGGAATAAATGGGAAAAGGAAATTCAAAATTTCCTCTCCTAGAACTTCTGGGAATTTGTTGAAATCTTGTAACTCACTGATCCAGTGTAAAGGTAGAACAACAACTGAAATGGATGATTTATTACATGAAATAAATACTGCTTCTTTTGGTGATCAGTTGACTAGTGAACAAAAGGATTCTATTGTTGCCTCTATTACCTCTTTCCCTATGGCTTTTGCTCATGGTTCTCATGTCTTGGGAATTGTTCAGGAAGAGATGAAAATTACCTTATCCTGTAATTTGAGTGATATTCCTCCTACCCTTAAGAAAAAACCATATCCTGCTTCTCCATCAAAAAGAAAAGATATTGAAGATAATATTGAAACATTATTGAAAATGAATATTATTGAGAAAGTGGATGTCACCCCCAAATATTGTGTCATCTCCCCAGTCTTGATTTCTTATGAGAAAGATAAAGCTAGATTATGTGGAGATTACAGAGCTTTAAATACTTATACTGTTGATGATATTTATCCTTTACCCAGAATTAATTCAATACATGCTACCTTGCAAGGTGCAAAATTGATTAGTTGTCTGGATGGTAATAAAGGTTATCATCAAGTTCCAGTTGAGAAAAATTCTCAAAATTTTTTGCTTATTGCTACTCATATGGGAATATATAAGTATGTTAAAATGCCATTTGGCCCTAAAAATGCTCCTTCAGTTTTCCAGAAAGTCATGGATAACACTTTCCATCAAGAAATTATTGAAGGTTGGCTCATGGTTTATATTGATGATATTATTGTTTTTTCTAAAACTTTTGATGAACATATGATTCACTTGAATAGAGTTTTCCAAAAAATGAATGAAATCAATATGACCTTATCTTTAAAAAAGTGTAAATTTGGTTTTCAATCTTTGAAAGTCCTTGGCCATGTTGTGTCAGGCTTACAAATTTGTGTAGACCATAATAAAGTTGCTGCCATTCAAAATGTGAAAGCACCAACTTCTGTAAGAGAAATCCAAAGTTTTTTGGGTATGTGTGGCTATTATAGACAATATATTAAAAATTATCAGGTCATAGCCTTGCCTCTTACAAAACTGACCAGAAAAGATGTTGCTTTTCTCTGGAATAATGACTGTCAAAAAGCTTTTGATACATTAAAAAGTTGCTTAATGACAGCCCCTATATTGGCTCTTCCAGATTTTAACAAGCCATTTGTCCTTTATACAGATGCTAGCTTTATTGGTCTGGGTGCTGCCCTTCACCAGAAGCAAATTATTAATGATAAATCCTCAGAGGTTGTAATTTGTTATATTTCAAGAACCTTAAGAAATAGTGAATTGAAATATGGTGCCACTCAATTGGAGTGCTTAGCAGTTGTTTGGGCTCTTGAGAAACTTCATTACTATTTGGATGACCAAAAATTTGAGTTGGTAACTGACTGTAGTGCTGTGAAGTCCCTCTTAAACCTAAAGACACCTAACAGACATATGTTCAGGTGGCAACTTGCTGTTCAAGAATACAGAGGAAGGATGACAATTATCGATAGAGCTGGAAATGTTCACTCTAATGTTGATATGCTCTCCAGATTGCCTCTGCCAAATAATGACTCAAATCCTGCTTATGTACCTGAAGATGATACTGTTCATATCCATGGTATATTTATAGTTGATATGGAAGAGGAGTTATTACAATTAATACTGGATTCATATGATAAAGATTCTGAATTAAATAAATTGGTTACTATCTTAAATGATCCTAAGAATGCTTCAATTCAAGAATTAATAAAAACTCTTCCTGCAAAGTACCAAAATGCTTTAAATAAAGGAAAGTTCTCTATTGAAGATGGTTATATATATTATAGAAGGAAGCTTACCAATGTAATTTTAATTCCTCCTTCAATGAAAGAAACTATCCTCAAACTTTGTCATGATGACATATTAGCTGGTCATTTTGATCTTGAAAGAACATTGATTAGAATAAAAAACACTGCATGGTGGGCTAATATGTCTGAAGACACAAAATTATATTTTGAATCTTGTGATTCCTGCCAAAAATCTAAAAGGTTAACAGGTAAGAGAGCAGGGTTATTACAACATATTGAAGCACCTAGTGCTCCCTGGCAAATCATTAATATGGATTTTGTCACTGGTCTTCCTGTTGCAGGTAAAGACAGCTTTAACTCTTGTTGGGTAATAGTTGATAGATTCACAAAAATGTGCAAATTTATTCCAACCCACAAAGATGTATCCACCAAAGAATTAGCTTTCTTATGGTGGTCTTACATGTTTAATATTATTGGTTTTCCAAAAGCCATTATCTCTGATAGGGATCCAAAATTCACTTCTGAGTTTTGGACATCTTTGATGGATATTTGTGGCTGTGAGTTAAAATTGTCTACAGCTCACCATCCTCAGACTGATGGTCTAGCTGAAAGAATGATTCAAACTCTGGAAGATATGATTAGAAGGTATTGTGCCTTTGGTTTAGAATATAAAGACAATGACAGATTTACTCATGATTGGGTCACTCTTTTGCCTGGTCTTGAATTTGCATATAATAGCACTGTTCATTCTGTCACTGAGAAAAAGCCTTTTGAGCTTTGGTTGGGTTATGTCCCAAACACTCCTGCTCAGATTCTCAATAATAAATTACCTAAGTTGGAACTACACCCTGGTGTAAAATCTTTTATGCAAATGCAACAGCTATGCAGAAAACATGCTCAGAGTTGTATTGATAAAGCATTTGAATATGAAAAGAAAAGATGGGATAAATCCCATAAAGAATACACATTTAACAAGGGTGATGAAGTGTTGATCTCTACTGTCCATTTCAATTTACAAGGTAACCACAAATTAAAAGATCCTTTTGTAGGCCCATTTGTTGTTAAAAGAATGGTTGGTGATAATGCAGTAGAAGTTGTATTGTATTCTCCATATGATAGGAAACATCCTGTCTTTCCCATTTCTTTGCTTAAGCTTTATACTTCCAACAGTGACTTATTTCCAAAAAGAAGAGGAAGACCTAAGAAGAACCCTCAGGAAGTCACAGAAACAGCAGAAATTGATAAAATTCTCAATGATAGAATTATCACTTCTGAGAGAGGTACTGAATATTTATTGAGATATAAGAACAAATCATCTGAACATGATGCATGGATACCTGGCAAGGAAATTTCAAATCCGCCTACTCTGTTGAAAAAATACAAAAAGAAAAAATCTTAGCATTTTTTTTATTGTTTTTTTTAGAGTGAGGGAGTGTCAGCCAGGCTATTGCAGGAGTCCAGTAAATGATATGTGACTTATAAAACCTGAAAGAGTGGGTAAGAATTGTATTTAATGAATATAAATTATTATTTTATTGCATAATAAAATTATATAAGTATTTTATTATATACAAGTGTTATATTAATTTTATTGGTTATATAAATTTTTATAAACATTTAAATTAAACATAATATAATATATTCTACAAATAATGGCACATTTTTATGTTACTTAATAATTATAAATTTATATTTAATTAATTGAAAAAACATATATTATAATTATAAGCGTAAAATTGACTTATAATATATTTAAATTATATATTTAAATTTATATATTAAATAACACCTTTCATATAATACTAAACAATAATTAATGACGCTTCTTTTGACCCTTAATTATGTCAGGAAAAACCAATTAAGTAATTTATACTAAATTGAGATTAATTACATGTTTTGTTGCGTCAAAGTATTTTTTGTTTCACTTAAAATATCCTTAAATCAGACTGTACCATCTGTTTGGAATTATTTTTCTCATAGTTCCTATGTTCCAATCTTGTTTAGTTATTCACTATTTTTACTTACTGATTTGGGAATTAATGGCGGGAAAATTGGATTCTTAATTGGGGTTTTAATTATTTGTTTCATGTTTTTCTCTACATTGTTATGTTTCATTTACTCTTTGATATATTTGTTTTATTCTATTCTAACTATTGTATTTACAAACATAGTGGCGCTTCAGAGGACCCATTTCCTATAAAAGGGCCTTGGATAATCCCCTGTAGCATCATCACTTATTATACACTCCACAAATTAAATACTATTTTACTACATTTATATTTTTTTTATTAGTAATACAATTCTAATTAAAATTCTATATAATAATTTAAAGGTTGCTTTAAGTCTGATAGTAATTAAAAGTGTTTTCCGCGCAGAACCCTTACATTAAATAGTATTATTATTAATAAATTCTAAGTTTTTGTCATCTCTCAAAGTTGCTCGCCGTTGTTTCCCTCTTAAATAAATTAAATATTTTATTGTAATTTATTTCTTTTATTTTTCCCTTGTCCTCCTCCTTCTCTCCTCCTTTTCTCCTCTTTTTCTTACCTTCTTCTAGACGACTGACCGACAGTCTCACTAATTTAAATCTCACACATTATATATGGCTTACAATCTTATAGTTGGTAGAAAAATAGACTTAATAATTCAGATACTATTCAAAGACTTTATAGGTACTATTGATTTTTTTAATTGTATTGGTTATATATTCTACTTTTATGATAAAGAATGTAGAAAACAAGAACAAAATCCCCCTCCTTTTATACACAATAATTCCTCCAATGAAACCCTTGATTTGAAAGCTCTCTACAGGAATATTGAAGCCTCATTCTAGCTAATACACCTGTCCAAAAACACAAAAAGTGACCAGTAACATAATTAGAATGATATCACCTGCCAAGATCATGTAGTAATAGGGATAATCCATTAAAAATGAAGAATAAGCAAAAATAAGAGTGTATGCAAGTAATACCTTAAAATAAAAGACTAAAAAGGCAAATAATAAAACTAAATGTTACTCAATATTGAGGGGGTTCAACATTAGAAATAATGGGGATAATTATGACAATAAACTATGAAAAATACCCATTCAAAAATTACCAATATTGACTGAGAAACCACTTCAAAACCCAAAAAAGGGCGTGAGATGTGGGGTAACTACTTGCAGTCCTTGAAAGGTGCTTGCATGAGTAAATCCTTGACCAATTTAGGTAAATTTAAGCGTGGTAGTGAATTGAAGGCACTAATATTGAGGTTATTAATGAAGTTAGTGCATATAATAAGGGGTATCAAAGTTATAAATTTGTAATTATTTAAAAGGTATTTCACAACACAATAAGAAAGCCAAAAACTTGACATTAACTTTTAGTAAAAATGTCAGTATAGTCTAGTATATAAGTATGATATATAAGTGTTTATTTATGGTCCTACTACTTATTAATAAATGATTTAGTGATTAAACCTCAGGGGAAGACTAATAAAATAGTTATACTCAAATAAAACTCACAACACTTGGATTTAAATGCGTGCTAGTGGTGGAAAATAGATGTATAAAATATAGTTATACACCACACAATATGGGGGGCGGACTTGCTAGCGAGTCCACAACCTTGGACCCAAACTCACCACAGATTGAACACACATTGAGCTATTGATAAAGGAACCATACAATCAGGGATCAACACCACTCAGCAGAACAGTTTTAGGTGGGTGTTCAAGTAGAGTTCAGTATGGGTTCAGTATGAGTTCAGTCTGAGTTCCATCTGAGTTCAGGTTGAGGACTTGCTAGCAAGTCCACCCCCTATATTGCCTAGTGATAGCTTATATAAAGATAATATCAATTTATAATGGCTTTATAATATATTTCTGAATGCTAATAATTGTATTGTAGTGGTTGTTTGAATTGTAGTAATTGAATGATGATAAATAACTGTCAAAATCCCTCCTTACTTATACCCAAATCCACTGGAGTGCACAAACTTTCAATCCAGATGATGTCACTGCTATCCCCGGCAATTACAGCACTGTGAGGGCCCATCACCTCCCCATGGCGTCCACTTCAAGCAGTTTCAACACCCAGACCTCCAGTAAGGACCCTCCATCACTATTAATAATAACACAGATCTATACCATAAATAGAAAATCCAGATAAAAGCGGATACCATAAAGTAACAGGTAAAATAAACAATCAAAAAGAGATTTAATGAAACCAAAAGCATATAAAGGAAACAAATAAAATTTCCAAGCTCCCAATAAAATCCCCAAGCATCCACATTAGCCCAGAAATGTCCTTCCAACCCATAAATCTGTGAATAACCATCCAAGGAAGTAATTTAAGTTGTCCAAAATGGGTGTATGTGCCTGATATAGGTGTCTATGCTTCTGTAGGCGTTGTGAGTCCACTGATTTCGTCCATATGACCTAAAATAAGAAGAAAAACAAAGGTTATAGGCTATTAAGGGGCTAAAACCCACTTATATACCTAAATATACATAATATACTGCATATTTCACTGAATATGAGATTTATGTATACATATAAGCTTATGTATGTCAATAATTACTTCATATCACTTAAGATAAGTATATTATGACTCCATTAACACCTTAATAAGTATTATTAGGCTATGGATAAGCTATTTAAACTACTATAAGTTGTATAATAGAATAATAATTATATATATATATAATATAATAATATATATTATTATTTTGACCTTATTTTTAAGATATAAGCTTAATTTACTCAAGGTTATCTTATTTTAAGCATAAGAAATACTCATTCCTAGGGATATCTAGGCTGACAAAAAAGGTGTTTTTGAGGAAAAATATGGCATATTTTGAAAAATCATCATGGCTGGTTTGGTGGAAAAAAGAGGTGTTTTGAAATGGAAGATTTAAAAATTTGATACACTTAATAAGGTCAATGCACTTATGATTAAATTAAGAAACTAAATGAGCACCTTTTGCCTATTTTAGCTTGTTTCACTACAGTGGGCGTAGAATGTGGGGTAATTATAGTGTGAAAAAGATAACTTTACTATAAATGAAACTATTCACACAGGAAAAGTGCAGGAAGTATGTGGCCAGTACACAGAAGCAATATTAGGCATAAAATACACCAAAATTTGGAAATTGTTATTTATATGCATTTGAGTAGCCAAATGAATAGTCCTAATTAAGAAAAATTGATCTGTCAAAGCACATTTTTAATATTATTGAATTTATAGCGCATATAGTCAACTTTTAAGTGATTTAAAGAGCATTTCTTGTATTTCACACAAAACAATGAAAAAAATAGCTTTAAGTCTACTTAAAAACTATATAGCCTTATTATTAAGGTTCTTAAGATTACCCTATAATATTCAAGCTTAATATTAATTATATAAGACTTTAAAATGGTGGGTATACGCATGTATATAAGATGTTATAATGGCATATATTGTATTTTATACTAATTTTTACATATGTATACAAATTGTGTACTTTTATTTATTTTTCCCATGTATAGTAAATCTGTTTAACATAATATATAAGTCCTTTTCACTCAGTCCTAAGGATTACCAGGCTAACTATCCCTATTCATGAAGAATTATCTTATTTACCCCTATATATATTGATAAACAGCTTATCAGGATTCAAGGTCTTTCTGTAGTTTATTATCTAATCCATTGGTATATCTATATTCTTACAACTACATTTAAAAAAACTAGCTCATGAAAAAAGTTAATTTTTTTGATAAAGTTTCTCAATGAGTAATAAATTTTCTTTAATTTTTATGATTCCTTTTAAAAAAATATTTACTTTACTTCATTTTATTTTATCTAATTTTTCTTTATTTTATTCTATCATACTATATAACACTGTATTATATCATATAACATTTCATTTCATTTCAATTACCATTATCCTATTTAAATTAATTTTGTTTTGTTTAATTTTAGTATATTTTATTCCCTTACATCTTAATATAACTTTTAAAATCTTATTTTATTTCAAAAGGTGTTATTACATGTGCAAATAACAGTCTTTGAATTCTCAATGAGCTGGTGAACTTTGATGTACACCCATAGATCAGAGTTCACAACCCAAGTTCATGCATGTGACCTCTGATCTTCAGCTTTATATCAGAGTTTGACAACCATTTTTATACATGTGTACTCTGATCTATGGCTGTACTTCAGAGTACCACATCCAATTTTTTGCCTGTGAACTCTGATCTACAGCCGTACATCAGAGTTCACCAGCCAATTTTAACAAACTCAAGAATTCTATGTGGAAAAATAAAAGCATCCATCAAATCTAATAAAATGATTTAAATGACATTAGGAATTATTATAATGTAATTGACTATAAAAAATAAAGATAGATGAGAATAATAGCTAGAATTATAAAAAGATAAATAAAATTGGTATAAAATGAGATAAAACAAAATAAATCATTATTATATATTTTGAAAAGGAATGTAATAAAGTGCAATAGAATAAAAAAATTCTAATAAAATAAAATAAATTTATATAATACATAACCAAATACAACTAAATATAATAAAATACAATACAATACCAAAAAACTTAATTTGATTTTATTTGAGGTAATGAATTAAATAGGGGGTGTCAGTTCTGGCAAATCCGCACTTAACTTAAGTGCGGATTTCAAACCAAATCAGCACTTACAAATCAGCACTTAAATTTTGCAAAAAAGTTACTTATTTCAAAAATGGGTGTCAGTTCTGACCTCAAATCAGCACTTTTTTGTGATTTTTTTTCAAAACCACATGTTGGCCACATCATCCCTTTATTTCCCATACCTTTTTTTACTCTCCAAATGTTCTCTTTGTGTACTTCATTCACTTGGGTTGGTATTTTGGTTTGGTGCATATTCATTTTTTTTTTGGAATTTCCGGTGAAAATCTTTTTTTTGGATGGCTCATTGGTTTTCTTTCATCAGCTCAACATGAAATCGCATATTTTCTGAAATCGCATATTTTGTCAGTGATTTTTTTTTCATTCATCCCTCATATCCTTTTCCTATTCTCCTCCAACATCCCTCAAACAATTTGGTTTCATTCATTTTGTCATCTCATCTCTCCAGGTAAGTCACTTTATACTTTTTTTTTGATTTTTTGATTACTAATTATATTTTTTTTTGTTTTTTTCTGTTTATTTTATTTTTTTTATCTAAATTTTTTTTGTAAGTGGTTATTTTGGATTTCAATGGTATAATTAACCTTTTTTTTCTCTCCCTCTTTACTTTCTTTTTTAGCTCCATCACCCTACTCTTCATCCCTCCTTGGCATGGTCATTATCCCCCCTTTCCCTTATTTCTTTTTTTTTGGCTCCATTTCATTGAAACACATAAATTGCACATTCTTTATGCATTTCACTTACTCCATATTCAATTTACCCACAATTCCAACATCAATCTTTCTCACTCTATTTTTCCTACTTTTCAATCAAGGTAAGTTTCATCTCCTTTTTTTCATGCCTATATGATATCTCATTCCTTTTATGAAACCTTCATACTTAAATATATGTATGACTCTTATCTGGATAATAGTGAACTTATAAAACTCCTTTTGATCTCATCTTCATTACCACTTTTCAAGTTTTTGTAAAATTTTGAAAATCAGACTCGGAATTAGTGTTAGTTTTATTCAAATCTAATGTTCTTTTTACTGAAGATTCTCCTGAAGGCTAACTTTCATTTCATACAAGCAGATTTGAATTTGATTCAGTGGTTGCTGAGATATTGACCGTTAAAGTTGAGTCTTTTTTTTCCCAATTTAAATTTTTATTTCATTTTTTTATGTAACAAATTAAGATTAGGTTTATTTAAATCACATTTTCCTTAACTGAAGATTCTACTAAAGCATATCTTTCATTTCCCACAAACAGGTTTGAATTAGGTTCAGTGGTTGCTGAGATTTTGACCTTTGAAGTTGAGCCTTTTTTCCAAATTTCACTTGTCTTATTTCACATTTTTATATTGCATATTTAGAGGATAAGGATTCTTAAAATCTTATATGATTATTATCTAGGCATATATTCGTTGCTCACAAATATCACTAAAGCTCAAAAAGATGAAGATTTTTGCTTATGGGACATTCTACCTTCCTTTAACTCTTTTCTTGCTCTTTGACTCAAAAAGCACTGTAATAAACCATTTGAACAAAATCATGAACTTGCAACCAAAGTTGGAATACCAAATTGGTGTGACTCTGAATGGGAAGATATCAGCCACAAGTATCTTTTATTTTCTAATGTTATTATCACTCATTCTGGATTCCACAATAGGATTCATATCGATAGGAATGATGCCAATTTTCTTACTTTTGGTATATTCTCATATATAAATCCGATAACTGGCCAACCAATACCATCTCCAGCTAAAATCAAAGGATATGGTTTATATTTTCCAGACCACCAGTGCATCATTGATTTTGGTTTGGTAAACGGTATCATCAAAACTATTTGGAATTCTTCTAAGGATAATAATCAAACCACCAAAGCTCCTCCTGGTTTGGAATCCTGTCAAGATTTAACACATTTTGGTTGCTCATTTCAAATCAGTCATAAGTTGATTCAAAGAATCAATAAGGTAATTAAAGAAGGTAATGTTAATCAATTTAAAAAAAATTTATCTAGATCCAAAAATTATGGGGATTAGAGTTTTCATCAAAAATTTTAGATTTTTTCATAAATTTTTAATAAATATTTTTTATGTATCAATTTCCTCAACTAAAGTAATGGGCCCGGGACCTTGTGTGGTATAAAAGTTAATCATGATAACATTTATTTGTTTCATGGGGTTCCTCTAGCCTATACCTGTGGAAAGTCCCAAACTTTTGTTTCTAGATTTGATCTGCATTTTGGCTTAAGGGATTGTCATTACTTTAAACTAGGAAAATTGATATATATTAGATATTTATTTAATAATATATGTAATTATATTAAATTTAGATGACTTCCACCACTTATGTCAGCCTAAATATCCTTAGGACTGAGTATTTCTTATGCTTAAAATAAGATAACCTTAATTAGATTAAGCTTATATCTTAAAAATAAGGTTAAAATAATAATATATATTATTTTATTATATATATATAATTATTATTCTATTATATAATTTATAATAGTTTAAATAGCTTATCCATGGCCTAATAATACTTATTAAGGTGTTAATGGAGTCATAATATACTTATCTTAAGTGATATGAAGTAATTATTGACATACATAAGCTTATATGTATACATAAATCTCATATTCAGTGAAATATGCAGTATATTATGTATATTTAGGTATATAAGTGGGTTTTAGCCCCTTAATAGCCTATAACCTTTGTTTTTCTGCTTATTTTAGGTCATATGGACGAAATCAGTGGACTCACAACGCCTACAGAAGCATAGACACCTATATCAGGCGCATACACCCAGTTTGGACAACTAAAATTACTTCCTTGGATGGTTATTCACGGATTTATGGGTTGGAAAGATGTTTCTGGGTTAATGTGGATGCTTGGGGATGTTATTGGGGGCTTGGACATTTTATTTGTTTCCTTTATATGCTTTTAGTTTCATTAAATCTCTTTTTGATCTTTTATTTTACCTGTTTCTTTATGGTATCCGCTTTTATCTGGGATTTCTATTTATGGTATGGCTCTGTGTTATTATTAATAGTGATGGAGGGTCCTTACTAGAGGTCTGGGTGTTGAAACTGCTTGAAGTGGACGCCATGGGGAGGTGATGGGCCCTCACAGTGCTGTAATTGCCGGGGATAGCAGTGACATCATCTGGATTGAAGGTCTGTGCACTCCAGTGGATTTGGGTATAAGTAAGGAGGGATTTTGACGGTTTATTATAATCATTCAATTACTACACTTCAAACAAACATTACACTACAATTATTAACATTCAGAAATAAATTATAAAGCCCTTATAAATTGATATTATCTTTATAAAAGCTATAACTATATTTTATTCTTCTATTTTCCACCACTAGCACGCATTTAAATCCAAGTATTGTGAGTTTAATTTGAGTATAACTATTCTATTAGTCTTCCCCTGAGGTTTAATCACTAAATCATTTATTAATAAGTAGTAGGACCATAAAATAATACTATTATATCATACTTATATACTAGACTGTACTGACAACTTACTTCAATAAAATGCAGGGGGGGGTATTGCCAAATTTTTAAATCTGACATGTGAAATTGATGACTTAGAAAAAGTTTGGTGATATTCACCCCTTGCTTCAATAAAATGCAGGGGAGAGTATTGCCAATTTTTTAAAACAGATATAGAATTTTTTTGACTTGTAAATATTTTGGTGAAAATTTTTGACGAGAATGTGAAAGTAATTGTTTCCACCTTGAGCAGGTTTCTGGCTCAAAGGAATAGTAGTACTATCAACAAAACCAATACATCCTGGGAAGCCCTCTGGTTGCATAACCTGAGATGATTCAAGTCACTCTTCTTTTGTTGGCCAGGTGAGAAGTTGAGATTCCAAGGAGTTGATGGCAGTGATACATTGTTTGGTATAAGTGTTAACTGAACCATACCCTAAATCAAAGACATTTTCTAAACCCTTCAAAGCAGCTCCATTACCATTTGAACCCAAACGACATAGTGTGATGGCCAATTGAATTGAAGGATGTCGTTGTCCTTTTTGAGAATTATTGTGAAATATGGGATGATCCTGAATAAGCTCAAGCAATATAAGGAAAAATTCCTGAGAATTCTTGAACAGCTGTCTAAAACTAGGTGTAGATAGGTTAAGAAGTGTTTGGATGGTGTACTTGGGGGTATGAAGTACTTGAGGCTTTCTGGGAAGAAGGTAACGTTTCGTGGCCATTTTTGATAAAAAGACAAAATCTTCTTCTAGATCAGAATCAGAATCGGAATCAGAGTCCAAGAGCAGTTCAAGAGCCATGAAAGTCATTGCTCTATGTAATTTATCATGATTTGAAAGTGAGGAAGGCATAACTCTTATATGATATGATATGAAGATGTAAGTGATGTACGATGTTTTGAGTTATGAAGTGTTATGCTGCAGAGTGCTGCGTATAAAGGAAATGATGCTGAAAAATCAGTGAAATGGGACTTGATGGTAAAATCAGCACTTTTGGTTGAGAAAGTGCGGAATTGAGTGAAATAAGTGACTTATTTCATTTTGAAATCCACCAGTATTGGGGCTAGTGTGTTTTCGAAATCCTGTAAGTGTGGATTTGCCAGAACTGACACCCCCTTATAAAATGAGTGTACTAAAATATAATAAAGTTAAATTAAACTAAAAAATTACATAATAGATGGTGTCAAACATGGAAAATGTGGAACCAAATTAAATCCATTTTTGGCCACAAAAAATTGGAATCCCTTCTATATTAGGTCATCAAAAGAATTTTATTTAACAGTAAAAATCAATATAATTGAAAGTTAATAAGCTATTTTTTTCATTGAAGAAAATGATATTTTTTTCCAATGGCTAAATTGCAATTTTTTAAACACACAAATATAACATAAAATAAATTTATACTGAATTTTTTTTAAATATTTAATTCAATATAATTTTCAATATTTATACTCTGTGGTCTTCCAACATTGGCAGGGGCCTTTGTTGTGTTGTTTGGCACTGTAGTGCATGTCTTAATTGGCATCTGTTGAAGAATTGGGGGTTTTTCTGGTTTTATTCTGTGAATATTGAGACTGCGGGTATGTGGGTACAATCATTGGATAGCCCTGGTTCTTCTCTATATTTCATGTCTTTTTAATATTTTTCATATTCTAAGTTTTAAGGGGTCATTTCCTCATATTTCAGTTACAAAAGGTAGCTGTTTAATTTTGCTTTTCGTGTTTTACGGGCTAACCTTAAGTCTTATGGTTAAGTTCTTAGTACCATTAGATAGGGCTAATTTAGCTCTATATTTCATGTCCCAATATTATAGCATAATTTTGTGTTTTAAAGGTTTTAGTAATTGTAGTGAATTTTTCTAAGTAGATTAGGTGTTTTTATTCGTTTTCTGGCTTCAGGGAGGCCGGGTGGCTTCAGGCGGCACCTCGGACGTCGGGCGGCCTTCCCGCCTCTGTTTTAGAAGATTGGGGAGTGCTTCTAGAGGGTTTTTATTCAATTTGGCTGGTACAGGTGCCAAATTTGTTGGTGTGCATGGGATCTTAGATAGTGGTCTGTGTGTACATACTGAATAAGACAGTTTGGGGCAACTTTAATTATCATACAATCATCTGGAGGTGATTAACTTGTTCCTCACTCTGTTTTCACTGTTTTTGGTCACAATTGACTGTGTTGGTTGCAAGGTTAGTTCTTCATTTAACTCAACTTTAGCAACAGGTTCTCTGGTATAGTCTTGCAAGCTATATCAAGTATTATTGCTGTCTCTGGTGTGGATTTGAAGCCTACATCAAGTATCTTTGCTTTCTCTGGTGTGGAAATTGGTCTAAATTTCAGTTCTTTGGTCTGGTAGTCTGTCTGGGGACTGCTTTCTTGGCTCATCAAGCAGTCAAGTGTGTTGAAAAAGGGGCTTAAGCAAACAGGAACCAACTTACTTTAGCAAGTAAATCTCACTCTATTTTTCTAAAGGGACAGGGTATTTTCTCTCTGGTTTTTCTCCAACTCTCTTGGTCAAGGCCTATAGCTAGTACTATAGGATTGTCTACAACACAATTTAATATTTTGTATGCATATTCATTATTTCATTGCATATAAATATTCAATTTGAATCTTGCATAGGAATATTCAATATAAATTTTTTAGACATGTTTTTTATTGGATGAATATTCAAAATTATTTTCATTATATATATGAATTATCAATTTATACACCACGCAATATTTGGGGGGGACTTGCTAGCAAGTCCTCAACTTGAATTCAGATGGAATTCAGACTGAACTCAGACTGAACTCAGACTGAACTTTACTTTGAACTCATCTTGGGCTCTTAACCAAACATGGATGAGTCTGTGCTTGAGTAATAGTGAAAGTTTAATAAATAATTTATAGAAATAATAACAAGGGAAGATTAATAATCTGATCCATTCACAGAATTTTTTTCACAAAACTCATTTTCATTTTCATTTTGAATTTCACCTGATCACTTAAAAGACTGAAAATTATACTATTTATTTCAAAAACATCACTTTTAACCTCTCTAATTATTTTATTCTATTTTTTTTGAAAAAATATAAAATAATATCAGTGGTTCTCTTTAATGATAACTCCTTTTAACCAAGAATTTGAAGCTTTTATTTTTTAATTTAAACCATATTACCTGATATTTTTTTTTGTATTTTTATTATTTCTTATTATGCAATATAATTATTTTAAACTCAATGGAATTATTTAATAAAAATATTGAACCATAAAAATTCTCAAGTTTCTATTCTAGAATACTGTGAAAAGACTCATAATTAAGAAAAATAAAAGATAGAAATATGTTTTCATAATTTCTGTTTCAATGAAGTTCTCTAATATCTTCTTTACACTTAGCACTAATGATTGATAAATTGTTTAATTATATGTCTAGAAAGAAGTATAATTCTTATACAAGTGAATTTTAATCCAGTTTTTTCCATTTTTGTATGCAAGAAGATGATTAAAATTAAAAGGAAATATCTTTTTGCTCTTTTTTTTTCTATCGAATATTCAACTACTAAGAATTTTCACAATATTAATTTATTCAATGTAATACACATATGATTTTCTGGAACTCTTCATGATGTATTTCATCAAAATTCAATGTAAATATGGTTATTTGGTAGAGTAATCTCATGAGTTGAAATAATTAATCACTACTTAGTGAATTTTTCATATGAAAGACTGAAATTCAAGCTAGATGTAAAAATTTAAAGATAATTAAAACAAAGTAGTATAAATTTATTTAAACTTTAATTTTAGTACTTGATTTTGCTTCAATGCTGTATTGTGGGATAATTTCAGTGTCAACCTGGGAATAAGCACCATATAATTTGAAAAGTGATCTCATGTTAAAAAATGTGCTTCAGGTAGATATTTTGATTGTATTATTGTTCAAGAACTGAATTAAATAGGTAAAAGTGATAATTTTTCATAATTCTATCAGTTTCAAATTAAAAAACTATTATATGATATTCATTTTGTAAAAAAGACACAATAGGTAATTTAGATTATACCCATGTAGAAAAGCAGCTGTAAAGGCAATCATCTTTTTATTAAAAATAATATTATTCCATGTTTTAAATGAAAAGAAAAAATATTTCAATTCTATGGTTTTGAAAAATAAATTAAATGAAACATTTCCGGTACGCTTTTTTAGTCATTAGAATCAAAGTTTTGATAGGAGTAATTCACAACTGAACACTTACACGCAATTGTAAAATTATATATATGGGTTCAAGATTTATCAATGATTTATTGGAATTATGATATTTATGCTGATTGGTAGATCTTATATGATGTTTCTATTCAGTTTCTAAGTGTATGAAAAACAATCCCTTTGATATTTTATTTAAACAGAAGAATTTAAATTTTTTTTTGAAATTGGCCTTATCACAAAGCAATACTGGAATGGTTATATTCTTATAAAAATTAATTTAAATAGCAATATTTCAAATCTTCATAAGAGATTTTAAACTAAACATAAATATTAAAATTTGACTTTTTATAAAAATATATATTGATTTAAAAGATATTTACTTATTTTTTTTTTTACAAAATGACCAATTTTATCCTGTGAGGCTTCCATTCAACTTAAATGTGTAAGTCTAAAAAATTAATATGATGCTCTGAATACTCTATATAATGTGTACCTAAGGCAAAAATAATGTTTTTTTGAAGTACTTTAAATCTAAGCAGAAGAGCTGATATCTTTTTAATGTAATATAGTTGTATAAAATTGATTTTTAGGTAGTTTTGTAATACGTAATATGGAAAGAAATCATATCATAATAATATATAATCAACTTAAAACTTTTTTTAATATAATATTATCTAAAAATAATTCTTAATATGTACTTATTTTTAGAACTTCAAAGTGTTTAATAAAAATATTTTGATATAAAAATATAATTATTTTTATATTTAAAAGTAATTAATAAAACTTCTAAAAAAGTATAAATTTTTTCATGGCTTAAATTATTATGAACCACACTTGGAAACAAGATTGCATTGAGAGTTCAATCTAAGTTCCACCAAAAACATGATAAATAATTTTTTTGAAAATGTATATAGTCATTGAAATGAAAAAAAATTAGTAAAAGAAAGGACTCAGATATTTTATTCTGTTACTGAATAGATTATCATAAATATATTGAGGTAGATAACTTATTGAAGTTTTTTAAATTTGCAGTTATTACAGTCAATTATCCAGTTATATATAGCAATCACAAAACAAGAAATAAGCCTAAATAATTATATATGTGGATAAATCTTTTCCTCAACCTGTACCCTAATTATTTAATTTAATTCAAAGCTATTTTTAATCTAACCAACATATTTTACTATTACATTTAAAAATAAATACAATAAACTCAAAAAATACATAAGTTCAATAGTTTAAAATTTCTTTAAATGTTTTATTCTAGTTTTTAACTTTTTGCTACAATTTTCCTATTATATTATTTATTTATATCATGTATAGTTATCAAAAGAATTCTGTGAATTATTGTGTAAAAAAGCAAAATAGTATTTCATTATCAATTATTTTACTATATTACTTTCTTAGTCTTAAAGTGCATTGTAAATCAAAAATATAAAATAAAGACGTATAAACTATAGGTTTAAGTTAAAAAATATCAATAAAAAAAATTATCAATCATTTTCCATATCGGCAGAATAGAGCTGTAGATTGAGGGGGTGGACTCTGATGTTCGCCCGAAGAACAAAGTTCACACTTCATTTTTCACTACCTCAATGGACAACCTCTCAATCTCTCCACACAAATTTTTCTGCTTTTTCATTTCTGTTAATTCTATTACCACTCACCACCCTTTTATTGCCCTCCTGATACATTTGCTACACCCTTTAAGCTTCAAAATCTATGTTTAAGCCCTCCTCACTACTCCCCTCCACTCTATTTTCACTTTTAACACAACTACACCCCTTTTGCAACCTCTCGCTCACTTCCCATTCCCCTCACTCACCCCACTCACCTCCATTAGCCCTCACCAGCCTTTCTCTCACATTCTAAAACTATTACTCACCTCCCCAGTTTATTGTCCACATCCCCCAGCTCTCGCTTACCTCCCCTAGCCCTTTCTCACCTTCCCAATCTTTCCAGCCCTTCACTCACCTCTTCCAGCCTCCCCCAGTCCCTTACTTTGGCTGGAGATGTGAGCGAGGTGCTGTAAAGACTAAGGAAGGCTGGGAGAAGTGAGTGAGAGGCTTTTATTACCTCCCACAGACTTTCAAAGCCCCTCGCTCACCTCCCCCAGCTTCCCAAGTCCCTTAATTTGGCTGGAGATGTGAACGAGGTGCTGTAAAGACTAAGTAGGGCTTTGAGTAGTAGGTGAGAGGCTTTTATCAACTCTCCTAGCCCTTTAAGGACCCTTGCTCACCTTTTCCAGCCTTCCCGAAGTGGGTTAGGGGATTTTATAACCTCTCCCAGCCCTGTAAAGCCCCTCTCTCACCTTCCCCAGCCTTCCCCAGTTCCTTTATTTTTCTGGGGGAGGTGAGCGATGAGATTGAAGAGGTGAAAAAAGTGTTGGGGAGGCATGCAAGGGCTTGGGAAGTAGCCAACTTTTTATAAACTTGAGAATAATTAATATGTATAAATTAGAAATAACAAGGAATAAAATTTTGAGGAATTATAACCCATTCCAAGTGGTAAATAATGTAACTAAATACATATTTCAGAATTTGAGTTGCTTGTGTTTACTAAAAAAATGTGGCCAATCGTTGAAAAAGGAAGATTTTTGTAGGGAAGAAACATGAAAAATGAAAAAAATACAAAGTAAAATAAAACTAAATAATGACAGTGGGCTGGGAAAGGTGAGTGAGGGTCTGGGGGAGGTGTGAGAAATGAAGAGAAGAGAAGGGAGAGGGGGGGAAGGAGAGGAGAGTTGTTTTCTCACTGTGAAGGAAAGGAATAGGGAAAATGGGTAAGTAGATGGCAAGTTTAGAAATGAGATAAGGGGGTAGGATAGGAAGTCAGATTGAAGATAAGGGAGAATTAGGGGAGGGAGGCATCAGATGGAAGTCCCACTTGTAATTCTACCAGGAATCAATTCAGGAAGCAAAAAAAAGCACTAGACATCTAGTGCACACTTTTTTCCTGCTGTGAATATTTTTTGAACTATTAATCAACTGTGGTTCAATGAAGGTTCAAATCAGTTTCAAGGTGTTTTCAAAGTAAATTCAATATTTCTTCATGATTGTTTCATCACCACCTCAATGTGTGCTGAAAAAGATATGAATTAGGGTTCAAGGTTGCGGACTTGCTAGCAAGTCCGCCCCCCATATTGCGTGGTGATATTTACATGCTGAATACCACTCAGAAATTGAATATTCAAATTCAATTTTTCTGACTCAGAATAATGTTAAATGACTGAAAAATATCAATTAGTGAATGAAAATAAATTCAATTTTTAATAGTTCTCTGTAATTCATAGTTTTAAAAATTCTGGTAATTTTTTCAAACAATATTAAATATTTAAATATTATTTTTATTATGTTTCAATTTATTTTAAATAAGTTATAAATATTACTAAAAATATGACATGAAAAATTGAGAGTTTTAAATGAGTTTTCAGCTTCATCTTGAACTATAATTTAAAATACTGTGTCAAAATTATGTGCTTAAAGTGTACATTTTTTGGACTGATTACTGAAACTTTTTTCATTAAAAATTTAAGATACATTCATTTCCCTTTCATTATGATACCACAAAAGATTCAGCTAGGTTTTTACAATAGTTCAAGTTGGTTTTCAAGCACAGTTCAGTAAGAGCTCCATAAAATTTCAGTCTGACTTCCATCTGACTTCAAGTTGAGGACTTTCTAGCAAGTCCCCCCCCAAATATGGCATGTTGAAAATTGTTAAGTAAATTCTTAAACTAACTATGTATATATATCTGAATCCAAGTTCTATTAGATCAATAAATTTTCAATTCAGAGGAATTGTAGAGAAAGGATGGTAATGAAAAATATCAAGGGAGAAGTGGGGAAAGAAAAAACATCCAAACAACATTTTTAAGGAATTTTTTTTGGAAATTTAAGCAGAAGAAAATCTGTGGATAAGAATAATCGATTTAAATTTGATTCCAGTTTTACAGCTAAAAGTTAAATCATTACAAAAATCTCAATATGCAACATTAAACCCCAAAGATTCTGAGGCACTAAATGAAAGAACATAATTAATCCAGCCCAAAAAAAGAGGTACACAACCAATTATTATATCATTGATTTCATTGGAGAAGTTTGAAAAGCTCAGGAGACTTGAAAATAAAACACAGGCTGCAAAAAATCTTCAACTTTTGCAAAATGTGGTCTCATGTAAAAGACCACAAGAAAATGGTTTTATGTTTGCTGATGGGATTTTGATGGGATTAAAAAATCCTCTCAATCTACGTAAGTGACTTTAAATTTTTGAAAAAGAATAAAATATAAACAGACTGGATAAGGGGAATATGTAAATGGCAAAATTAAAAAAGCAGAAAGAAATTAAGAAAAACAACCAGATATCAATTTTTATAGGATTTTATCTCAGTTGTTTTCAAAGAAGCTATAAAAGGAAGCACAGTGTGGTGTTCCAAAGTTTGGTAGGCTTTGGAGTGTGTATTTGTAGGTATTTGGTATTTAGGGTAAAGTTTGGGTTATGGTGTTTTCTATTGGAGTTTTGTAAGTTTTTAGATGTTTAGTTGTGTTTTTGTACGCTTAAGCTAGGGTCACTTTTTATATCTCCTCTTAATGTTCTTTCTTTTCTCATAATCTTGCTATGTGTTATGTGTGATAAGCTTGTTTATACATGTAGTTACTTTTGTTTTTTTATTTTAGAGGGTGTTTAAGGGCCTAAAAGCTGCAGTCCACTTACCTGCGCACATGGAAGTCTCTAGAGGCATTTTTATGCATATAGAAAGGTGGAAGAGCTGGATTTGGCTGGGAAAAGGCCAGGGTGGTCTGTGTGTGAGATAGTTAAGCAAGTTCAAGGACATTCTAGTTTATCATCAACCATCTGGTATACCTGAAATCTCTATGTTTCACTTATTTGTGTGTTTGTGGCATATTTTGGCTGGGTTGCGAAAAGGTTAGTTCTTACTTGACCTCAACTCTTGTCACTTTTTTCTCTGGTATAGTCTTGTAAGATATATCAAGTATTATTCCTGTTTCTGGTGTGGCTTAGAAACCTACATCAAGTATCATTGCTTTCTCTAGTGTGGGAATCGGTCTAAATCTCAGTTCTATGGTCTGATAGTCTGTCTGGGGACTTATTTCATGGCTGATACAGAAGTCAAGTGTTTTGGAAAGTGGTTTTAGCAAACAAGACTCAATTTACTTTAGAAGGTAAATCTCACTTTTTTTTCTAAAGGAACAGGGATTTTCTCTTTGATGTTTCTCCAACTCCCTTGGTCTAGGCCTATAGCTAGTACTATATGATTGTCTACATTTGTTGCACCCAATGTGGGGTAGGACTTCTAGTTCTTTGGAGTCTATTTTGTCTTTCTCTGGCCCTTTTTGGTGATTTTGGTCTGGAGGAACGTCTTCTGGTTCCTCTATTCTTATGGTGACTGTCAGTGGGGAGGGAGGTCCTTCTGCTGTGATGGTTAGGGAGTGTGTTAGGATCAAAACTTGGGATGGTACCAAGTTTAATGGTGAAGATGTGAAGTGCTTTTTGGAGAATTATGAGGCTGATGCTGGTGTGGATGGTGCTTCTTACCTGGATATGGTGAATTAAATTATTTTCTTCCTTGGTAATAGGGCAGTGGAGAAGGAGGTGGTAGCCATGTCTGGCTACAAGAAGAGGGATTGGAAGTTTTGCACGGAGATGGTGGATAGATCAGGTGTCAGTTTTACTATAGTGGATCCTAATAAGCTTGTCAGTGAATGGATTTCTTATGGTGGTGTGGGTAATCTGCACAGTTAAAGGAAGCTTCTGCTACAGTTTGATCCTGTAGTGGAGTAATTGGTGGAAGTGAAGGAGCTGGCACATGAAAATTCTGCCAAAGATGTTTTTTAGCCTGCCCTGGCTAGGGATTTCAGGATGGATGTGTTGAAGGAGCTGTAAAGGAAGGAAATGATGAAGACTCTAGCTAGTAGTTACCAGAAGTTTCCTGCCTTGGAAAAGGTGAAAGAGGCTGTGGAGGCCCATTTAAAATTATTGGCTGTGTACACCTATCTGGAGGGGTGTGCCAAATATGTCAGCAAAGTTAATGAGGCTTTGGCTGAGGAGGAAGTTAAGATGTAGAGGGAAGAGAAGAAGGTGGTGAAGGTTCTTAAAGAGGAGAGGGACCCAGTGATGGAGCAACTGGTGGACTTGACCAAGCAGTTGCACATCTTTGTGCAGGAAACTCAGAAGGTGAATAGGGCCTAAATGCAGCAGGCCAAGCCTTTTGAGAGGAGGGCAGGTGTTAGTGGCAATCCTTGGGTGTGCTCCTATTTTATTAAGAGGGGGAACAGGTCAAATGATTGTGGGGATTTTAACAGAGATGCATCAGAGGGAAAGGTGGAGTTTGATGTCAGGGTGTTCAAGTTCCCTGATTATACATTTGTGAAGCCCATTCAGGGGCAGGCTCCTGTTGATTTGGTCAGGATAAGTGGTGGTCTCAATCAGAGGAAGACAAGGTTTGAGGATATTCTTGATCAGGGGAAGTCTTCTGGTAAGGAAGGTGTTGATGTCAAGGGGAAGGGGAAGAAGGTAAAGAAGGTTTCTTTTTCTGCTTCTTATGGAGGTTTGGTGTTGTATTCTTGTGAACCACAGTTAAAGAGGGAATTTTTGGAAGGTGTTTATGATGTTGATTTTGGGGGAGTGGGTAGGCCCAAGAGTATTTCACAGGCTCAGCCTAAGCCCAAGGCTCCTAAGGTGGATCCAAATATGGATTCCAGGAGGAAAATTAGCAAGGAGGATCTGCACAAGATGAAAAAGGGAATTTCAGATATAGGCCTACAAAGTTTTGGTGCTAATGATCAGAATGGCGATCCAATTCCAATCACCACGGAAAATCTGGGTGTGAACTGCTAGCAATCCTCTCTCTTTGAGCTCCAGATTGTCTCTTATTATTCCAGGGTTATTCTCACTTTATAACAATATACAAAATTGTATTGGAAGTAAATTTATTCTCAGATTGATTATAGACAGAATTTTAACTGATTCCAAATTATGCACAAGGTGATCCTCCAGAACTTGATTTTGGTCCTCTGTTGAGCACATATTGAGCACAAATTTATCTAACCTAAGATTATGCTTATATAATAATTCAGTATACTTTCTCTATTAAATTTGATAATAAAATAAAATATTGATGAATTTATATAAACAATAATTATTATGTAAGATATTAAATTATAAATTTAGGCATCATAGGAGGGCACTTAATAGAACTTAATTATACTATGTGAAACCTTAATACTGTATCATGCAGTTTGAAACATTTAAGACAAAATGTGTCATGATAGGCAATGAAATTTCTTGGACAGACACTTTCAAAATTAATACTGACCATAATACACAGGTATGAAACCTTGGCATCTATCCAATAAAAGATTTTCCTTCTGATAAATGGGTTTTTCTCAGTTACTCCCTGCTAAAAAGTGTCCTTGTGAGGTTTTTCTGACCTTCAGGGGGATAATTTGGACACATCAAACTACTTCTAATTCCATGATTGACCAAAATATTATTCTCATTTCCATCTAAAGAGTTGATCTCACCTGACTGTGGCTGATCAAAGGGGTACACCACAAGTTTAGCCTAAATTTTGGTGAACACTTTTTTGATGGATAGTGACTAACCGGTGCTTTCATAAATTGTCCACATGAAGTTAGGCTAAACTTCAGGAGGATAAATTTATTATGAATACCAAATTAACTGAAGAATACTTTTGCCCTAGCTACTCTGCATCATAAAAGTGTCCAACTGAGGTTTAGCCATAATTCAGGTAGACACTTTTGGAAAGGCACAGTCTGATGGATTTAATATCTATATATGGAAATAAGTATGAGTTTTTTATCAACATGGAAGTAGAATTAATTTAATATGGCCAAAGTGTCCACCTGAAGTTTGGCCAAAATACAGGTGGAAATTTTTATGAGGATTACTTGATGAAATGAAGAATATTTTCAGTTACTTTCCATCATAAAATTTTCAAACTTAAGTTGATCAAAAATTGTGGTGACACTATTGCCAGATCCAGTCATATGGGATCAACTCTCTATATGGCAACGAGAATCAATATTTAGTCAATCATGGCATTAGAAGTAATTTGATATGGACAAACTTTCCACCTGATTTTTGGCCAAAAATATGTTGTAAATGTTTATGAGGAATACTAGATTAACTAAAGAAGACTTGCAGCCTACTACTGTCCATCATAAAAGAGTCCACCAGAAGAATTCTCAAAATTGTGGTTGACACCTTTGGCCTGCTCTGGCCATATGGGATCAATTCTGCATATGGAAATGAGGAAGTAATTTGGTCAATCATGGTAATAGAAGTAATTTGATATAGAAAAAGTGTCCAACTAAATATTGGAAAAAAATCAGTTTAAAACTTCATTTAGTTTTTCAAAAAATCAAATAAAGTACAATTTTATTCCTGATGGTTCCCATTCTATCCAACACCTCTTCTGAGCCTTAAAGGTAGGCATTTAGCTTGAACTTTTAATTTCATATAAAATCCCTTTTATTCAACCTATTTCTTTTTATCCCTTTTTTTCTTTTAGATATCAATTAATTTTATGTAAAAAAATCATTTTCATAATTTTTTACCTGTATTTAATAAAATTTTTAAAGGTTTAACATCACCCTGTAAACATTTGGCACATTTTTTTTTGCTATACTCATAAAAAAAATAATATACTGGTGACAAATAATTGATCAAATGATAAAATATTAATATAACAGGAAGATCAAATACCAGTGGATATGTTTAAAAATAAATTCCAGTTGCACTGAGGAAGACCTGCACCCTAGATACTCACCATCAAAAAAGTGTCCAGCACAAGTTCGGCCGAACTTGTGCTAGACACTTTTGGTCAGGTGCAGTCATATGAGATGTATTCTCTCTATGGCAATGAAAAATTTTTTTGATAAAAAACTCCACTAGAAGTATTTTTATATAGCCAAATTTTCCACCTAGAGCTCATCCAAACCACAGGTGCACAATTTTTTATCTTTAAAATAAAAGTAAATTTAGTACAATTTATCCCTGATGGCTCTCATTTGCTTCAACACCTCTACTGGCCTTTGTTAGTACAAATATTACGTGGATTTCTTTTTCATATTTATCCCTTTAACTTAATTCTCTATTCCTCATATTGATTTTGGCTATCAATTTATAATCTTTAAATTAAATTATTTGCATATTTTTATACTTTTATTTAATAATATTATAAATGGTGTAACATCACCTGGTATGCATTTGGCACATGAGTTTTTTCTATATTTATAAAATTAATAATATAATGGTGACCAAAAATTAATCAAATGATATTAATGAGTCAGGCACAAAGATAAAATACCAGTAGACATGTTTGTAAGAAATACTATATGAACTGAAGAAAAATTCTACCCTAGCTACTCTCCATCATAAAATTGTCCAGCACAAGTTTGGCTGAACTTGTGCTGGACACCTTTGGTCAGGTGCAGTCAGATGGGAGCAATTCTCTCTATGAAAATGAAGATACATTTTTGATAAGTAATTACACTAGAAGTAGTTTGATATGGCAAAATTGTCATCCTGAAGTTTTGGTAAAGCCCAAGTGGATTTTTTTTATTTTTACAAAAAAGAAAATTTAGTGCAAGTTTAGCACTGATTGTGCTAATTTGATTCAACATCTCTTTTTTCTGTTTATGGCAGTAATTTAACTTGGATTTAAATTTTCATCTTTGATTTCTTTTATTTTACTTTATTTCCCTCATATTGCTTTTGGATAGAAGTTTATTTTTTGTAAAATAAATCATTTTCATATTTTTTTGACCTTTATTTATTAATATTATAAAAGGTTTAATATCACCCAGTATTCATTTGGCTCACAAGTTTTTGCTACACTGATAATATTAATAATATAATGGTGACAAGAAATTAATCAATTGAAAAATATGAGTGAGGCACAAAAATTTAATATCAGTGGACATGTTTATAAGAAATTCCAGATTATTTAAATTGAGTTGCACCCTGGCTACTCTCCATGATAAAGGTTTCCAGCACAAGTTTGGCCAAACTGGTGCTGGACACTTTTGGTTGCATGCAGTCAGATGGGATAAATTTACTCTATGGAAATGAAAATGACATTTTACTCAATCATTGCACAATAAGTAGTTTGATATTGCAAAAATGTCCTCCTGATGATTTTTCAAACATCATCAGGACACTTTCATTGGTTTAAAAAAAAAGAAAATTTAGTCCAAGCTTATCCCTGGCAGTGCACATTTGATCTAACACCTCTACTTGTTATTGATTGTGGGAATTTTCCTTAGTTTTTTTTTTCTTATTTGAGACCTTTTATTTTACTTTTTTATTGCTCATATTTCTTTGAATATCAATTTTTGATTTTTAAAATAAATAATTTTCATACTCTTATACCTTTATTTAATAATAAATGATTAAAGGTGGAAGACCACCTGGTATGCATTTTTCACACAAGTTATTACTATAGTAATAACATTAATAATATAATGATGACAAAAAATTAATCAAATTTTAAATTTAAATGACACAGAAAAATCCAATACCAGTGGAAATGTTTATAAGAAATCCCTTTTGAGTTTAAGAAGATTTTCTGTATGCCTACTCTCAATTATAAAAGTTTCCAGCACAAGTTCGGCCAAACTTTTAAGTCATATGAGATAAATTTGCTCTATGGAAATGAAAATGATATTTCACTCAATTATTGAAGTAAAGAATGTTTAATATTGTAAAATTGTCCCCTGGAAGTCTGTCCAAACCTCAGGTCAATATTTTTTAGCTATACATAAAAGTAAGTTTAGACCAAGTCTTGACCTAGGGGTCCCCAACTTTCCCAACACCACTTCTGGCTCTTGATTGTAAAATTTTACTTTTATTTTTTATTTTGTATTTGATCACATTTATTTTTATTTTACTTTTCTATTACTCTTTTTAATTTTAAATATCAATTTAATTTTTTAAAAACTAAACATATTGATATTCTTTTAACTTTATATAATAATATTATTAAAGGTGTAACATCACCAATTTTGCATTTGGCATGCAGGTTTTTGCTATACTAGAAACATTAATAATATATATGGTGACAAATAATTAATTATAGGATAAATATGAATGAAAAAAAGATAAAAAACAATAGAAATGTTAAAAACAAAAAACTGATGTACTGAGGAACACTTCCACACTAGCTACTCTCCATCATAAAAGTTTCCAGAACAAGTTTGTCCAAACTTGTGCTGGACACTTTTGTTTAGGTGCAGTCAGATGAGATCAATTCTCTCCATGGAAATGAAATTTAAAAAAATGCTAAATAATTAAATTAGAAGTAGTTTGGTATTTCTGAATTATCCACCTTAAGTTTTTCCAAACCTCAGGTGAAAATTTTTCATCTTTACAAAAAATTAAATTTTGTCAAATTTAGCCCTGATGGCACCCATTTGTTTCAACACCTCTACTGGCTCTTGAAGGCAGGAAATTTCCTTGTATTTTTATTTTTCATATTTGATCTCTTTTACTTTACTTTTTTATCAATCATTTTACATTTGGATATTAATTTATAATTTTGGAAAAAAAATAATTTTCATATTTTTTTAACATTTTTTAATAATATTATAAAAGGTGTAATATAACATGGCATGCATTTGGTGCACAAGCTTTTTCTATACTAATAAAATTAATAATATTCTAATGACAAAAAATTAATCTGATAATAAAATATGAATAACACAGAAAGATCAAATACCAGTGGACATTTTTTTTAAAAAAAAAAGTTGCACTGAAGAAGACCCGCACCCTAGCTACTCTCCATAATAAAGGTGTCCAGCACAAGTTTGGCAGAACTTGTGCTGGACACTTTTGGTCAGGTGCAGTCAAATGGGATAAATTCTTTCTATGGCAATAAAAAATTATTTGATAAGAAACTTCACTAGATGTAGTTTGATATAGCTGAATTATCCACCTAGAGTTCATCCAAACCACAGGTACACAATTTTTTATCTTTAAAAAACAGTCAATTTAGTACAATTTATCCCTGATGGCACTCATTTGCTTTAACATCTCTACTGGCCTTTGATATTAGGAATAATACTTGGATTTCTTTTTTCATATTTGATCCCTTTAACTTAATTTTTTATTCCTCATATTGCTTTTGGATATCAATTAATAATTTTTAAAATAAATTTTTTTAATATTTTTATACATTTATTTAATAATATTTTAAAAGGTGTAACATCACTCAGTATACATTTGGCACACAATTTTTTGCTATACTTATAAAATTAATTATATAATTAAGACAAAAAATTAATCAAACAATATATATGAGTGAGGCACAAAGATAAAATACCAGTAGGCATGTTTGTAAGAAATACCAGATGAACTAAAGAAAAATTCTACCCCAGCTACTCTCAATCATAGAAGTTTCTAGAACAAGTTCAGCCAAACTTGTGCTGGACACTTTTGGTCATGTGCAGTCAGATGGGATCAATTCTCTGTATGGCAACAAAAAACTTATTTTATCAAATTTCACTAGAAGTAGTTTGGTTTAGCAGAATCATCCACCTGCTGTTCTACCCAATCTCATGTGTATAATTTTTTATCTTTAAATAAAAGGTCACTTATTACAATTTAGCCCTGATGGATCCCATTTTCTTTAACACCTCTACTGGCTCTTGAAAGCAGGATTTTTACTAGTATTTATTTCATATTTTAACTCTTTGATTTATATTTTACTCTTTTATTCCTATTTTTACTTTTAAATTTCTATTTAATTTTTGTAGAACCAATAATTTCCATATTTATTTACGTCTATTTTAAAAAATTATTGAAGGTATAGCTTCACCTGGTATGCATTTGGCACACAAGGTTTTTCTATACAAATAACATTAATAATATAATTGTGATAAAATATTAATCGGATGATAAAATGAATGATACAGACTGATCAAATACCAGTAGACATGTTTATGAGAAACACAAGATGAAGAAACTGAAGAAAAATTCCAACCAAGCTACTCTTCATCATTAAAGTGTCCAGCACAAGTTCAGCCAAACTTGTGCTGGACACTTTTGGTCATGTGCAGTCAGAGGGGATCAATTCTCTCTATGGCAACAAAAAAACGTTTTTTTATCAAACTTCACTACAAGTAGTTTTGTTTAGCTGAATCATCCACCTGTTGTTCTTCCTGACCTCAGGTGTATAATTTTTTATCTTTAAAAAAAAGGTCGCTTCTTACAATTTAGACCTGATGGCTCCCATTCATTTCAACACTTCTACTGGCTCTTGAGAGCAAGAATTTTACTAGTATTTTGTTTTTCACAATTGATCTCTCTGAGATCAATTTTACTTTTTTATTTCTCTTTTTTGAAATATCTATTTAAATTATTGTAAAGCTAATCATTTTCATATTTTTTTACTTTTTTTTCATAATATTATAAAAGGTGTAACATCACCTGGTATGCATTTGGCACATGAGTTTTTTCTATACTTATAATATTAATAATATAATGGTGACAATAAATTAATCAAATTATATATATGAGTGAGGCACAAAGATCAAATAAAATGGACATGTTTATAAGAAATACCAGATTAACTGAAAAAAAATTCTACCCTAGCTACTCTTCCATCATAAATTTGTCCAGCGCAAGTTCAGCCAAACTTGTGCAGGACACTTTTGGTCACATGCAGTCTGGTGTGATCAATTCTCTCTCAATAATTAAACTAGAAACGGTTTGATATGGCAAAATGGTTCTGCTGAAGTTTTGTTAAACCTCAGTTTGGCTTTTTTTTGTTTTTCAAAAAAGCAATTATAGTCCAAGTTTAGCCTCACTGGTGGGCATTTTCCCCAACATGTCTACTTGCTCTTGATGGCAGTAATTTAATTTTAATTTTTTATTTCATATTTGATCCCTTTAATTTTACCTTTTTATCCCTCATATTGCTTTTGTTTATCAATTTATTTTTGGTAAAACAAATCACTTTCATATTTTTTTCCTTTATTTAATAATCTTATAAAAGGTGTAACATCACCTGGTATGCATTTGGTACAAAAAATTTTTCTATACTTATAATATTAATAACATAATGTTGACAAAAAATCATTCAAATGATAAACATGAGTGAGGCACAGAGATCAAATACCTGTGGACATGTTTATAAGAAATACCAGATGAACTGAAGAAAATTCCACCCTAGCTACTCTCCATCATAAAATTGTCCAGAACAAGTTCAGCCAAACTTGTGCTGGACACTTTTGGTCACATGCAGTCTGATGTGATCAATTCTCTCTACTGCAATGAAAATTAATTTTTCTTCAATAATTGCACTAGAAGTTGTTTGATATGGCCAAATGGTTCTTCTAAAGTTTTGTTAAACCTCAGGTTGGCACCTTTTTTGTTTTTCAAAAAAGAAATTTTAGTCCAAGTTTAGTGCCACTGTTGGACATTCACCCCATCATGTCTACTTGCTCTTGATGGCAGGAATTTTACTTTAATTTTTTATTTCATATTTGATCCCTTTAATTTTACCTTTTTATCCCTCATATTGCTTTTGGATATCAATTTATTTTTTGTAAAACAAATAATTTTCATATTTTTTTACCTTTATTTAATAATATCATAAAAGGTGTAACATCACCCAGTATGCATTTGGCACATGAGTATTTGCTATACTTATAATATTAATAACATAATGGTGACAAAAAATCAATCAAATGATAAATATGATTAAAGAACAAAGGTAAAATACCAATGAATCAATAGTTATTTTTAATATTATAAATTTTTTGATTAAGTAAAATAGTAATAATGAATTATATTTTTAATCCACAATTCCACTCTAATGATTTCCACTGTACAAAAAGTGTTCAATCAGTCCGTTCTTTACTCCTTGTGCATATATTTTATTGCCCACAGTACTAGAATTTTTTGTAGTGATTATCCCACATCTGATTCAGAAATATTTTTAAACAATATAAGTTTTTTTTACAAAAGACCTTATCATATCCAATATCCCACAAAAAATACAACCTGTTTTTGTATTAAACCCCGTTAATTATTAAGAAATTGTTAAAATAATTAGATTAGACTGTCACCGGACAACCTACGCACAAAGGTTGAGGGTGTTCCTGGAAGTGAGATGGAGGGAGGAGTTAAGAAACTTCTTTGATGCACAGAGGAAAAGTTTGAGGAAGTGATTTGAAGATGACTTGAAGGAAGAGCTACTGCTTCTAGATATGTTCAAGAAGAATTCTAATATAATTAAAAGGTAATATTAAAATTCTTAAAATCTCACGAAGGGTTGGAAACTCAATAATCAAAAGATTTAGGATTTAGAAATGATTATTTCAAGAAATATGGAAAGATACAATAATAATGATTTAACCTAAAGCTTTACCACTATTAACTATATATACGTTCTATAACTTAATTATAAAGAATGTCAAACCATAAACCCAACCCCTTTTATATCCTTTACTCATCCTTGCATTGACCTTATACCCATCCACTATTCCGCACACCACAGACCATTAAAATACATCCGTTACACCTGGACCCTCCTCACTAACATCCGTTAACCATCTAATCCTCCGCTATCCATTCCGTCCATTCTCACTACCCCTTTTAATAATTCACATACATTTAATATACCTTTTAGTGCACCATTAAATTGACTATTGCTCTGTGCGTCACTTATTGAAGAAAAGACTGAGACACACTATTGAGAGATTGACTAATTTGGATTTAGAGTTTAGACTAGTGCGGTTGAATAGCAAGTACACAAAGGAAGTCGCAGTTGCTATGGAGAATTGCTTTCTGAGCTTTGAGTATGGATTTAGACCTCTGTATTATTGATTTAATGAGCTGCTTTTGCCTCAAGTTTCACGTGGCGCGTGACAGATTCCCGGGTATAAAAAATGTGAGCTCCGTTGAGCGTGAGACATACTTCCCACACTAATTTTCCCTCCCCTTTTATTTTAATTCCTTTATACTTTACTATTGTGAATGGTCCTACCCCAACTCCCACACCTCCACAACCTAAAGCAGATGGGGGAATTGTTACCCTCCAATATTCCCAAGCCTGCACGGCCTGCAAATCACTGGAGTACTTTTGCGTTGAAAGTACGGCGACACAAGGTCCTTGCCAGAAGTGCGAGTTTTGCCGCTGGAGACAGGTGGCCTGTGATGCTTTGTCAAAAAATGCCGACATCGAGCATCGTTTCATGAAGACCAAATATTGGGTGATACCAAAAACAAAAGAGGTAGTCAAGGATATTTGTGATGACCAATTGGTGGGAGACGATGAGGAGGAAGTTGAAGATGATGTAGCAACCTGAGTAACCCAGGCCACTGGTGAAAAATGAAGGGTAGAAGAGGAGGTGGATAAGTTGGTGGAAGAAGATGAGGAAGAAGTTCTCATTTAAAGGCAAACTCTGAAAAAAAGACTTGTGGTCATTGAGGATGACAAGGAGGAGAAAGAAGTGGCGGTGGAAGTTACTCCAAAAAAATTTAGAGTCTGACCCCATATTCGAAGTAAGTCCATTCTTCTGTTGTTTTAAAAATTATGTTACTGATGATCATGTTTTAGAATCCAGATATCATCGCAGAAGTTCCAATTGTGGAGGCTGCCCCGTTGCTGCCAGTCAAGGCAAATAAACCTGTGGTCTATTTGAGGGAGGATATTGAAGAGACTCTCTACCAGGTATGGTCGAAGAAACCTCTACAAGGTTGACAGACCAGGTTTATTGAAGATTTAAGTGGTGAAGTCAATAAGATTGTCGATGCAGCTTTCTTCAATGTGGCCAAAGAACTTCTGGAAATTGGGGAAGTGGTATCGGTTGGAGAGGAGGAAGTCTTTGAAAAATGTAGGAAGGAGATAAGGGAGATTTTGGAGAAGATGAAGGGATTGGTTCGAGAGAAAATAAGAGAGAAAATTTAAAATGGAAGGAGAAAGGAAATGAAAGAAAGAGGAAAAGAAAAGTAGAAACAATTTGTATTTATTTATTTTATTTTGTTGTTTCAATTTAAAATTTTAATATTTATTTTATAAGATTTTGAGAGAAAAAAAGAAAAAGAAAGAAAAAGATTTAATTAAAATTTTGTTTTAAATTTTGAAAGAAGAAAAGAAAGAATATTTAATTGAAGGAATTTTAGTTTAAATTTTGAAAAGAAAAATTTAAGTAAAAAGAAAAGAAATAGTTGATTGAAACAATTTTGTTTGAAATAAAAATTTAATGAAAGAAAAAATTGTTATTTGTGAAAGTTTTTTTATTGAAGTTTTGAGGAATTTTGTTTATTTGAAAAGAAAGAAGAAAGGAAGTGAAGAAATAAATTTTAAAAGAATTTAAAAGAAAGAAGTAATTTTTCGAAGAAATTTTTTTTTTTTATCAAAAGATATTTAGAGGTTGAAGTGAAATTCGAGAAAGATTGTCATGTTGCGTTTGTGAATTTTTTTTTTGATAGTTAAAGGAAAAGAATTTTTTAAGGAAAGAATGTATGTAGAAAATTGAAAAGAGAAAAAGAAATTTTAAAGTAATTTTAGAAGGTTTTATTTTATTTTATTTTAATTTTATTTAATTTTAACTTAATTTTTATTTATTTTATAAAGAAGGTTGAAAAACTTATGAAAAGGAAAGGAATAAAGAATAAGGAAATTTTAAAGGTAAAGATGTTTTAGATTTTAAAGAGAAGAAGGAGAAAAGAAAGAAAAGAAAAGAAAAAAAGAGAGTTTTAAGGTTTTGATTTTAAAGGATATTTAAGATGAAAAGATTTTAGAAGTTTGGGTGGGTTAGAAACATTGATGGCTGGTTACCAGGATGTTTTGTCTGAATCATTGAGGAAGCCTTCCCATTCCACGAGGTATTGAAGTTCCCCCTTGCGCACTCTTGAATCAAGGATACGGCTTACTTCCCACTCTAGATGGACTTCTACTTCAACTGGTTCCGGAGGAGGTTGATTCTTTCCCAGGTATGTTCCTCAAGCCAGCTTTAGGAGAGATACGTGAAAAACAGGGTGAATAGCCTGCCATTTAGGAGGTAGCTTGAGTTGAAATGCAGTTTTAGAGACTTCAGAGTCAATTTCGAAGGGTCCCAAGCTTTTTTCAGCCAGTTTCTTTGATGGTCCAGTCGTTCGAATGTTTCGTGCGTCAAGCCATACTTTGTTGCCTTATTTAAAAGAAGGAGCATATTGTCGATGTTTGTCGGCCTGTTCCTTGTACCTTCAAATCGCTAATTCCAAATTTGATTTAAGTTCCTCTTGGAGTTGTGATATGGTTTGAAGATAATGTTCAGCAGGATGACTAGTTCCTACGTGGATTGAGTTGAATCAAGGGTGTCTTCCATAAACAGTTTTGAAAGGAGATTGTCGTGTCAAAGAATGAGTCGAGTTATTATAAGCAAATTCAGCCAATGGTAACCATGTGGTCCAATAATCTTGTTGGTAACTGAAATACATTTGAAGGTATAGTTCAAGGATTTGGTTGACCCTTTCCGTTTGCCCATCGGTTTCAGGGTGATAGGCCGTGGAGAGGTTCCTTGTAATATTGAGTTGTCGACACAGTTGGGTCCAGAATGTGGATACAAATAATGAGCCTCTACCTGAAATAATATCATTAGGTAAGCCATGTTTGGAAAATACATATTCTAGAAGCAATTTGGACAAATCTTCTGCTGTAGCAGTAGTAGTGGCTTTAATAAAAATAGACATCTTTTAAAATCTATCTACTATTACTAATATAGCATCAAAATTACTAGAAAGAGGAAGTTGAGAAATAAAATCCATCGATAAAGATTCCCAAGGTTTAGAGGGAATAGGAAGCGGTTGAAGCAACCCATGCTTCTGGTGACGGGGAGCCTTATTCCTATTACATTCATAACAAGCTCTTCTATAGGCCTTGATTTCTCTGGTCATTACTGGCCAGAAGAAATCCCTTGCAATTAACTGGTAGGTTTTATCAACCCCAAAATGACCAGCTAATGGAGAATCATGTCGACTATTGAAAATCCATAATTTTATTTTATTTTTGTCGGGTATGACTACTCTACCTTCAAAAACTAATAGACCTGAGTCAATACTAAATCTTTTGGCCCCTTGATTTGAGAGTATTTTGTCTTTTAACCCTAAACAATAGTTGTCCTTCGACTGAGCTTCAAGGATGTTGGATAATGGATTTTGAAACGATTGAATTGTAATTGAATTAAGTTGATGAGTCGTTAACATTGATTTGTTGAAAATTGATTTCACATTTGCTGGGTTCTAGTCAGCAAATGTGTCCCCCCGCTGTGGGTAAACGTTGTCCTGACGTGACAGGATATCTGGGACAATGCAGTTCTTACCTGGGCGATAGGAAATAGAAAAAGGAAATTCAGACAGAAATTCAGCCCTCCTGGATTGACACCTGGTTAACAATTTGGAAGACATAAAGTATTTCAAAGCATTATGGTCAGTTAGAATTTGAAAAGGACTATTAAGGCTGAGAAGAAAAGAGCGCCATTTTTTAAGAGAATGAATAATAGCTAAAAGCTCTTTGTCATGAATTTCATAATTTAATTCTGCTGCAATGAGTTTAAGTTACTCAAAAGCAACAGTATGAAACAATTTTGTTTCAGGATTTAATTGAGTAATGACCCCTGCAATAGAATAATCGCTCACATCTGTCTCCACTATTTTTGAAGCAGAAGGATCAAAGGGTCAAAAAATTGGAGCTGTGGTAAATTCAGTCTTCAATGCTTTGAATTCCTTTTGTGCTGTAGAAGTAAAAAAAAGGAATATATTTTCAAAGAAGAGAAGTAAGATTGGAAATAGTTT